>CM076185.1:32486133-33122800 GCA_038277355.1 Encarsia formosa | reverse complement strand
ACAAAATACATGGTAAAATTTACAAAAAATTTTAGTAAAATTTACGTGAAATTTTCGTCAAATTTACGTGAACTTTTTTGCATGGGCATTTTCTTATAAGAAATATTAATACGTATACATTTTTAATTTTTTTAATTTTAGTAAAAGAACGTTCGGAAACAACCTACAATGGGAACGCATTTTCAAGACCATGATGAGCAACAGGATGATGGCAAAGGAGCTGTTGAAAACAAGTAGGGGAGGGTGGGGCATTTGAGCCACAACTTTCAGGTTTGGCTTAATAAAAAATTAAATATTGAATATAAATTATGAGCCATAGTTTAGTAACATTCAAAAACTATTTAAAAATTTATTTAAATGATTTAATTACTTTATCAAAGCGTTATTAAATAATAAATCCAGTTTTTATCAGCAGGTCGTCAATAATGAAAAACGGGGCAAAAACGCCATCGAGCGGGGGCATAAAAGCCAGTGTAATTTTTATTGGAAATAATAATAGAATTCTAATGTTATACTAAAATTTTTAATTATTAATAAAGTATACGTGTTTTGAATGAATAATAAAACATACTTTAACAAATTATTTTATTTATTTTGGAATTAATTCAAATACAAACGTCAACCAAACATAAAACAGATAAATATTTTTAATATGATTAAACAATGAATACTTTTATTTTTAATCAAACAATCCTTATTTTTTATTAATTTAGATCTAGGGAAACGTTAAGAACTACGAGTATATAATTAATTAAAGCTGACAGCAGCTAGTTATTATTACAGTTTTAAGTAATATAATTTAACAATTTAAATTTAAAAATACTATCAGATTGTTGCTGAAATAAATACTGAACATTAAAAATTATAATATAATTTCTTACCATGATACAGTTTAAATTAATCACTTAAAACCAAAGAAAATGTTTAAGTACTAAAGCTATGTACACACGAAGTCTCATCCTTTTTGGAGGTTAGAGCACCGAGAGGCTGGCTTTTGTGCCCCAACTGAGTGGCTTTTATGCCTCATATTCGTTTTTTTTTTTAAACTGGCGAAACTTAATTATTTCATTGAAAATCTTTAAAAAATTTATAGGAATATAAAGTTGATGAACTGCCAAATACAGGCAAAGTGTTTATTCATTAATTATAACGCAACCAAATTAAAAATGAAGTTTTTTAAAACAACCAAAAAATTTTTTTTTAGTCTAAAAAATAACTACCCACTTTGATGATTTTTAATTTTAAACAATTGCAATATTTTACTTTCGTTTTTTTTTTATTAAATTCTTTGGATCAATGTTTATTGGCAATAATTTTTTTATCGTCGGTATAATTTGGCTTCATAAAAAAAAATTAAAGTGGCGCTTATGCCTCGCTGGCTCAAATGCCCCACTCTCCCCTACTCTGAACGAAATGTGGGGAACTTTGGTACAAGAATTGGATGAAATTTGACCAAAGAGAAGTGTACCAGAGTGGCGTAAAGTAAGTTTTACATTTATTTGAAAAAAAAAAAAAAAAAAAATTAATAAATTTCATCATGTACACCAGCCGGACACCATATCGTTCCGAGGTTTGAATTAGGCGCTCGAAATTTGACCGTCAACCCAAAGTTTTTGCTAAAGTGCCAACCTTTGGGACGGGTAAAAAATTATTTTTCATAAAGTAGGGTTAGAGAGTCGATGTCAATGATCAACATTGATTTATTTCAGACTTGTCAAGCTAACCCTACTTTATGAAAAATAATTTTTTTACCCGTCCCAGAGGTTGGCACTTTTGCAAAAACTTTGGGATGACGGTCATATTTCGAGCGCCTAATTCAAACCTCGGAACGATATGGTGTCCGGCTGGTGTACATTGGCAAAGAATTCGTGAAAAATTTCAGTGCGTTTGGTATTATTTATTCATTGAAAAATTAAAGTCTTTGAAATCATAATTATAAATTCCCTTATTTTTTAAAAATTAAAAACGCCGATTTGATCATTTTTATATTCATATTATCTTTATAACAAGGTACGTTTATTGAAATTGAATATTTGTGGTTATAAAAAAATAATTATTAAATAATTATAGTTATTAAAAAAACAAATATTGAATATTACCTAAATTAAAAGATTTATTTCAAAAACGTATTTTTTTGAAAAAAAAATTTGAATAGTAAGTTTTATAGACTTCAACAATAATCCGCGCCAGCTTGAGGCCACAAACAAGAAATCTCGCTGATGCTTCCGAAATTTTACTCTCTTTTTTCATCTTGAGAATCTAAATATGTTTTTTCATCGTTATTTTATTTAATTGTTATCATGAAAACTTTATCTTTATTTTAGTCAAAGTAATATAAAAAAAAAATAATAAATTTAATACAAAAACACTAGATAAATATTACGTGACCAAACATTAATTTAACTTGTTTATTTTTCAAATTTTTTTCAGAGCTGGCATGAGATTATTATCGAAGCCGAAAAAAGAATGAAAAATATTCAAGACGGCAAACCTAACACTCCACCTTTAAACAAAAAATACAAAAAAATGTTGGAATGTCTTGGATACAATAATTTGGACATGATTGAAGTTGCTTCATTATCTAGTTCGAAAGAAAAGAACCAATTGCATTCTAAAGTTCCAAAACTCACATCTCTTGGTGGACTTAATATTTCAGAAATATCTTATTTGCTGTCTGATTCGCCGGTAAAAAAGTTGGATAAAATAGTTCAGGTAAAAAAATTCATTTAAAGAAAATTTATTATCCATGTATTTATCTATTTATTTATTTATTATCAAAAGATTATAAGAGAATTACTTGAAATAATGTATTGAATTCCGCAACCAATTTTTACATATTGACTTCGTATTGAATTGATTTTGATTTGTTTATTTTAGCCAAAAAAAAGAAAATTATCAGAGGTTACCAATGAAGTCACTTATGTGTCATCAGAAGATGAAAATGATTATAATTATTTTGAACCAGCACCAAAGATAAAAGCTGAAAAAGGTAAATTATTTCAAAAATCTACTAAATTATAAATCTTTCTTATACTATTTTGATAAAATTATAAATATACTAATGTTTTTTATTTTTATTTTTTTTTAGTCAAAAAGAATTTGAAGAGTGACACGCATAAAAAACACAAAGAAAATTTAATTTTTAATACAATTTAACATTTAGTTTGTAAGATTTGATTATAGATTTAACACAATTCAAATTTTATTTTAGCAAAAGATGAGCAAAATATTTCAGAAATTTTTATTGACGCGATGGCTAAGAATTCCGAAACAGTTGTAAGCTGTTGCAACAAAATTGTGCAGGTACTGGACCAATTGGTAAGAGCTGTGAAAGATTTACATGCTGAATTGAAACAACCAAAGACTGAATTATTAACTTGCAACGAAGAAGAAAGTAGATTATTTACAATATTGTGAATTGTACAAATTTTTTTGTCTGTTTTGACAAACTTTGTCATTTAACCCTTAAAGTACACACTTGAATTCAGAACTGCCACACTGACAGTTGATTGGGTTTCTAGCACCCCGGTACTTTAAGGGTTGAATAGTGAATTTTTTATTTATATTTTTTTTACCAAAATATTAATTTTTTGTACAGTTACAAAAAATACGTTTTGCGCGGTTCCCTGTTGAATGTCCACACGTGTGGGCCACACGTAAAATTATTTTCAAGTAGATTATTATAAAAGGGAATAAAATATGGATATAGTGAATTATTCAATGATTTTATAGCCTCTTATGTCATAAATAATCAAAAAATTGGTTTTTTTTTTTTATTTTAAGTGCTTTTCTTTAACTCGCAATGTTTCGTCGTCGTCGTACGTTCAAAACTGCCAAGCTTTAGAACTTGGAGCTTGTAAGACCTGGAGGTCTGAAATTTGGCAGAAGGTCTAGGTTCGGATGACACTACATGAATCCATAGTCACTTATCGACCTGGACCTCCAGGTCGCCGATGACGGGGGTACCTGATGGAGTCATCTCCGAGAGTTTGGGCTAAATTCTTCGGGGATGACTTTGAGGAAAATTCTAGAGTATTTATCGAGGCAATTTGAACCTAAGTACCAAGGTCACGCCGATATAATCTTCCTGAAAAGGACAAAAACCGTTCGCGAACTTAGATATTCTCTCTCTCACCTTTCGTTGCGCGGTAACCTGCTACAAAAAATCCATTGAAATCAATTCAAGTCCATTCAAATTTCCATTGACTATTGAATCCCATTGAATGTTCAAATTCACAGAGGAGACTCAGAATGGAAATCAATGGATTTTAATGAATTTATTTCTCCAATAGACCTCCATGGTCACGAATTTCACAGAGCTAAACGGAAATCAATGGACTTTAATGAATTTTTGTTTCCAATGGACCTCAATGGTCGTGAATTTTTCAGGACTGAATGGAAATTAATCGATGAACTTAATTTTCCAATAGACCTCAATGGTCGCGAATTGTACAGAGCTGAATGGGAATCAATGGATTTGAATGAATTTATTTTCTAATAGACCTCAATGGTCGCAAATTTTACAGAGTTGAATAGAAATTAATCGATTTTAATGAAGTTACTTTTCGAAAAGACCTCAATAGTCGCGAATTTTACAGAGCTGAATAGAAATTAATAGATTTCAATGAATTTATTTTCTAATAGACCTCAATGGTCGCAAATTTTACAGAGTTGAATACAAATCAATCGATTTTAATGAAGTTACTTTTCGAAAAGACCTCAATGGTCGCGAATTTTACTGAGCTGAATGGAAATTAATAGATTTCAATGAACTTATTTTTCCAGTAGACATCAATGGTTGTGAACTTTTCAGGGCTAAATGGAAATTAATTGATTTAAATGAGTTTACGATCCAAATAGACTTTAATGGTCGTAAATTTTACAGAGCTAAACGGAAGTCAATGGATTTTGATAAATGCAGTTGAATTTATTTCGTTATCTATACCAGCTGCTACAAAAAATCCATTTAAGTCTATTTAGTTCGATTAAAACTTAATGTTTTTGAATGATCTCAGTCGACACTCGAAAATTTTTCAATTTAAATCAATTGCTTTCATTACAGAGGCAAAATAATTCAATAGAACTGAATGGATTTCAATGGTTTTTTTAGTAGAAATAAATGGATTTTTATGGTTTTTCTGCTCAATGGAAATCAATAATAATTATTATTATTATGGTTGTTTATTTACACAGTTGTCTCTGTCTACCTTTACTGGATACTTTTTAACGTGGCTTGATCCCACACGTGGTTTTCTGTCCCTAATCTAATAACCCTCTTAAAGAACCCCAAGTTGAGCGAATTTCTCGAGCGCTGCTTGCATTTTGGTTTTCGGGGACTCAGTCGACCCTACTAGGCGCAAGCGCATCGGGATATTCAAGCTTAACCCGGTAAAGTAGTCAACCTTACACACTTTTTCCGGTCGGTCATCGGTCAACTTTATTCTTCAGATTCGGACTCGCGGCTAGTCAATGTTTTCGGAGAGAATTAATTCGGCCTTTGGATGTCCGAGTTGGAATAAGTGATACAGGGCATCCTACCTCACCTAAGCCACAGTGGATTCAATCCCGACGATTTTAATGCATGAAAAAACACTCGAAAAAATCGACAAGACCTGCGGGCTCGAACCCACGACCCCAATATTAGGAGACGCGGGCTCTATGCCTGCAGCCACTGCGACTCTAATGGAAATCAATTAAAGGCTTGATAAAAAAAAATCGATTTGAATGGTGTTTCTCATGGAAATAAATTGATTATAAATAAACTTCCTTCTCAATGGAAATGAATTGTCGCAAATCTTATGAGCTTATTAAAAATGAGTCGATACACTTAAGTTTTTGAATAAAATTGAGTGGACTTTTTTGACAATCTTTCGCCTCAATGAAATCGAGCGATTTTAAAGTCCATATAGTATACATTATACCCTGCTGCAAAAGGTTTATTTGAATGTAGTAGACAATCGACAAAACCATTTGAATCAGCTAATTTTTTAAAATTTAAAATTAAATTGACGGCAGTCAAATTCCACGAAAAAAGAAATTATTAAAATATATTCGTTCCATAGATGAAACTATCAGATCGATTAACTTTTTTAAGCTATCACGAAATTAACGTAAGTTTTCATTCAGCAGAAAGTCCATTGAAATCCATTCATATCCATTGAAACACCATTTAAATCAATACGTTTTTTTAAGCTCATAAATTTCACGACCCTTTATTACCAATAAACAGAAAGTCTATAAAAATTCATTGATATCCATTGAAAATGATCGTTAATGAGTGATTTTTCGCCCATTAAAATCCAATAGATTTCAATAGATTTTAATCGACATATTTAATACTACGCTGCCAGATGGCTAACCGTCATTTCTACTTTAAAGAAAATTGTATGTTTTTGGATTACATAATTCAGAGTAAAATCCATATTATTAAGTAAATAAGATCTGCTTAACTATAATTTTTTAACTGATTGCTCTGTTGCAATTGTCTAGGAAGTATGAAAGATCTATGTATCGCTAGATAATGTAAAATTATTTATGATTTTTTATAGGATTTTGTTGAATAGATTCCAATCGACTTCAATGGATATTCTATTCCCAATAGAATTCAATCGACGATTCATCGATGAAAAATACCAATTGAATCACCGATTCAAAACCATTGAAATTTTCAATTGACTTCTATGGATTTTTTGCAGCAAGGTTAACAATTTATTAAATTCTGTTAATTCTGATAAAATTTTAAAAGATTTGAATAGTTTTTAATAATCCTCTAACGAATTTCGATGAATGGATTTCAATCGATTCCAATGGGACTTTCATTCCCAATGGAGTTCAATAAGCATTTCATCAATTAAAAGTACCCATTAAACAACCCATTGGGAACCATTGAACTTTTCAATGGAATCCAAAGGATTTTTTGTATCAGGGTAGCTTCTTTGTCGGTAGGGGCGTGAAGTTACATAGGATCGTTCGAAGGAACACCGGGTTTGCGATTAAATAAACAAGAATTTCTAACAATAAATTTAATCAAAGAAATCTTAAAAGCTAGTTACAATATTTACATAACGACCCATGTCGTTCGCAGAATCAACCCAAATGGCTATAAGCCCGAAAAGTAAACAATCAACAAGTTTCGGCTTCGGCTTAGCCGTAATCTTTCTTCCTTCTCTCTCACTCACAAACACACTCACGCAAATAAGCAGGTTGCGCGGCGCGCGCAAAAGAAACAGAAATCCGTCAGAAATAAAGAGACAAAGAATTTGAGAGATCCGCGATCTCTCCCGCCGGTGTTCAAGTAATACCCATTCATACAATGACTCTCGCTCCCTTTTTAACAAACTTACTTTACCGCAGGTGCACCGGAACGTAACACAACAATCGGCAGAATGTTTAAAGGCCGTCAGGGGTGGGATTATATATCTCTTTTCGTGACGGACGAAACTTTTCGTTGACAAGACATTTTTGACGTAAAAAACGTCTACGTGATGTAAAATACCTTCACAAAATAATTTTTGAATTTTGATGACTTGAAAAGCAGATTGAGGATAAGTAATAATAAGTTAAACTAAAATAAATTAATTTATAAATATTATTATTTCACTAAAATTGTTTTTTAATATTATTTAAATATCTATCTATTAAATGCTAAGCAAAAAATTTTAATTATCTACGGCTATTTACCTGTTGTAAATAGAATTCTATTTTAATTATCTACGGCTATTTACCTGTTGTAAATAGAATTCTATTTTAATTATCTATGGCTATTTACCTGTTGTAAATAGAATTCTATTTACAACAGGTAAATAGCCGTAGATAATTAAAATTTTTTGCTTAACATGTTAAAAAAAGTTCAAAATATATGAATTCTTTCATGATAGCACAGTTATGCAATTTCAAAAATTTGCTAGTGCAATTTAAGTCCAAGCAATATAGTTCACATGGTCAAGTGTTCACTTGTAAATTGATTAAATTGTATAACTATGTAATAAAAAAAAAAAAAAAAAATTTTGTTTTTCATTTCAACAACAGCCCAAAACAAAATATTTTAATAATCTCCCTTTACCCTCATTGGAATTAATTTAACAAGCAAATTCTATAATTGAGCAAACAACTCAAACAATTTTATTTTAAATTAGTTTTTTTTATTCACTGTCAAAACAGTGGCAATAAATATAAAAATGAAATAAAAAAATATTTCATTCTTATACTTAAGTTTCAAATATCGATTGCCCGTGCGAAGAAAAACCTTACCCCGAAATCTACCGTGAAGAAAGTTACAATGGAGGTGTTTTTAACCAATAACATGTCCCTAAAAGATTTTAATAAATATTTTGATTGAGGAAAAAAATTTTAAAATCACTTTTACTAACAATTCGTTGATACATTACAATAAAAAAAATTTCTCGACATATTTCCCGACATACACGGGAAGAAACGCGCACTGTAAAAAGTCTTCCGTGCACCGAAAAATCCGTGCAAGGCACCAGTCCCTCTTGTGCTGGGGTGACATGCTGTAAAATAACCCAGATAGCACAAAAAGTTTTCAGAACGTTTTGGCAACGTTCCTCAGCAACCATTGCAACCTGTCGCCGAAAGGTTGCTGGACGGTTGCAGAAACGTTGTGACAATCGTGTAAATCTCCGCTTTTAGTTTCAAAGAAAACCTTCCAGCAACGTTATGGCAACGAAGTTTGTCAACCATAATTTTTAAAAGGTGATAACATATTGTTCTGGCAACGCTTCTAGAACCTTTTAGTAAAACGTTGCGACAAAGTGTTAACAAGGTTCCAAATTATAAATTTAAACTTAAATTACTCAAGTGGGAACCTTTAAATTGAGTAATTAAATTAATAAAATACTTATATACTAAATGGGGTGGGAGAATTTTGTGTTTTTAATCTTTGTGCATTCGATTTGATCATAATTGGAAAGAAGAACTTTCTAATTTTAGTCAAATCACTCAAAAATTGTACGAGCGACGTTCAGTCACTCGACATGAGTCGAAAAATTCTATGGTTCATATATCCAGAGCGTGCTACTTTGCTTACAGCTCAGCTCAAACGGTAGGCCACCTAGCGGATGAGACCCAAAACGACTCACTTTGTTTAGCATTCATCGGATCTTGACAGGCTTTTCAAGTATTTAAGTACTTGGGTGAGGCGTAAGTATCACCAGGTGCACCAGGTGCTCGCCCTGATCCCTCCGGAGTCGAAACTTCCTGGGAAAATCATCTCCGAGGCGTACGTATCACCAGGAGCACCAGGTGTCCACCCTGACCCAACCGGAGTCGAAACTTCCTGGGGACATCCTCTCTAAGGCGTAAGTATCACCAGGTGCACCAGGTGCTCGCCTTGATCCCTCCGGAGTCGAAACTTCCTGGGGAAATCATCTCCAAAGCGTACGTATCAGCAGGTGCACCAGGTGTCTGTCTTGACACCTCCGGCGTAAAAGCTTACGGGGGAAATCATCTCGGAAGCGTACGTATCACCAGGGGCACCAGGTGTCCGCCCTGATCCCTCCGGTGTCGAAACTTCCTGGGGAAATCATCTCCAAGGCGTAAGGTATCAGCAGATGCACCAGGTGTCTGTCTTGACACCTCCAGCGTAAAAGCTTCCGGGGGAAATCATCTCTAGGTAGTATTTTTTTAATTTATATTTTTTGTGCCTTGCTACGCAGCTATGCTCACGCTATACATATATATGTTATCTTCATTGGAATGAACATCGAATGCAGAGTTGGGCAGGTGCGCCACTTTGGTAAGATACCTAGTTAGTTACCATGGTAGATAAGTTTTGGTGTTTTATGTCATCAGCGAGTTATATAAATGGTGCCCCCCGCTTTATTTGGGAAAATTGACCGTCACAGTTAACGCGCAAGATTGAAAGCTGAATAACAGAAACCGTTGCAAATAATTAATCAATAAAAAAATAAATAAATAAACCGACAAGCTCTAAACCCCCATAACGCTGGAGAGAGCGATAAATTAATGATTTTTTGTAAACAATTAAATAAACAACCAAGCTCTAAACCCCCATAACGCTGGAGAGAGCGGTAAATAAATTTTTTTTTTAAATAATTGAATAAACCACCAAGCTCGAAACCCCCATAACACTGGGGAGAGCAATAAATAAATTATTTCTTATAAACAATTAAATAAACCGACAAGCTCTAAACCCCTATAACGCTGGGGAGAGCGATAAATAAATTATTTTTTATAATCAATTAAATAAACCGACAAGCTCTAAACCCTTGTGAAGCTGGAGAGAGCGATAAATAAATTGTTTTTTATAAACAATTAAACTAACCGACAAGCTCTAAACCCTTGTGAAGCTGGAGAGAGCGATAAATAAATATTTTTTTATAAACAATTGAATAAACCACCAAGCTCGAAACCCCCATAACACTGGGGAGAGCGATAAAAAAATTATTTTTTATAAACAATTGAAAAAATCGATAAGCTCTAAACCCCCATAACGCTGGGGTGAGCAATAAATAAATTATTTTTTATAAACAATTAAATAAACCGACAAGCTCTAAACCCTTGTGAAGCTGGAGAGAGCGATAAATAAATATTTTTTATAATCAATTGAAAAAACCGACAAGCTCTAAACCCTTGTGAAGCTGGAGAGAGCGATAAAAAAATATTTTTTTATAAACAATTGAATAAACTACCAAGCTCGAAACCCCCATAACGCTGGGGAGAGCGTTATAAATTATTTTTGCGATAAATAAATTATTTTTTATAAACAATTGAAAAAACCGACAAGTTCTAAACCCTTGTGAAGCTGGAGAGAGCGATAAAAAAACATTTTTTTATAAACAATTGAATAAACCACCAAGCTCGAAACCCCCATAACGTTGGGGAAAGCGATAAATAAATAATTTTTTATATAAACAATTAAATAAACCGACGAGCTCTAAACCCCCATAATGCTGGGGAGAGCGATAAATAAATTATTTTTTACAAACAATTAAATAAACCGACAAGCTCTGAACCTGAATAACCTCCTCGGTTTATTTAATTGTTTATAAAAAAATATTTATTTATCGCTCTCTGCAGCTTCACGAGGGTTTAGAGCTTGTCAGTTTATTTAATTGTTTAAAAAAAATTAATTAGATAATATGTTGGTTGGTCGAACGAACGAAAATATTAATTTATTTATGCCAACGTTTCGTCATCAATTTATAATGACCTCTTCAGGGCAGTAGGTTTATTATTAAACCATGTCAGAAAATAAAACTAACGATGCTCATAGTTCAAATGATAAAGTTTGACTGAAAAAATTATTTAAAAAAAATTATTTATTGAATGCTCTACCCAGCGTTATGGGGAATTCGAGCTTGGTGGTTTATTTAATTAATTATGAAAATCATTTGTTAATCGCTCTCTCCAGCTTCACGAGGGTTTAGAGCTTGTCAGTTTATTTAATTGTTTATAAAAAATCATTAATTTATCGCTCTCACCAGCGTTATGGGGGTATAGAGCTTGTCGGTTTATTCAATTGTTTATAAAAAAATATTTATTTATCGCTCTCTCCAGCTTCACAAGGGTTTAGAGCTTGTCGGTTTTTTTAATTGTTCATAAAAAATAATTTATTTATCGCTCTCTCAAGCGTTATGGGGACTTATAGCTTGGTGGTTTCTTGAATCGTTTATAAAAAATCATTAATTTATCGCTCTCCCCAGCGTTACGGGGGTTTAGAGCTCGTCGGTTTATTTAATTGTTTATAAAAAATAATTTATTCATCGCTTTCCCCAGCGTTATGGGGGTTTAGAGCTTGCCTGTTTATTTAATTGTTAAAAAAAAATTATTGATCGACCGCTCTACCCAGCGTTATGGGGAACTCGAGCTTGTCGGTTTATTTAATTGTTTATAAAAAATAATTTATTTATCGCTCTCCCCAGCGTTAGGGGGGTTTAGAGCTTGTCGGTTTATTTAATTGTTTATAAAAAATAATTTATCTATCGCTCTCCCCAGCGTTATGGGGGTTTCGAGCTTGGTGGTTTATTTAATTATTCATAAAAAAATATTTATTTACCGCTCTCTCCAGCGTTTTGGGGGTTTAGAGCTTGGTTGTTTATTTAATTGTTTACAAAAAATCATTAATTTATCGCTCTCTCCAGCGTTATGGGGGCTTAGAGCTTGTCGGTTTATTATTTTTTTTTTTTATTGATTTATTATTTGCAACGGTTCTGTTATTCAGCTTTCAATCTTGCGCGTCAACTGTGACGGTCAATTTTCCCAAATAAAGCGGGGGGCACCATTTATATTACTTGCCGATGACATAAAACACCAAAACTAATCTACCATGGTAACTTACTAGGTATCTTACCAAAGTGGCGCACCTGCCCAACTCTGCATTCGATGTTCGAATTCGAAAAATATTTATTTATCGCTCTCTCCAGCTTCACAAGGGTTTAGAGCTTATCGGTTTATTTAATTGTTTGTAAAAAATAATTTATCTATCGCTCTCCCCAGCGTTATGGGGATTTAGAGCTTGTTGATTTATTTATTTATTCATTTATTGATTAATTATTTGCAACGATTTCTGTTATTCAGTTTTCAATCTTGCGCGTTGACTGTGACGGTCAATTTTCCCAAATAAAGCGGGGGGCACCATGTATATGACTCGCCGATGACATAAAACACCAAAACACTTAATCCACCATGTTAACTTACTAGGTATCTTACCAAAGTGGCGCACCTGCCCAACCCTGATCTAATGGAGATCTCAACTCCACTGGACATGACAACCATGCGGTTAGAGTCACTGCTTTTTATTTTGCTGTCATAGGTTCGAATCTCTATGCTTTACGATTTTTTTTTTTTCTTTTTCTTTTTCAATGAGTTTTTGTTAGTATCTGAGCTGTTTTATGTTCTTTTCGGACCTTTTGTTAAGTAGGTATTTAAAATTTTTTAATTTATGCTTCGGTTGAATAATTTTTCAGTAATATCTGTACGTTTGCATTTTTTTTAATTGAAGATTTTTTATCGAAGTTAAGCCTAAATTAACATTGCATTGAGAAGAGTTAAAAATTAAAAAAAAAAAAAGGAAAAATTTATTATAACGCATTTGAGGTAACTGAACTGAATTTCGGCTACCGAGGTGCAAATCACTGCTGCAGCTCGCAAGTGAATAAATAAATAAATTAATAAGTAAAGTGTTTACTTAAATTGATTTTAATTAAGTAATTAAACTTTTATAATCAAGCCTCAAAGAGGCACAACTTAAATATTAGTTTTAAAAACATTAATTCTAAATTAATGTGTGGACTAGTGGTTGGACTCACTGCTTTTCATTTTGCTGTCATAGGTTCAAATCTCTATGCTCTACGATTTTTTTTTTCTTTTTCTTTTTCAATGAGTTTTTGTTAGTATCTGAGCTGTATTATGTTCTTTCGAACCTTTTGTTAAGTAGGTATTTGAAATTTTTTATTATTTAAGGTGGTTTTCTACCAGAGCTAGTCAAGTTCAAGACTAAAAAAAAATTATTGCACCAAATTACTAACAATTGGTTATTAAAATTTATTTTTTAACTTTTTATGGCTTCTGAAATTATTTTCTACCAAAAAAACATTGACAATCACAACAAAACATTTTTTTTAACTTTTAACCTCACTTTTGAATACCGCAGTTTTGGAGGTTATTCACGTAAAAATTATTTTTGTAAAATCACTGTAAAATTTGTAAAAGGTCAATTTTTTGCAGTTTCAAGAAATGAATTCTTCGATAGTGAAACTATACGTATGTGGTTTTTCTAAAGGATCTCTATTGTAACAAGACAAATATCAATAATTTAGTACACTTTTTCAGTATAGCGTCCATACGCGTAATGAAAAAAATTCAATCTTTAACTTGCTGTAACTTTTAAACTGTATGGTCAATTTTGATCAGACTTCGTAGAAATGTTTATTAATATCTAATAAACACCTCCAGAAAATTTGAGCTCATTCTCTATTGTCATGTATTTTGTAGAAAACCACCTTAATGCTTCGGTAGAATAATTTTTCAGTAAAGTCTGTACGTTTTCATTTTTTTTTTATCGAAGAACTTCAAAACTAACCCAGACACTTTTGATTTCAATAAGTTAAGCCTAAAATAACATTGCATTGAGAAGAGTTAATTTCAAAAAAAAATTTTAATACCTCTAACGAGATCAGTTCAACCATGTTCATCACTAGGTGGTTTCACAGTGACGTTTTTTGCTAACCTTAAGCAAGCAAATATAAATACTTAGATAGTTACGCGAGCAGATAGCTTGATAATATAGGTAGGATGACGCAAACTATCTAAGTACTAGAGACGCTTCAAGCTGTCTGAATGGATGTAGAAAAAAAATAACTGGTCATTTATTAATTTTTGTCATAATCTGCTCAAATCATTATGGAGCGAAATTACTAGCTATTTAATTATTAGAAATGCATCGAAGTAGTAGCAAGCATGCTTGGTTAGTTTTTTAGCCGAGCTAAGTTTATAATTGAAAAGATCGAACGCACCGAGACTATGCTATATGAAAAATGTGATTCTAGACTAGTTAAAAAATCGCTTTAGTTGAAGTTAGTGGACGTGAGACATTAGACTCACTTCCTAGGTAGCTAAATACAAAGTTTCTAGTAAAAAAAAAAAATAATAAAAAAAAAAAAACTAAAAATTCAGTTGTGATTTCAACCGTTTAACGGACAAACTGCATGAAAAATGTTTAGTTCTCGGACTGCTAGTAAAACAAACAGAGTGCATTTAATGAATAAAATCAACCTCGATCTTAGCTGGTCGGTAGATCGCTAGCTAAGTGTCGGGAAGCTCACTGGGTGCTATCTCGCTAAGTCTAGATGGCAGTTAGTAAGTTAGTTAGTTAGCTAGATAATAGCTAGTCTTTAGCTAAGTATCTCCGTGATGTCTCCTTAACCAGCTGGAAGCTTATTTTTTTTCTAGCTCGCTGGTAGCGGATTGGCTGGATGATAGCTAGTCAGATCCCTGGTAGCGAGTGGGCTAGATGGGAGCTAGTTAATTCGCTGGTATCGGGGTGAGCTAACTGGGAGCTGGCTAGCTCGCTGGTAGCGAGTGGGCTAGATGGGAGCTAGTTGATTCGCTGGTAGCGGGTGAGTTTACTGGCAGCTTACTTTTTACTGGCTGGCTCGTTGGTAACGGGTAGGCTAGCTGATAGCTGGCGAGCTCGCTGATATTGGGTGGGCTAGCTGATAGCTACTTAAACAGCCAGCTAACTATCTATCTATCTAGCTAGCTAGCCACTTAGTTAGTTAACTAGTTGGTTGGTTGGTTAGTTAGCTAGCTAGCTAGCCAGTTAGTTAGTTAGCTAGCTAGTTAGTCAGTTAGTTAGCTAGCTAGTTAGTCAGTTAGCAAGCCAGCTAGCCAGTTAGTTAGTTAGCTAGCTAGCTATCCATTTAGTTAGTTAGCTAGCTAGTTAGTTAGCTAGCTAGCTAGCTAGTTAGTCGGCTAGTTAGCTAGCTAGATAGTTAGTTAGTTAGCCAGCTAGCTAGCTAGCCAACATTTTTTTATTTTATTTTCTCATTTCTGAATATCTACCTGTACATTTTTTATATTTAAAGTTTAATTAGACACATTTTTTTAATTTCAAATTTTTTGTATATAGTTGATCAATGAGATACCATTTTGGTAGATTTCTCTACCTTAGGTTTAGTAGAACGCAAATGCGTTTCCTTAAGACACATTTAGACACACTTAGCCATGGTCCCAGAATTTCTGAGCTCGGAGCTCATGCAGACGGCTGCAGATACTTCAGATCATCAAGTGAGATTTGATGTCCAGGTCGCTGTCTGACTCGGAAGAAGCAGCTGCAAGGTCAGTACGGATAACGGTGGAAGCTGAACTGAGAACACCGAATACATTGAAGTGGGTAGACCAACTAGAGTCGCCTGATTGACCTTCTAGTTAAGGCTCGAAACGTCGTGCACGTTGACACGAACTAATCAAGAAAAATATTGCACCCTGCCCGAAATGTTGAACTCGTTGAGTCGATCATTCGATCAAACCAATATTATATTACCTGTCTGGCCAATATTCGTGCCGTTAACGCGGGGCCTGCGACTGAGTCCCTCGGGACTTAATTAATTTTTAACTTAATTTTTTTTAACCTCTTAAATTAATCTACTCTTAAATACCATACACCATTTTAAAAATATACTTTTTATTTAATTAAAAACAGATTCTTTTTCTTACACTTAATGACGTTTAAAATTCATGATAGATCATTTTAAAAAAATCAAGATCAATAAAAACCATAAATTTAAATAGCCAGAAAATTTAAAATTTACACATTGGAACTGTAAAAATATAAAGTTCTTTGTCCACTTTATACTAGTAATTAAACTAAGGATTAATCTGGCCTTGGATTCATTGAAACTGTTAGTATACCTGCTTATCGCTCGTGGGCGTATCACCCATGTAGTTGTATTATTGTCTTCCGAAGTTAATTTAAAAAAATATATTTTTTATTTTAAACGGTCATGGCTAAAGAGGATACGTACCTACATAAAAACTTTTTTATACTAAAGAATTTTATTCACAAATGTTTGTATACAAAAATTTTATTATGACGCTTTACACTTGCCGAAAACTTTTGTGTACTAAAAATTTTTGCATACTAAATTTTCGTTTGGTATTTTTCTAGGTGGAAAATTTTTGTGGATAAAATTATCCAGTATAATAGTTACTAAATTTTTGTACACAAAAATTTTTTTGTGTACAAATCTTGCAATTAGCCACTAACACCAGCAAGTGCAAAGCAGGCGCTCAATGAACGCAACTCATCACTGCGTCAGTCATCAGTCATCAATTTAATCTTCGATTCTTATATGAGCGACTTTGGAGCCTACGAGCTCATGAATCAGCATTTGCGAGCACCGCGCCAATACTTGCGCACAAGCTGTGCGTCTAATTATTGTGAGCTCCGTTGTGTATGAGATACTTGCATATAAAATTCTGTCGTGCTGTTGATCCGTGAACTAACGTACACTATTGGTATACACTAATATGCATCTAATACTCTCGGACTCTAGCATCCGCACCTCGTCTGGACGTGGTCCCTGCTTCGGGCGGAAGATTGTCGGGGACTCGTCACGCATAGACCGCACGGTACACGATTGTTGTAGCACGCTCCGTTCACTGACGCTGCACGACTGTTGTGATGGAAGTACGAATATGGCAATGCAACACCAGAGAAATCTTCTGCTTATACGTGCGATGAGTTGTCTGATTTGCATGGGTAGCATATAGGGAATGTAACGGTTCTTATGGTATGGTGATTTTTGATTTAAAATAAAAAAAACTAAGTAGGTAATCTGTAAAAATAATTCATTCATAAAACCTCAAAAAAAATCTAGAACAGTTTTTTAAGCAATTTATAAATTTAATCATAAAGTAAATTAATTTTGAAGTCGTTACCATGTACTCCACCGGGAGCATATCTATAGCGTTGACGTCATTTCCATGTATACCTATAGATATATTTTTTTAAACCTATCGGCTATTACACGTTAAGCAGACGAATTCTTTTGTAGTTATATCGCCAATAGCCTATGATTCGATTCAACTTTGTGAGCAGCTACAGCCTAGAGCGCTGATTTTTGATTTTGATGAGTTTATTAATTGTACATTATGTTGTATAAATACAGATTACAGAGAGAGAGAGAGAGAGAGAGAGAGAGAGAGAGAGAGAGAGAGAGAAAGAGAGAGAGAGCGAAGCTAAGGGAAACTTCCTCCTACCGACGGGCGGAAAACCCGAAGCTCGCGTCCCGAGGGACTCAGTTGCAGGCCCCGCGTTAACGGCACGAATATTGGCCAGATAGGTAATATAATATTGGTTCGATCGAATGATCGACTCAACGAGTTCGACATTTCGGGCATGGTGCAATTTTTTTCTTGATTAGTTCATGCCAACGTGCACGACGTTTCGAGCCTCAACTAGAAGGTCAATCAGGAGACTCTAGTTGGTCTACCCACTTCAATGTATTCGGTGTTCTGAGTTCAACTTCCACCGTTATCCGTACTGACCTCGCAGCTGCTTCTTCCAAGTCAGACAGCGACCTGGACATCAAATCTCACTTGATGATCTGAAGTATCTGCAGCCGTCTGCATGAGCTCCGAGCTCAGAAATTCTGGGACCATGGCTAAGTGTGTTTAAATGTGTCTTAAGGAAACGCATTTGCGTTCTACTAAACCTAAAGTAGAGAAATCTACCAAAATGGTATCTCATTGATCAACTATATACAAAAAATTTGAAATTAAAAAAATGTGGCTAATTAAACTTTAAATATCAAAAATGTACAGGTAGATATTCAGAAATGAGAAAATAAAATTAAAAAATGTTGGCTAGCTAGCTAGCTAGCTAACTAACTAACTAACTAACTCGCTAGCTAACTAACTAACTGGCTAGCTAGCTAGCTAACTAACCAATCAACTAGCTAACTAACTAAGTGGCTAGCTAGCTGGATAGATAGATAGTTAGCTAGCTGGATAGATAGATAGTTAGCTGACTGTTTAAGTAGCTATCAGCTAGCCCACCCAATATCAGCGAGCTCGCCAGCTATCAGCTAGCCTACCCGTTACCAACGAGCTAGCCAGTAAAAAGTAACCTCCCAGTAAACTCACTCGCTACCAGCAAATCAACTAGCTCCCATCTAGCCCACTCGTTACCAGCGATCTGACTAGCTATCATCCAGCCGATCCGCTACCAGCGAGCTAGAAAAAAAATAAGCTTCCAGCTAGTTAAGGAGACATCACGGAGATACTTAGCTAACGACTATCTATAATCTAGCTAACTAACTAACTTACTAACTGCCATCTAGACTTAGCGAGATAGCACCCTGTGAGCTTCCCGACATTTAGCTAGCGATCTACCAATCAGCTAAGATCGAGGTTGATTTTATTCATTAAATGCACTCTGTTTGTTTTACTAGCAGTCCGAGAACTAAACATTTTTCACGCAGTTTGTCCGTTAAACGGTTGAAGTCGCAGCTGAATTTTTAGTTTTTTTTTTTTGTTATTTTTTTTTTTTTTTACTAGAAACTTTGTATTTAGCTACCTAGGAAGTGAGTCTAATGTCTCACGTCCACTAACTTCAACTAAAGCGATTTTTTAACTAGCCTAGAATCACATTTTTCATATAGCATAGTCTCGGTGCGTTCGATCTTTTCAATTATAAACTTGGCTCGGCTAAAAAACTAACCAACCATGCTTGCTACTACTTCGGTGCATTTCTAATAATTCAATAGCTAGTTATTTCGCCCCGTAATGATTTGAGCAGATTATGACAAAAATTAATAAATGACCAGTTATTTTTTTTCTACATCCATTCAGACAGCTTGAAGCGTCTCTAGTACTTAGATAGTGTGTGTCATCCTACCTATATTATCAAGCTATCTGCTCGCGTAACTATCTAAGTATCTATATTTGCTTGCTTAAGGTTAGCAAAAAACGTCACTGTGAAACCACCTGTACACACATGCGTACGCACGTGCTGTTAACGTTCAGTAAATTTTTTTTTTAAATGACAGCAACTTTATTATTATTAAAAAAAATAAACAGTAAACTAAAGCGCGTACACACATGAATACATACATGAATATATTTGGTTGATAATTACAGAATAAAAAAAAATAATAAATAAATAAAAGAGGATTTAAAGTTTAACAAGAATTTTTTTAATAAAATTTTACAATTTATTAAAAAGAAAAAATTACTCCATTATAAATTTTATTTTTCTGAAAATAAAATCTTTTTTTCATTTTTTTTAAATTAAAAACTTGGATTTTTCTAATTAATCTTATAATGAAATTTTTTAAAATTAATGAATTCAAATTTTAAAATTTTATACAGTTTAATTATACCATTAAAAAAGAATTATTAAATTAAGAAAATATACAAAACTTGTAACAAAACATTAAAAATGGGGGGCGGGGGAAAAAAAGGGCGGGGGGCGTGGGGGGCGGATGGCTAAGTTCAGAGTATTCAAGAGAAAAATTCCCGCCGGGTGAATAACTTCAAGTCGCAGATGGAATGAGTCTGTTCGGATTTTTTCCTAGTGAATGATTTTTTCTATCTGCTACTCTGCGAAAATTTGTTGATCATTTTGTTTTGACAATGATTATTTGATTATGTTTAATATGAGGAATATAAAAAATAATTCAATCATCAATGCTTGTTCTTTTATCAAGAGCTGTATTAAATAAATAAATGTAATTACTTAAAGTGTAAGAATGAAACATTTTCTGTGTGTTAAGATGGTGAAAACTTATTTTTTAAGTGTGGCACTTTATTAAAAAATAGAGGCCCTTTTCAACAATGTTAAGAAATTGTATAGAGTTTTAGTTAAATAATTATGAATTTGAAAAAAATTTTAGTATGACTTCAATGTGTTTGAAAAATTTCTAGCTGTAAATTAAATAATAAATTTAAATTTTTATCTACATAAAATTTTTTTAAGTTATAAAGCACATAAGAATGAAATTCTTTTTGAAATTGTCATTTAACGCCGTCATAAAAAAGTGTATTGTTACTTTTGTTGAAATAAAAATAACATTTTCTCTGATCGACCTCGGACCAGTCGGAAAATTTGCCGTTTTCATGCCGTGAAAACCTTTTTTTGCCGTGGACTTATTTTCCGAGACATGGTGTGGCCCGCTAACTTGCAAAATAGTTAGCGGGACACATCATGAAAAATCTATTTCCCGACGCGTACAAATTTTCTAAAAAGGCTCAGAATTTGCCGTGAATGAATTTCCCATCTCAACATATAAAAACTCGTATTTTCCGAATTTTCTTTTTTTTTCGCTGGTGTGGCTCGCTAACTTGATTTACCGATTTGACCTCTAAATAGGTTGATAACTTGAAATTAATCCATGCCATGAGGTGCCTTCACAGTGGAGGGTATTAGCTATGTAACTATGGAAATGTAAAAAATTTCTAGAAAAAACAAAAAATAATAACTAGGAAGTCACTTGGAAAAAAAAATTAATTTGACAAACTAACTAGGCATTTTATAGAAATAACATTTTCATCTAACTAGGTAGTCACATGGATAAAAATTTATTTAACTCTATGGTAGACCTACTAGTATGTAGTAGTTTTTTGCAATTATTTGGATAGTAGTTTCGAAACTAAGGTGACAAGAGTGACGTTTCCCGATTAAATATTAAAAATGACGTCATTCAAGTGGTAGAAACAAGAGTAGGTTCAGGGGTGAAAACAAATGTAAAAACGAGAGTAGGTACGTGAGTGGAAACGTAGGTAGGCACTGTACTAGGAACGAGGTTAGGTTCAAGGATAGAAAATTAGGTAGAAAATCTGGTAGAAGCGGGTGGATGAGCAAATATAAGAACAAAAGTAGAAATCTAGGTAGAATCAGATGTAGAAACGAGCATTGCTTCAGAATTAGAAATCTGAGTAGAAAAATAGTAGTAACAAGAGTAGAAACTAGACTAGGTGTGGAAGCAAAATAGGTGTAGTAATGAGAGTAGTTACATGGGTGGAAATCTAGGTAGAAAAAGGGTTAAGTACAAGGATAGGAGCAAGCCTAGTAAAGGGGTGAAAATGAGAGTAGGCACAAGCACAGGAACCGAGGTAGGCAGTGGGGTTGAGATAATAGTAGGTACAAAGGTACTAAAGTAAGTTCAAAAGTAAGTAAAGGAACGGGAACGACATGAGACACAAGAGTAAGCACAAGGATAGAAATGAGGGTAGGAAAAGAAGTAGCCCAGGGGTAGGTGTGAAGACAGGCATCATATGAGATACGAGGGTGGGCATAAGGACAGGCAAGATATAAAATACGAAGGTGAGCACAAAGATAGGAACAACGATAGCACAAGGATAGAAATAAGAGTAGGCACGAGGGAAGACACAAGATAGGTACAAGGGTAGAAACAGAGGTACGAGGGTAGAAACAGGGGTAGGTACAAGGGTAGGCACGAGAGTAGAAACAGGGATAGGTACGAGGGTAGAAACAGGGGTAGGTACAAGGGTCGGCACGAGGGTGGAAACAGGGGTAGGTACAAGGGTAGGTACGAGGGTAGAAACAGGGGTGGGTACAAGGGTAGAAACAGGGGTAGGTACAAGGGTAGGCACGAGGGTAGAAACAGGGGTAGGTACAAGGGTAGGTACGAGGGTAGAAAAAGGGGTAGGTACAAGGGTAGGTACAAGGGTAGGCACGAGGGTAGAAACAGGGGTAGGTACAAGGGTAGGTACGAGGGTAGAAAAAGGGGTAGGTACAAGGGTAGGTACAAGGGTAGGCACGAGGGCAGAAACAGGGGTAGAAACAGGGGTAGGTACAAGGGTAGGTACAAGGGTAGAAACAGGGGTAGGTACGAGGGTAGGCACGAGGGTAGGTACGAGGGTAGAAACAGGGGTAGGTACAAGGGTAGGCACGAGGGTAGGTACGAGGGTAGGTACAAGAGTAGGCACGAGGGTAGAAACAGGGATAGGTACGAGGGTAGAAACAGGGGTAGGCACGAGGGTAAAAATAGGGGTAGGTACAAGGGTAGGCATGAGGGTAGGCAGTAGGGTAGAAACAGGGGTAGGCACGAGGGGAGGTACAAGGGTAGGCACGAGGGTAGAAAAAGGGGTAGGTACAAGGGTAGGCACGAGGGTAGAAACAGGGGTAGGTACAAGGGTAGGCACGAGGGTAGAAACAGGGGTAGGTGCAAGGGTAGGCACTAGGGTAGAAACAGGGGTAGGTACGAGGGTAGAAACAGAGGTAGGTACAAGGGTAGGCACGAGGGTAGAAACAGGGGTAGGTACGAGCGTAGAAACAGGGGTAGGTACAAGGGTAGGCACTAGGGTAGAAACAGGGGTAGGTACGAGGGTAGAAACAGAGGTAGGTACAAGGGAAGGCACGAGGGTAGAAACAGGGGTAGGTACAAGGGTAGGCACTAGGGTAGAAACAGGGGTAGGTACGAGGGTAGAAACAGAGGTAGGTACAAGGGAAGGCACGAGGGTAGAAACAGGGGTAGGTACGAGGGTAGAAACAGGGGTAGGTACAAGGGTAGGCACTAGGGTAGAAACAGGGGTAGGTACGAGGGTAGAAACAGAGGTAGGTACAAGGGAAGGCACGAGGGTAGAAACAGGGGTAGGTACGAGGGTAGAAACAGGGGTAGGTACAAGGGTAGTCACGAGGGTAGAAACAGGAGTAGGTACAAGGGTAGGCACTAGGGTAGAAACAGGGGTAGGTACGAGGGTAGAAACAGAGGTAGGTACAAGGGAAGGCACGAGGGTAGAAACAGGGGTAGGTACGAGGGTAGAAACAGGGGTAGGTACAAGGGTAGTCACGAGGGTAGAAACAGGAGTAGGTACAAGGGTAGGCACGAGGGTAGGTACGAGGGTAGAAACAGGGGTAGGTACAAGGGTAGGCACGAGGGTAGAAACAGGGGTAGGTACAAGGGTAGGCACGAGGGTAGGTACGAGGGTAAGCACGAGGGTAGAAACAGGGGTAGGTACAAGGGTAGAAACAGGGGTAGGTACGAGGGTAGGCACGAGGGTAGGTACAAAAGTAGGTACGAGGGTAGAAAAAGGGGTAGGTACAAGGGTAGGCACGAGGGCAGAAACAGGGGTAGAAACAGGGGTAGGTACAAGGGTAGGTACAAGGGTAGAAACAGGGGTAGGTACGAGGGTAGGCACGAGGGTAGGTACGAGGGTAGAAACAGGGGTAGGTACAAGGGTAGGCACGAGGGTAGGCACGAGGGTAGGTACGAGGGTAGGTACAAGAGTAGGCACGAGGGTAGAAACAGGGATAGGTACGAGGGTAGAAACAGGGGTAGGCACGAGGGTAAAAACAGGGGTAGGTACAAGGGTAGGCATGAGGGTAGGCAGTAGGGTAGAAACAGGGGTAGGCACGAGGGGAGGTACAAGGGTAGGCACGAGGGTAGAAAAAGGGGTAGGTACAAGGGTAGGCACGAGGGTAGAAACAGGGGTAGGTACAAGGGTAGGCACGAGGGTAGAAACAGGGGTAGGTGCAAGGGTAGGCACTAGGGTAGAAACAGGGGTAGGTACGAGGGTAGAAACAGAGGTAGGTACAAGGGTAGGCACGAGGGTAGAAACAGGGGTAGGTATGAGGGTAGAAACAGGGGTAGGTACGAGCCTAGAAACAGGGGTAGGTACAAGGGTAGGCACTAGGGTAGAAACAGGGGTAGGTACGAGGGTAGAAACAGAGGTAGGTACAAGGGAAGGCACGAGGGTAGAAACAGGGGTAGCTACAAGGGTAGGCACTAGGGTAGAAACAGGGGTAGGTACGAGGGTAGAAACAGAGGTAGGTACAAGGGAAGGCACGAGGGTAGAAACAGGGGTAGGTAAGAGGGTAGAAACAGGGGTAGGTACAAGGGTAGGCACTAGGGTAGAAACAGGGGTAGGTACGAGGGTAGAAACAGAGGTAGGTACAAGGGAAGGCACGAGGGTAGAAACAGGGGTAGGTACGAGGGTAGAAACAGGGGTAGGTACAAGGGTAGTCACGAGGGTAGAAACAGGAGTAGGTACAAGGGTAGGCACTAGGGTAGAAACAGGGGTAGGTACGAGGGTAGAAACAGAGGTAGGTACAAGGGAAGGCACGAGGGTAGAAACAGGGGTAGGTACGTGAGTGGAAACGTAGGTAGGCACTGTACTAGGAACGAGGTTAGGTTCAAGGATAGAAAATTAGGTAGAAAATCTGGTAGAAGCGGGTGGATGAGCAAATATAAGAACAAAAGTAGAAATCTAGGTAGAATCAGATGTAGAAACGAGCATTGCTTCAGAATTAGAAATCTGAGTAGAAAAATAGTAGTAACAAGAGTAGAAACTAGACTAGGTGTGGAAGCAAAATAGGTGTAGTAATGAGAGTAGTTACATGGGTGGAAATCTAGGTAGAAAAAGGGTTAAGTACAAGGATAGGAGCAAGCCTAGTAAAGGGGTGAAAATGAGAGTAGGCACAAGCACAGGAACCGAGGTAGGCAGTGGGGTTGAGATAATAGTAGGTACAAAGGTACTAAAGTAAGTTCAAAAGTAAGTAAAGGAACGGGAACGACATGAGACACAAGAGTAAGCACAAGGATAGAAATGAGGGTAGGAAAAGAAGTAGCCCAGGGGTAGGTGTGAAGACAGGCATCATATGAGATACGAGGGTGGGCATAAGGACAGGCAAGATATAAAATACGAAGGTGAGCACAAAGATAGGAACAACGATAGCACAAGGATAGAAATAAGAGTAGGCACGAGGGAAGACACAAGATAGGTACAAGGGTAGAAACAGAG
This sequence comes from Encarsia formosa, assembly GCA_038277355.1. Taxonomy (NCBI): domain Eukaryota; kingdom Metazoa; phylum Arthropoda; class Insecta; order Hymenoptera; family Aphelinidae; genus Encarsia; species Encarsia formosa. Next base: position 33,097,552 of record CM076185.1, on the reverse strand, counting down.
GTACGAGGGTAGAAACAGGGGTAGGTACAAGGGTAGGCACGAGAGTAGAAACAGGGATAGGTACGAGGGTAGAAACAGGGGTAGGTACAAGGGTCGGCACGAGGGTGGAAACAGGGGTAGGTACAAGCGTAGGTACGAGGGTAGAAACAGGGGTGGGTACAAGGGTAGAAACAGGGGTAGGTACAAGGGTAGGCACGAGGGTAGAAACAGGGGTAGGTACAAGGGTAGGTACGAGGGTAGAAAAAGGGGTAGGTACAAGGGTAGGTACAAGGGTAGGCACGAGGGTAGAAACAGGGGTAGGTACAAGGGTAGGTACGAGGGTAGAAAAAGGGGTAGGTACAAGGGTAGGTACAAGGGTAGGCACGAGGGCAGAAACAGGGGTAGAAACAGGGGTAGGTACAAGGGTAGGTACAAGGGTAGAAACAGGGGTAGGTACGAGGGTAGGCACGAGGGTAGGTACGAGGGTAGAAACAGGGGTAGGTACAAGGGTAGGCACGAGGGTAGGTACGAGGGTAGGTACAAGAGTAGGCACGAGGGTAGAAACAGGGATAGGTACGAGGGTAGAAACAGGGGTAGGCACGAGGGTAAAAATAGGGGTAGGTACAAGGGTAGGCATGAGGGTAGGCAGTAGGGTAGAAACAGGGGTAGGCACGAGGGGAGGTACAAGGGTAGGCACGAGGGTAGAAAAAGGGGTAGGTACAAGGGTAGGCACGAGGGTAGAAACAGGGGTAGGTACAAGGGTAGGCACGAGGGTAGAAACAGGGGTAGGTGCAAGGGTAGGCACTAGGGTAGAAACAGGGGTAGGTACGAGGGTAGAAACAGAGGTAGGTACAAGGGTAGGCACGAGGGTAGAAACAGGGGTAGGTACGAGCGTAGAAACAGGGGTAGGTACAAGGGTAGGCACTAGGGTAGAAACAGGGGTAGGTACGAGGGTAGAAACAGAGGTAGGTACAAGGGAAGGCACGAGGGTAGAAACAGGGGTAGGTACAAGGGTAGGCACTAGGGTAGAAACAGGGGTAGGTACGAGGGTAGAAACAGAGGTAGGTACAAGGGAAGGCACGAGGGTAGAAACAGGGGTAGGTACGAGGGTAGAAACAGGGGTAGGTACAAGGGTAGGCACTAGGGTAGAAACAGGGGTAGGTACGAGGGTAGAAACAGAGGTAGGTACAAGGGAAGGCACGAGGGTAGAAACAGGGGTAGGTACGAGGGTAGAAACAGGGGTAGGTACAAGGGTAGTCACGAGGGTAGAAACAGGAGTAGGTACAAGGGTAGGCACTAGGGTAGAAACAGGGGTAGGTACGAGGGTAGAAACAGAGGTAGGTACAAGGGAAGGCACGAGGGTAGAAACAGGGGTAGGTACGAGGGTAGAAACAGGGGTAGGTACAAGGGTAGTCACGAGGGTAGAAACAGGAGTAGGTACAAGGGTAGGCACGAGGGTAGGTACGAGGGTAAGCACGAGGGTAGAAACAGGGGTAGGTACAAGGGTAGAAACAGGGGTAGGTACGAGGGTAGGCACGAGGGTAGGTACAAAAGTAGGTACGAGGGTAGAAAAAGGGGTAGGTACAAGGGTAGGCACGAGGGCAGAAACAGGGGTAGAAACAGGGGTAGGTACAAGGGTAGGTACAAGGGTAGAAACAGGGGTAGGTACGAGGGTAGGCACGAGGGTAGGTACGAGGGTAGAAACAGGGGTAGGTACAAGGGTAGGCACGAGGGTAGGCACGAGGGTAGGTACGAGGGTAGGTACAAGAGTAGGCACGAGGGTAGAAACAGGGATAGGTACGAGGGTAGAAACAGGGGTAGGCACGAGGGTAAAAACAGGGGTAGGTACAAGGGTAGGCATGAGGGTAGGCAGTAGGGTAGAAACAGGGGTAGGCACGAGGGGAGGTACAAGGGTAGGCACGAGGGTAGAAAAAGGGGTAGGTACAAGGGTAGGCACGAGGGTAGAAACAGGGGTAGGTACAAGGGTAGGCACGAGGGTAGAAACAGGGGTAGGTGCAAGGGTAGGCACTAGGGTAGAAACAGGGGTAGGTACGAGGGTAGAAACAGAGGTAGGTACAAGGGTAGGCACGAGGGTAGAAACAGGGGTAGGTATGAGGGTAGAAACAGGGGTAGGTACGAGCCTAGAAACAGGGGTAGGTACAAGGGTAGGCACTAGGGTAGAAACAGGGGTAGGTACGAGGGTAGAAACAGAGGTAGGTACAAGGGAAGGCACGAGGGTAGAAACAGGGGTAGCTACAAGGGTAGGCACTAGGGTAGAAACAGGGGTAGGTACGAGGGTAGAAACAGAGGTAGGTACAAGGGAAGGCACGAGGGTAGAAACAGGGGTAGGTAAGAGGGTAGAAACAGGGGTAGGTACAAGGGTAGGCACTAGGGTAGAAACAGGGGTAGGTACGAGGGTAGAAACAGAGGTAGGTACAAGGGAAGGCACGAGGGTAGAAACAGGGGTAGGTACGAGGGTAGAAACAGGGGTAGGTACAAGGGTAGTCACGAGGGTAGAAACAGGAGTAGGTACAAGGGTAGGCACTAGGGTAGAAACAGGGGTAGGTACGAGGGTAGAAACAGAGGTAGGTACAAGGGAAGGCACGAGGGTAGAAACAGGGGTAGGTACGAGGGTAGAAACAGGGGTAGGTACAAGGGTAGTCACGAGGGTAGAAACAGGAGTAGGTACAAGGGTAGGCACGAGGGTAGGTACGAGGGTAGAAACAGGGGTAGGTACAAGGGTAGGCACGAGGGTAGGTACGAGGGTAAGCACGAGGGTAGAAACAGGGGTAGGTACAAGGGTAGAAACAGGGGTAGGTACGAGGGTAGGCACGAGGGTAGGCACGAGGGTAGGTACAAGGGTAGAAACAGGGGTAGGTATACCAAAGTATTATTAATTATTATAAAGTATAATTTTATTATTACAAAGTAGTATTAAGTATTATAAAGTATAATTTTGATGTTGATTGAAAATTTTGATTCAAAAATAAACTTGATGTATGAAAGTTTTGTAATCCCACCTTTTTTCTAAAATAAACTTGATGTCTGACAATGAATTTTAATTTTGATTGTAACTGTTACATTCACTCAGGGTGTTAATGATAAGTATATTTAAGTCAACATGAATCAATTATTAAAATTTTTTATCTTTTTTGTTGTCTGTATGCAAGCTTAAGTTATGTGGCCAAAGTGATTTTACATTTTAAAATTGGTTAATTAAGAAGTACAAAAGAAATAGATAGTTTTGGGTCTAGATATCCAGTAGACCAGAAATTATGAATTCTATTTGGCATGGATTTTTAAAGTACGGATGAGCATTTGCTTCATTATTTTCAAAGTGGATCTAGTTTGTCCATCAATTATGTATGCAAAATGAATTCAAAAGTACTTCATAACAGTAAATTATGTCTATGATTTTTATGTGTTCTGACTAATGATAAAATTTATATAAAAGAAATTTAAACCTAAAGAACTAGATATATCCAAGTCAACATGAATCAATTATTAAAAATTTTCATCTTTTTTGTTTTCTGTAAGCAATCTTAAGTTATGCGGCCAAAGTGATTTTAAATTTTAAAATTGGTTAATTTTTTTTTACAAGAATTAAAAAGTACAATAGAAATAGATAGTTTAGGGTCTAGGTATCCAGTGGACCAAAAATTATGAATTCTATTTGGCATGGATTTTTAAAGTACGGATGAGCATTTGCTCCATTATTTTTAAAGTGGATTTAGTTTGTCCATCTATTATGTATGCAAAACGAATTCAAAAGTAGTTCATAACAATAAATTATGTCTATGATTTTTATGGGTTCTGGATAATGATAAAATTATATAAAAGTAATTTTAAACAGAAGAACCAGATATATCTAAGTTAACATGAACCAATCATTGAAAATTTTTATCTTTTTTTTAATCACTTTAAGGTTACAAATGAGTATTTGCTACATTTCAATGTAAATTTACATTAAAATAAAGTTATGCAATGTACATTTAAAAAATAGGTAAATACTAAATTGAATTTTTTTTTTTACATATAAAATTGATTTACCTATGACTTTTATAGGTTCTGGTTTATGTCGTGGTTTTACATCAGAATAATTGGATATATCTTAGTTATTGTTAAATTATTTAGAATTTGTTAAGTTCGTGAAATAATTTATTAAGACATATTTCAATAATATTAATGATTTATTTATGGAGTTTGGTTTTTTGAACGTGTGGACAAAAAGGAAATACATTTAAATATTTACCGAATTTACGCAATAAAATCTTTAAAAAATACTTTTAAAAAAGTAATATTTACGGCGATTGGTTTTTTAAAAAGGAATCTAAATAAAAAATTATACGCTAAGTATGATCTTTAAAAAATACTTTTAAAAAAGTAATATTTACGGCGATTGGTTTTTTTAAAAGGAGTCTAAATAAAAAGTTATACGCTAAATATAATAATCTTTTTTTGAAAATGAATTAATGAAAGAAGTGAAATCAAAAAATTTATTACGGACGACTTGAGGCCGAATTACTTAATATTATTTAAAAATAATTTCTCTTCTAAAAGATGATCATATTATGTTGAATCACCTTCAACATACGTAAAGTTAACAATTTTTCAATTATAGCACATACATGGGAAAACACATGCAAATTGCACACAATTCTAACACTTTTTGAAATTAAAATATGTTGTAATTAAGTTAGAAATCAACTAAATCACAATGAATGGCTATACTTGACCTGTAAAAATTTAATATTCTTTGAACTAAATTATCTCGAAAAAAATCATTGATACCTGTATTTTTTAAATTATATTTTGAATGCTCAGTGTGTTTCTTAACAACGTATTTTAATTTTTAATACCCTCGTGCCTACCCTCGTACCTACCCCTGTTTCTACCCTCGTACCTACCCCTGTTTCTACCCTTGTACCTACCCTCGTGCCTACCCTTGTACCTACCCCTGTTTCTACCCTCGTGCCTACCTTTGTACCTACCCCTGTTTCTACCCTCGTACCTATCCTCGTACCTACCCCTGTGCCTACCCTTGAACCTACCCTCGTACCTACCCCTGTTTCTACCCTCGTGCCTACCCTTGTACCTAGCCTAGTACCTACCCTTGTGCCTACCCTCGTGCCTACCCTTGTACCTACCCCTGTTTCTACCCTCGTGCCTACCCTTGTACCTACTCCTGTTTCTACCCTCGTGCCTACCCCTGTTTCTACCCTTGTACCTACCCCTGTTTCTACCCTTGTACCTACCCCTGTTTCTCCCCTCGTGCCTACCCTTGTACCTACCCCTGTTTCTACCCTCGTACCTACCCTTGTACCTACCCCTGGTTCTACCCTCGTGTCTACCCTTGTACCTACCCCTGTTTCTACCCTCGTGCCTACCCTTGTACCTACCCTCGTACCTACCTCTGTTTCTACCCTCGTGCCTACCCTTGTACCTACCCCTGTTTCTACCCTCGTACCTACCCTCGTACCTATCCCTGTTTCTACTCTCGTGCCTACCCTCGTACCTACCCCTGTTTCTACCCTCGTGCCTCTGTTTCTACCCTTGTTCCTATTTCTGTGTCTTCCCTCGTGCCTACTCTTATTTCTATCCTTGTGCTATCGTTGTTCCTATCTTTGTGCTCACCCTCGTATTTTATATCTTGCCTGTCCTTATGCCTACCCTCGTATCTCATATGATGCCTGTCTTCACACCTACCCCTGGGCTACTTCTTTTCCTACCCTCGTTTCTATCCTTGTGCTTACTCTTGTGTCTCATGTCGTTCCCGTTCCTTTACTTACTTTTGAACTTACTTTAGTACCTTTGTACCTACTATTATCTCAACCCCAGTGCCTACCTTTGTTCCTGTGCTTGTGCCTACTCTCATTTTCACCCCTTTCACTAGGCTTGTTTCTACCCTTGTACCTAAGCCTGTTTCTGCCTAGATTTCCACCCATGTAACTACTCTCATTACTACACCTATTTTGCTTCCACACCTAGTCTAGTTTCTACCCTTGTTACTACACTTTTTCTACTCAGATTTCTAACCCTGAAGCAATGCTCGTTTCTACATCTGACTCTACCTAGATTTCTACTTTTGTTCTTATATTTGCTCATACACCCGCTTCTACCAGATTTTCTACCTAATTTTCTATCCTTGAACCTAACCTCGTTCCTAGTACAGTGCCTACCTACGTTTCCACTCACGTACCTACTCTCGTTTTTACATTTGTTTTCACCCCTGAACCTACTCTTGTTTCTACCACTTGAATGACGTCATTTTTAATATTTAATCGGGAAACGTCACTCTTGTCACCTTAGTTACGAAACTACTATCCAAATAATTGCAAAAAACTACTACATACTAGTAGGTCTACCTTAGAGTTAAATAAATTTTTATCCATGTGACTACCTAGTTAGATGAAAATGTTATTTCTATAAAATGCCTAGTTAGTTTGTCAAATTAATTTTTTTTTTCCAAGTGACTTCCTAGTTATTATTTTTTGTTTTTTCTAGAAATTTTTTACATTTCCATAGTTACATAGCTAATACCCTCCACTGTGAAGGCACCTATGAATTCAGATTTTCCATCAATCTGAATTTTCCGGCCAAAATAGACGGAAATCCGAGTAAAAAAAATTTTAATTTGAAAGGAAAACTCCAGATGGCTCAAAACTTTTAAAAATAATGCGTACAACTTTTATTTTATTTTTTTACCATAAAACGCGTGCGCTGTTATAAAATTTTCCGAATTTTCCTAACTTGTAAAGAAGTAAGCATGCCCCGATTAGAAAAAAAATTTTTTTCCGACGCTTACTAATTTTCTAAATAGGCGCAGAATTTGCCGTTTTTTGCCGTTAAAGAATTTTCAATTAAAATATTTTAAAAATTATATTTTTTAACTTCCACGAGTTTTTTTTTCTGTATTATGGCTCGCTAACTTGACTTCATGATTTGACCTTGAAAGAAGTCGAAAATTTTAATTTTTTTTAGGGCATAATTTGCCGTTTTATCTTTAAAAATTTGCCGTAAATTTATATTTCCCATCGAATCAAATTTTCCGACCTAAATTATCGATTTTCTGAGTTGAAAAAAAAGTGAACTGAAAAAATAATTCCAAATCGATGACATCTAGGTACAGATACGTTATTTACTATGAATTTCAGACGTCTAATGTCAAGTTAAAACCTAAGCGCAGCATTTTTCAGTCATTTCCAAATTTGCTGTACCCAACATTATGAAAACCGTTCTTAAATCGTACTTTCTAATTTACTAATTTTTCGAAAAGTTAGCAAGACGCATTCCAAAAAATTAAATTCTTTATGGTTGCAAATTTTCTAAATAGTCACGGAATTCGTCTTTTTTTTCGATAAAATTATTAACCATCTAAATTTTTGAAACAAAATATTTCTCGAATTTTTCGTTTTGTTTGTGTAGCTTGCTTAACTTCAAGGTTTGACCTTGACAGAAGTTGATTACTCAAAAACTATTAAAGAAAAAATTTTCCGCCCACTATCTACTAATTTTCCGTAAATTCATACCTCTTATCACATTCAAATTTCTGACAAAAATAAACCGTTTTCTGAGTCGAAAAAAATTAAATCTTAAAAAAAAATTTTTAGTTTAGGGGCGCCACGAGACGAGACGAAACATTAGTCAGTCTTGACTCGAGTCTAGCCAAATCAAAAATTACCAGTCTTGCCCTCGTCTTCGTCTCGTCTCATCTTTCTCGCCGACATTTAAAGATGACTATCAGTCCTTATATTAAACAACTTCGTGTTGTTACGAATCTTTTAATGAAAAAAATTTTTATAAAACAAATTAATATTTTAAATCATTTATTGAGATCGTTTTTTTAAACCAAATGATGAACGAAAATTAGGGTCAAGTATCCAAATTAGGTTCAGTTACCTGACTCCATTTGCTTTTAAAATCAATAATCTTTTTTTTTTCAAGCTTTTCTGTGGTAAACTTGATTTAACAAGAATGATGAAATAGTGTAAAAATGAATGACTTCCTCACGTGTGCTAAAGTAAAGGTTGAGATTTTATTTACTAGCTCAGTCCAGGGGCGCAACAACTCCTTCCAGTTAGGGGGTGTCCTAAGGTCCACCCCCCCCCCCTCGCCTTCAATAAAATTGAAATTTGAAAAAAAAAAAAGCTGAGTTTAATAAATAAACTGATCAGCTATCTTCCAAGCTCTAGGACCCCAAAAACCCTGGGCGCCCGAGTTCAACAAAAAAAAAAAAAACTGATCAGCCATCCCCAAACTCTAGACCCCAAAAACCCTGGGCGCCCGAGTTCAAAAAAAAAAAAACTGATCAGCTACCCCCCAAGCTCTAGACCCCCAAAATTTTGGTTCCCCTAGTTCAATAAATAAACTGATCTGCTATCCCCCAAGCTCTAGACCCCCAAAACCCTGGATGCCCGAGTTCAATAAATAAACTGATCTGCTATCCCCCAAGCTCTAGACCCCCAAAACCCTGGACATCGAGTTCAATAAAAAAAACTGATCAGTTATCCCTCAAGCTCTAAACTTCCCAAAATTCTAGTTACCGAGTGGAATAACTTTACAAGTTAAGCGTACTTTATATTTGAATATCAAGTCCATAAAAAAGTGATTTTTTTTTTTTTTTTTTTTTTTGTTCCACAAAAAGTTTGTGGTGTACTTTTATTTACATCACTTGAAAATATTATAAAGTGATAAAAAAAATATATATAAAATTAAAAAAAATAAATAACCAATCAACAAACGAAAATTTATACACTTTCCTCGAAATGTGTCTCATTCATAGAAGCATTTAATTTATAGTTAAAAAAAAATTTGTTGATAGTGTTGCAAACAAAGAGTTAAACAATAAGTGAAAACTAATAGCGTTTTCCTAGTCAACCACGCCATTTTGGAGTTAAAAATTTCAGATTTAAAACTTGTTGATATAATTGCACCAGTGCAGCGTAATTAGGTATCGTTGGAAAATTATTTATTTCATGCTTAAGTTAACTAATATGCACTCATATTTTTGGAATAATTCAACTCGGGCTCCTAAGGTTTTTGGGGGTTTAGAGCTTGGGGAATAGCTGATCAGTTTATTTATTGAACTCGACGCCCAAGGTGCTTGGGGGATAGCTTATCAGTTTATTTATTGAACTCGGGCACCCAGGGTTTTTGGGGTCTAGAGCTTGGGGGATAGCAGATCAGTTTATTTATTGAACTTAGACGCTCAGGGTATTTGGGGGATAGCTGATCAATTTTTTGTTGAACTTGGGCGCCCAGTGTTTTGGGGGTTTAATGCTTGAGATACGATTTCAAATTCCGTGGACACCCACAAGAAACTGTAAATGGTGTCCTCTACTAGCTTGGGGGTTGTCCGGACACCTCCACCCCCCCCCCCCTGTTGTTGCGCGCCTGCTAGGCACATGATTGGTTAGTTTTTCGATAAGAGTTTTCATTATTTCCTGCTCTTTCTCACTTTTAGATTTAGTTTAAAAAGTTATAAAAACTTAAGTTTAAAAACTCTTATTCAAATGATAATTTTGTACGTCTGTACTCAAACAATTAATAAATTAATTTAATAATATTAATTCAATTTAGCTACACTAATAACTTTTATCTTAAATAAAAGTGCTGTATTCACAAGCGAAAATTCAAAAATTAAATATTTTCAGTCACTCTTGAAATACTGACGATTTATTTCCATAGTATAAAATTGCCTTGAAAATTTCATACTGATGATGTAACGTTAAAAAAAAAAAAAAAAAAAAAAAAAAAATACATGTATTTATTTTTCAGAATCCCATAAAAAATGTAATTTTTATGAATTTCTTTTCGATCTCCCTGATCTGATACGAGAAAGTTGATTTAGACCTCTAACAATCCTTACAAGTCATCGCACTTAATACGATAATAAAACTCGGTTCGCTCGTGCAATAATTTCCACACGAGGAGGAAATTATTTTTTTTTTATGCACTAACAATAGTATATTAAGGTATGGGTGTAGTGTGTTCACCAGGGTTTATTTTAAAGTCGTAGTGAATTTAAAATCGCGATGCACGAGTTATTTCAAGAGCCCTAGTGACGACCTGGTCACGATGACCTGGCACCAGCGCCATATACTATTTTACAGTACGAGTAACCGAAAACTCGAATTAAAAATACGAGTTTAAAGGGACCAGGAGTACTACTTTTTCTGATTGTAAAAAAGACATTTTAAGGATTGTAGTTGATACATTAATTATTTTTTTAAATGGTTAATTAATTAGATAAATACTTTATTTGTAAACTCATTGATTTATCTGTTGTAACGGTCGAGTTAATTAATCGCGACGACATTATATTAATTTCATGTTCACCGCACGACCGTTAAAACGCAGCACGAGTGGGAATGGAACGCGTGGGAATCGGTAGAATATCGGGCCGGAGAGAAGGAAGACTGGAGTCATTCTAATCACCGCACGCGTTCGAGTACAGATCGTACCGATTCGAAGTTTCGCGAGATTATAAAAAGTACGAGTGAAAGGTCAATTTTATTGTGTGTCGCGTGCTCGGGAGTTATCGTCGCGACGAAGACAAGTCTTCAACAGGATTGTCATCCTTGGACAACTTGTTAACCTGCGACAACGAGACGACGACACTGGACCGTACGCCGGCATCGAGACACAGCAGTCTACGATTTGGGTATCTAGCTTGGAGGCTAGAGTATCAGCCTTACGGCTTGTAACAGGTGCACCTGCGGCGTACTCGTGAGTTATTGTTTATTGAGCGACCATAATCGTTATCGTGTGAGAGTGTGAGTGATTAAAATCAGTCGTAAAATACTTTGTTTTTCTCGCGCGCGCGTAAGCTGCCGATAGCAGCAGGTTGTTGTGTACGCGCGCAACTCAACTTAGAGAACACCGATAACTCTTTGTTGTTAATTGAAATACTCGACCGTATGAGTATTTGTTTGTAAATTATCACCGTGTCAAGCATATATTTTTGTATTAGTTTTTAAGTTAATTTTTTGTTATTAAATATTCAAAATTAACTTTGTGAGTGACAATTATTTTTCTGACCGGTGTTCCCCGCGCTCGAATCCTCTAACCCGCGCCCACCTACCGAAATCAACGAGCTGTCGCGCCCTCCCCGATTAATAAAACGTTTAGGGATATATAATCACGGACGGAATTTTCTCCTTTTGCAGGAAACTCGTCGACGTGTAGTCGACTGTGGCAGAGCTTATAGAGGCTATATGACAAACTCGGCCGATCTACGTGGGTTGTACTCCTGAGTCTGCTCGTTTAAATAACGCCCTATAACACTGTTTACATCAAGACTTTATTAAATTGGTTTAAGAATTTGGTTAGGACAAGGCATTAGTTTACAAACTAATTGCCACTGAAAAGCCATATTTATAAAATAATAATGGTGAAATGTTGAAAACACAAAGATATTCTTAGAACGACTTCTAAATTTAAAAAAATTTGTAAAAATTTTTACGAAAAAAGAACAGTCAAGCCTATTTAGAAAATTCGTACTCATGGGTAAATAGCTTTTCCAAGATGTGGATCACAAACTATTTTTCAATTACGGATAACTTGGAAAATTTTTATACTGCACGTATTTTTTACAGAAAGAAACCAAAAATAGTAACTTAATTTTTTTTTTTTACTAATACGTTCAAGAATGAAGGTATTATTTTTCATTCAATTTTTTTCGTCTCGGAAAATTGTTGATTTTTATCCGAAATGGATTCCGATGGAAAATATAAAATCACGACAAATCAGTAGTTTTAACCCATTAAGTCCGAGGATTTTTTGAATTTTTGGTTGTGTTTGAGCTGGGAAATCTTAGGGAAAACTGTGAAAAATGTATACCTGAATACCCTATCCCCCTATTTTCAAGTATGCCCTACACGATGGTATAGTTCAAAAAAGTCAAAAATTCGATTTTCATTTGTTTATAAACAAATTAAAAAAAAAAAACAAGATTTTTTTTGCACTTTTTTTTTTTTAATCGAAAAATTGAGTGGTTAAAAAATTTTTTACACACTTTAGAATATCATCACGGGTGATCACGCATTTCAAAGTTTCCAAATCTTCTTGAAAATTGTAGCTGCGATTTTTGTAAACAAAATGGCGGCCAAAACACTGCGAAGAAAAAATTCGTAAAGCAGCCGAAGGCGGAACCAACATCGAAAAACTTATTTTGCTCAAAAATATTTATTGAAAAAGCATAAAAAGTCTTTGAAATGTTAATTGTTAATATTTTTATCATTTCAATTGCATATATGCGAGTATTGGGCCCAATAGGGAGGGACCCAAAAATAAACATTGAGAAATCGAAAAATAAAAAATACTAACTTATTCTACGTAAAATTATAAGAACAAAATATACTTGGTGTTTTTTTTATTGGGGCCACTATTTTTTCATAAAAATTCGTTGAAGTTGGGACTATCAACCAATTGAGTCCAAGGATTTTTTGAATTTTTGGTTGTGTTTGAGCTGGGAAATCTTGGGGAAATCTTGGGGAAAATGTATACCTGAATACCCTACCCCCCTATTTTCAAGTATGCCCTGCACGATGGTGTAGTTTAAAAAAGTCAAAAATTCGATTTTCATTTGTTTATAAACAAATTAAAAAAAAAAAACAAGATTTTTTTTGCACTTTTTTTTTCTAATCGAAAAATTGAGTGGTTAAAAAATTTTTTACACACTTTAGAATATCATCACGGGTGATCACGCATTTCAAAGTTTCCAAATCTTCTTGAAAATTGTAGCTGCGATTTTTCTAAACAAAGTGGCGGCCAAAAAACTACGACGTAAAAATTCGTAAAGCAGCCGAAGGCGGAACCAACATCGAAAAACTTATTTCGCTCAAAAACGAGGCCTTCAGATGTATTTATTTATTTATTTATTTATTTATTTATTTATGTTATTTATTTATTAGATTACTTAATTTTTCTTTTAAAAAATAAATAAATAAATAAATAAATACTTGAATTTTTATTTGTTTCCTTTTTTTGTTATGCAGTGTCAAACTGAATACGAAATATATGTTCAATAAAAATAGCCTGCGTATTTTATAATTATTAGAAATACAATTTTGTTATGCAGAAGAAGAGAAAGTAAGAAAGAACAACGGATTCATTGATGCTGTTAAAGCTTTTGCCAGGTGTATACGACTATAGCTGAAAGGCATAGAGTCTGCTTCGTAACCACAAGTCCATGGGTTCAAATCCCGCTTAGAGCAAAAAGTATCTCAAATACAGAAAAAAATTGTAAATCCAAAAAAAAAAAAAAAATTCGTCTTCCAATGACTTTAAATCTTTTTTTTTTTTTCTACTTTCAAATACACCTTTTTGAAAGGATATACTTCACCAAATATTGGTCTGAACTGAATAAAAAACTATAAGAAAAATTAACTTTTAGTAAAAAGCGATCAGACTAAAATTATCATAGATGCAGGCTAGAAAAAATTACAAGAAAATTTTGTTCAATTATATCCATAAATCAAATCTTTTATAAAGAAATATTTCATCAGATATAAAGAAAAATTGGCAGATTGAGAGTTGAAAAAAAAAAAAATTTTTTTATAGCCTAAGGATGAAATTTTTTTTTTCAATCACCACGAAGTCAACGCCTCTGAGAAATTTTTATTACGACTTTTACAGTTTACAACTGTATCTGCGCTTTTTCTGAATACTCGCCGTGAGCGGGATTCGAACAACGATCTAAGCATTGCTAAACTGGCTCTTTGCTGCTTTAGCCAACGGCCGTGTACAGATTTACAGATTTAGACTTCATTTATATGTAAAAATAATAAATTATGAATTTTCTGTAGCAATAATAGTCTTTACCAATCTCTCTCAATCAAAAATTATAAAAATGTATAGAAAATTTTTAAAAAGTAACAATAACTCGTCAAATTGTAAATTTCATCTCTTAGCCGTTACACTTATAAAATACAAAACATAACGTTGCCCAACACCTACCACGCGGAGGTTGATGAAACAAAGTGTCTTTTTTTTTTTTTTTTTTTTTTTATTAGTTTTATACTTTTTTTGTGTTTTTGTAATTTTTTTTTTTTTTTTTTTTTTTTATCAATTTTTTTATAAAAATAATTTTTTAGTTCAACAATGAAACTTTCTTAGAAATTATGAAAACTTTTAGACTACAATAAATTTAATGATTATTTTTAGGAACGCAATTTTGACAAATAGATAAGCTGCACTTTTCACAGTACAAACGTGTCCTAATGGGACAGAAGCAACATTTTCTTAGTTTTTCTTTAGTCAAAATTTGGTGATTGCCTCTAGTAGACTTTTCCTTTGAAAGATAATGCTTGGAAATTGCCATCATAAAGTCAAGCGAACTTGATTTTTTAGTTTCCTTGCCGTGAACATAGTTCGAAAGAACAACTGCATTAGCTATTGACGCTTGAATAAGACGAATAAAAACGATCCACGTCCACTTTTTAGACCTTATGCAAGGCATAGCGTAGTTACAACGTCCATCATGAACGTCAACGCCACCCATATTTTTATTATAAAGTTGGAATGCATTAGGGAAAGCAATTTCTTCTTTTTCTTTTTTTTCTTTGCTCCTCCTTTTCGCTGTGTATGTGGGTGTGACACCAGCAGCAGTAGAAACCATCGACACTGGTTTAGAGTCCTGCAATGTAATGTAATTTATACCACTACTTTTTTCGTATTTCACTGCAACTGTACCTTTCGGTGACTTTTTAGGAATAACATTTTTTTCCTTTACACGATTTTCTCGGATAGTACCAGTCGAACGAACCCCTAAGTTTTTTAAATGTAAAACAAGATCAAAACTAGTAAATAAATTGTCCATGTATAAATGATAAAGAGGCAGTTTCCTAAAAGTTACGTTTGAAAAAAAGTGCTGAAGCAAACTCATAACAACACGAGTACCTAAAGAACATTTTTCAAGTTTATTGTCAGCTATTGCAGAGTTTTTACCACAGTACAAATCAAACTCAAGTAAATAGCCATCAGGAGTGCAAAGACCCCAAAATTTCAAGCCAAATCTAATGGGCTTCCCTTTTATGAATTGTTTCAGAATAGTTCTACCATAAAACTTGGCCATCATCTCGTCAACGGCCATTGCAGCTTGAAAATATCCAAATTGCTGGATGTTTTCCCTGAATAAATCAATAATTGTACGTACACGCCATCCAAAATCATTTTCATTTTCATCTGCAGGTTTAGAATATTTGATGTTTGATTTTATTTGCTGAAATTTATCGCGAGCCATAGCCGCTTTTACTGGCTCAAATGACAAAAAAGGATCATTTGACCAGTAGTGTTTGTAAGATTTTCGCGAATTGTAGGCTGATGCAATTAAAATACCTATAAAAACGTTAAGTTCACCCATCGTTAGTTCATACCCGTTTGCTCGAGTACACATAATTATGTGATTTTTTATACTATCTGAAAAAAAAGTTTCAAATAGTTCAACACAATTCATACTTTTTATTTTTTTTTTGTTAGCATCAGACATTTGGCAACTATTTTCAACGTTTTGTGGATAAATTTGTTCTCCCTCGACCCACTCATAAACGTATTTATCCTCCAAACGACTGTTATTGCTAACATAATTTTTTGATGCTTGAGAATAAGTTTTTTGTGAAGTTTTATCATTTTGAGAATCGTTTGTACAGTCGTCGCTTTCTTCAGCTCCTGAGCCTTCGCTTTCATCTCCAGAATAATTTGGATCAGGTATGCAATATCGTTCGTCATCTTCATCAGAACTGAAATATTCTGATTCAGAATCAGTATCAGGAGGTTTAGCTGGTCTAGGTCGCTTTGGTCGCATATTGAAAAGTTTGAAATTATTCAATCACTAAAAATTGAACAGATTTCAAAATTTTTTCAATTTATTTATTTATTTGTAGTCTGGACTAGCTTGAAATTCGCTAAAATTATCAGCCACAGTCTTTGAGCAGCTCCCCTGGTGGAACTTATCATCTGCCAGGGTAAAAATGTCATCAAACCAACCATTGTTTATATTCTTTTTTCACCTAATTTATTAGTATGTTGTTTAAACGTGACGCCACCTAGCGGACTCTTTTCGTTATGAAGCATGTTTACCCTAGCAGATGATAAGAATTTTCACCATTGTCATTTATAAAAAATGTTTTTTCATTTTTATTTTTTTTTTCGAAATAAATTATTATTTTTTATAAATATATAAATTATTGGAAATAT
This sequence comes from Encarsia formosa, assembly GCA_038277355.1. NCBI lineage: Eukaryota > Metazoa > Arthropoda > Insecta > Hymenoptera > Aphelinidae > Encarsia > Encarsia formosa. The sequence goes on along the minus strand of CM076185.1, from coordinate 33,081,376 downwards.
CTGCAAACATTAAAAATATTCTGTTCATTTAGTTTTCTCTTCAATTAGTTTTTGCCCAACTAGAATGACTACATTCAAAATTTTATTAATTTTTACAAAAACATAATGTAATAAAATGTAAAAAAATAAAATATATTGTACGTTACATTTCTTGTATTTTTTTTTTATTTATGGCAATAATTTTGAGTTTTTAATTTTCGTAAGCAAGGTTCGAACCCATGAAGTGGGGATTATGAAGCAGACTCTATGCCTTTCAGCTATACTCGTATACACCTGGCAAAAGCTTTAACAGCATCAATGAATCCGTTGTTCTTTCTTACTTTCTCTTCTTCTGCATAACAAAATTGTATTTCTAATAATTATAAAATACGCAGGCTATTTTTATTGAACATATATTTCGTATTCAGTTTGACACTGCATAACAAAAAAAGGAAATAAATAAAAATTCAAGTATTTATTTATTAATTTATTTTTTTAACAGAAAAATCAAATAATCTAATAAATAAATAACATAAATAAATAAATAAATAAATAAATACATCTGAAGGCCTCGTTTTTGAGCGAAATAAGTTTTTCGATGTTGGTTCCGCCTTCGGCTGCTTTACGAATTTTTACGTCGTAGTTTTTTGGCCGCCACTTTGTTTAGAAAAATCGCAGCTACAATTTTCAAGAAGATTTGGAAACTTGGAAATGCGTGATCACCCGTGATGATATTCTAAAGTGTGTAAAAAATTTTTTAACCACTCAATTTTTCGATTAGAAAAAAAAAGTGCAAAAAAAATCTTGTTTTTTTTTTTTTAATTTGTTTATAAACAAATGAAAATCGAATTTTTGACTTTTTTAAACTACACCATCGTGCAGGGCATACTTGAAAATAGGGGGGTAGGGTATTCAGGTATACATTTTCCCCAAGATTTCCCCAAGATTTCCCAGCTCAAACACAACCAAAAATTCAAAAAATCCTTGGACTCAATTGGTTGATAGTCCCAACTTCAACGAATTTTTATGAAAAAATAGTGGCCCCAATAAAAAAAACACCAAGTATATTTTGTTCTTATAATTTTACGTAGAATAAGTTAGTATTTTTTATTTTTCGATTTCTCAATGTTTATTTTTGGGTCCCTCCCTATTGGGCCCAATACTCGCATATATGCAATTGAAATGATAAAAATATTAACAATTAACATTTCAAAGACTTTTTATGCTTTTTCAATAAATATTTTTGAGCAAAATAAGTTTTTCGATGTTGGTTCCGCCTTCGGCTGCTTTACGAATTTTTTCTTCGCAGTGTTTTGGCCGCCATTTTGTTTACAAAAATCGCAGCTACAATTTTCAAGAAGATTTGGAAACTTTGAAATGCGTGATCACCCGTGATGATATTCTAAAGTGTGTAAAAAATTTTTTAACCACTCAATTTTTCGATTAAAAAAAAAAAAGTGCAAAAAAAATCTTGTTTTTTTTTTTTAATTTGTTTATAAACAAATGAAAATCGAATTTTTGACTTTTTTGAACTATACCATCGTGTAGGGCATACTTGAAAATAGGGGGATAGGGTATTCAGGTATACATTTTTCACAGTTTTCCCTAAGATTTCCCAGCTCAAACACAACCAAAAATTCAAAAAATCCTCGGACTTAATGGGTTAAAAATAGTTTCGGAAAACCTGAAAAGTTGTTTCATTGTGCGCGATTTATAGTGACAAATGAAAATTAAAGATTTTTGTATCATTTTCAAACGTCATCATCGATTTGGAGTTATTTTTTCAGTTCACTTTTTTTTCAACTCAGAAAATCGATAATTTCGGTCGGAAAATTTGATTCGATGGGAAATATAAATTTACGGCAAATTTTTAAAGATGAAACGGCAAATTATGCCCTAATAAAAATTAAAATTTTCGACTTCTTTCAAGGTCAAATTGTGAAGTCAAGTTAGCGAGCCACACTACAGAAAAAAAAACTCGTGGAAGTTAAAAAATATAATTTTTAAAATGTTTTGATTGAAAATTCTTTAACGGCAAAAAACGGCAAATTCTGCGCCTATTTAGAAAATTAGTAAGCGTCGGAAAAAAATTTTTTTTCTAATCGGGGCATGCTTACTTCTTTACAAGTTAGGAAAATTCGGAAAATTTTATAACAGCGCACGCGTTTTATGGTAAAAAAATAAAATAAAAGTTGTACGCATTATTTTTTAAAGTTTTGAGCCATCTGGAGTTTTCCTTTCAAATTAAAATTTTTTTTACTCGGATTTCCGTCAATTTTGGCCGGAAAATTCAGATTGATGGAAAATCTGAATTCATGGCATGGATTAATTTCAAGTTATCAACCTATTTAGAGGTCAAATAAGTAAATCAAGTTAGCGAGCCACACCAGCGAAAAAAAAAGAAAATTCGGAAAATACGAGTTTTTATATGTTGAGATGGGAAATTCATTCACGACAAATTCTGAGCCTTTTAAGAAAATTTTTACGCGTCGGGAAATAGATTTTTCATGATGTGTCCCGCTAACTATTTTGCAAGTTAGCGGGCCACACCATGTCTCGGAAAATAAGTCCACGGCAAAAAAAGGTTTTCACGGCATGAAAACGGCAAATTTTCCGACTGGTCCGAGGTCGATCAGAGAAAATGTTATTTTTACTTCAACAAAAGTAACAATACACTTTTTTATGATGGCGTTAAATGACGATTTCAAAAAAAATTTCATTCTTATGTGCTTTATAACTTAAAAAAAATTTATGTAGATGAAAATTTAAATTTATTATTTAGTTTACAGCCAGAAATTTTTCAAACACATTGAAGTCATATTAAGACTTTTTTCAAATTCATAATTATTTAGCTAAAACTCTATACAATTTCTTAACATTGTTGAAAAGGGCCTTTATTTTTTAATAAAGTGCCACACTTAAAAAATAAGTTTTCACCAACTTAACACAGAAAATGTTTCGTGCTTACACTTTAAGTAATTACATTTATTTATTTAATACAGCTCTTGATAAAAGAACAAGCATCCCTGCTGTATAGCCACACGTGTGCCACACGTAAAATGGACTTGAGCAAATTTTTTTAAAGTTTGCTAAATATTATAATATTATGAAGTCAGGGTGGACACCAGGTGCACCTGGTGATGATAACGCCTCGGAGATGACTTCCCCAGGAAGTTTTGACTTCAGAAGGGTCAGGACTGACACCTGGTGCACCTCGTCATAATAACGCCTTGTAGATGATTTCCCCAGGAAGTTTTGACTCCAGAGGGGTTAGGACGAACACCTTGTTCACCTGGTGATAATAACGCCTCGGAGATGATTTCCCCAGGAAGTTTTGACCTCAGGGGGGTCAGGATGGACACCTGGTGCACCTGGTGATGATTACGCCTCGGAGATGATTTCCCCAGAAAACAATCTCCGAGGCTTTATTACCACCGGGCGCACCAGGTGTCTGTAGTGACCCTTCTGGAGTCAAAACTTCCTGGAGAAATCATCACCAAGGCGTCATCATCACTAGGTGCGCCAGGTGTCTGTAGTGAGCCTTCTGGAGTCAAAACTTCCCGGGGAAATCATCTCCGAGGCGTAAGTATCACCAGGTGCACCAGGTGTCCGCCCTGGCCCCTCCGGAGTCCAAACTTCCTGGGGAAATCATCTCCGAGGCGTAAGTATCACCAGGTGCACCAGGTGTCCGCCCTGGCCCCTCCGGAGTCCAAACTTCCTGGGGAAATCATCTACAAGGCGTTATTATGACGAGGTGCACCAGGTGTCTGCCCTGGCCACTCCGGAGTCCAAACTTCCTGGGGAAATCATCTACAAGGCGTTATTATGACGAGGTGCACCTGCTGTCCACCCTGACTTCATAATGTTATAATATTTAGCAAACTTTAAAAAAATTTGCTCAAGTCCATTTTACGTGTGGCACACGTGTGGAATATACGTGTGGACCACAGCATGTGTGGCTATACAGCAGGGATTGATGATTGAATTATTTTTTATACTCCTCATATTAAACATAATCAAATAATCACTGTCAAAACAAAATGATCAACAAATTTTGCAGAGTAGCAGATAGAAAAAATCATTCACTAGGAAAAAATCCGAACAGACTTACTATTAAGCGATGCAGACTTGAAGTTATTCTCCTGGCGGGAATTGTTCTCTTGAATTCTCTGAAGTTAGTCATCCGCCGGGCCATAAAAATAATCGTTTCCAACACTGAGCGAAGTATTAATTTTACCGGTGCGCTAATAGTTACCGAATTATTCACTGACAATTAGTTGGTGATTTTTCAAGCTCTTATAAGCGAATATTCGGTAACTATAAACTCGCAGTGGTAACAGTTACCGTTTCTTTCTCTCAGTAGAGTATTAAAAATTGCTTATCAACGACTGAAAATTTTTACTCCTATTACAATGAATTACTCACAATAACATAGAGGGAGCGTGAAGATGTACGTGCATATACTGAAAAAGATGTTTAGTAAAATAAAAGAATTGAAGAGATTAACTCCGGGATTAGAGGAACGGGAATATAGACATTTCGAAACAAAATTAAATTCCGATGCATCAAAGAGTTTTATTGATGGCTTTCAGGGGCGATACTTCCCATACAGTGGGTATGGAAGCATCCATACCCGAAAAGTTCCCGGTATAGAAATCCACACCCGGCAAAATTTAGATAACCTAATAACTAAAGGCACTATGAATTCAAATAAGAAAAAAAAAAAAATTAACGATCAACTTTTAATCCCTCAAGCTTTAAACCCCCATACCCCTGGGTGCGCAGCACAAAAATTAATGAGTGGCTAATTATACCCCAAGCCTTAAACCCCCTGGGTGCCGAGCACAAAAAATGAGTGATTAATTATCCCCACAGCCTTCAACCCCCAAAACCCTGGGCGCCCGAGGTCAACGAAAAAACTGATCAGCTACCCTGCAAGCTCTAAACCCCTAAATACCCTGGGCGCCCGAGGTCAACAAAAAAACTGATCAGCTATCCCCCAAGCTCTAAATTTCCAAAACCCTGGGCGCCTGCCCGAGGTCAACGAAAAAACTGGTCGGCTATCCCCCAAGCTCTAAACCCCCAAAACCCTGGGCGCCCGAGGTCAACGAAAAAACTGATCAGCTACCCTACAAGCTCTAAACCCCTAAATACCCTGGGCGCCCGAGGTCAACAAAAAAACTGATCAGCTATCCCCCAAGCTCTAGACCCCCAATACCCTGGGCACCCGAGGTCAACGAAAAAACTGATCGGCTATCCCCCAAGCTCTAAACCCCCATAACCCTGGGCGCCCGCCCGAGGTCAATGAAAAAACTGATCGGCTATCCCCCAAGCTCTAAACCCCCATAACCCTGGGTGCCCGAGGTCAACGAAAAAACTGATCAGCTATCCCCCAAGCTCTAAATTTCCAAAACCCTGGGCGCCTGCCCGAGGTCAACGAAAAAACTGATCAGCTATCCCCCAAGCTCTAAATTTCCAAAACCCTGGGCGCCTGCCCGAGGTCAACGGAAAAACTGGTCGGCTATCCCCCAAGCTCTAAACCCCCAAAACCCTGGGCGCCCGAGGTCAACGAAAAAACTGATCAGCTATCCCCCAAGCTCTAAATCTTCAAAACCCTGAGCGCCTGAGGTCAACGAAAAAACTGATCAGCTATCCCCCAAGCTCTAAATTTCCAAAACCCTGGGCGCCTGCCCGAGGTCAACGAAAAAACTGGTCGGCTATCCCCCAAGCTCTAAACCCCCAAAGCCCTGGGCGCCCGAGGTCAACGAAGAAACTGATCAGCTATCCCCCAAGTTTTAAGCCCCCAAAATCCTGGACGTAGAGTTCAATGAATAATCTGATCAGCTATTCCCCAAGCCTTGAACCCCCAAAACCGTGGGTTCCGAGTTCAGTTAACGATCAACTTTTAACCCCCCAAGCTTTAAATATCGCTGGTCACTTATATTTTTATAAATATTATTATTACAGCTGTTGGTAACTTACGAAAATAATTACTACTAAATAATTTAATTCTTGTTACACTTATACCAGAAATTTTTATAAATAAATAAACTGTAAATAATTAAACTTTCTGAAAGCTGAGCACTGAAATGAATCCAAGTAAAGTTTTCATAAAAAATTATGCAAGTTTAAGTATATTTACTGTATATTTATTTATATAAAACTTTGCACTGAGTTTTATAAGGTTTACCTATAAGTTTACCTAATCAGCAGCTATTTATATTTAAAATCTCTGCACTGGATCTTATGAGCGTTGATTGATGAATTAATTAATTTTTCGTTAATTTATAAAAACTCTTGACCTTGGGTTGTTAAATTGAATCATTTTTAAATTGATTTCGTTATTAAAAATATAAGCTGTCCACCCAATTCTGTCCGTTCAATTCAAATTCAAATTTGCCTCCATACCGTGCGCCTTCTTTCCGGCAACGCTGCAGCATAGTTAACCCAGTACACAATATAGTGACTCGCGCTAGAGAAGCAGTCTTTAACACGCGCGGGCTTGCCAAATCTTAACCTAAAATGATTCATCCGTGAGTGATTAAAATTACGAGCTTTTTATACTTTGAATTTGAGATAATGGAAAAATATTTAGTTAAAAAAAATTCTGCTGGATCTCAAAAAGATAGTGATAGTTTAGAAGAATCACATCTTGAAAATGAGGCCACAACTTCAAGTTCTGCTCTGCAATTAGACAAAACAAACACAAATAAAAACAATCTGCATGGTGAGTTTTTAACAAATGATTTTTATGACTGTTTTCACCATCAACAAAGTTAATATTTAGTGACTGGTATTAGACTTTGCTACCTTTTTTTAGTAAGTTTTACTGAAGTGTTTTGTTTTGTTCTCTTGATAAGACGTCTTATATTTACGAATAAGTAAATACCAGCAGCACCGACAATTTTTCGTTTAAAAAAAATTTTTTTTATCTTTTTTAATTGATCTAACATAAACATTTTTTCATTGTATATATATTTTTTTTACATGCAGTCAAACCAAAAAACTTTCTAGACTGGAAAAAAAAATACTCATGGTTAAATTATGATGAGTCAAAAAATGCAATTTTTTGTTCCGTATGCTGTGAGGCTGTACAAAAGAAACTTCCTCTTCCAAACAACAGTCGATGTGCTGCATCTAAAAAAGCTTACGTGGATGAAGGTTCCAAGTCATTTAAAAATGCGCCAGGATTATTCGATAATCACGAAAATAGTGAATTTTACAAAGCAACTTTTTCACAATTAATAAATTTGAAAAAAGTTAATGTACAACAATTATCCGATGAGAAAAAACAGCAATTATTAGACAACAGAGTGGCTTTGAGAACAATTTTTTCATCTATTTTGTACTTAGCTAAACAGGGCTTGGCGCTACGAGGCCACACTGATGAGTTATCTAATTTGAATAACCTTTTAACGTTGAGATCTGAGGATGTTCAAGAATTAAAAAAATGGATGAGTCGTTCTGGCCACAAGTGGATTTCAGATGCCATCGTAAATGAAATCTTAGAAATTTTAGTTGACTACATTAGAAAAATGATTCTCTTAGAAATCGTGGAAGCTGAAATTTTTTCTGTTATGCTAGACGAGACCGCAGATATCTCCAACAAAGAACAAGTTTCAGTGTGTATAAGAATTGTACGAAAATTAGTTGTAAGTGAATATTTTATGGAATTTCGCGATATACCTAATACAAAATCTGAAACATTGTTAAAAATATTAAAAGATTGCTTATTAAGAAATAATCTGCCTATAAATCTATTACGTGGACAATGTTACGATGGTGCGAGAAATGTCAGTGGTTGTTTAAAAGGCTTGCAGACTGAAGTTTAAAAAGATGAGCCAAGAGCTTTATTTGTACATTGTTTCGGGCACCGAACTAATCTTGCTGTACAAGATTCGCTTGAAGCTATACCTATTGTAAGAAACGTAATTGGTTACGTTAAAGAAATGATTAATTTCATTCGGGATTCTCCGAAACGAAAGAATGAATTTCAAGAGCTTAAAGATGAAACTTCCCCCTTTTTAGTAGCTTTTTGTCCGACAAGGTGCGTATTACTTATACTACAAAATTTATCATTAGAATTGAGAATTATGAGTAATAATTAAAATCATTTTTTATTCTGAGCACTCGTTATTTTTATCTTACAGGTGGACAATGAGAATAAGCTCTCTGAAATCATTTAATACCAAAGAAAATTACTCTACTTCTGTTTAGTTTTTTGAAGATACTGCCATTAGTAAAGAGCTAGATTCAAGTGTGAATGCCAAAGCCAAGGGTTTTTTAAAACAAGTAAACTCCTTTGAATTCTATTTTATTCTTCAAATTATAATTATTATTTTGGAGCAACTAGAAATTTTAAACACTAAGCTTCAAAGCTCTGATTTATGCATTAATAAAGCTTATGCGATGGTAGATACAATCATACAAAACTTAAAAAACATGCGTGACGAAAAAAATTTTTCTAAAATTTGGAAAGCAGAGTTGAAAACTGCCAAAGAATTAAATATTGAACCAGTGGAGCGCCGTGCTAGTAAAAGATCTCGTCAACGTGATGACAACTCAACAAGTAAAGAGCACGAGTTTCTAACTCTGGAAGACTATTTTAGAAAAATATATTATCAAATACTGGATAATGCCATTATGTCCTTAAAGGAAAGATTTGATACTGAAAGTATGACTTTATTAAAAAACTTTGAAGACTTCTTAGTTGATGGAAATGACGTTGAGGCAGATGTAATAACTGATTTTTACAATATTAAAGGAGAAATCCAGTTTGATAAAAGAAAACTTATTCGTGAAAGAGACGTTTTTATTAGTGCTTTGAAAAAGGATGACGAATTTAGACTAAAATCGACAAATCTTGAATTGAAAAAGAAAAAAGAAAATAAAGCTAAAGAAAGTGCAGATAAACAGTTTATGAACGATTCAGGAAAAAAAAAAGATAGATTATATTTAAAAGATGCAATCGAGTTCTTTAAAATGAATCCTCAGTTACAAGAATCGCTTCCGCAGCTATTTAAAGGACCCCGTCCAACTCCTTATGTAAATTGGCTTTCGGTCGAATTTTCTGAAACTTTGGGAAATGATAGTTCTTGATGAGTAGAACAAAAGTCTCCACAGCCGCTAAGCTCAAAAGTCCATAGTTTCTGAGTTATTTCATCCCCAAGGGTTGAGGGTTGAAGCCTTAAAACGAAATACATTATACTGAGTTAAATCAAAAATAGCGTTTAAAAAAACCCATAATTAAAATCTTTGACCAGTGATCACGAATTTGATGGTTCTTGTATCGTTCTTACTAATAGCATGGACAAAAATGAGGGGTAGTACATGGAAAGGGAGAGGAGGGGGAGGAGGGTTGGATAAGGTCTATAATAGAAAAAAATTTTCGCAGCGCACTTACTGAGTGTCCATGGGTTTTCGGAGTCGCTGATTACAATTTTGATAACTATACTGCGCTCAGACCTCATTTCAAGGGTTAAAAAAAGGGGTAGTTTGGTTACAGAGGGGATGAAGAGGGTTTATAATAAAAAAGAAACAACTTTTTCCGCGTACTTATTCAGTCCCCAGGGGTTTTTGGGGTCGCTGGTTATGATTTTGACAATTATTTTGTGCTCAGACTCATTTCAAGGGTGAAAAAAGGGGTAGTTTGGTTACAGAGGGGATGAAGAAGGTGCATAATAATAAAAAAATATATAAATATCTATTTGTATATAAATATTTATAAATATTATTCCTACAGGAAGTAAAGTCTTTTTGGGCGCGACCAGAAGCTTTTTTAGAGCTAGATTTAGTTACTCAAGCATTTTTATTATGTAATCTACAGAACATTTTTAATTTTTAAAAATATATTCTTTTGCCATAATATTTCAAAAAATAACAATATATTGCTAATTTTTTATGTTCATACGGGGTTTATTACAGTACTCGTAACTTAAAACGTTTTTTCTTTCTTACTGTACACAATGCTGTAAGTTTTCTTGACTTTCAGATTTTTAAAGGTGTTGGCTTAGGGTGCGTACTCTTGTTAACCTTACGATGCGCTTGATTAGCTTGTGTGTTTAAGTTCCTTTCATATTTTTATAGATTTTATAGATTTTCATTCTTCGATAACTTCAACATTAACTTTATTTAACTCGACGCCCAGGATTTTGGGGGCTTAGAGCTTGGGGGATAGCTGATCAATTTTTTCGTTGACCTCGGGCGCCCAGGGTATTTGGGGTTCTAGAGCTTGGGGGATAGCTGATCAGTTTTTTTGTTGACCTCGGGCGCCCAGAGTATTTGGGTTTCTAGAGCTTGGGGGATAGCTGATCAGTTTTTTTGTTGACCTCGGGCGCCCAGGGTATTTGGAGGTTTAGAGGTTGGGGGATAGCTGATCAGTTTTTTCGTTGACCTCGGGCGCCCAGGGTATTTGGGGGTCTAGAGCTTAGGGGATAGCTGATCAGTTTTTTCGTTGACCTCGGGCGCCCAGGGTTTTGGGGGCTTAGAGCTTGGGGGATCATTAATCACTCATTTTTGTGCTCGATACCCAGGGCTATGGGGGTTTAAGGCTTGGGGGATAATTAATCACTCATTTTTGTACTTGGCACCCACGGCTATGGGGGTTTAAGGCTTGGAGGATAAACTATTTCTGGGATTGTAAATTTTCGGGATGAGGGTTATTGGGTTATCCATACCTGGGGTGAAAACGTAGTAGCGCCCCTGATGGCTTTAAATTCAAAATCAACGTTCAGTCAGATAAAAATGGTGATTTTGCGACAACACTAAATAACGCGTTAATATTAGAAAAAAAGTTAACTCAGACCAAAGATATGCAAGTTAATCACTGTTCCAATAATTTAATGAAGAAAAATATCACGATTTGTCAGATTTGTTCAGAACGAAATCATTAAGCCTTATATTGCCCGACCGCCGCGTGTGTGTATTGCAAATTACAGAATCACAGATCTTTCGATTGTAATAGAGCTCCAAAAAAAAATTAAACTACAGTTCAATTTATGTAGTAATTACGGTCATTCGATTAGTGCGTGTGAGTACAATAAAATTGGAAGTAAAAATTGTCAATTTTGTCAGATAGCAGGACATCAGGTAGATCAGTGTGAGAATATTAAAGATTTTGAACTTTGTTGGAAGTGTTTTAAACCCGGGACCACTCCATATTTATGCCCAACTAAGGAGGAAAACCGGGAAAATAGCGAAAATTGCAAAAAATCGGGTCATACAGTCAACGAATGCCCTGATGTTATTTGCCAAAAATGTAATAAGAGAGGTCACACAGTGAAAAACTGTAATATTCAGGAAAATAAAATAAAATTTCGTTTTTATACTTTTTGTGAAAACAGATCACGAGCTGAATGATTGTAATCAAGTGAAAATCATGCTAATACAGCAAAAAAATGAAAGGGTGTTAATTTGTCAAATTTGTGACAAATCGGGTCATAACGCTAAAGATCGTTTCAGATATAGAAATAAACAACAAACTACTCAAAATAACACTTATTATAATAAACGAGAGCAAGATCGAAATAACCCAATGCAAAAAATTGCTATTATTGTGGTTATGAAGGTCATGATCTCGATACGTGCACCAAGTACAGAGCGTTGAAAAATTACTCAAGTAACACTCAGCAAATTTGTAAGCATTTCAATATGTCAGGACATTCGCTGCAAAATTGTTTAGAATTACAAAATTAACAAAAATCTATCGGGAACTTTTTTAATATCTGTAAAAATATAGGTCACATCACGTTAAATTGTAAACGTTCTCAGTATTCAGTGGAAGCAAATTATTTTTCTACAGTGAATGATAAAATACGGGTAAAAAATTCTTGTCAAGACTTAATACAATTGACCGGTACAAATGATGATGAAAATATCGCGATACCAACTTACGTGGTGAAGTTAGAGAATCCTTTGAGGCACATTTTTGTAGAGAATGTGAATAATACTTATGAATTTCTAGTAGACAGTGGTGCTCAGCTGAACATAATAAAAAATGATAAAGTGGAACCAATAGACATAGATCCGCGTCGTCAAATTTTATTGTCCGGGATATCAAATAATATAATCAAAACTTTGGGTACCACAACCATACTTATTAACGGCTTATTTTATGAATTCCATGTAGCTCTGGATGCATTTAATTTACCTTACGACGGTATTTTGGGCATAGAATTACTGAGCGAAGGAAAATTGAGATTAGATGAAGGTTACTTCGAAATGAATAATAAAAGAATAACTTTGTTAAGGAACGATAGGAAAGTAAAGTTAAGCGAGATATATGAAACCAATTTTGCGAACGACATACAAAGCTTAGCCAACAATTCACTTAGCTTGCAATTTACTACGTCATGGGACGATAAAACAGAAACTCTTCAGAGAGAGGACAATGAATCGTTGAAGGTTATGAAACTTGACTTTAATGCTGAGACAATAAAGTCAGAAGAAGATACCGATTTTACTGAAGGAATAAAAAAATTATTAAATACCTTAGTAGAAATTAGTAGCACGAATAATGAAACTAACACTATGAATAACAATACCGATTTACGTAGGGTGATAGAGTCCGAAAATAATATACAAACAATCGTAAGTCAAGTAAATTGTGCTTTGGAAAATTTTAAACCTGGTGATAGCGAGCTTGATGCCGAAATGTTAATATAAAATTTTTTGATATTAATACTAGACAGGGTAGAACTCAAAATTAATTAAGTAAAATCGAGTTAGAACAGTTGTCGGAAGAACATGCAACAATGAGTTAAAATTTGGTTAGAAAGAATCGAGATATCTTTTATTGTGATGGTGATGAATTAAAAACTTGCACGGTAGAACAGCATGAGATAAATATGAATAGAGTACTGAAAGGTTTAATAGGTAAAATTTGTTTCGTTAACATTGATATTTTAATTTTTGCAAAATATAAACCAGGTTCGAATTTTACGAATGTAGACGCACTTAGCAGAGGAATTGATGACTCCAGTGAAATTTTTGTAATTTCGCGTTCACAGGCAAAAAATAAAAATTCCCAAACTGTTATGTCAGACATATTGACATTGGCATAAACAAAGGTAAAAATATTATTTATCAGAGAATTTCAAATGAAAAACAGAGTAAATTAATGAATGAAAATTCGAATGAAAACACATTGATTAACGCAGATAAGCACGTGAAATTACCTGAAAATATTATATATGTGAGAGACACAATAACTTTAAGGAAAGATAATGTGGCTTATTTCATAGATAAAGATATCACTAGACTCAAAGACACATGATATTATGGAGTTGAATAAATTAACTACTGATGATGAATTACAACCTAGTGAGATAAAAATGTTTGAAATAAAAAATAAAAAACTGTTTGCTATTTGTCTCGATACGGCTAAATCCAAAACTTTAGTGATGAATGATTTACTATTATCACTTGATTTATTGAAGATGATCTTAAATCAGAAAGGTTACTCCACCATAAGTTTTTCAGAAGATATCGAAATAATGAATATAACTTGGTTAGAAATCGAAAAGTTGCTGATGGATACTTTTAAAGATTCAAAAATAAAAATTATAGTGTGTTTAAATAAAATAAAGTACGTGGAAACTTGTGAGAGAGATCATATTTTTGATGAAATGTACAGTAGTGCCATAGGCGGTCATTCAGGAGTTTATAGGACATATTCGAGAATCAAAAATAACTATTATTGGAAAAATCTAAAAAGTTACATTCAAGAAAGGATAAAAAGTTGCGATTCTTGTCAGAAAAATTAGTACGTCGAAGAAACGAACTAGTACAACTCGCTGAGTTTCGAGAAATAAACATAATACACTGCAAGATAATTATTCATCATACAATCAATAATTGCGGGATGTTTGGACATATTTTACCTCAAGAGAACAAAAGTACCTCTACGAATTATCTCACGAAAAATGCAAGTTATTACATGACACAGGCATTTTTACGTATGACGACACACATGTAATTTCTAACATAAAAATAAATGCAACACCAATGACCGTGGGAGTGGAATTCGGTGGCAGTGGAGCAGATAAATCATGCTCGGGATCATCTTACGCGGATAAGTATGGTTCATGGACAAAGGTCTACGTACATAGTACAACACAAACTCTACTAATTCAAACTAAAGCTAAAGTAAGTCTTGATTCAGACAAAATCAGACTAAGCTTGGGCGCAGTATGTAAATTCTCAGATAAACATTGTATAGATTTAGAATACGGTCGTAATTTTTGGGATATTTTACCTGTAAATGAATGTTTTAAAAATTCTTTTGATATATTATATAAAGATATAGCTACTAAATTCACGAATTATGTTGATCGTCAAATGACTTATGCAGTAAATACTCCCGATATAACTTTTGCCTTAGCTTCGAAAGGTATTTTAACTCAATGTGACAGACAATTTATAACTACAGAACATCCTAAATTATTAATTTTTGAATCACAAATAGGATTAAATTCGCTTTACTATGATAACGATATTATTAAAGAAAATACCATAAATCTAGATATATTTACTTATATAAATTCTAAGTTTATTTATGTAGAGAAACATCTAAGAATAGAAGTTAATGATTTGTACATAAATTTAAGAAAGTGTCTAGGTACCATCGCCGTGTACCGTATTCGGTGCACGGTGCACGGTACACGGTACCAAATAAGAGTTACTTTAGACACTCTGTGAATTTAAGTGGGTTATTTAGGATGGGTAATTAGATTTAAAGTAAAAACTAGTAGTTTTTTAAACTTAAGTGGGTTATTTGGAATAAATTATAGGATCTAAAGTAAAAAGCTACCGTGTACCGTGTACGGTACACGGCGATGGTACCTAGACACAACCTAAATTTAATTACAGAAAAGTGTAATCTGGAAAAAGAAACTATCCAAATTTTCCTATCCCTTGCTACGTTATCACCAGATGAATTTGCATACACTGTAATGAAAAAGCCAGGATACACTTCTTTGGTAGCTGGTGAAGCTAAAAGGTACATTTTATAAAATGTACACCAAAACCAGTAAAAATAAAACACATGGAAGAATGTTACGAACAGCTTCCTGTAACACTACAAAATGAAACATGGTCCTTGACACCAAAAACTCATATGCTTATTAAAACAGGTAAACAGGTTACCTGTAATGCAATTTTACCGAGATATTGCAAGATAGGAGACAAATGGATCAAACTAGATCCCCGTCCAACTTATGATGTAACATCTCCACACACCTTTCAACCAACAACAAAATTACATTGGAACTACAAACTGATTGAAACCTTGGCTACCTCGGGGGTGTACTCACCTCACCAATTAGACCAAGCGCAATAACAAATCATTTTTTCTTTGGAACAACCTGCGTTGCTCAACATCCTTGCGAGACAAATGGCGGGTGAACATAGTTATAATGAAGACTCCATAAATAATTTGTTCAGTAGATAAACAATCAAAGGAATATTGGAGAATTCATGGACCAGCATCATAGATAATCTAATTAAGGGCGGCTCAATATCATCCGCTATAATTATGATAATCTTTCTGCATCATCTAATAAAGATAACGATAGATACGATAATCAACGCCTACTTACTACAAAAACTGTATGGCTGCGGTATCCATCTTTTAGCTGCAGTTTCAAGCTCTTCAGATATCGAACAATAACAGGCAGAAAATCAGAAAATTTGGAAATCCAAGAAGTAATAATAGACCCCATCAAAATTTTACCCAAAATTCCGTCACCTTTACCTTCCCGACCTCCTACTTACAACAGATCTGAAATTAAACCAGAAACACATTCTGTAAATAAATTAAAAAGTGAACAATACGGTTTATTCAATCTATAGAATTTATTTTGATGATTTTGAACATTTCTTAGAAATTTTTCAGTTTTGCCAGGGAGAATAAATATATGAATAATTTCATAAATTAATTTTATTTTATTATAATGTACTAGATTAAGTTATATACGAAATAAGTAAAATATATACTAAGCAAAATAAAAAAAATGTAGGGGTTTGAGTACACTTAGTTGCTTCGTTTATTAAAATAAACACTTAAGGGGGGAGGTGTTGTGTCATGAAATGACACAATTTTGCAATGCAAAATTTTTCAATGACTTCGGAGCGAGGTCATGTTTTAATATTAGTAAGCAGTTTTTCAATAATCAGGCGTTTATAAAAACGCTTGATTACCGAAACAAGTCAGTATGTGTTTCAAGAACCAGCTCTGGGGTCGGCCTTCCGAAAACAGGTAATTTATATAGAGCCATTAATATTTTAAGAGTAATATTTCAGAAATTAAGAGTTATATCTCTTTAAAAATAATGTTATATAGAGTCATATCTCATTAATATTTTAAGAGTAATATCTCGAGAATAATTACAAAGAGTTACATCTCATTAATATAAAAGAAATTTGTAAAACTAACGTTTAAAGTATACTTTATTTAATCTGTAATAAAGAGTCTGTTATTTTCAACACCTAATAATATTTGAATTAATTATGTTGTAATCAGGACATAACTACTGTATGAATTTAAAAAAATTCCTTATTTTTTTCTGTTGAATAAAAAAATTTTATGAAGTTTTAACTTTTATTATTGTCTTTATACAATCAAAAAATTTTTAACTATAGAAAATTTAATTTTTATGGAATCAGATTTAGGTTTATTTTCCAATAAAATGAAATTGTATCATATGATATTCCAAGAACTTCAATGAAACTTTTAGGTTACTTTTCTTAAAAATGACATATTTGAAAACTAATAAAACGTATTATAAAAAAAAATTTTCATTTAATTAATAGTCAAACTTTTATAACCTAAAAGTAACCTAAAAGTTTCATTAAAATTCTTGGATTGATTTTCTTCAAAAAATTTAATTCCCCATATTAAAACACATTATAAAATGAAAAAACATGAATGTTCTTATTGCGATGCAAAATTGAGTTAAAAAAAAATTTTATACAGACATCTATTACTTCGTACTAAAAAAAAAACCTTCAGCTGTTTTAAGTATTTGAAAAATTTTTGTTCAAGAGAAGACAATTTAGATAGGTACTTTAATAAAATTTGTTGTAGTAAGACTATAACTTGTAATTTAAAATGAAATTGTTGTCCGACTATAAATGCACAGAAGAGAATTTTAACGAAAATTTTGAAAATCAAGCAGATTTAGAAAAACATTCATCACAAACAGATTACTTTTGTTTTTTCTAATTGTCAAAATCGTTTTTATTCAGAAGAACTTTTAAAAATACATTTGAAAACTTATTGTAATAAAAATTTATAGGATCGCTTAAGGTAGGACCGGACAAACTAGAAAGAGATGTGCTAGAAATCTAAAACTTTAGGAAGTTGAAGATAAATATTAAAAAATGATGCCACTAAATTTTCAGAACCAGAGGGTTTTTCGTTTTTGAGTAATTGAATATTAATTTCGCGTAGATTTAACCCGTATTCTTATGGGAGAGCACATTTAAAAAAATTTTTTTACATAATGACATGTGATAAGTTTCAATTCGGAGATTTTACGAACAGAGATGATTGGTAGAAAAATCATTATATTACTGGCCAGTTCTGTTCAAATTTCATTTATTATTTTTTTTATAAATTACATAGCAACGTTTCGCGTGACTATTTTTGTTTCACGCCTTTTCAAGCTAAAAATAAATATAAATATAATTTTATTAAAAATATAATTACAATAATACAAATCACAGTCTGTTTTTCACAATATATTAAAATATATAAAATTCATAAGTTTCATTTACCTAAAATTCATATTTGGTATAAAAGTATTGCAACATGATTGCACAGTCAAAATGCTAATGTGGCTTATTTTCTGCTAGCCAACGGTACAAAGGTGTAAAGGTTCGTTTACAATTTAGACTTTAAATGTATATAAGTATCTCGTAAAGGTGTAAACACTATGGAGTTGTGATCCCGAAATCATATAACACATGCATATGTGTCATATGTGTTATAAAACATTTACATTAATTATTTACATTAATTGCGAATTGTTTTGTTTTCTTGTTAATCATATTCTCTCCCTCTCTATATTCCATCATTCTTTGTGAGTAACATTCTGATATATTGTTTGAATTCCGGTTTGAGTTTCTCTGTGTCCTTTTGAATATTGACAGTGTCGTTGTTTGTAATAAATACCATTTCAGTAAATAAACGTTTATGTAAGTTATTCTCAGTATGTAGTATGTTAATGTCTTTTAAATCTAACTTAAAATTGTGTCCGGTCGTTTGTGTGTGTAAATACATGGCTGAAGTTGTGGATCTTTGTTCTATCTTTTTTATGTGTTCATTTGTTCGTTTTAATAGATGTCTCCCTGTCTGACCAATGTATGATTTATTGCAATTATTACAATGGATTTGATAAATAGTGTTTGTTTTGATTGGCTTTCTTTAATTTTGTTTTTGGTTATTATTCAAAAAATGTAATTTATCGTTAGATTTAAAGATTATATTAATTTTATATTTGTTTGCTATCTGTTTAATTTTCTGTTCATAATTTTTCACAAAGGGTAATACTAAAAATTTGTTTGGTTTTTTTGAATTCGTTGTAATGTTGTTTTGAGTTTGAGATTTTGAAGTGATGATCCTTTTTTTAATGTATTTTTCAATGAAATTGGGCGGGTAATCATTAGTTAATAATATATTAAAAATTTTATTTAAATTATTTTGGTGAATTTCTAAGTTTGTGTGTTTTATAGCTTTGTCAACTAAATGATATACTATTGCTATTTTTTGATTAATACGATTGTGTGAGTTAAAGTTTAGGTATTTATTCGCGTGGACGGGTTTTTGATACCAATTAGTTTTCACAGCCCCATTAGGTTGTATGTGAATTCCTATGTCCAAGTAGGAAATGAAATTGTTTTCAGGCTTTTCTAATGTGAATTGTAAATGTCTATCTTTATTTTGCCTTTTTAGAAGCTTTAGAAAATCATCTATGTCATTTTGATTTATGCAAACTAATAAATCATCAACATATTTTTTTACAAATGCTAGAGCTCTATCAAATTTTCTGCAAGCCTTTTCAATAAAATCATATAACACAATTGTTGAGAATATAGGACTCGCGGGATTACCCATGGCCAATCCATGTTTTTGTCTGAATATAATGTCATCACATATGAAGTAATTCAAATCAAAAATTGTGTCAATCAATGTGTTAAAAATATCAAATGGTAAATTTATTTTTCTCCAATAGTACACCATAATTTTTTAAAGATTTTTTACCGCCTTTGACGTGATGTTATTGTACATAGAAATTACATCAAAACTAACTAATTTGTGGTTATTAGGTATATTATAGTTTTTCAATAACTCAAACATTTCTAAACTGTTTTTGATGTTAATGTCTGACTTAGGTAAAATTCTCTCTAAGAAATTGGCAACAAATTTAGATAGCTGATTAGTTGGTGAGTTTATGGCAGATCCTATCAATCTCATTGGTTTATCTGGCTTGTGTAATTTGATTAGCCCGTAGCATCTGGCTAAGTTGCATTATTTTATTATTGTATCAAAAACATTTTTATAATCCCCAAAAACATTCAACTTGTTTATTATTTTTAAAACTTTGTCAACCTTATTTTCAAGAGTTTTAACAAATTCTATCTCACCTTTCTTGTTTATTTTTTCATTAATTTCATATAAATTTAAATGATCCAAGGCCTCCTTCAATTTTTCTCTATAAATTTGTTTATCAATGACTACCAGAGAGCCTCCCTTGTCTGATTTAATAGTGATAATATTTTCATGTGTATTGAAAAATTTTTTTGTATGTTTAATTATCTCACTCAACTTAATATCCAACGGATCATTAATTTGTTTTCTCATGTGATAAGAGTTTTCATTGTAAGGTTTTTGAATTACTTTTAAAATGTCTCTCCTCAATTCTACATTCAATAATTCATCATCAAAAACTTTCTTGGCAAGACCCTTAAAAATCTCAATGTTAGTGTTATTATTGAAATTTAAATTAAAATTAAAATTTTTTCCTTATTGTAAAGTCTAAAGAACAGGTTCTGGCAATTCTGTGGTTGACAAATTGACAACAAACTTATTTTTTATTTAAATAAAATTTTTAATATATTATTAACTAATGATTACCCGCCCAATTTCATTGAAAAATACATAAAAAAAAGGATCATCACTTTAAAATCTCAAATTCAAAACAACATTACAACGAATTCAAAAAAACCAAACAAATTTTTAGTATTACCCTTTGTGAAAAATTATGAACAGAAAATTAAACAGATAGCAAACAAATATAAAATTAATATAATCTTTAAATCTAACGATAAATTACCTTTTTTGAATAATAACCAAAAACAAAATTAAAGAAAGCCAATCAAAACAAACACTATTTATCAAATCCATTGTAATAATTGCAATAAATCATACATTGGTCAGACAGGAAGACATCTATTAAAACGAACGAATGAACACATAAAAAAGATAGAACAAAGATCCACAACTTCAGCCATGTATTTACACACACAAACGACCAGACACAATTTTAAGTTAGATTTAAAAGACATTAACATATTACATACTGAGAATAACTTATATAAACGTTTATTTACTGAAATGGTATTTATTACAAACAACGACACTGTCAATATTCAAAAGGACACAGAGAAACTCAAACCGGAATTCAAACAATATATCAGAATGTTACTCACAAAGAATGATGGAATATAGAGAGGGAGAGAATATGATTAACAAGAAAACAAAACAATTCCCAGCTGAAAAAATCCATATGGAAATCCGTAAGGAAACCCGTATAGGGACCCATAAGGGTTCCCGTAAAGGACCTCATACGGGTATTTGGTCAGGGTTTCCGTACGGGTTTCCATACGGGTTTTTTTTTCTTTTAATTTTATTCTCACACAATTTTTTAATTTATTTATATTATTATTAGATATTGATATATTATTCTTTATTAGATTTAATTATTAATAATTATTAATAATAAAATTATAGAAGAAAAAAATTTTGTTCGACTGAGATTCGAACCCTTTTTTTTTATATACTCTCTTTATTTGTTTCAATTTCAATACAGATTGGGAGTGAATTAGGTACAAATAAGACACAGAAAAAAACCTTACAGCTAAAGAAGTTAATTAACAATGGCTCATCAAAGGAGCAACTCGCAGTCAGTCGTTAAAGGGTCACTTGTGAGAATAAACGGTGTAACATAAGACTGGGGGAAAATGACAAAGCGTCGGATGTCCATCCGATAATAATAGGTGCGTGGTAAAAAGTCCAGGTAAAAATCCACGCTTCGTAGTATCTTAATAAAAAAAAAGAAAAAAAAGTTTATAACAAAGCAGCAACAATTAACAAAAGAGGTAGAACAGTCGGCTTAGTGCCGGGCTATGTCAGAGATCTGTCCGGCGTGAGGCCGTGGGCGTCGATGATTGTTTCCCCTGAGTATTAGGGGGGTCGGCATTGAGTGGAGAACGCAGGTCGGTCCTCTTTCCTCCTTCCTCATCTCCTGAGCTCATCCAAAGTGCGTCTGTCCATGGAAAGCCACCAATATTTCTTCGCTCGTTTGTAAGTGCCGAGGGTATCCCGCAGAGGGATAGCTCTCGAGTATTTTAGTTTGGACGGATCGTCCATCATGTCAGCACGTAGAGTTTTATTCGAGGCGTGACGGGCTGCGTGGTATATGATGGGTACGTTGTCTTGATTCTGGATCAATCCTTGAGCGTCGAAGTAGATGAACTTTTTTCATTTTTCGGTTATTGCAATTTTTTTTTATTTTTTTTTTAGTTTGACTAGAGGTGTTTTTTTTTTTTTTTAGAGAACAAAGGGAATTAGAAAATTTTGTAGACAAGCTAGGGACTTAGAAAATTTTTGTAGACAGGCTAGGGACTTAGAATAATTTCGGAAGGGTTGAACTTAGAAAAACTTTCGGCGAGAGAACTTAGAATTTTTTTTAGCAGTTGGACTTAGTAGAATTTTTCATAGGTGGAACATTGAAAAATTTCGAAAAGTTGGACTTAGGAAATTTTTCGTTGATAGAAATTAGAATTTTTTTTTTTTTCTTCATGAAAGTTGGACTTAGTAGAATTTTTCATAGGTGGAACATTGAAAAATTTTGAAAAGTTGGACTTAGAAAATTTCTCGGTGATAGAAATTAGAATTTTTTCTTCTTTCGCGACAGTTGGACTTAATAGAATTTTCCAAGGTGGTACATAGGAAAATTTCGAAAGGTTGAACTTTAAACGGATGAGTGTAAATTTATGGAAATTAACAATTGGTGATGGATATTTGGGAATATTTATGTGATTTTTATATTTTTATTGTTGGCTAGTGACCGACAAGATATTATAATTAATTGTTGGCTAGTGTCCAACCAATATAATAATTTAATTGTTGGCTAGTGTCCAACTGAAATATTTATTTTATTTTTTGGATTTTACCAGGTTTTAGGAAGATATATTTGTAGTACGAAAGGGAAGAGCTTATAAAATAAAAATAACAGCTACTGAGAAACAGGTTCAAGAACATTGTAGACAAAAAAAAAATTTTTTTTTTGTTGTGAATTAAGAAAATTAGAGTCAGTGAAAATTTTTTTTTTCAGGTTCAAGAACATTGTAGACAAAAAAAATTTTTTTTTGTGAATAAATAAAATTAGAGTCAGTGAAAATTTTCTTTCAGGTTCAAGACTATAGTAGACAGTGAATTTTTTTTTTCTCTTCAGGTTCAAGATTAAGTAGACATAAAATTTTTTTTTGTTGTTTCTCAGATTCAAGATTAATTGTAGACAGTGAAAGGTAAGAAAGAAAGGAAAATGTATGTGGTGAGGACACAGGAACAGTCAGTAGTGAATGAAACACCTAACAATGAAGAACAAGAATCAAAGACAAATTATTCAAATCCAGAGAACGATGGCACAAACAAGAAAATAAATGAAACGGGTTTGAGAAAAACCATAACTCAACCACCTCTGGAAATGGAAAACTTGTTTATGTCTTCTTCACATGGTGTCCACTTGGCAGGGGAAAACGAACAATTAAACTTAGGTTTGAGAAAACAAGAAGTAGACACGAGTAGACACATGGAAAGGTTGATGGACCGAAGAAAAGAAGAGAGTAAATTGATTGGTGGATATGGTAATGAGTCAGAGAAAAACTATGAGAGTGGAGAGTCAAGTGATAGTAGGATAGAGCAACGAAGAAAACGGCTAGTCAAGAGAAGTTCTAAGGACAGAAAAGTAGAAGGAAGGCAGGAAGAAATGAAAAGACTGGAGAAAGAAAGAAAACTGGACAACGAAAGAGAACAAAACAGACAATACACAAGTAGTGGTAGCGATACAAACGACGATGAGATAACTAGGCAGCGTAGGAGTAATAAGTGAGTTTAAAAAGTCGTTCCAGAGGAACTTTATTGGCCAATACTCACAGTATGAGGTTATGGATGAAATAAGGAATAGGACTCAAGGCAAAGGAGAAACGATCTCAAATTACATCACTTGTCTGGGCGTCCTATTTAAATACTTAAAACGTCCTCTGGAAGAAGACGAACAGATAGAGATAATAAGAAGAGGGTTGCAACCTGAATACAAATGGTACTTGGACAACAAAAGGGTAGACACGGTAGACGATTTGGAACACTACGGAAGAAAATATGAAAGACAGAGAGAGGATTGTGACAGATTTGTAGGACCACCAACCAAGGACAAATGCAGGATACCTATAGCGGCATTTACGAGCACAAAAAGCAAAGTGGCTGCAGTAAATGAAGTGGCGATGGTTAGTGGCGAAGGAAAGAATGCAAAAAAGAAAGATAAGAAGAGAAAAAGCATAGACAGTCCGACTCAAAGTCAGAAGAATGAAGTAGCAGGTATTCAGGTACAAAATAACCAGTTAAGTAACAACCAACAAAACGGAAATAGACAACAACAAATGAGGCCACCACAACTAGGACCTCAAATACAAACACAACAAAATTCACAACATCAATCACGTCCACAAATACAACAACAACTAGACCAACAACCACAGCAAGCTAGACAACAACAAACTCAACAACAACAATCACGACAACAACAAACTCAAAGTGAAGGTAGACCAATGGGCAACTGTCGTAGTTGTGGTAGACCTGGTCATCGGATTTGGGAATGCCCAGATCTATGCTGCTATAAATGCAGACAGACTGGACATTTTGCAAATAGTTGCCCATTGAATGCCCAAGAAACAAGTTGTCAAATTTGTGGAGCGAAGGGTGTTACAGTGAGAAACTGTGCAAATTGTTCAAAGTTGTTAGCCTTTCTGGGAAACGCCAAGGCGGGAGCGTAGGGTGGCCCAACACTCTTAAACAACAAACAAGGGCCACAATGACAGTAGACAACAATGATGAAGTAGACAGAGAGAAGGAGGTGGAACAACAGGTAGAGGAGATGATAGAGGAAGATTGGACGGATGAGGAACAAAGTGAGGAGGTGAAGGAGTGTAAGGAGACAGAAAGTGAGAGTGGAGAGAGTGAAAAATGGGATGTGTGGAAAGTGGTGAATGATTTTAAGGCCAGGAGAACAGGAGCAATTCCTAAGAGTAAGAGTGGGATAAAATGGAGTGAGGAAGAACTGACACCAACGCAGAAAGAGAATAATCATGATAATAAAGTAAAAGAAGCAAGAGTAAACGGAAGTGAAAAGACCTGTGAAAATGCTAAAGAAAATGTAGACAAAGAGGTAGACATGAGTATTAGCAGTAGAGTAACGAGGTCAGGAGTAACTGCAAGTGAAAAGTTTTGTGAAATTCCTACAGAAATCGTATACAGGGAGGTAAACGAAAGTATTAGCGACAAAGTAGACAAGACAAAAGTAACTACCGGTGAAAAAGCTGGTGAAATTAGTGGTGAAATCGGCGTTGAGTGTAGACAAAAGGATGAGTTGGAAAATGTGGAAATGGGGAGGGAAGGTGATATAGAGGTTAATGGGGAAGAGATAGGACAGATAATGGAAAGGTTGGCAAGTGGGGATAATATAAATGATGAGCAACTAACACAGATAAATGTTGCAATGCAGAAATTTGTGGAACAAATCGACTGGTCTCCAGATCGAAAGTTTTATAAAACCCCTACTAAAAAGTTGAGTGAACAAGCTGAAGGTTTTCAGACTAGTTCACGTCAAGGGGGGGGGGTGGAACTGTGCGAAGCCCAGTTGAGGAAGTAGACGATGAAGTAAGTGGTTTGGTGAGAGATAACAGGTTTTTCTTTAAGGTTTTGTTGGATGGGAAACTATTTCAAGCATTACACGACGCTGGTGCCACGGTGTCCATTGTGGGGGAGTCAGTAGCCGAGCATTTTCAAGCGAAAATAAAACCTTGCGCTACAAGTCTCAAACAAGTAGGTAATGACTCTCTGACGGTCTTAGGTCAACTAGACCTAAATATCAATATAGATGGCCGGGTAGAGAAGATTTCGCCCAGAGCGGTGAAAGGCATTTCTAATGATATAATCCTGGGGCAAGATTTCATCCAGGCGTTCGGAATTTGTTGTAACTATGCGGATGGCTCGTGGAAAAGTGGTTCAAGTGGCATGCGGCACCAGTTCACGAGGGCTGATGGAGAGTACGGTGAAACCTTAATGGCAGAATGTGCAGTGGTGAAGGAAACACCAGGAGAGGAAGGACTGATAGAAGACCTAGCCAAGGAAACTTTGCCTCAGAAAGGCGATGGAGATAGCAGGTTTTGCATCGACTGCAGAGATGTTAATAAGGTATCTCGCAAGGACGCGTATGCATTACCCAGTGTAGACACGGTGTTAGACAATTTGCGGAAAGCCAGGTATATATGTAAGATAGACTTAAGACAGGCGTACTTCCAAATTCCCATAGATCCTGCGAGTCGCAGGTATATTTGTGTTTTCTTTTTTCTTTCAGGTATGTGTAGACTAACCTTGTGTCGTCTGGGTATTATTTTCTTTTATTTTATTTTTAGGTTAGGGATATCAGGTCGACGTAAAGTCCGTAAAGTAGTAGATTGTGTTGTCCTGTGTGGTCCGGGGAAGGTAAGAATCAAAATGAATTGTAGACTTATTCTTATTTTGTTGGTTGAAACTTGTTCACAGGATGGCGGAAGCAGTCAGCTCACCGGACGACTGGCCAGAGGAGCTCTCCAACATGTTCGCGGAGGACAACTACCACGACATGTTGGACGAGCTCGTGGCCGAAGAGTGTTTGGCCTGCTTACCGGCGGAGATGCGCCAGGACCCCGAGGGTGAAGAAACCCCAAAACCAACGGTGATTGCCCCGCCAGGTGACCTGCCAGTGGACCTCGGCCCCCTCTCCTTGGACGAGAGCAGGGAGGCTTCGTCGTTTAACGAAGCCCTCCATGGGGTGGAGGTTCTACTTCTACAGGAGGAGGATCAAGGACCATGGCAGGTCGTAGACGAGGTGGTCGCTGAAACGGGTGGGGGTTTCGACCCGTTAGCCGAGAGCCGCGCTGCCGAGGAAGAGCTCGTGGCTTACGAGCGGAGGAACGCGGGCCGGGTTTTGCCAGAAGGGGGTGAAACCATGGAGTTCGTGGAAGAGGCACCCCCATCCAGCGGGCCCAACGACTCGCTCATTCCTTGGGACGAGATCCCGCACCAGGCCACTGTCTCACCGACGGTGACCAACGGAGTCCCGATGGTCTACGCGGGCCTCAATATCTACCCGGCAGGTTACGAGGACGACCTGAGGGAGGAGGCCCAACGAGAGGTGGAAGAGACGGCGCCGCGAAGGAAGAAGAAGAAGAAGAAGAAGAACAACCCCCGGCGACACCTCACACTAGATGATTACATCTCGGGGGGGGGGTCCTACCCTTCTCCCCGCCACTCTCCACCTCGCGCTCCTTCCCCAGCGATCCTACCTACCGTAGACGAGACCCCGACGACCACGACGATGACGGACGAGCAGCCCCGGGTTCCCGTGGGGCAGGGGGCCGTCAAGCGTACCGTTCAAGGTTCGAGTCCGGTCGCTCCTGCGACCTCCGTGCCAGTTTCGACTGCCACGGACACCGCGGAGGTGACTAGGACTCCTACTCGGATGGACGTCGACGACCCGCCCCCCAACGGGTGCCTACCTTTTTTTAATCGAGGCCTTCCAGCCAAGCTCGAGGGTCGATTGTTCGGGGGTCTGGCTATCGTGGCCACCGACCCCCACATAGACCCACCCCCCAATTGTTGTTTCGGGTGCTGGTCCCTGAGTCATGAGACTCGCCACTGCCCCCGATACCTGGTGAGGCCCTTCTGCGATAGCTGCGGTCGCAGGGGTGTTCGGGTGGAGGAGTGCCCTCGCCGTAGTTCAGCGTACCGATTACGCCTGCGTAATCGGGAACGCAGCGAAGCGAGGGCAGTCCTCCCCGTCGATCAGTTTGCGGCCATGTCCCGAGCCAAAAGAAGGACTCGGTGGGACACGCCGGACTCTGCGGCCGGGGTTGTTCCAGGGGGGGCCATACCGGGTTCGGGGCCAGCGGTTGGTAGAACGGTTTCGGGGAAACGCACCCGGGACGGCAACGGGGACGAGCTTGTGAGGGTCGTCGAGGTTCCGGTCGCTCCTTCTCCGGCCGACCTTGTCGACGTTTCGGTCGGGCATCGCCTGGAGCCGATGAATCCGGTTGAACCCAGAGTATTGAGTGCCATGGAGATATTGCTCATGGCTCAACGGCTCCCGGACGATGTCAGACCCGAGATTATTCGTCAGGTCTGGCGGGAGAACGAGCGACTGAAGCGTCGAAGACTCGGATAAAATTTTTTTGTAGACTTATATTATTTTATTTTATTTTTATTTTTTTTTTTTATTTCTTCATTTTTTTTTGTGTGTTGTTATTTTTTTTTTTTTGTAGACAATTTGTAGACTGACGGACTGTAGACGGGTAGACCATTGTGAGGAGAATTAGGTAGACTGAGCAGTGAGTATACCACCAATCTTGTTCTTTATGGTTTCCAGAGGTGACTGGACATTGCCAGGTGTTTTGTAAGGCGAAACATAACGGGTATGTTTCGGCTTGGCAGGGGGGAGTTTTGAGGGAGTGAATCCCTCGTAAATTATTTTTCTTACCTGGCAGTGTCGCGTCACCTGGGAAACAATGAAATAATTAATTGGTTTGTTTACTTTCCCAGGTGATAACCATGCCACTTTCTCGCGCAGCAGAAGCCGACCACGTGGCGACGATCGCCGTCGGCTGGACGCTGCTGTTGCAGCAGCACGAGCACCCGGCGCGCGCACGACACATATACACACACACATGTTCACCACCCGGGAAGGCTCTCCCCGCCCAGGGCGCGCACGTACACACACATACACCACACACGGGTTCCGATTCTCCGTCGGGGAGTTTTCGGCGACGGAGGAGGTGCGCGGCGCGTGTCGGCAGACGACGCAACTGCGTCGCCGAGCGCGTGCGCGCACGCTCACCACAGTAGACACGGGCGTGAGTGAGATATTATTTTTTTCTGTACTGTGTACGTTGCGCGAACAATGTGTGCGTATGGGGGAGAGCGAGAGAGAGAGTATGTGCGCAAGGGATAGGGTAACGCAGTGAGTGCCTCGTGTGCATTATTTTTATTCTTATTTCTGATTTTCGCGCGTACTATGGGTGGCGTGGCGATCGCCACCGGAAGATTGTAGACGGGAGCGTGATTGGGTGTTGTGGCGTGAATGTGTCTGATTGGTGGACAAATGACTGTTCCTCGAGTATGAATGAGGCTTAATTGGATTGATTTTTGTTGATTGGTGGAGAGTGTTTGGAGGGGATGGTGAGGAAGGAAGTCGAGTCAGAGAGACGCGGGGAGCGTCACTCTGTTCTCAGTAGCCACAGCGTGAGGTAGTGTTTGAGAGTGTGATTTTTTTTTGTTTCTTTGAGTAGACTTTTTCCTAAGTTTCCTTTTCCTCATTTTCTTTAGTTGAGTTGTAGACATTTTTTTTTCTTTATTTACAGCTAGGTACAAGAAGAATTCGAAGACTTGGGTTATTTCCTTCTTGCAATACCGAGAGTTGAAAAACCAGAGAGTAGCCATTTTGGGGCATCAGAGAATTTTGGTTGAAATTTTTGTAAAGTAAGGTTTTTGTTTTATTTTATTGGAAACTTTATAAAGCATGGTTTTCCGGAAATTTTGTACATTGCACGATAAATGAGAATTCTGTTTGGCTATTATTAAAAGTTTATTAAATTCGATAGAGTTTTTTTTTGTCTTGGCGCGGCGTCGTTACCCGCCATTTTGTAGACTATTTTATAGTTTGTTTAATTCCTTTGTTCTCAAATTAAAATTTTATTTTTTGTAATTGTAGACTTGATTTTTTTTTTATTTTTGTAGACAAGAATAAAAATCAAATTTAACCTAAAATTTTTGTAATAATTTATTTTCTCTCTCTCTAGCTCACCAACCGTTCCCGGAGGTTTTCTCTCCGTGGAAACCCTGACCCCAGATTAAGGAGTTTTCCCCTAGAGTTTTTGAAAGAGATTTTTCTTGTAACGGGAAGGCCCGGGAAACTCCGTTAATTATTTAAGGGAGGCCCTTTTCTTTAGAAATACCCCGTTACAGCTTGAAAAGGCGTGAAACAAAAATAGTCACGCGAAACGTTGCTATGTAATTTATAAAAAAAATAATAAATGAAATGTGAACAGAACTGGCCAGTAATATAATGATTTTTCTACATGTGATAAGGTTTTCAGAATATTTGTCAGCTTAACTAGAATGCACAAGAATCACATAGAATAAATTAAATCATCCTCTCGGTTTCTCTAAGCATTGATAAAAAACAAAAATATGTGTTTTAGGTTAAAAAAGCTTTTGCTTCTAATGCACTTCTACATCTATACACGCGTGAAGCTAGTCAAATTTTTAACCGAAAATGCATCTTGACTAGAGCCATAGGTGCGGTCCTACCTTAATAAAAAAATTTTTCATTTAAAAAATTCAAATTTTAATTTTAATCTTAGTCGGGGGTTGACGAGCGGAGCGAGTAGGGGGTACCCCCGTAGTCTATATAAATGTTTATTTCGGAAAGTCCATATTTTTCGAAAAGAAAAAATACGTGTTGATTCTTTTTCGATCGTCTATCTGATAAAGTCAAACAAACTAAATAATTTTTTTTATGCATCTACCCTATTGTATTTATAACTATCAACTATTATAAAATTAATTAAACCTTTAAATTACAAGCGAACCTGCCCCTGAAATCCAGCTGGATTAAGAAAAAATTTTTTTTTTGGTTAATATTGCTTAAAATCAAGTTATTATTTATTTTAAGCAATATTATCGAAATTTTTTTTTTTTTGAAATCTTGCTGCATTTCCAGCTGGCTATCCAGCTGGATTTCGGTTCCAATATGGATTTCCAGACGGGTTTTAGGGGTAGGCATACATTTTTTTTTTTAACTTGAACAGGCAAAAAAATCTATATTCAATAATATTTTTGTAAGTAATTGGCAGACTCAATTATATAACTTTTTATCATTTAAACATTTAAAATTTGTCAGAAAACAATAGCATTCATCTTTTTGAGATTCTTTGAAACTACTGGACGATTATAAATTCAATTTCATTTCATCGAAACAGTCCCTCTGAAACGCATTTGTTAGCCCTGTTATGAATGTTTCTCGCGTCTATTCGGACAACCGACCCACTTCCGCGGTCCCCAACCAAAGCTGGTGTATTCTACTCGAACGGACGACGATGTGAGAGCACCTTGCTCCGCGCTGTACCGACGCACCTGCTGCACGCTGACTCGCATGCGAGCGCTGCTACTGCTGTTGTTTTGAGCTCTGCGAAGACCGAAACTCCTAGTGATGACTTAAGGTTCGGGTATCCTTGAGAACTAGGAGATGATGGGTTAGTCACGTTAAGGGTGATAAAATGATTCACAACTTAATATAATTAGGCTTCACAGTTAGATATCTTTATTAGCTTTTCCCTAACTGCCTATCACATAGAGCTGGGAACTAACTTATTTTAAGATACAATAAAGAACTACCAAGATGTCGCTCCGCTTAATAAGTCGGAATGAGTTAGAATGAATCCCCTAGCGTGGCTTGCTCTTGCTTTTTATAGCACCTTGGTCAAGCGATAAGTCTCCCTTCCAGCAGACTTACCCCTACGCTCCCCCTTTAGTTGGAGATCCAACCCAATATCTCGTAATTAATTCTTCGTAAATAATAAAGCTCATGATATCGGCCTACGTGCCCAATCAGTCGCGAATAAAGTTACCATTTGTTGCCCAGCTCTTCCTTACTTATCAATCACACGTAACCTATACTCATTATCGCACTCCATATTTCTACAAAATATCTGCAACTCAATATTAATTACCCTTATCTGTATAAATTCCCCAGGAAGCGTGCACCGGCACACCGCTATCGATATTTCAAACGTCCGCGTCCCGCCGGTGTAGAATACTTGGCGCCTGGTGTGATTTACCAACCTCGCCATTCCGTTCATAACAGATACTCCCCCCTAAATGAAAAATTTTGAACGTTAATGAAAAATTTTTTTTAAAAATTCCACATCTTTCAATTTAAGCTATATTGCGAAAATAAATCTCAAAATTCCTCGAGTTGGCTTCTAGACTCAACAAAAAAGAATTTCTCGCTCCTCCCTTAGCTATGGTGTGCCGCTTCTACGCTTCCTACATACACTGTAAAAAAAATCAGGGTAAATTTACCTTGCTCAGCGATGTAAATTTACTCTGCGTTCGTAAATTTACACCATTGAGCTATGTAATTTTACAAATATTTGTAAATATACACCATTCAGCGATGTAAAAAATGGGAACGTGGTCCAGCGGAGTAATTTTACCAAGATTTGTAAATTGACCGCTCGAACGTAAAGTTACAAATTTTTGGTAAACCTACATCACTCAGCTTCGTATTTTTACGCCAGGTTTCGGAAATATGTTTTGGTAGTTGAGAGTGAGGTTATGTTGTCGTTGATATCAGTCGACTCGCAGGAATCACTGGTTCGATACGTAGCAATGTAATGTTTTATCATGTTTTTTTATTCAAGCGATCAAAATTAAAGAGAACGATTCAGAAGATTACAGAGAATTTTTATTTTCACCTAGTAGAATTTGTCGGCTTTAAGTATAGTGAGATTGATTGGATTCACCCTCGATAGTCTAAGACAACAAAAGTGAAAATTAAGTGTCCAGTTTAACAAAGTTTTCCTTGAAGTTTTCAATAAAATTTACGTTGATTAAACACATTTAGATTTCAAGATTCTAAACATCATAAGATTCAAGATTCTTACATCATAAAATTTGAAGTTTTAATTTAATTACGTATCTAAAAAAATAGCCAAATTAGTACATAGATTCTAAGACTTTGTGAAATGTGAGGTTAGGATCAGTGTGAATTTACGAAAAAAAATTATTTGCTTAACGAACAAATATATAAATATTTTTAACTAAGCTATTTTGTTGTTTTTCATCTTTGCCCTTTAGTATTCATTGATTAATTTTTATCACTAATTTTTTTTCTGAATAGCAAAAGGTAAAATTACCAGAGATTTGTAGATTTACAAACTATTTGTAAATTTACCATCGGCGCGTAAATTTACTGCGCGGGTCATTGTAATTTCACCTCGCTGAGCAAGGTTCCCATTTTTTACATCGCTGAGCGAGGTAAATTTACCCCGATTTTTTATTACAGTGTATATACTCGCTGTTCTCTCCCTTGCAATGATAGACAAAGCGTACCTCTTTTTTTTTAAAAAAAAGGTCACTTTATCTAAACTTACTTGCAATCTTTTTTACTCTAATTTCTCACTCATTCAAATTCGTTTTTTTTTTTCAAAGAATTTTCACTCACACCAATTCCCCTACCTAACTGGGAACGCACAAAGAGATCCAAGATTCCTTGCATGAATTCGGGAAACCCAGAAAACCGAATGAGATCTCTTAAAAAAAATTTTACATCAAAATTACAAAATTTCCGCTTTAATTTTATTTATAAATATGTCTATGTTTTTTTTGGTACTTAAACAAACAATTGCTGAAATTTATTATTTATGAGATCCTAACCTATGGCTGAAAGAAAAAAATTATTAATCATTACAGTTTGTTAATCAATCGTGTCTTTGTACGTAGGATCTTTGTTTTTTTCCTTCTTTTCTCTTCAGGTAAGTTCTCAATAACAACAAAAACTCTAACATCATTTCCATCTCAAACATTTTTTATTATAACTCCCCTTGATCTCATTATCAAACAATCAACCAATAAGTACTTTTATTATTTGACAATACCTAAGGAATGCGAGGAAAGAAAGAAGAAAAAAACATGTATTTTGAATCTATTTCCCACTGCTTTTTATTTTTTAGAGTATATTGTAATGCTGCGCGTACACCAAAGCTCTATACTACGGCAGTCTTTACTGTGTTATGATCGTTCCTCGCGTCTACTCGGATGACCGACCCGCGATCGTCGTTTCAACTGAAGCTGGTGTACTTCGCTCGAACGAACTACGATGTGGGAGCACCTTGCTCCGCGCTGTGCCAATGCACCTGCTGCAGGGCGGCTCGCATCCGAGCGCTGCTGCTGCTGCCGCTATAAGCTCTGCGAAGACCGGAACTCCAAGCTATGTTTTAAAGGTTCGGGTGTCCTTGAGAACTAGGAGAGGATGGTCTAGTCGTGTTGAGGGTGATTAAATGATGCACAACACAAAGTCAATTTAGGCTTCACAACTAAGTATTTTTATTAGCTTTTCCCTAACTACTGATAGAGCTGGGCACTTAACTAACTCGAGATACAATGCACTACCGATAAGTCGCTCCGCTAACTAAGTCGGAAAGAATCGGAATGAATGAATCTAATCGAATGAATCCCGAATGAATGAATTTTCTAGCGTGGCTCGCACTCGCCTTTTATAGCACCTTGGACCAGCGATAAGTCTCCCTAACAGAGGACTTACCCCTCCGCCCCCTCCCAGTTGGAGGCTGTAACATATCATCTCACAATCAATTCCCCGGAAATAATAAAGCTCGCGATATCGTCCTACGTGCCCAATCGCTTGGGAATCGAGTTACTTTTAGTTGCCCAGCTCTCTTTACTTATCAACACTCATAACCCGTACTTATTATCATACTTCATGCTTCTCACAAAATATCTGCAACTTAATATTATTCTTCAAGCACCGGCACACCACTATCGATATTTGAAAGTTAATAAATATTAATTATCCTTATCTATATAAATTTCTTAAGAAATGTGTACCAGCACCCCACTATCAATATTTGAAACGTTCGCGCCTCGCCGGTGCCTCCATCGGTATAGAATATCCGGCGCCTGGTGTAATTTACCGACCTTCACATTCCGTTCATAACAGATACTCCCCGCTAAATGAAAAATTTTGAATGTCAATTAAAAATTTTTTAAAGAATTCTGCAAAAATAAATCTCAAAGAGTTCCCGAGTTTTGGTTCGAACCTCAAAAAAAAAGAGTTTCCTAAAAAAAAGTTTTCCCTTAGCTATGATAGATAATCTTCCCTCCCTCGCAATGATAGATAAAGCGTACTCCTTTTTTTTAAAAAAAAAAAGGATGCTTTATCTAAATTTACTTGTACTCAATTTTTCTAATTCCTTCTACTCTATTGCAATCGTTTTTTTTTTTTTTTTTTTTTTTTTTTACAAAATATATATTATTACTCACACATACTACCCTA
The DNA here is from genome assembly GCA_038277355.1 of Encarsia formosa. Lineage (NCBI taxonomy): Eukaryota > Metazoa > Arthropoda > Insecta > Hymenoptera > Aphelinidae > Encarsia > Encarsia formosa. The sequence continues at coordinate 33,046,727 of CM076185.1, read as the reverse complement.
TCTAAACTGGGAACGCACAAAGATATCCAGGATTCCCTGCCTGAGTCCGGAAAACCCAGAAAACCGGACTAGATATCTTAATTTTATTACATCGAGATTACAACAAAGTTTTTCGCTATTTTTTTTTTTTATTATTATTCAAGTATTTATTTGTATAGTTGTAACTTAAGAAAGAAAAAAAAATTAATTAATTTAATCTACCGTCGATCGTGTCTTAGAAAATTATATTTTCATCATGGATAGGGAGAAGGATTTTGATGGATATTTTGATATAAAATCTACCCAAATTTAATGTTACTTACGAGACAAAAAAATAAAAATCTCGCGCTTATTTGTCAACTTTTCAATATTTGTCCTCTACAAGGCACTTTGTTTCCCAAATCAGAAAATTAGTTGCTTAGCAAAAAAAAATTTTCAACTTTCCATACCCTTTTTTTTCTAAGTTTCATTCATTAACCAAATAATTACTCCCTAACCCAGAACTACAAAAGAATTTATTTTATTTCCCAAAAAACGATAATGAAACAATAGTGAGATCTCAATACTTGTCTTTCGCAATTAATTGTTACCTTACTCTGCAAATGCGTGTACTTGCATCATCATGATTGCTAGTAGAAAAAGAAATAAAAAAAATCCTTAAATCATTGATTATATCTCAAGTATTATGTTTATTCCATGCACGAAATCGTCATTTTCCTTTTGAAAGAGAAAGAGAAAAAAAATTATTAGACCAAATTCATGTTTGTAGAAAAAAAAAATCAAATCATTTCAATGTGTATATAAAAGTAAGTCTTGCAACGAATTTTTCTACAGTTTATGCATTGCAATTTCAACCTATTTTTCACTCAGATTCCGTTCCCACTTAATTGGTATCTTTCTGACCGTATTAACCATTTCATTGATTTTTAAAAAATTTAAAAAATTTCAATCTTTTCCAAAAAAAAATTTTCTCTCGTAAATTAACCCAGTCGAGATTAATATATCGTTTCTTTCTTTTTTTTTTCATTTTTTTTTTTTCAATGTGAATATTTATTATTTAAATATTAACCTCAATTTCAAAATTAAAACAAAAGTAATGAAGAAAATTCCCATTATTCCTGTAAAAGAAAAAAATTCTGAACTTGGCCTTTCCTAAAAAAAATTTATGTGGTAATAAAAATGTGTCACTCATTCCCAAATTATCATGCTCATTATTCCCGTTTCCCTCAACCTCCCTCTTTTTTAAAGAAAGAAGGAAAGGAAAATATGTTTCGATACTGCACATATATCGTTTCCCCAATCTGTCGCTGTCTGGACCGTAAACCTCCCTCGCATCTTCCATCCTTCCCTAGCGCGCACGTGTTGCGTTTGTTGTGAATATGAGCGTAAAAAGAGACGCCGATAATGTTTTATTACCCTTAGTTAGTCATTTTCCCTTCTTAACTTAAACAAGGTTTCCCATTCATAGTTTTTTTTTCTTTGAAATTTATCGTACTTGGTCTATGGTGTTAGTCATTCCTGCCACCCGAATCGTTTAAATTTTGGTAACAGTGCGCGCGCTGCCCCCCCCCCCCCCCCCCCTCGATTCCTGCTTCAGCCTGCAGTAAGGCCCTGACTTTCGTCTAGTTCAGACCTAATTTTGTCACTTTTTTTCTTTGTCTTTGTTTTAATTTTTCCTCTCTTTAACCTTTTCGTTAACCATTAGAGTCAGTTTTTTGTGTTAATTCTCTTCCTTTATTATGTCCGGTGATAAAAGCCAAAATCTTGCGACAACAGTGATGACGATAACGCACGTCGCGCTCATCAACTTTTCGTCGAGCTTTCCAAGAAATTGCAGCATTCACGCCCCCGTGCAAAATTTCCTGCAGGTAAGTTAACAAAAAGTGATTCAAGCTATTCCCTTTACCGGCACAAACCTTTTTTATTCGTGATTTTTGTTTTCCTTTATCAGCATCCGCGGATCGATAATATCATAATATGAATGTGCACCCTCGTCCGTCTCCCGTCCGTCCTGTTTGCAGCAGCATGATGGCTGGGCTCGATCATTGCCCATTGAAGCCACTAGCACCTTTATCGGAAAGGATTAAGCAGGAGCGTGCGCGATCGCTCACCTCTTCGGTGCCGCTTACCCAGATCAAGAACGAGCCACGCTCTCCAAAGAAGAGCTTCAAGCCAGCTCGACAATGGCTCGCCTCCCCAAAAGTACCCGTCAACAAGGTGAAGGCCAGATCGAACCCTTTGAAGAAGAGGGTAAAGCGGTCGTTACCACTAATCACCCATCCTGAGATGATTGTTCTAGACAACGTCGCGTCGCGCCTATATCCAATCAATCAGCAACCCTGCGTACATCATTATAGTTTCTTGGAGAGGCGCCTAGATAATAATTACACGTGTGTAAGATGCAGCCTTAATCGGCCCACTTTCTCCATCCATATCCATGTAGATGATCTCGCTGATTATTTCATCAGGACATGTTCTTAATGCGGAGATAATTAGATAATATTCCCTATTTCCCTGGAAGAATGCCTATTTCGCAAGCATTATTTTGAGCAATAATTCCCACCATTTCTTTACACAATCGAACGATCCCTTTTTATAATTCCCTACCCTGGTCTCTTTCTTTTTTTTTCAAGATACTAACTATAGATCATCAAAAAGTTCTAAATACATTACATCAATAACTTATATTCTCCGCCCAAAAAAAAAATTTTCAATTTTCCAAAAAAAATATTTTTGCATTAGATATAAGTTCGATCAAAGGTAATGTGCCTTAGAAAAGAAGTGTTTATGCTACAAAATCTGTAATTATATGTTCAGCCAATCCGTATTAACCCTCTTCCTCTTTCATTTAAATTATCTTTTTTTGATTTTTTATGTAAACTCAATTTTATTCCAAAAAAGAAAAACGTTCTATTCAATTTTCAATCGTCAGTGAATATGTATAATTTAATGTAATTTTATCTAAAATCATTATTTATTATTTTTTTTATCTACTTATAAGTTGTAATATTTTATCTTTCTTTTTTTTTTTTTAATTATATTTTATAAGTTTAGATTAAGTGAATTGATATTATTTCATTTCTCAATGTTAAAATTTAGTTTAATTCAGATGTAAGTTCAATTTTTTTTCTCCTTCTAATAATTAAAGTCTGAATTTTATCTAGCAATAAACTAGAAATTTTTTTTCATTTATTTGGAACCAATATGTCTGTCATCCGAATATTCTTTTTCAATATCTACTCAAGCTAGAAATTCATTTATTATTATTGAACACCTAAGCTTTATTTCTATATCATCAAATATTCCAATCTATTACATATTAAATCCTATCGAGTAATATCAAAAACTTAAATTGACTTCTCCAAGAGCGCAAGCAGGAGGCGGAGGAGCCGGCCGAACAATTTTTGATGGGACAATTCTTTACATCTTTTATTTTCGAATTAGGTTTTCTGTAATGAATGTAGGTATGTGGTAGGAAAAAGGTAAGCAAAGACACGATCTTTTACCTATAGAATATACAGCATGAGTCATTTTAATCTATAGGCTCCAAAATCTCGAAACTGAAACCCCAGACCAAAAAAATTTTCGTAAAAAAGTTTTATGATTTGGAGGGGGAAAGAAAATGGTTACCTTGGATTTTGGCCCGGGGCCTTATTTTGGGCCCTTGGGACCCAAAGTCCGTTTTTTTAAATGAGAACCCCTATTTTTGACCCCCGATTCAGAAAGAGCAGAAAATTTTACGATTTTTAAGTATTTTTTGAAAATTTTTTTGGGCCCCCTGAGGCCCTGCAGGGGCTTGTAAAGCTTTTATAAGGTCTATTTCTTTTTAACTCGAATCAACTCTGAAATAACGCATTTTTTGTATAGTACATGCATTGGAAAAGTTTTTTGGTTTGAAATTTCTAACAAAATATGCCAAAAAAAATTGGGCCCGGGGCCTTACTTTGGGCCCTACGGACCCAAAGTCCGTTTTTTTAAATGGGAACCCCTATTTTTGACCCTGGATTCGGAAAGAGCAGAAAATTTTACGATTTCTAAGTATTTTTCGAAAATTTTTTTGGGCCCCCTGAGGCCCTGCAGGGGCTTGTAAAGCTTTTATAAGGCCCATTTCTTTTTAACTCGAATTAACTCTGAAATAACGCATTTTTTGTATAGCACATGCATTGGAAAAACTTTTTGGTTGGAATTTTCTAACAAAATGGGCCAGAAAAAATTGGGCCCGGGGCCTTATTTTGGGCCCTACGGACCCAAAGTCCGTTTTTAAAAATGGGAACCCCTATTTTTGACCCCGGATTCGGAAAGACATCCTGTGCAACTCTCAAAAGACCGGTGACAAAACTGGTGGTTCTTCCAGTTTATTCGACTGATGGTGATCAACACATTGGTTGATGGCGGGCGGAATGTTGCGGAATTTATCAAAGTTAAATATTCGCGCCCATGTCCACAGTTGATGTCGTCGCCGCGGCGTCTCTCGAAAATTAGCGCTGCTAATCGTTAGCGGTTCAAAACCGCTGACTCACCTGCGCAGAGTATTGATTTTTCGCTCTGTCTCTCTCTCTCACGTGCCTTCAAGCTACCCGCTGTTGCTGCTGTCGCTGACGCTGCTGGGCCTGCGGCGTCTCTCCAGTTCTCTTCTCGGCAACGCTCGTGAATAGACGTTTCTTTCGCCATTTTGTGTTATCTCTTGGGTTCTTTTCACTTGGCATTTTTCTCGACTCTTTCTCGTCATCAACGCAGTGGTCTCATCTGCACAGTCATCTCAACAAATAATTCACCTGGTGGTAGTCAACTCTGGAGACATCTCATCTTGAATTCGATCGGCTTGATTCGCTTCAATTCTTGGGTTAGCAGCTCAGCAAGGAGATCATCCCAGGCATCCTCAGGTATTTTTGCGCAGCACCGGTAACAATAATTTACCGGTGCTTCTCCTCGTCATTTCGCAGCCAGAAAATTAATAAAATTTACTGTGCGTTCTCTCGCTCTCTCTCTTCTTTCTTTGGGCTGTCTTACAAGCAGCCATTTTCTTTTCTATTCTGTTCAAGGCCATTCTCTGCTGCTGCTTTAATCTCTCTTGGGCGTCTCTCTCTCTCTCTCTTTTCAAGACCATTTCTGTAGCCTTGTTTACCTCAACTATACTCAAACAAAACTTATGTTTATGGTTTTAATTAATATAATCAAGTCCATAAAGAGTTTTGGCTAGGTGCTTCTCAAGTTAATTAATTAATTTTCTTTACATGAAAATTAAGAGTGTAAATTTTCCACTCAAACTATAATATTTTCACCTCTCAGTTTTTTTGCTTTAAAAATAATTTTTATTAAACTGTATACACTCACTTATTATAATGTTGGAATTATTCACTTATTGTTGTAAATAGAGTGCTGTGTTAAAATAAATAAATTAACACTGTTCTTATTAAATATTGTCTGTCTCACCGTTTATTTGATAACCCTCCCCTACCAGCTTTTAATCCGGCAACAAAATAAAATTAATAAAGCAGTAAATCTGCAACATTTGGTCCTTCGAGCCGGATGCTGGTGGGTGGCTGGGCTAGTTATTGAATAATCTCATCATCATAACCATCATCCTCAGGTTTTCTCAACAAGTGGCACCTGGTTTTCATCAGTTGGCACCTCTCATCTCAGGACATGGACAATACTCTGGATAAGAAGTCAGAGGCTCCAAGCGATAAGACCAAACTTGAAGCAGCCAATACTGGACATCACTCGGATGAGACCTCTCAACAGTTGGATAACTCAACGCTAGGAGCTACTGGTGGCTCAGCTCCTGCTACCACTGTACCAAAGGTACTTTTACAGCCTGCTGGTATATCCGAGCAGGAAAATCTCTTGAATGTGGTGGATGGTGGGTCCAGGCCCAGGACTCGCTCAAGCTCTGGCTCTGTGCCTGCAGACTTTATCTGCAGGACCAGATCTCAAAAGGAGCGGTTGACCAGCTTGGAAAGTTACAGCACCATAATTAAAGAGAAAGGTGCTACTGCTGGTTTGATGGTGGTCAATCAGTGGCGTGAGTCTGTGGAGTCACTGATGTTTTCATTTAGATCTGACCATGGACAATTGGTGTCATCTTGTCCTGCCACTATGGTCAATGATGAATATTTCACCGCTGGCTACCTCAACAAAATGGAAATGCTTTACCTGGACATCCTCATGGAATTGGCAACGCTCAGGGAAAATCTCACACCTCCAGCCCCACCAGTCACCTCATCTCACCCAAGGGCGACGTCTCCTCAGAACATGAAGTTACCGGATATCAATTTGCCACCGTTTTCTGGATCCTACTCTCAGTGGCAGTCGTTGAAGGAAATGTTTGAGGAGATGGTGCTCAACAACACTAAAATTTTGGATTCCTTCAAGGCCATGTACTTGAAGAGGTCCTTGACTGGGGAAGCTGCGAGTTTGGTTCAAAACTACCCCCTCACCCTGGAAGGTCACAATCTTGGCTGGCAAAAACTCAACGAGCGCTACGATAACAAACGTCGTTTAATTGAGGAGCTCTTCAATGAGTTGACTAAGGTCCCGTCGGTGCAGCCTAAGGACTCAAAGTCCCTCAATACTTTGGTGACGTCAACCTCAAACACTTTCAAGTTATTGGCGTCGTACGTAGATGCAGAACGGCTGGGGGACGTTCTCATTACGGCAAACACGTTGAAACTCCTGGATCGACCGTCAAGAGAGGCTTGGGAGACCTCGGTCACATCATCTTCAGAGTTTCCCTCCTTCAAAGAATTGGAAAAGTTTCTAATGGCCAGGGTGCGAGCCTTAGAAAACATAGAGAGCACCCATCGAACTGTGGCATCCCAACCTGGTAAATCTCAACAACCTGGGCACCCTTTCCAAAAGAGTGTAAAAGCTCACGTGGGTATCTCATCTGGGTCACAAGGGTCATCTGGGCAAAGGCCCAACACTCAGCAACAGCAGCACACCTGCTCTCATTGTGGACAGGGTCACTTCATTGTTTCCTGTTCTGGATTCAGGGAACTCTCACCAGCAGATCGCAGACGGGTAGTCACACAAAAGTCATTGTGTTATAATTGTTTGGGTAGGCATTCATTTAAAAATTGCCAATCGAAGACGAGATGCAAGACTTGCGATAAAATGCATCACACCATGATTCACGTGGACCCATCCGTCGCTTCAACTGCAGTTGGTACTCCCTCATTACCTTTGGCTCCATCTCAACAACAATAGGAGGCAGGCACAATCACTCTTGGTTTTTTTCACGCCCTGGATACCTCTCTTTTGGCTACAGCGGTAGCTGTTCTCATCACTGGGTCAGCATCTCACATGGTTAGACTTCTCATCGACCCTGGTTCAGAATTATCATTCATCTCATCAGCATTGGTGGACTTGCTCAAAATCCCTCGAACTCATTCATCATTCTCAATACTTGGTATTGGCGCTTCAAAAGCTGGTCAAACTCACGGAAAGGCAGTGGTTATTCTCAAATCTGCATATCGAAATACTCAAGTGAAACTTCACGTTCATATTCTAAATTGTCTCACTTCGACCTTACCTTCTCAACCATACGATGAAGGGACTTGGCCTCACATCAATAATCTATGTCTGGCCGATCCTCAATTTGGACATCCTCGAAAAATCGATATTATTCTTGGATCTGATCATTACGGCTTGATCATAAAACCCAATATTATTAAAGGAGATCCACACGAACCTATTGCTCAACTCTCAATCTTTGGTTGGTTGGTACTTGGTCCTTGCTCTTTGGAATCTGGCTCAATAAAACAATCATTTTCAATAGTACCTCTCGATCTGGACGCTTTACATGAAGCTATCTCAAAATTCTGGACATTGGAGGAAACCCCAAATTCTCAACTGGCAGCCTTGACGGCTGGTGAAAAGGAATGTGAAGAACACTTTTCAACCACACACTCACGAACTCAACAGGGAAGGTACGTTGTCCGGCTTCCTCTCATCCAAGATCCTTCCGTGCTGGGTCATTCTCTTGGTCGTGCTCAAGCTTGTGTTCGAGGAATCATGAGACGATTATCAAAGGACGAAGATTACAAAAAATTGTATTTTGAGTTCATGGAGGAATACCTCAAATTGGGACACATGGTTCAAGTGCCAGCCGATTCAATCAACGTTACCCCTTGTTACTACCTACCTCATCATGGTGTTCTCAAACTGGATAGCCTCACTGCAAAACTGAGGGTAGTATTCAATGGTTCGGCTGCTACTTCATCTGGTTACTCTCTCAACGACATCATGCATACTGGGCAAAATTTGCTTCTCAACATATTGGACGTTATCCATTGGCTCAGGGTCTACAAATTTTTGTTCGTTACTGATGTCACAAAGATGTACAGGCAGATCTTGGTCCACCAAGATGATCAAGATTTACAAAGAATCATTTGGGTCGACAAACTTTTCAGGGAAATTCATTACAAATTGACAACAGTGACGTATGGTACTCGAGCAGCTCAATTCTTGGCTATCCGAGTGTTGTTACAACTCATAAAGGACGAAGGTGCCCGTTTTCCATTGGCAATCGACTCTCTCACATTTGGAAGGTATGCGGATGACATCTTTGGTGGCGCTGACTCTTTATCTCTTCTCAATGAAAAGGCTGCTCAATTAGAAGGATTGTGCATGGCGGGCGGGTTTCCACTAGCCAAATGGAATTCAAACAATCGGAAATTCTCAAAATTGGACCGCTCGACTCTACAATCAAATAGCTCAATCTCATTTAGTGATTGCACTGCCAAAATCCTCGGATTAACTTGGTCTCCTCAACGGGATATTATCATTGTGAAGCTCTGCTTACCAGAGGTGAGTAAAGTTATCTCGAAAAGAAACATCTTGTCGGAGGTGGCTCAAATCTTCGACCCAATTGGGATGGTCTCACCAGTCGTTATCAAGGCCAAAATTCTACTGCAGGAATTGTGGTTACAGAAATTGAATTGGGATGAAGCAGTGCCAGCTTCAACCCAGAAAAAGTGGTTAGAAATCAGAGAAGATTTCCGAAATTTGGAAAAAATCTCACTACCCCGTTGGCTTGGAACACTTTCAAACTCAGTGGTTGATATTCATGGTTTCTCGGATGCTTCTCCATTCGCTATGGCTGCAGTTATCTACACGAGAGTTCAATCAACTAAGGGTATAACGGTTTCTTGGTTATGCTCAAAAACAAAGGTGGCCCCTCTCAAACCAGTTTCAATTCCAAGATTGGAATTAGTAGCTGCTCACATTCTCAGCAAACTGGTGCATCATTTCTTATCAACCACGAAATTGGACATAAACTCTGTGATTCTTTGGACTGACTCCAAGAATGCTCTCGCATGGACTAGCTCTCACCCATCACGCTGGAAAGAGTTCGTGCGCAACAGGGTACACTCAATTCAAGAGTTGGTCCCTCAAGCGCACTGGAGGCATGTACCTGGTCACTGCAATCCAGCTGACTGTGCCTCTCGTGGTATTCTCACCTCTCAACTTGTTGGTCATCAGCTTTGGTGGAATGGACCACCGTGGCTTTCTCAACCAGAGGAATATTGGCCAGCCCCCGCTGCTCCCCTGGATCTACACGCTCTTCCAGAACAAAGAAAGTCTACACCAGTAGTGGCTGTTGCCCTTGCCAAGGAACAGTGGAATCTCATACGCAGGTATTCATCTCTCACCAAATTATTAAGAATCACAGCTCTCTGTATGGTTGCAGTACAACGATTCAAGAGAAATTTCCAGCAGTCGTCAGTCATCTCGTCTGAGTTGCTTAACAAAGCAAAACAATTTTGGATTGGCTTCTCTCAACAACAAGATCTCTCTGATGAGATAAAAATGGTTTCGAGCTCAACGCTTCCAAAATCTCACCCTCTCAATAAATTGACACCATTTGTGGATGCTTACGGTATTTTGAGGCTTGGTGGTCGGTTAAATCAAACGAATTTGAGTTATTCGACCAAGCATCCAGCAATTCTCACTAGAAACGCACCTCTCACAGCACTCATCATTGGTCAAGCTCACCTGGATACGTTGCATGGAGGCACTCAACTTACCCTGTCGAAAGTTCGTCAGGAATATTGGATCATTGGTGGCCGAGCTACTGTCAAGTCTCACATAGTGCACTGTGTGGTTTGCGCAAGACAGAGGGGTTCTCTAGCTCGGCAACTCATGGGACAACTACCCTTGGCCAGGGTAACTCCCTCTCGTCCTTTTTCTCATTCTGGTGTAGATTACGCTGGCCCTCTCAACATCACTTCTTGGAAAGGACGAGGTTCAAAAGTTTACAAAGGTTGGCTGTGCGTGTTTGTTTGCTTTTCATCATCGGCTGTACACTTGGAGACAGTCAGTGATTACTCAACAGACGGTTTTCTCGCTGCCTATAGAAGGTTTACATCAAGGAGGGGCTTGCCTTCTCACATGTACCCGGATTGTGGTACCAATTTTCAGGGTGCAGACAAAGAGTTGAGGACTCTATTCAGGCAAGCTCAATCTCAAGACTCGACCTTGGCTAGGGTTTTGGCTCAAGATGGGACGAAATGGAATTTCAATCCACCTGCTGCCCCTCACATGGGTGGAAAATGGGAATCAGTTGTGAAATTAATAAAATTTCACCTGAAAAGGACAATTGGCGATACCGTACTTACCTTTGAGGAACTCGCCACACTGCTCACTCAAATAGAAGGTATTCTCAACTCGCGTCCATTGGAACCTCTCAGTGATGACCCTGAAGATCTTCAGTTTCTCACCCCTGGACACTTTCTCATTGGAACAGCTCTCAATGCGGTCCCAGAACCAAGCCTTCTGGATCTCAATTCGTCCAGGCTCTCTCGATGGCAACTCATACAGCAAAAAATTCAACAGTTTTGGAAGCAATGGTCTTCTCAATACATTCATCACTTGCAAACGGTGTCTAAGTGGAAACATCCATTTTTTAACATCAATGTTGGTTCGATGGTCTTACTCACCAATGAGAATTCACCGCCTAGTAAGTGGCCCATGGCACGGGTCATTCAACTTCACCCTGGTAATGATGGACTTACTCGAGTGGTGACTCTCAAGACATCCTGTGCAACTCTCAAAAGACCGGTGACAAAACTGGTGGTTCTTCCAGTTATTCGACTGATGGTGATCAACACATTGGTTGATGGCGGGCGGAATGTTGCGGAATTTATCAAAGTTAAATATTCGCGCCCATGTCCACAGTTGATGTCGTCGCCGCGGCGTCTCTCGAAAATTAGCGCTGCTAATCGTTAGCGGTTCAAAACCGCTGACTCACCTGCGCAGAGTATTGATTTTTCGCTCTGTCTCTCTCTCTCACGTGCCTTCAAGCTACGCGCTGTTGCTGCTGTCGCTGACGCTGCTGGGCCTGCGGCGTCTCTCCAGTTCTCTTCTCGGCAACGCTCGTGAATAGACGTTTCTTTCGCCATTTTGTGTTATCTCTTGGGTTCTTTTCACTTGGCATTTTTCTCGACTCTTTCTCGTCATCAACGCAGTGGTCTCATCTGCACAGTCATCTCAACAAATAATTCACCTGGTGGTAGTCAACTCTGGAGACATCTTGAATTCGATCGGCTTGATTCGCTTCAATTCTTGGGTTAGCAGCTCAGCAAGGAGATCATCCCAGGCATCCTCAGGTATTTTTGCGCAGCACCGGTAACAATAATTTACCGGTGCTTCTCCTCGTCATTTCGCAGCCAGAAAATCAATAAAATTTACTGTGCGTTCTCTCGCTCTCTCTCTTCTTTCTTTGGGCTGTCTTACAAGCAGCCATTTTCTTTTCTATTCTGTTCAAGGCCATTCTCTGCTGCTGCTTTAATCTCTCTTGGGCGTCTCTCTCTCTCTCTCTCTTTTCAAGGCCATTTCTGTAGCCTTGTTTACCTCAACTATACTCAAACAAAACTTATGTTTATGGTTTTAATTAATATAATCAAGTCTAAATTTTTTTATACGCTTGTTGTTATAAGTAATTAATAATTCTTATAAGTTTTTTTTGTTTCACTCAACTCCAACACAGAATTTTCACGACTCCGCTTTTCACTTTCTTTCTGGCCTTCGTTTCTTCCTCAATGTGTTCTGTCCACGCTACAACCACCTACTGAAGTCTCTACTTGACTTCACCTTCCTTTTAAAGATTTTTCCTTAACAGATTTACCCCTTCCCATTATTTCTCTCTTGAGACTAATAGTAATTAAGTAAAAATTGAAAACCTTTATCGTTTTACTTAAAAAATTTTATCAATTCAACTATTTAGTTACTTATTATCGGTCGTACGTGCTTTTTCATTATACGAACGAATAAATAGCCACTATCATTTACAATTTTATTCACCTATTATTTCATTATCGCTTCTTTGGTTACCTATTTATGAAAATGAAGAGGAAAGTAAGCAGGCAAAAGAAAGAGAAAAAAAATATTATTCAATCTACCAGCGGAGTTATCTGACTGAATGCTATCTTAAGCTTGTCTTGGTGAACCACCTTTTCTTTTCCGTCCCCGATATCAATAAGTGCCGTATTATTTTCGAAAACTTTTTTAATTAAAAATGGTCCCTTCCAAAAATTTGAAAACTTTGACTCGCGTGGTTCTACTAATAGGTAAACCATTTGGTTCGGTTCAAAAGTTTTAACATTTAATTTCCGGTTGTAAAATTTTTTGGATCTTGCTTTTGCTAGTTTAATTCTGTCACGCGCTTTCGAGACCATTTCGCTCATTCTTCCCATTATTTCATTCAAGATTTTGTCATAAGATTTAATTTCGCGTCCTTCGTAAAAATCAGTCAGTCAACCTGGTTTCCCGCCCGTAAATTAAGGTTAACGGAGCAAAACCAGTCGAAGAATGAATTGAAGTATTCATCGCGAATGCTGGATACGGCAGCATTTCGCACCAATTATCTTCCATTATAGTATAGCGTAGCATTTCTATGACTACAAAATGACTTCTCTCACAAATTCCCAGACTAGACGCGTGATATGCCGAAGATTTAATTTTTTTTATATTAAAAAGTCTTGCATTATTATATTAATACTATTAAATTTTTATAATAAAAAGTCTTGCATTATTTATATTAAAAATTCTGCCATTATTTTTGACAAAAAGTTCGCTCCCTGATCGCTATGCAAAACGTCCATCGTACCGTATAGACAAATGTATTTTTCCGCCAAAGCTTTCGCAATTGTCGGAGCCGTAGAGTCTCTTTCAAACTAATGTATCTGCAATATTTCGATAATGTGCAAATCCATGATAAAATATATTTATTCCCTAACCGTGATTCTCGCAGAGGACCAACTATATCTATCTGTATATGACTTAACACGCTTTCTGGCATCGGAAATAAATACATCGGTTGTTTGGTTTTTTTCCTTACACATTTTATTCTTTGACACTCGTTACAGGTTTTTAACAAATTTGCTATCTGCTCTCTCATGCCTGACCACCAATAATTTTGTCGCACCCTATTGTACGTTCGCGCTACACCCGAGTGCCCTGATTCAAGTGATTTGTGCATCTCCTAGATTATCCCGTCCCGTGCCTCCTTAGCTGGTACCTTAATATTTGCCGAACACACTGCTAAGTCGATTTTTTTGGTGTCAATGTAAGTCTTTAGTCCGGTATCATTTCAAATTTTCCTAATTTACTACTCTTGTTAAAACTTATGCTTTTTATTTTTTTCTTTTCTAACATGGAATTCAAAACAGATAACGATTCATAAAATTTTTCTTTATCTATTTGTTCGTAATAATAATTTCTCGTGAAAAGATTAAAAATAAGTCTATTTTTAAATTTTGTAACTATTATTTCCCCGACTTTGGGATTATTTTTTAATATTTGTTCTCTATTTACCAACCTGTATTTTATTAAATCCGCGGTCACGACATTTTTTTCGCTAAAATCACATGCACAAATATGTAAAATATTATCTTTCTGTATAAAGAGTGTTAGTTTTAATTTTTAGCTTTCCTCAAAGTCACCATTAGAATTAGGGATAAATTTAACCCTGATTCAAATAGACTCGCCCCCGTCTAAAAATTAAAACAACAACCGCTAACTGTTCCTGATTTGCTTAAAACTTCTTAAAATGGCTAGGAATAAACATAAAATCAATCTGCGAGTATCTACTGAGTGTTACTCAGTAGTCGTTCGCCTTCACACAAAACAAGAACTTTTACGAATGTTAGGTATCAGTTGAGTGTTAGTCAAACCGTCGACTAACAATTCATGTACTCCACAGTTTTATAAGAAGCATTAAGGTCAGGAACGTGCCGTTTCCTACGCGGCGTTAGCTTTTCGTCTTCTGCCCAACTTTCCGATAGAATAGTCACCAGATTACCCCAATATAAAAGAAATCAGTCCACTGGGAATTCTTGGTTTAAATCAATAAAGAAGCACAGATTAGGTAACAAAAAAAAATTTATCATTTATTTTTCAATCTCCCAGAAATGGGCCAATCATTGAGCAAATCAAGTTATCAAGCAAAGAAATTCTTAAAATAAATAAATTACAAAAAAAATGCATTAAATTCTAGCTTCCTATCGCGTATTAAACTTAATCTGGTGTACTGACACCACCTCAATTAATCTCCATACAAAATTAATTATAAATAATAAAGAGTATCAAGCTGATTGCTCTGAGACGCAAAAAAATATTATATAAAAAAAATCTAAAACAAGAAAAGTGTATACCAAAATATAATCTTACTTTACAGCTCTCCTTGAAGCAAGTAGACCGGTCGAATCTCTCTGACAGCTTCCTTAGCGCGTGACTCTAGTTTTATGCTGACACTTACAATTACTCCATCGGACTAGAACCCTAGTAAAGGTTATTATATGGAGTGATTAAAAAAAAATACTAAGAGTATTTTAACTTGAGCTGTAAAGGCAAAAGAAAAGATAGGTGTTGTCTTTACAGTGGTGAAATTCAAGTGAAGTCCGTAGCGCGAAAATTTGGCTCGTTCCCACAGCGTCGAGTTTCCATTCCCTCACCTTGCTACTTGCTGTAAGATGGGGGGTGGTGCCGTATGCCGACTCTTACCTACTCGCGCTTAACCTTTCTGCATACCGATAGCAGGTCAATAATTATTCTCCCGTCTCAGAGCTCACAAAATGAAAACAAGTAAACTATTCCTAAATAATAAAATTAAAAATAGATTTTTAAATGAAAATCTGAATTTACAAATCTGACCCTAACAAGAGTGGGTTTCGGCTAAAAAGAACTCCGTCTATTTTTACTAAACAAATTTTTCTAGGTCTCAATTCGTCGTTATAAAATAAATCATTAATGTCATATGGTAAAAGTTTATCAATATTAATCATTTTTGTGTTTGCATCGATCTCTCGGGTTAATACCTGATCTACTATGTTTCGATTTTCCCCGCGATTTCCCTCTCTAAATTTGTCAGCCTGTGAAAAAGAATTTAAATTGATTAACGGGTTAATTAATAACATGCTATCCCTGAGCGATAAAATATTCCTCCATGAAAATTCATTATCTATCGAAGTTTTATTTGAAAAAATTTTCCTCTCCCTCCGCGGTTCCCAAATATTCAATCGTCGGCCCAAGCGTGACGAGTTTTTCCATGCAATCACTAGATTGCCCCGGTCGCCTGACAGCATATCACTGTACCCGCTATTACTTCGAAGATTTCGATCCCGGCCATCTATATCTCTCTCTCTCTCAGCACTCATTCTCATTTCCGTCAATAATGACTTCAAATTTCGAATTCTCTCAATTTCCTCACTCGCAGACATACTAAACCCTCTATATATCACTTTTTTATCAGCGATAAAGATTTTCCCTGGCCAGAGTTTTTTTTCTACATTCAGAATCAGACCTCCATTCTTATCGCCTTCACTTAGGAGATTTTTTCTCAAAGAACAGGCTTCACAGCGTTGGCTCTCAATGTTTTGGCTCTCTTCGCCCAAACTAGATTTTTTCGTGACACGAATGTTTTCATGGAAAGCCCTCCCCTCCGAATTCTCGCCTTCCCCGCTGGCGCCTAACGGGCTCGCATTGCGTGTCGTAAAATTATTCACTCCTCCCTGCAATTTCCCAGCAGATTCTAAAAAATATGACTCCTTCGCTTCAAATTTATTTGAGAGCCCACAAACATTGACTAAGTCATCTGCGTACAGATGTAACTCCTCCGCTAGGCTCTTACCGTTATTTTCCTCGCACTCTCACTCTAACTCACATAAAAAACGTCATAATTATCGATAAAAATTTCTTCCTGCTCTCTAATTTCTTCCGAATTTAAGTAATACTCAAAAATATCGTTCACTACCTCAATTATAATTTCATCATCTCCGGGTAATTTAGACAGTTCTGACTCGTTTTCATTAAATTCAAAAAATTGCGTTTCTAAAGTAATTAATTTTGTTGATTTACCAATCAATCTTTTCCAATTATTCGCGTCTCCTATCCCATTACTTGTTAAATTTTCCCCATCGTTCGTTCCCACCGGGTATCTGCTTAAACCATCCGCTATCCCGTTTTCCTTACCTTTTCGGTAATATAGTTTAAATTCAAAATCTGATAGTTTTAGTTTCCATCTTAATAATTTAGACGGATCTTTAAAATTGTTCATGTATATAATTGGTTTATGATCTGTGTAGATGTCAAATTCCGCATGATATAAATACGTTTTAAAGTATAATACTGAATATAAAACTGCTAACAGCTCGATTTTACTAGTGCTATATCTCTGCTCGACCCTGCTTAATACTCTCGACGCGTAGGTTTCCGGGTGTTCTTTGTCATCCTCGAAGACTTACGCTAATACCCCCCCCCCCCCCGATCGCGTACGCGCTAGCGTCTGTCATTAAAATAAATTTTCTTTTCAGGTCTGGGAAGCGTAAAACTGGGCTTTCTATAAGTTTATTTTTTAATGTCTTGAACGCTACGTTATGCTCCCTTCGCCATTCAAATTTCGTATTTTTTCTCAACAAGTCGGTCAGTGGTTTTGCTTTTTTAGCGAATTGAAAGATAAATCTCCCATAATAAGATACTATTCCTAAAAATGATTTTATTGCTTTTTGATTTGAGGGTGGCTTAAGTGCTGTAATTGCTATGTATTTTTTAATATCTACCTGTAACCCGTGCTTTGAAATTTTATGCCGCAAAAATTTAACTTCTTCTTTCAAAAATACCGATTTTTCTGGCTCAAGCGTTACGTTATTTTCTTTCAATCTTTCAAATAGAGCCTTTAATATTTCTATGAATTCTTCAATGTCTTTGCAAACGCGATCACATCATCCATATAACTTAGAATTCCCTTTGGTCCCTTCAATAGTTTTCTCAGAGCTTTCATAAAACACCCCGGTGCATTTTTCAGCCCCATGCCCAGTCTACACAGCTCGTAGTGGTTGTCTTCCGAGCTAAACCCGGTTTTCCCGGCCGTGCTGTCCGCGAGTTTTAATTGGTAAAAACATTGAGCTAGATCGAACACGCTGTATACCTGACTACCATGCAAACTATCTAATAAACTATTTATATTGGGAATAGGCTGAATTTGAAGTACCGTTATAGATTTCAACTGTCTGTAATCTAAAACTAAGCGGTGATCGACAGCCCCGTTTTCTTTCTTTTTTTTTGGAACGCAAAAAATTGGTGCATTATACGCGCTATCGCTTTCCCGAATTATTCAATTTTTAGCATGATTTCTATTTTATTTTTAACTACCTCTCTGAGCGCGTAAGGTTGTTGAAAGTGTTTTACATATACCGGTGTTTCCGTGGTGGTAATTATTTCATGATCTACCCCCTTAATGCAGCCTAACGTGTCTCCCGGTAAAAAAAATTGCATTGAATATTTATTGATCAAGTTTTTTATTTCAAATTTATATTTATCGTTTTTTATATTTTCGAGATTTATTATTTCAAGCAACCTTGCTAACCTTGAGTCACTCCCCCGCTCTTTCAGTATGCTATCATAAACTTCAATTGCCGGCACCGTTAATTCTATGTCTTTATCTCCGTTATTTATCGCGAGCACTTTTTATCTTTAACCGTTGTAAATGAATCCCCTAACTCAGTACCTGGTCCGGCGTTTATTCTTTGAATGTATCCATTTTCTAGATTATCATTTGTTGTATTTAGTGTCACCCATGTTTTTGATTTTGCAGCTAAAAATATTTTCCTCGCAACTGGGACGATACTAAATTTAAATTTGTTATTTCCTACTTTAAAAAATCCTTCCAAAAAATCTAACTTTCCCCCATATTTTTGAAATAAAGTGGCTCCCAAAATCTCGTCTGCCCGAAGTGGAAATTTCTCCCCAACTAAATGTAAAATGCAATCAATCTCATTTAATTTTATTGAAAAGTACCCTTTAGTTTTTATCGTGTTTTCGTTAATACAAACGACCCCCCTTTTATTCTGCTATTGTTTTCTATCATAATTGTTGGGCAATCACTTTCTCTCTCTATCATTAAGACGACGCGTTTTTCGATTTCTGGACGACTAAATTCATCGCATACCCCGGTGCGTCCTTGCGCAGGGCATACTATTCGTTTTTTGGAACCTGTCTTTTTATAGATTTACTGCGAAAGTCTTCCTGTATTTTTTCTTTCATTCAGTACTGTGCAGTATGCCCCCTTATTTTACATTAATTGCATTTTAGCGCGAATAGTTTACAGTTCGCGCACGCGGGATAATTTAGTTTGCGCGTACGCGGAACACCTAAGTTGCGCGTACGCGCAAATTTTTGTTTGAAAGGGTAAGTTTGCGCCTACGCGGAGACTCCTCCGCGTATGCGCACGAGTACATACATGAATATATTTGGATGATAATTACAAAATAAAAAAAATAAATAAATAAATAAGGATTTAAAGTTTAACAAGAATTTTTTAAATAAAATTTTACAATTTATTAAAAAGAAAAAATTACTCCATTATAAATTTAATTTTTCTGAAAATAAAATCTTTTTTTCATTTTTTTTAAATTAAAAACTTGGATTTTTCTAATTAATCTTATAATGAAATTTTTTAAAATTAATGAATTCAAATTTTAAAATTTTATATAGTTTAATCATACCAGAATTAATAAATTAAGAAAATATACAAAACTTGTAACAAAACATTAAAAATGGGGGGCGGGGAAAAAAAGGGCGGGGAGGGCGTGGGAAGGGCGGGCGGGGGGGCGTGATTGGAAAACTGTAGGACAATTCAAAACTCATAGAAATAAGCATATTTCGGTACACTTTTACGGTTAGTTAAGCACTTTTTTGAGAGGACTGTGGGGGGCGGGCGAGGGGCGTGGGGGGGGGGGGGGCGTGAGAGAGGAAAAACAACTATACAATATAGTTATATATATATACACACACACATTTCTTCTGAATCACAATCACCCCGCGAACACCGCTGCCACCACTCTTATGAATGTTTCTCGCGTCTATTCGGACAACCGACCCACTTCCGCGATCCCCAACCAAAGCTGGTGTATTCTACTCAAACGGACGAAGATGTGGGAGCACCTTACTCCGCGCTGTGCCGATGCACCTGCTGCACACCAACTCGCATGCGAGCGCTGCTCCTGCTGTTGTTGTAAGCTCTGCGAAGACCGAAACTCTGGTGATGACTTAAGGTTCGGGTGTCCTTGAGAACTAGGAGAGGATGGGTTAGTCGCGTTAAGGATGATAAAATGATTCACAACTTAATATAATTAGGCTTCACAGTTAGATATTTTTATTAGCCTTTCCCTAACTGCCTATCAGATAGAGCTGGGAACTAACCAATTTTAAGATACAATAATCAACTACCAAGATGTCGCTCCGCTTAATAAGTCGGAATGAGTTGGAATGAATCCCCTAGCGTGGCTTGCTCTCGCTTTTTATAGCACCTTGGTCAAGCGATCAGTCTCCCTTCCAGCAGACTTACCCCTCCGCTCCCCTTTTAGTCAGAGATCTAACCCAATATCTCGTAATTAATTCTCCGGAAATAATAAAGCTCGTGATATCGTCCTACGTGCCCAATCGCTCGTGAATCAAATTACCATTAGTTGCCCAGCTCTTCGGTACTTATCAATCACACGTAGCCCATACTCATTATCGCACTTCATACTTCTCTGCAAAATATCTGCAACTCAATATTAATTACCCTTATCTGTATAAATTTCCCAGGAAGCGTGCACCGGCACACCGCTATCGATATTTCAAACTTCCGCGCCCCACCGGTGTAGAATACTTGGCACCTGGTGTAATTTACCAACCTCGCCATTCCGTTCATAACAGCCCGCAATGAGGGGGGTTAGAAAAAAAATCCACAAGTGGCGCTACGGTCAAGACCCTCTTTTCAAGATTCGGTAAATATAAGGAAGTGCGTTTGGACTCAGCTCACCGTGGCTGCCGTTTATAAATTTATTTAAAAAAACTATCCCACAAATTGCAAAACCACAAAACAGCTTGAGCTCAATTTAATAATAATTAAATTGAAAATTTGTCTTTTTCGCTATGAAACGGTAAAACTCTGACTACCCGAATTCAAAGTATTAGTTTGTTAATATTAATTCATAAAATTAATAAAAAAACTAATCTTAGAAAATTCTGGTTAACTGACTTAACATTATTGCAAATTAAATGAAAAAATTATCTTTCTTTCTATGTTGACAGCAGCTATTATAAATTGGGAGGTAGGGTGAGACACAAACAAAACACAAGAATGTCCTCAAACTCGATTTAATAGTTTTCCTCTTTATAGTGTGATTGCGGATCACTACATACGCGTTAGTACGGTGGCAGCCAAGCATGGAATGCCTTAGATAAAGGAGAGATGCAACGGCAGTGCTAGCCGCGCAGGCGCATAGCGTCTTCTGCAGTAGCTATAGATGCAGCCACTTACAGTCTACGCTATTGGATAGTATATCCATTGCCAACACTCCCTCCGTTTATTATTCATGATAAATAAATTACTTCGACCTCAAACATCACTCAGTAAATAGTATACCCTCAGTTAAAAATTATACAATGAAAAATATCAAAAGTATCATTGAAAAATTAAATGAAAATTTTAAATTATTGTTTAGTATTAAAACACAAATCAGAGTCTCTTTCTTTCACAACGCAACACTGTTCTTACTCGATGATTGTCTGATTTGTTCAGATAGTTGTAATCGAACCTCAGCTTCTCATTTTTGACCCGTCACAGAATAAAACAAAATATACCTCATGGACTCAATATTTGTAATTTTTCAATTGTCAACTACTCATGCATACACTCAGTTCAAAAGCCCTAATCTAAGTCTTTCGAAATCGCCTCGGGGAAGGGGTTTGGTAAAGATATCGGCTAGTTTTGATTAAGTATTTACCTTCCTCGCATCAACTCTGCCCATGGCCACGCATTGTTTAACAAAATCCCCATGTGCCTCAGACAGAAATTTTTGGTTACCCGTCAACTCTCTGTGCCTCAGATTTTCCTTTATCACCTCAATACTCTCATCATAATGTTTAAGTTTCTGACAATTCTCCTTCTGAGAATTGTCATCCGCACACTGATTGTCTCAATAGACTTTCACATGGTAGAATGTCTGGTTTGTCATGTCCCGTAGCGACTTGTCCAGACTGATGATCTCGCCGCATACATCACTCAAAGCAACGTACTCGGCGTCTTCTGAAGATGTTGTAACCAGTGTCTGCTTGTGACTTCTCCATGCTATAGTATCCCCAAAAGATTTGATCAAATAACCCTCGGTCGACTTTGAACCCTCGCAGTCCAATAAGCTCGAATCAGTGTATGCTATCAAGTCAGCTGATTTACTGTGGTATTTAAGACCTAAGTCTCTCGTACCCTTTAAGTAATGAAAAATACGCTTCACTCCTTCCCAGTCCTTCTCGGTAAGTGTCAATTGTTTTCTTGCGAGAACATTGACAGCATAAGCTAGGTACATCAAACAGCCTATCGCTTTCCTGAATGATACATTAGGAGTTTTGGTCATGTTAGGGTCGCATTCAATTAATAAAATAGAAATTAATTAAAAAGAACACGGAGCCCAAGTGCTTGAGATTGTGTGCAGATAAGTAAGTGTGATGAGGCGGGAGAAACTGATTTTAAACACAAATTAAACTCGTTAATTGACTGAAAAACAATTAACAATTTATTCATTAAATTTGTGTATGTACATGGGTTTGTATTTTAATAAAGAATGCGCGGTGCGTGAACAACAAGTCTAAAAATCGACGTGTCTTATGCGATGCTTACTGTTCCGAGGCTCGGCAAACACTCAAACCGGGCAACGGAAACAACCGAATCGGCGCGACAAGGCGGAACATTGAAATCGAACCAAACATGCTCAAAAATATAACAAACAAAATCAGAAAAGAAGTTCATTCTTTTCTGAACAGGTCACTTGAGCGACCTTTGCCTCCTCCATTTGCCTCAACTCTTGATTTCTCACCTCTTTTGTTACCATTGGTGTGTCTTGAGGAGCACAATCGCTTTAATAGATTGAACTTCTCTAGAACCCTGTCTTTATAATTTACTTGTGTTAGACTCATAAACCTCTTTTCACGAATCCGAGTAATTTTCATGCGTGGAAAGACATCAGGTTCTCCCAAGTCTTTCATTTTAAAGACAACACTCAGACTTGCTTTAACCTCACTTAGTTTTTGCTCATTATTGCTAGCGATTAGCATGTCATCGACATAAAGTACAACGAGAGCAAACATTATTCCATACACCTAAATAAAAAGACATGGCTCGTTTGTATCATGACTGAAACCAAGTTTCTTCATTTCCTCATTGAATTTCTCATTCCATCCCCTGGGACTAATTTTTAATCCATACAGAGACTTCTTCAATCTGCACACCATATTGGCCTTCGTGACGTCATTACACTCATACCCATCAGGGATCTTCATGTAAATGTCGTCCTTGAGCTCACCATTCAGAAAGGCCGTCTTGACGTCCATCTGACAAGCGTATAAATTATGTTTGTTTATCACAGACAATGCTGCTCGGACTACGGCAAGTCTCAAAATAGGAGCGTAGGTCTCCCTCAACTCATATTCTTTTCGGTCTTTGAAACCTCGAATGACTAAGCGACCTTTTGGTATGACCTCACCATTTGGTCCTGTCTTTAGTTTAAAGACCCACTTGGAGTCTATCACGTTCAGCTTTCGATCATCGCTCTCTATTTCAGACCTGTTGACTATATCCCACACATCGTTTTTCTCCATTGAACTCAGTTCCTCCCTGACAGCTTTTAATCACATCAGCTTGTCAGGTGAGTTCATAGCCTCTCTGTTAGAGCTTGAATCTTTGTTTACTCTTGCTAGTAAGGCAAATTTGAACTCATCCTCTTCGATACAATGATCCTCAGGAGAAGCATCTGCTTCTTCTCGAAACTTTACCTTACTAAAATCTAACTCTTTGGCTGCAAAATAAGCAAAGCTAGAGTCAGTAACCCTTCTAGCATACACTGTAAAATCTCATCCTTCTTTCGCTCTCCTGTCAGGTTGAATTCTTGACTTGGCTGGGGGCGCCTCCTCATCCTCTTTAACAGTGTCTGCTTTCTTTGGTCTACCTCGTTTGCGACTCACCCGAGGAGGTGTTGGTTGCACCTGCTCAGGTTGCCCCTCATTAACAGCTAGATCCTCTCCAAAGTTCAACTCTCCCTCTATTGCCTCTAGATATTTACGTTTGTAAATATTTGTCTTTGTAGGTTAATTTTTCATTTAATCTCACATTTCTGGGGATTATGAATTTCTGTGTGGGTGGATGCCATAAAACATAGCAATTAGTCCCGTAACCGACGAATACAGCTTTAATTGCTCTCGGTGACAACTTACCTTCTGTATATGTGCATAAGCAATACACTCAAACCTTTTAATCTTCTCAAAGTGATTTTTCTCGAAAGGAGCAAGTTTATTCAGGGCTAGTGCTAAATCTGCACTCCTGTTGTACATATTAACAGCTACCTCAAACCACATACTCGTTGGTACACTAGAGTCCAGCAATAAAGTGCGTATTTTGTTCTGCAATGTCTGGTTAAACCTCTCGGCAGTGCCGTTCAATTGCGGTGTGTTACCTGGTGTAAAATTACCCTCTATGCCCTCTTTCTCCATTAACTCTATAAACTCACCATCAGTGAACTCGGCTCCTCTGTCAGCTCTTATGAAGCATGCCTTCTCATTCTTACCTAAAAGTTTCCTCGTGGTCCTCAAATATTTCTTAAGATACATTCGAGAATCACTCTTATTCTTTACAGAATAAGCTTTAGCAAACCTGAAATGGTCATCTATAAAAGTAGTGATATACCGGCTACCACCAGGGTACGAATCTGGCCTTATCGGTCCCATGATGTTCGTGTGAATCAACTTCAGTGGCCTTTCGGCCCTCGTTCTAACCTCGTCAAACGGCAATCTCTTCATTTTTGCCAAAATACAAGTTTCGTAATCACTGATGGTGTCCTCAAGTTGGACGTCTTTCAAAAGACCTTCTACCCGCTTCAGATATTTCATATAATCTTAAGATGGGTGACCTAACCTTACATGCCACAGCATACCTAAATCAAGCTTTCTAGCTTCACTCGGATCATGCTACTCGCCTGTCATTCATCAATTCCTCGATTTTACTCATATCATTCGGATCGTTCGCATTCAGGACTCGATTACCTTAAAATGAACTACCCAAATCCCAATCCAAGCAATTTCCATTTTTCTCCGCTTGCTGAGATTTCTCTCCATTCTCCCTCCCAGTCTCAGAATGTTGTCCCTCGTCATTGAGTTGCAAAGCTCCCTCCGAATTTTTCAACTCAAAGTTTACAACCTCTTTCTGTGACTGATCGAGAAAATCGTCAAGCGTAGCAAAATTGGCCTTATAAATGTACTCATCGTAGTCTAGATTGCCAGTCCCTCTGCTTCTGACTGTCAATCTAACTACCCAGTTTCGCCGTTCATAGGTACCGATTGGATAGCTTTTACCCGTTTCTTTTTCATATACTTCCAAAAACTCATCATCCATGTAAATACTGAGTTCCGCCTCAGCAAAATGCCTAAGAGAAATAAGATTATCTGAAACACCCGAAGCTTTCAAAACGTTCGTTAATCTAACCTTTCACCATTACTCGAAGTTAAGATTAAGTCACCTCAGCCATCTATCTTCAGATTGGCTGCCTCGTTTTTGTTTGCGCATTTAATAATACAGTCTCTGGATTTTTCAAAATTCCATAATTTAACCTCACCGTTATAATGTGCTCGGTGGCACCTGTATCCGCAACAAACAAAACCTCACTTGAATCGCATGCGTTCTCACCAAAAAACAATCTTTGTAACATACCTGGATTTTCATCCTTCCCCTGCGCAGACCCTTTATTCTTGTCCTCGCCATGCTTCCTCTTCTTCACATGACCTTTCTTTCTCTTGCTTACTCCCCTTAGCTTCTCCCCTCCACCCCCGCTGCCAGCACCACCTCGACCCTTATTCCTCGCGCCGCCACGACTACCACCTCTCGAAGCATGCTTAGTATTTCTATCTGCGTTACCTCGTTTATACGGGCATTTGTCGCCTTTGTGATCAGTCTCTTTACCACAGGATCTGCAGAACCATCTGTTTGGGTACAAGCTGCATTCCCGCTGCCAGTGTCCCGGTTTTTCACACCTGTAGCACAAGTTATTTTGTGAATCCTCACCTGGTCCTCTGGCAGTCCTGGCTGTAGTTGATTGAACCTCGTTCCTCGTAGCCTCAGTCTTGAATAAATAAGAAATCATGTTGTCATATGTCATTTCCTCATTACTCTTTATTGAAAGAGTATTATTTGCTTGAGTGTGCTCTGGAAAAATTCCTGAGACTGCTCTCATAAGTGCAGCACGCTTTTTTATTTCAGAGAACTTAACTGAATCCAGACAGTTCTCATATTCAGCCACAATATCACCAAACCTATTGATAATCTCAGAAACTGACTCTTTTGGCCTCATCCTCAAGTTACTGATTTTGGCTCTCACAGAAGTGTGGATGATATTCGATTCGAATTTTTTCAACTCCCTCAATTCATCTAAAACTTTCTTTGGATCCTCAATACCAATCACCCTTCTGTGATAGTGTTCATCAATATGGCATATCATAATATCACGCAAATTTTTCTCTCTCTTTGGCCTCAAACTAGGAGTGTCATCAAGATGCGTCGATGGTTTCTCGAGAATTATGTCCAATAAATCAGCGGCTTTTAACTCAGCCCTCAGTTTCTCAAGCCAAGTTTCCATATTGGATTTGACTGATAAGACATAATTCCTGGGAACCATAGACTTACTCTCACTCTTAGTTTTATCTAAAGTTTCACATAACCTCGAAATACTTTCATTAACTCTATCATAGCTGTAATAAGCAGCTGATGATATAACACTCTGATCATCCGGCTTCTGCTCAGAATTGGGTATGTCGTTAAGCGACCCAGGGTTTTGGTCGCGTAGAATGACAGTAGAATAAAGAATAGGACCAACCTGGGTTTCTGCATCCTGCTTATTGCCAATCAGTGTCAGCCACTCCTGCATCTTGTCCAGTATCTTGACGAAGTCCGCATTTGCCGTTATTGAAAACTCAGAGTTCTTTCTTATCAACTCCAAATTTTGGTTGACCCTCTGAGTTTGCTTGTTTAACTCAGACAGGACCATAGTCATGACCTTGGAGTTGTCCAGCTGAGTTTGTGCAATCTCTCGCTGAGCTGATGCCATCTTGTTAGCCTCCTCCATGACGCGCAGCAAGAGAAGGGTACTACGACTCCCGCTGAATAAAACGGACAGACTCCTGAGTAGAAATTAGTTGCCTTGTTGGCGGAGAGGGCACACTGTAGTAGAAATTATTGCTGAGGCGGGGAGCGCCAAAACAGTCTTTTGAAATGAATAAAAAAATTATCCTCTAAGCTCTAAGCCCGCGAAACCCTGCGCGTCCGAGTTAAATTAATGAAAAAAAACATATATAAATAAACAAATAATCCCCCAAGCTTTAAACCCTAGATACCCTGGGCGTCCGAATTTAATTTTTAAATAAATAAAAAATCCACCAAGCTTTAAACCCTAGACGCACTGGGCGACCGAGTTAAATTAATGAAAAAATAAAATATATAAATAAAAAAATAATCCCCCAAGCTTTAAACCCTAGATGCCCTGGGTGTCCGAATTTAATCTTTAAATAAATAAATAATCCCCCAAGCCTTAAGCCCTAGATACCCTGGGGATCTGAGTTTAATTTTTAAATAAATAAATAATCATCCAAGCTTTAAACCCTAGATGCTCCGGACGTCCGAGATTAATTAAAAAAAATTATTAATCCCCCAAGCTTTAAACCCTAGATACCCTGGGGATCCGAGTTTAATTTTTGAAAAAATAATTAATCCCCCAAGCTTTAAACGCTAGACGCCCTGGGCCTCTGAGTTTAATTTTTAAATAAATAAATAAATAACCCATCAAGCTTCAAACCCACGATACCCTAGGCGTCCGAGTTTAATTTCTAAATGAATAAATAATCCTCCAAGCTTCAAACCCACGATGCCCTGGGCGTCCAAGTCTAATTTTTAAATAAATAAATAATTCCCCAAGTTTTCAAAAATTAAATTCGGACGCTCAGGGTATCTAGGGTTTAAAGCTTGGGGGATTATTTGCTTGTTTAAAAAGTAAACTCGGACGCCCAAGGCATCTAGGGTTTAAACCTTATGGGATTATTTGTTTATTTATATATTTTATTTCTTCATTAATTTAACTCGGACGCCCAGGGTTTCGTGGGCTTAGAGCTTAGGGGATAATTTTTTTATTCATTTCAAAAGGCTGTATTGGCGCTCCCCGCCTCTGCTATAATTTCTACTATAGCGCGCCCTCTCCGCCAACAAGGCAACCAATTTCTACTCGGGAGTCTGTCCGTTTTATTCAGCGGGAGTCGTAGTACCCTGAAGAGATCCACGGACACTAGCATTTCATCGGTTGGTAAAGTTTGCCCTGACAGCTGGAAAAACCAGAGTATTCGTTCCAAGGATGACATTTGCAATTGACGTCGTAGGTGCACCAGTCGTTAGTACATAAGCCGGAGCCATGACCGACAGGTTGCTTACCAAGCTTGTCCACCGGGGTGGATATTAATAGTCCAGCTGACCCTGCCTATGAAGCAGTGATGCTCTGACCTCCCAGAGTGGAGCTTATGGGTGTTTTAACCGACGTGGTATTAGCGGTAGTCGCTGATGACTGCGGCATGTCAGAACTGACCTGACTGTCCTCCGAGTTTTGTGTGATCTCCACATACATGTTATTCGACTCGGAGGAAGAGACAGGTATCTCGGGTTGACTCGAGATTTGAGTTTGGTCACCTGTCGGTTTGAGCCTGCTTCCTCATTTGTCTCGAGCGTTCTTCCTCCTCTGTAATTAAACCAACTCAATTGAATGTTTGTAACTCAAAAATTGTGTGATATCACGCCTCACTCAGTTTAGTTACAAGAATACTTTTACCCTTTACTTGTATATCCTGCCCTGAATCGTGCTCAACAGCAGATTCAGTCTGCCCAGGAATGGCTCCAGACGGTGAGCGTCTAAGCAGTACCAGCTCGAAATACCTTGCTCTGGCGTGCTTAATCCTCGATTCCTTCTCCTCTGAATAAATTAAACATTCAATTACTCCAGGGTCGTTCAAATTAAAATTTACTAGTACACAGCTTGAGAACAAGTTTCTTTTAATTCTAGACATCAAAATCTCCAAAAATCATCGCGCGTTGCTTGCACATCTTTCGTTGGATATGCAGTCCTATTTAACCGCACCGGTGCACTAAAAAAGTCGTACGAGCGCTTACAACACGCAATAATTATCTTCGATAGATGTCATTAAAGTAAAAACTTCAAGAAAAACAAATTCGATCGATTGTTTTGCAGACTAAAATCTACATTCACTCATTCTGCAATAACAACAAAAAACTCAAATCTTGATCTATTTCTGTTTTTCTGGCACTTACGCATTAATCCTCACGTCAAATCAGTATCCAAAAAAAATTCTCACTCGGTTCAGACTTTTTTTCTTTTTTTTTTTTAAACTCCGAGATTTCGAGTACCTCAATTTCAGAAAAAGAAAACTTGAATCTGAAATAAAATCGGCTGACAGCCGATTCGACAGAATTTATTCGCAAGAAGAAAAAAAAAATCTACCAGCACGGCTGTGTAGAAAAATTAATAATTCCCCGGGCGAAAAAAACGAAAGAAAAACCACCTTAATCACGATAATTAATAACGCTTGTCATGTGTACGGAGAAAAAAAACCGGAGAGAGACGAATATTCTATCCTCAAGTGACCAGCATGGCTGAAAATCACGAAAAGAAAGAAAAAAGAACACATAAACAGCACAGCTGAATTCACGTATTATTATTATTATTAAGAGTCTTGCGTGAACTCGCACTCACCTAGAAAAAAACGAGAAAAAGGAAAAAAAAAAAAAAAACGAAAGTCACAAAGACATAATTTCCCACACGAAATCTCGTACGCGCCTAAACTCGTTCTCTTCCGAGAATCACCTCCCCTGCGCGCATGCAGCTTGTTGCTGCACCGCAAGCGCGTTGTCTCTCCTCCCTTTCTCTCTCTCACTTCCAACCGAACTCCCTCCACACTTAAAATTTTCGCATGCACATATACTCCACTTTTTTCAAAACCTTATTTTTCCTTCAGAAAATGCTACCATTTCTCGTCAGCCATTTTGCCCTCAGAAAATCTTTAGAAAGAAAAAGCCTCGTGTCCTCGAAAAAAAACTCTTGTCCTCAACGAAAATCGTACTCTCGATTAAGAATAACGAATGTGGGGGGAACTTCGTTCCACACAACTTTTCCTTCACCACTGGACACAATTTCCACTCATGAATTGTGCTGAAAAAAACGATTGTGGCGAGTCCACGCGGTAACGAAAACCGCGTGCAAAAAAACGGTGTCTCCCTAACCTCCCGCGTGCTATCAGCAAAGACACACAGAATCACAAACACGCTGGGCACCAAAACCTGTTGTCAGCAGCTATTATAAATTGGGAGGTAGGGTGAAACACAAGTAAAAAACAAGAATTTCCTCAAACTTGATTTAATAGTTTTCCTCTTTAAATATGCGGATCACTACACACGCGTTAGTACGGTGGCAGCCAAGCATGGAATAGCTTAGATAAAGGAGAGTTGCAACGGTAGCGCTAGCTGCGCAGGCGCATAGCGTCTTCTGCAGTAGCTATAGATGCAGCCACATACAGTCGTCGCTATCGGATAATAAATCCATTGCACACATTCTACAAAACGATTCCATGTTTAAACTCCCGACGAAAAAACTCCCGGACGAAAAAATATTACGAAAAAACTCCCGAAAATAAAAATTCCCGAAAAATAAATTCCCGAACGAAAAAATTTCCGAAAAATAAATTCCCGAACGAAAAAACTATCGAAAAATAAATTCCCGCACGAAATAATTTTCAAATTATTAATAATTAACAAAAAATTAATATATAATGTTTTTTTTAATATAAATCATTTAATAATATTCATTTAACACATACATAAATAAATAAATTTGTATCAACAAAAAATCAATGTACTTAATATAAATTTTATATAATATAATTTTTACAAATACATTTACAAATATTTTTAATAATTTTCGTGTTATTGCAATTATAACAATTTAAAATTTGGAATTGGTTGGAACTAAATTTTATGGCGCGCCTCTGCGGGGGCCCTTCAGGCCCCACGGCGCGCATTGTTTAAAAAAATAACCGTTAGTGTTTTATTAAAAATTAATACTCTTCTCACGTTTGTATTAATTTACTATTCAAAATCAAAACTTCTGAAAAAATTTGCCAAAACTTTCCAAAAAAATTACTCCTATTTTTAATAAAAAATACGTTGCTTTAGATGAAAGAATAACTGAAATTATTACTGAATATAATACCGATAATAAATTAATAAATTAATAGTAAAATAATAAATTAATACGACAGAAATTTTTCAATTTTGGTATACATTTTTGAATTTTTCTTCCGAATATTTTTATTTTCAGGAATTTTTTCGTCAGATTATTTTTTTTTCCGGGATTTTTTTCGTCCAAATATTTTATTTTTCGGGAATTTTTTCGTCCGAATATTTTTTCGTCGGGAGTTTTTTTTCGGGAGTTTAAGCGTGATACCTATAAAACCACAATACCCATGCCATGCCACCCGAATGTAATTTATAGAAATGAATAAATGAATTATCTCTTTAACTCTAAAACTAGGACAATTCTGACCCCAAGTTCAATTTATTGAAAATAATTAAATATAAACAATAATAAGAATAAGAAAGTTGTTATTGATGAAATGTATATAATTCATTATGTATTGATGGACATGAATTTCCATTGATGATGAAAACAAATAAATAAATAAATAAACAAATAATTTTTCTAATACTGAGATCACACAACCAGTGGCATATTTTCAATTTGTTAAAATATAAATAACCAATATAAAAAAACATAGTACATACGTTTATTTATTTAAACTCAACTGTAAAGAGTTTTGTGAATTTACAGCTTAGGAGATAACTTTTTTATTAGTATTTAAATAAATTAAATACAGGAGCCACGGTATGCTGGTACCAAACGCACTTTCTTATGTTAACTGAATTTCGAAGAGGAGGGTCTTGATAGTAGCGTGGATTTTTTTTCTAACCCCCCTCATCGTAAAAACAAGTTTGAACCAGCTCTACCAGGCATGAAAAAAATTTTCCTTTCATCACAACCAAGCTCACATCTTCCTAAGCTTTTACTTAATTTCTGTGTGGAGTTTTAGTAATAATATACGTTTTTATTATTTCAAACAGTTAAAAAATATCTATATTCAATGTTATTTTTGATAGAAATTAACTCTTCGATTATATAAATTTTTATCATTAAAACCTTTTAAATTTTCTAGTTAACAATACCGTTCAAGTTTTTGAGATTCTTTGGGACTGTTGGACGATTTTTAAATATAATTACATTTCACCGAAAAAGACCCTCTAAAACGCATTTGTTAGTCCACAATCGTAAAAACAAGATTGAACGAGCTCTAGCAGGCATGAAAAAGAATTGTTCTTTCATTACGACCAAGCTTCCACCTTTTTAAGCTCTCTCTCAATTTCTCTGTGAAGTTTTAGATCTGATATACGTTTTTTTTTTAGCTTTAACAGTCAAAATATGTCTATATTCAATGTTATTTTTAAAAGAAATTAACTTTCTCGATTATATAAATTTTTATCATTAAAAGCTTTTCAATTTGCCAGTCAACACTACCATTCAACTTTTTGAGATTCTTTGGGACTGTTGGACGATTTTTAAATATAATAACATTTCACCGAAAAAGACCCTCTAAAACGCATTTGTTAGTCCGCAATCGTAAAAACAAGATTGAACGAGCTCTAGCAGGCATGAAAAAAAATTTTCCTTTCATCTCAACCAAGCTTACATCTTCCTAAGCTTTTATTTACTTTCTGTGTGGAGTTTTAGTAACAATATACGTTTTTTTTAATTTAAACAGTCAAAAAATGTCTATATTCAATGTCATTTTTAAAGAAATTATCTGACTCAATTATATAAATTTTTAACATTAAAACCTTTCAAATTTGCCAGTAAACAATACCATTCAAGTTTTTTGAGATTCTTTGGGACTGTTGGACGATCATAAATTTAATTAAATTTTATCGAAAAAGACCCTTTAAAATGCATTTGTTAGCCCGCAAACGTAAAAACAAGTTTCAACTAGCTCTACTAGGCAGCTCTACCGCGCGGCTGCCGGTAGAGCAAGTAACAAACCGCGGGCCATCGTCAAGTTGAGCAATGCAGCATTGCCAGCTGTTCGCGAGGCTTCATCGCCAAATGGTATAATCCTGCATTGATTTTAGTTTTTTCGTATATCAATCTTTTTAAACTCTTTTTTTTCTGTTTGAGATAAAATCTTTAAATATCAATTACATTTATTTTATTGCAACAATCTATTTAAATTTGAAAAGACTTTTTACGTATTATTATCTAGAAATTTTCAAAATATTTACTCTTATTGAAAAAATTAAAAAAAATCTATTTACTTTCGTCAGATGTTTATGTAAAAAAAAAACCTTTAACTCTTAATTAACTTGAATGTAAAACAGATTCTCAATTAAACTTAATTATAAAATTTAACTTTTAGTATAATTTAACAAATTTATAAATGAATTAAATGTTTCTAGTTCCCGAAGAAGACTTTTTAAAAACTAACTGAAGAACATTATAAAAATTGTAACATACATTCAGTAGGCTCTTTTTGACATCACTAGAAATTACTCAGCGCGTAAGCGCGCATGGACCCTCAATTATTGCTTTTGCAAAAGAAATTTTTGTTAAATAAAATAAAAAATTCTAACTCCATCAGTTTTTAAGCACGCAAGCGCGCATAGGAAAAAACAAAAATAGTAACCTCAAATGCACTTTTCGAATATTTTAAAAACTTCTTCACCAATCAGTCACGAATAAATTTTTTACGCAAGATGGCGATAGCTCTCTTTTATAAATGGATTTTTTATTTATTTTTATCTTATATAAATGATTAAAATGTAGATTATGGTTGGGATTGGTTGGTACGCCTGGTAAGCATCAACAACTCGTTGCATTATGTTCCGTAAGTTTTCATCCACTAATTGTTTTTCCAACTCCATTTGCTGGAAGCTCTTTTTCAGATTCTTCCGGACAGTTTCCCTGCTCAAAGCAGCGTAAAAAATCTCGCTGGTGGCTCAACTTTTCACTGAGCTGGAGACCCAGAAAAAGTCTGTTCCTGTTTTTTGGAGGTTATACCATCATCCGCTCATAGCTGAATTTCACATTCAGCGATTGCCCACCCTGGGATCTTGGATTTGTTTATTACCACCAAATATACCTCGGAAGATCACGCAGCATACCTAACTTATCGACCCAGCGGTACTGCAGAGCGCTTGACACCATGAGAGTATGATTGACTCATCCAGCAGAAACTCTTCGCAAGATAGCATTACTGCACATTCGGGTGAGTCTCTTTTACGTGTTTCATGCTTTGACTTGCCTATATCTCTATCACTTCAAAACCACCTAAAACCACCGTCTCTTGCTAACGGAGAGCTTAAACCATCTCTTCAGTTTTTTCACAACAGATGCAAAACCCATTATCTTTGCCTCCCATTGTATCAAACCACGCTCACTTCAAGTAGTAAACCTCAGGCCTCCTCATCACCTGAAATCTTACCTGTAGTTATGAAAGTAGCGTCACAGGCGTACACCACCGATATGGAGTCTCAGGTTTATGAGAATCATGAACGTGCCTTCATGGAAAACCCTAATGTTCCTGCTGAACTTAAACAGATGATGGTGCTAATTAACAGCAGTTTTGATATACAAGATGCCCATACTCATCGTGACGACTTCAAAATAACAATCCTTGGAACCCACGAGGATTTTTTTTTTTCACTTTTTGACGATTTGGCAAGTGACATTTTTAGTCGAAAAAACGACCTTTGACTTCAAACAGCTGCCAAATCGTCAAAAAGTGAAAAAAAAAAATCCTCGTGTAATTACCAGGAAAAACTTATCTTCTAACAGAATCTTCCTGAAATTTTTGTTTCAGATGTTTATGGACAAAAAGGCGTTTACCACGGGAAAAAATCGTCGAGCGAAGGCGTCTCCAAAAAAGCTCTGGCATCGGCTTGTTTTTTAATATTTTTATTAAAAAAAATTACAGAAAGTAGTTCAAATGTTACTTTATTATGTACACTATTAATAAATTAAATAACTTTTGCCGTTTGCTCGAAAAAAAATCATAAAAAATTTGCTTTTTTTTGCCCTCCAGGCTTTACCCCCCCCCCTTCCCCCCAACTCACCATGTTGTATTTTTTTTGGTATGTTGGATTCTTTCAAGCTTTATAAAACTAAGAACATTTGATCTAGAGGTCTGAAATTTTGTACATACCTCAGGATCGGATGACAATAATCCATGGTCAGTTTGAGACCTGGACATCCAGGTTGCCAATGACAGAGGTACACGGGGACCATCTTCGAGGAAAAAATGAAATTTTGCAAATATAATAAAAATTTGTATTTGTTTTACTGATTTTATTTAAAAAATCGTTGACCTGAACATCCAGGATAACGGTACCTGGGGACCATCTTCGAGGGGAAAAAAAAAAAAAAGAAATTTTTAAAAAATAAATAATGGTAATAATAAAAAAAAAAGTGAGTAAAAAAATTTTTGCTTTTCTAAAAAAATACATGTTTTTCTAAAAAGTAGACAAAAAAAAATTGAAATAAAAATGTTACAAATTAAATAAAAATCTTTCTTTAAAAGAAGAAAAGAACTTTGATTATGCAAAATTAAGTTTTGAATTTTCTTAAATAAGCATGAGGGTACATACATTAAAACTTTGAATTTCAATTTATAGTTGTAAAAAAGCGTGGATCATGTTAATTGTAAGATCAAAGTTAAAAGTTCGAACACATGATCCACGCTTTTCTACGACTATAAATTGAAATTCGAAGTTTTAATATATTTACCTGTTTGCGATTGAGGCTTATTTTATCGAAGGACCAGTTGCCTTTTTAACGAGAGGCAAAGTACTCGTAATTGAGGTGTGTGATTTGGGGGTAAAAAATAAATAAATGAAGCACTTTTTATTATGAACACTAAACCGAACTATATTCTATGTATTTTATGTACATTGAGAGCTGAGGAGCTCGCCGTTGTGGCCGGGAACCCTCAGACTCTCCAATATGCCGAACTAGGGCCAAACTATAAACTTATTGAATCGCCGAACAAGGGCGTCATAGCGAGTCGTACTCGCAAGCCCCGCGATGCGTGGTGGCCGCGATCACGGGCGGAGGGAGACTGGTGCGGGCGGATGTCGGCCACCGGGACTTTCATGGCATCCGTCGCTCAACTGACCGGTGTAGTTGTTGAAAAGAGGCGCTAAATCTCAAACATTCCGCCCCCTTTAATCGCTTCCAGGTAAGCGTTTAACTGATATCTGTAAAAATCCAAAACGAACTAATTTTTTGAATTAACTAAATGGTAATATAAAATAATTTGTGTTATATTAAGAATACGTTTGCAAGAGCGCGAAAGCTCTGAACAAACAAAAATCAAGTTTTGAACTTTAAGGTGAGTTAACATGAAAAATAAGCGGGTGAGACAGCTTGATAAACAAGTTAACAAGCCTTGAGTTTGCAACGAAATTATAAAGGTAACAATTTGAACTTTCTGAAAAATATATAATATGAAAACTTGAAATTGTAAAACGATGAAATACAGCAGAACGAGCTGCGAAGCAAATGAAAGCTCGCAAGCGCTGAGCTTGCATTTGAGATA
Organism: Encarsia formosa; assembly: GCA_038277355.1. Taxonomy (NCBI): domain Eukaryota; kingdom Metazoa; phylum Arthropoda; class Insecta; order Hymenoptera; family Aphelinidae; genus Encarsia; species Encarsia formosa. The sequence goes on along the minus strand of CM076185.1, from coordinate 33,010,478 downwards.
CGTACTGAGTAGTTAGCATTGAGGTAGGATTCAGATGCTGAAATTTGAAAAAGAACTCAAACTATTATATACAATATTTACGGCGAGACATTGGCCGTTAATGTCAGTGAAGTGTGTTGAAGTCCAGGTTGTGCAGCGTAAAAGCTACCTGACTACAAACTTTCGAGTTTTATCCAAAAGGTATTATGCCGACAGATGGCAAAAACCTTATCAAAGATCTAGCTTTTTTTTTCTTTAGCGCAAGATCTAGCCGGAGACAAGCGCGTCGAGCTCACTATGAAAAGTATTCCAGGGTCGAAAACCCACTGGCAAACATAAGCAAAGTAGTAACTATAAGGGGGAGTTAATACCAAGTCTTTTTCATCAATCTTGAGTAAACTAAATGAAAATTGATTGAAGAAATTCAGATCGGGATGTGCAAACGAATTTTGAGTTATTGAATCATTTAGATATGAAGAATAAACTGATTGTACTTGAAAGAGTGGTGAAACATACTGGAGTTTGTCTTTATAAACATTCAATTCTGAATGAATTGAATCATAAATTGTGTCTTTAGTTTGAAAACTCAAATCACAGTGAGTTTTCTCTACTTGGCTTTGTGCTGAGTTGAATTTTGAAGCTTGAACTTCAGGCAACTCGTGAAAGCTACGACTTGTGTCGTCTGAAATTGGACGTGCATCAGAATTCTCTTTCAGATGAGTCCGATATAATGAATTTGAATCTGGCTTTTGCCGATTTGATTCCGAACTGGTTAATTTTGTAGTGTGAATGCTTGATGAATTAGGTGCATCCGGACCTTTTGGTGAACAAGTTATTAAAACTTGAGTATCTTTGATTTTATTAATTTGAATATCGGGCTGGACTGACAAAAACGTAAATGAACTTGGATCTGGGTTTGAAATAAATGTAAAGTACCTAGACTTGTTTATGTCATAGGCATCTTGAGCTGCGTAATATACCTCTTGGGTGAAGTATTCGTGATTTAGATCGCAGTCAGTGAGCAGGCGTATGTCTTTGTAGAGTTCGACGAAGCTTTCCCACTGCTGGTCAAGCCTTTGAATTCGCATTTCAGCGAGAAGAGTTATAAGGTTTTCCGCTTTGATGGACATAAAATTTGAAAAATGATAGGTAGCGTACTGCTTGCAGATAGCAGCTTCCATGTTCGAAAGTGAGGCTTTAATTAAGCAAGTGTTAATTAAAGTGACCTAGACTTGAAATGAATTTTAGTTTAGCGAGTGTTAACTAAACCTGAAGAGAGACTTTAATTAAGCGAGTGTTAATTAAAGTGAACTAAACTTGAGATGAATTTTAGTTACGCGAATGTTAACTAAACCTTGAAAAGAGGCTTTAATTAAGCGAGTGTTAATTAAAGTGAACTAAACTTGAGATGAATTTTACTTACGTGAATGTTAACTAAAATCTTGAAATGGACTTTAATTACGCAAGTGTTAATTAAAGTGAGCATGGGTGTAAAGGGTAACTAAAGTATGATTTGGTCTTTGCAAAAAATGATAAGGGGGTGAAGGCCCAAATCAATCGAGTCTTTAAAGATGTACTAATTTGAAACGAAACCCTAACGATGGCTAACTAAACGGAATCAAATTTGGAATGAATTTTAATAACGCAGGTAATAACTAAAAACTTGCTATGGAGTTTATTCTAAGCCAGAATAAAGGTCTGACGTAAGTATCATGTGACAACGCACATAAATTTTAAAAGTATAAATCAAGTATTGGACTTGAATTTTGAAATTGATCAGGGGTTGTAAGTCTCTGATCCAGAGCAGTGTTTTAATTGCAACTTCTATTTCTATGACAAATACTTTCGAAGTAAGAAACTAAGGTTTTTGGTTTATCAGTAGCTGATAAACGAAGTACTACTTTAGATTGGAGTTATATTCATGCGAGTGTTGAATATAAGAATGCGTGGCAAGGCACATGAAAAAATTAAAAATCTTTCGCCAATTCGAGTGTTTAACGAGCAAGCATTTTAATTTCACTTCTATATATCTTTGTTTAGTGTATTGTGTTGAAAGGGTGTAAAATGCCCTATTCAAAAATCTATTCCACGTTGGTGGACAAACTTCTATAGAAAACCCTAAGCAATAAGTAATTTTCAATACTAAGTGAAAAAATAAGAACGATGACACTAACATCAGGTAAAGGGGTAACAAGTGTTGTATGTCTGTAAATTTTAGGTTAGTAGTAATTTAAATCTTTAAAGTTTTGTGCAGAGCACAGTATATCATCAAAAAACCAATTGGGTTTGTTTACCAACAAGCCCACAGAATTTGATTCCATTGAAATGAAATCCGAAAACTTACAACCCAGTTAGTAAATTGCCAAAATATGTACTTGGGTTTTTGTACTCTTCATAAACCTAAAACAGACAAAACAATATTTCAGAGAAAGTGGAAAAAATACTTAATAAATATGGATGAAAACTAATTCTAATTCTATAAATTTTTGAAAATAAACTAAAGGGTAGTATACGATACAGCAATCAAGTAATGTAGTTCCATCGAAGACTTGGGAGTCCTTCGAGTAACCAAAAAATACCAGATAGAGTGCTCGTATTGACACCAAGAATATAAGCAAAGCAGTACTGGTAGCTCGCTGATCAGTTTGAAGATTGGCTGGACCATCAGAAAGCTGGACTACCAATTTCTGGTGAAGAAAGTCCACTACGCTGCTGAGTTGAGGAATCCTGGGATCCAACACCAGTCCACTATGCCATATAAGGTATGTAGGGTGAAACCTATAATTTTGAGAGGTATCAGCCTTATGTAATACTAATAAATTTACTTAGCAAGTTGTACAGTATTTAAGTTTGAATAAAAAATACTTTTAGTTTCATCAAAACTTTCTAAAATCTGAGAAGGTTTATACTTTTCTATCTTGCAGAACTATTAATACTCTTGGTTGAGTAAAACTTCTGAAAAAATAATAGAGTGTTGCACTCTTAACTAAATGCATGCGTTAAGCTCTCTGTAAAATGAATTAAATTCAAGAAAATCTAAACACAGCTTGGATGAAGCAGTGTGCAAAATATTAACAAACAATAGAGGTTAGTCAATCTAGTAAGGACAGAAAACCATGTGAATATAACCTTAGTAGTTATTAACAATTGTAAACAACATTAGATTTGGAATCCAATAAATAATAAAAATCAGAGTGAACACACCAAGAGAAAATAAGTACGATCCAACGACACCAACCAGTGCTGCAGATGAGCTTTGTTGTTGTTGTCGTTGCACGCTGATACGCCGACTGTTAGCACGCGACCTGTATCGTGCGCTTTGTCCAAGTAAAGCGCTGCTACTGTTGTCTCTCTCTGTCCACACGACGCGAAGAGAGACCAACGTCGGCTCGTCGTCTTGACTTGTTGAATGTGTCTCTCTCTCTCTCTCTCTGGCTCCCACGCTAACACAGCTACGCAAGTGCATCAGGACTTTTGAAGATTTAATCGGTGTTTTAAGCTGCTAACTGCTGTTGAATTGTGGTGTGCCGGATCTGATAGACTTTCTGCTATTGTTTGTGACTTTTGTGCAGTGGCGTAACTTTGTTTATTCACAGTTTGAGTGAAATTTTAGTGCGGTTTGTGACTTTGAGGTTAGCTTAAATGCTTTATTGTGGTAACGTCGCTGCGCTCCGTAATTAAAATTTCACCGCTAGGTGGCAGCACTGTTGGCTTTATCGACTGAGTGGAGTCTGACCTAACGTTGATTAATCTATTTATCTCTTGCTGCGAAAATGCAAATTTGAAGTACCTGCCGCACTTGTTCTTGACTTTACTACTCACCTGCCTGAACTTTTTGACGTCTCTTTCTGCTGGTCTTTTTGAACTGTACTCGTTCCATGATGCTCAGTGAAGATATTTGTTCGGTCTGTAAACTAACAAAGCGTAGCAGAAACCTGATTCATCCGTGCTGAGAGTGTAAACTATTGTTTCACACACTCTGTACTAAATTCTCAATCTGCGACAAAAGTGGTATTCCCGCGAAAATCTGTCAGACATGTGCCACTGCGAACGTCACCGAGAGTGCTGAATCAACGTCTGCCACGGCTGATATGCCTAATTCAGAAGTGCCTGCTACCTCCACTGAAAACACTCTTCAGTTACTCCTGCAAGAGATGAGGGACCTTAAATCCTCAGTTAATGGACGTCTTGATGGGATAGACGAGAAGCTTCAGGGGCTCGACGTTATACCTGGCCTGATCACGAGAGTTGACAATGCTGAGGCTCAGCTCGATGAACTTAAACGCGAGCTCGATGAAATTAAGCAAAGACTCGAGCTGCCACAGGTTCAACCAGATTCAGATTCGAATGGCAATCCAGAGCTTCTAAACAAAGTCCTTGGGCTCGAGCGGAAAAATGCAGAGCTGTCTACGCGCCTCGCACAGGTCTCTTACTCCAGACCAGCGACATCCACCGAGATGTTATTTGGTGGTTTGTCTGTTCCAGATGGTGCATCCCTGAAATGCTTGGTTCTCGCTGCACTAAAATCTGTCCATGCAGATATTGAAGCACGCGACATCATCTCGACTCGCTTGCTTATCAGCAAAGCTGCTGTAAATTCAACCCTTGACAAGGCAGTTACAAATGAGCCAGGCAGTTGCCCCCTGCAGCCGCTTTCTACCTCTTCCTCTGCTGGACCTGCAAGATCTCCACGCCAGTTACGACCACCCTCGATTATAGTTACTCTGAGCTCTCGTGCACTGCTTTTGGAGGTCGTCAGAAGTAAAATTAAACTGGGTAAGCTGCATACTTCTACGCTTACACCCAATCTTCCTGCAGGCATCGCAGCTACGTCCCTCGTACCTGCTCTCATTAATATCAATGAATTTTCACCTGAGGACATCTTTGATCTTCGCCGTACGGTGTACCAAAAATCACATGCTCCGAGCTCTGGCTTCGTTAATTTTGTATGCAATGGTCAAGTCTTTGTCAGGAGAAAAAAGGGAGATGTCCCTACACTCATCACTTCTAAAGAGGATCTCATGCGGTTTTTAACATAACAGGTATACTGATACATCTTCTCTCTCGCGGTAATATCACATTCTCATCATATCATTACAATTTTATTCATCCTTCACCCTTTTATCCCTCTTCAAGCTACACACTCCCCTGCTCACCTTCAAACTCACCTCACACCTCTCCGTATTCTGTGCGGAAGCAGGGGGGCAGACTTCGTGTCTGTTATTTTAATGCAAACTCTCTACGCGGCCATATTGAGCAGGTCAGGCTTTTTCTATTGACGCAGCCCTTGATACATCTGATAGCTGTTGCTGAGACCTGGCTGAGACCTTCGATTGAGGACACGCTTGTTGCACTCGATGGTTATGTCATCCTTAGGCGGGACCGCAATACTCAGGGGGGTGGGGTTGCACTCTTTGTGCATGAGACGCTTTCGGTAAAGCACCTCTGCTCGTCAACTACGGAATGGGACGGTAAGCCGGGTCATCCTGAGTATTTGTTTGCTGAAGTTTCCACTAAGGGGAGTGACCCTGTGTTTGCTGCTGTGGTGTATAGACCCCCTAGGGCCCCCTTTGTTGCTGATACCAATTTTGTGTCTGATCTGCGTGAAACTATGCACGAGTATGGCTCCAAAGTTATCCTCGGTGACTTTAATGCTGACCAGCTGTCAGACTCAGATGCAGATGCGGTTTTTGTGCGTAAATTTATTGAGGAGAACTCATTATTCTCTGTGCCATATGGGGCTACACACCACACCTCTCACTCGGATACCTGGCTTGACCTGTGTCTTGTCGATGCTCTTGATACTGTGACTGAATACTGGAAGACCGATACTCCATTTATTGCGGGGCATGACTTACTGACTGCTTCTCTTGACCTTCAAACGCCACAACTGACGACTAATGATTCAACCTACCGCCACTTTAAATCCGTGAATGCTGAGGCTTTGAACGATTATTTGCTTAAATGTGATTGGTCGGTTGTCACGGATGGGACGAGCTCTCTTAGTGCGAGGTTGGATTGTTTGTATGCTAATCTGTATGCTGCTCTTGACGTATTTGCTCCACTGAAAACACTCAAACATAGGAAGAATCGCCATCCGTGGTTCACCACCTATCATATCTTTCTCGGAGAGCCAATTCTCTTTTGTACCGTTTTAACCACTTCAGACGCAGCACCACCTTTCAACTGCGCAAGCACCTTATACAGACCCTGCTCTTTCCTATAATTGACTATTGTTCACTTGTGTACTGTAATATCTCGGGTGAGCGGGATCTCGTATGACAGCGCTTGCTCAATCGTGGGATCAGGTACATCTTTGGGATCAGGAAGAGCGATCATGTCACACCTTATAGACGTGAGCTCGGCTGGCTTCGGGTGGCGGGCCGCAGAGATCATTTTGCTGCCTGCTTGCTCTATAGAATCCTGCACACAGGTACTCCGTCTTATCTGGCGAATTTTTTGTTGAAAAGCTCAGCTCACGTCCCTTGAGATTGGCTAATCCGCATGCACTTGATGACTTGATTGTCCCCTCTTTCGGCACAAGATCTCTGGAGCGATCCTTTCATGTATTAGCTACATTTCCCCAAATATTCGCCAATCTACATCCTTCACTTCATTCAAACACCTCATCAAATCACACATCTTTAAAACCGAGGGAGAAGATTAAGTTTTTCTACACTGTTGAGCTCGAGATCTGTATGAAATGAAATGTTAGTTTGTGATTCTCGGAGTGAATACTGATGAGACTGATAATTGTTACCCATGTTACTGTGATTGCTATTGCTATTGTATACCATTATATTCATTTTATTTTTTTATTTTTTTATTTTTTTTTATTACTTTCATTGTTATTATTACTTATATTATTGTTATATTATTCTATCTTATTTTATTATATTATATTTTATTTTATATTGAAATTATATCCTAATGTAGAACTTTGTTATAATCTTATGTATTTTGTACAACATAATGTACCTTTAATAAACACATCAAAATCAAAATCAAATCAAAATCGCTCATTGATATCCGAGAGAGATAGACTCTACAGACGCTACAGACGCTCAAGACTTGATATTGAAAAACTCTTATATAGACAGGCACGTGATTTTGCTCATGAGCAGATTGAGTCTGCAAGACTCAACTTTTACTACCACAGACTCAAGACATCTCTGACCCTCAACAGCTCTGGAAGGAACTTAGACACCTCGCCATCTCTCCTAGTCCTGATTCCAACTTGGGTGGTTTCTCTGTGGAGGACCTCAACGCTCACTTTGCCTCTGTTTCGTTTGACGCCTCAGCACCGAATCTCTCTCATTTTCTAAACAACTTGGAAAATGAGAGAGATGATGGTGTCTTTGATTTCTCTGCTGTGACAATGGACGCAATCGCTACTGCTGTTAGCCAGTCAGCATCTCAAGCGGTGGGTGTTGACTCTCTTTCGCAGAGCTTCATTCAAACAGCATTCCCATCCATTGGCCCTATTATCCACAATATTTTCAATACTTCCTTATCCACATCAACATTCCTTGAGCGGTGGAAGGAGTCTATTGTTATTGCTCTCAACAAAGTTCCTTCTCCATCTTGCCTGAATGATTTCCGTCCGATCTCCCCGCTTTGTTTTCTGTCGAAAGTACTTGAGAGGCTGGTCCATGACCAGATTTCTTCTTTTGTTGAATCGCAGGGACTGATGGATGGGCATCAAACAGGTTTTAGAGCAGGGCACAGTACTCAGACTGCACTACTGAAACTTACAGACGACATCCGAGAGGGCATGGACAGGAGACAGGTGACTGCACTGTTGCTGTTTGATTTCAGCAAAGCCTTCGACTCGGTCTCTCTCGTATTGCTACTCGAGAAACTACAGTCACTTGGATTTTTGCGCAGGGTTTTGCAATGGATTGCTTCCTATTTATCAGGCCGCTCGCAAGCGGTGAAGGCTGAGGACCGGAGTTTCACCTCTTTTCGTCCCCTCAATAAGGGTGTGCCCCAGGGCTCTGTGTTGGGTCCCCTGCTTTTTGTTCTGTTTGTCGCTGACATTGCCCTGGGTCTTGGCCCTGGTGTTTGTCATATAATTTATGTGGACCATCTTCAGATTTACGTGCGAGGCCGAGTCGAGGACATATGTACCATTCTGGACAGACTGAGCCGAGGTGCTGTGCATGTTGCGGACTGGGCTGCCGTGAATGGGCTGATTTGGAATGCTGGCAAGACTAAGGCCATGATTTTGGGTACCGCGTCCTATGTCAATGACTTTGACAGATTGGGTATTCGCACCCTACAATTTGGGGAGTGCACTGTCCCGTTTGTCTCGTCTACACGTAGTCTGGGGGTGGTGCTGGATTCCAAGCTGACCTGGAAAGATCATGTTCGGTATGTCTGTCGCAGAGCTAATTCTCTCATGTACCGTCTTAACCACTTCAGACGCAGCACCACCTTTGAACTGCGGAAGCACCTCATACAAACCCTCTTTTTTCCTATCGTTGACTATTGCTGTCTTGTTTATCGGAATATCTCAGATGAACAGGACCTGATGCTGCAGCGTGTGCTCAATCGTGGGATCAGATACATATTTGGTGTTAGGAAGAGCGATCACGTCACTCCTTTCAGACGTAAGCTTGGCTGGCTCCGAATGTTGGGTCGTAGAGACTACTTTGCGGCCTGTTTGCTCTATAGAATACTGAATTCGGGAATTCTTATTTGGCGAATTTTTTTATTGAAAAGCACAGCTCGCATCCGAAGAGGGTGGTGAATCAGCACGCTTGGGATGCGCTGATTATTCCCTCCTGCCGCACAGAGTGCTTGAAACGCTCCTTTCATGTATCATCTGCCTACATCTGGAATAGTTTACACCTTCATATTCGCCAGGCATCATCATTTGCAACCTTTAAACATCTCATTAAATCACGCATCTTTACTACTGAGGGAGAAGGTTGAGTACTCTGTGCCGCTGAACAACCTGTGCTTAAACTGTGTGAGGATTTGTTGTGCTACTAGTGGCTGATTTGCAAAGACATTTTGCAGGCACTGGTTAGATTGAATTAAATTAAATTTAGTTAAAGTAGATTACCAAATATTGTTATATCTTGATGTATACCTTTATTTTTATTTTTATTATTTTCATTATTTTATTATTATGTTTATTTTATTTCATTTTATTATTTTATTATTTATTATTTACTATTGTTAACCTTTGATGGTTTACTTGTTGATCAACTTTGTATTTTGTACAACATAATGTACAATCAATAAACTTCTCAAAATCAAATCAAAATCAAATGTGTGGGGGGTTTGGCACCGCTGCCTGCGCGCGCCGACTGCTGTGCCTGGCGCGGCCGAAGACCCAACCATGGGGGGTCCGATGGTCTGACGTCACAACTTCAGTGCTCGTAGCTGTGAATGACGTCACTGCTTCTTCTGTGTCCAGCGCCAAGTTGCTTGCTTGCTTCTGCCGGGCAGGACCGATGAAGCACGAAATGGCCGCTTTTCTTCGTTTTCATTCGCGCACGGCATCCCTTGCCATGTGCTTGAATATATGGCGGATGATAGCCGATTGCCTCGATGGCAGTCTTGATTAAAGTATCCTGCTTGCTCTCAAGGGTAGCAAGAGGCAGTTTTTTTAAAAAGCACTTCACAATATCACTAAAAATCACGCACACTTCTAATGTAGACTGCACAATAGGGTAGTCAATCTGGTTCGATCAGGACCAAATGTTTGCGATTGAGGCTTATTTTATCGAAGGACCAGTTGCCTTTTTAACGAGAGGCAACGTACTCGTAATTGAGGTGTGTGATTTGGGGGTAAAAAATAAATAAATGAAGCACTTTTTATTATGAACACTAAACCGAACTATATTCCATGTATTTTATGTACATTGAGAGCTGAGGAGCTCGCCGTTGTGGCCGGGAACCCTCAGACTCTCCAATATGCCGAACTAGGGCCAAAATATAAACTTATTGAATCACCGAACAAGGGCGTCATAGCGAGTCGTACTCGCAAGCCCCGCGATGCGTGGTGGCCGTGATCACGGGCCGAGGGAGACTGGTGCGGGCGGATGTTGGCAGCCGGGACTTTCATGACGTCCGTCGCTCAGCTGACCGGTGTAGTTGTCGAAAAGAGGCGCTAAATCTCAAACAGTACCCTCACGCTTATTTAAGACATTTCAAAACTTTGTATAATCAAAGTTCTTTACTTCTTTAAAAGAAATATTTTTATTTAATTTGTAACATTTTTTATTTCAATTATTTTTTAGTCTATTTTTTATTTTGACTATGGTGCCCCGATACTCTCATCCTTAAATACTAGTCAATATAAACAAATTCATACCCTCCATAACGTTTGTGTGAGAAATTTGTATGAAACTGTACCACGTAGGGACCATGTTTCACCATATAGGATGCGGGGTTCTTGCTTTTTTCTCTAGCAAGATTCTTACCTGGGAATAGGCGGGAAATGAGGAACAAAATGAAAAATTATTTGACGACTCTAGACGATCCAACTCATCTCTGTTCTGCGGCTCGTCGATATGATTTATCTGTTGAGATAATCCGCTACTCTTTATAAAAAAAAATAAAGCTCAATAGTTTTAAGATGCTATAAAGAAAACAAAAAAAAATATTTGATGAGATTTTAGAGTGTAAACTAGGGATGGTTCAATAACTCAGTTTAGTCATGAATATTTATTGTTTTTTTCAAAAGAACTTAATTTAACAACAAAGTATAATCAGTTTGCGAATAATTACTCTATTATTTGAATCGCGTGAGCTCAAACAAAGAATTTAAGCCGGTCAGATCAGGGAGTCTCTCGCGCTCTGAGTTCGTGGTAAATATTCGTATCAGCAGCGATTATCAAATTTTTACGATAAAAATTAGGCACTTGACATTATTTGCACCTACAATAAGTCCCTCGATTGGCTAGCACCCGAGGTTTCCGTGATAATCTCTCTCCTGTATGAACGGCACGTACAAAATAATAACAAATTAATACAATACCTCGAGCTACCGCTCGTTTATTGGCCCACCGATACAATTGACTTAATTATTAGTAAAAAAAAACTTATTCTATGTGTAAGATACTTTAGCTTCTTGAAGTTTATAGAACTCAAAAGGAAGAGAATAGATGTGTAAGCGGACGAGTTAAAAATTTTAGTGTCCGGGCTCCCGGTCACGCGCTCGCTTGTTTCCGTGGGCCAGTATTTTGCGCTGGCGCGCTTTGTGAAGTTTCGGAGAGGGGATAGTCTCTCGAGAATTGAGTTGTCTGGATTAAGAGACCTGAATTATCTAGCTCCAACTATTATTTTGAACCTTTTTTTTAATCACCCCCCCCCCCCAATCTCAACTCCTGGAGTGTACCTAATCTAAGACCGATTGAAAACACACCTGTCATTTCACCCCCTGTCTGACCGAGACCTTGTTGAGGGAGGAGCTGATACAGTCGGGCGCGTTGCGTTGGTATAGCCAGGAAGGTCTGGCGATTGTATTCTCGATATTTTTACGCAGGAGAGAGCGATTGCCGATTATCCAAGTCGAATTAATCCTGTATGTGGATGACCTAATAATTTATCACTGATAGATTTAGACCAAAACTCAGAATATTATTTCTTTTTTGGTATTGTTTTTTTCTAAGTTCTCTCTCTCCCAGAGCAAGTAGCCTTGTTGACTCCAGGGCGGTACAAGTCATGTCGAGAAATTTTTCCGCAGGGCGTCCTGCAAACCCGTGGACTCTGGATTGGCAGCTAGGCTGGTGCCTTTTGGAGTCCCAGGGAACGACAGGCGAAATACCGGGGAACGATCGAGGTCAACTAGATCTGACTCAGACAATGGGTACGACGCTGACAGCTCTGATCAACAGCATATGTTTGCAGTACGCCATAGCGGTTTAAAGTACCTATGATGGCAGTAATATAACCATTGAGGACTTCCTGAGTGCCCTCAGGCCAACCCACTTATGTTGGTTGGGTTCAAGAGGGAGACGAAACGACCGAATGGTATCATTGGACTGAACAAGTGGAATCGCAAGAGCAGGGAGAGCAGTAGCAAGAAGTACCCGCGTGTGTAGTCGAACTAGCCTGCAAAGTCTATTATCAACAGCCCCCACAGAAATATTTGAACCAGCAACCAGGGTACCCCAATTCGAAGCCTGTACAGTTCCAGATGAAAAATGGCCCTCCACCATAACAAGCATCTTACCCACGGGCCCCGGTGCCCAACATGCAAGAGTGGCAGGGATATTGGCAGCCTCAACAAGGATATAACCCCAACTATGGCGTCCCCAGGCCGAATTACCGACAGGACGCGACACCCTGGCCTAGAACGTATGACCCCGATAGAAATTCATCGTATAAGGCCTCCCACCTATCAATATCCGCGATATGCAGGACTACCTAATGGGCCTCGTATGAATGCCCCGGTAAGCCAACCTGGAAGGATGTTACCCCCACCGATAAAGGGTACTCACAAGGAGAGGTTACACCCTCCGCAGAACCAAACTCTACCAAACTTTGGGAATTGTTTTCTTGTACCATAAGATGTAGGAAAATATTAATAGTTCCATCCAATGGACCTTTTTAGTCTGTTCACTGGCTATGTGTACTTTTAAAAAAACACCACTCCTAGCGTAATATCTAAAAATACACATATTTAGTATTTAGCTCACTCGAAGCCCATTCGATGGATTATTACTAAATTTTGGCTCATGATTTCTTTTACCTAAACACTCTTTAAAAAACTATTAAGAAAGCCTGACTAATATTTTTAATTGTTTTCTCCACTATGAGAACTTTATAAAAATAACACTTTTTATACCTTTTGAATGTTATTTTTTTTTACACATTTAAATCAACTTGTTGGAACATTTTTATACTTTTCTAATTTCTTTTAATAAAATTAACTGCAAATAACACTGCCTTGAGCGCATTCCCATTAAAAGCTTGATCACATCACAATAAAACTTTTCCAAAAAGCGCTATCAATATACTACACATTATATCCATAACTGTACAAGCAGATAAAAATGATTGTACACCTCAACACTTTGACACACACAAATCAAAATTTTAACTTCCTTGAATGAAGACCGGATTATATTTTCAACTTTCTTGATCCACAGACTCACTAAAGATTATTAGCTTTTGTACATAACTTTTAATATTTATGATACATGTTTGTAGACTGGCTTGCCGGATTTTTGATCAATAAAAATTATTTAAAGTTTTGAAATGAAATAACTAAAACCACTTATTTTATACAAAAAACACTTGATAATTTAGCACATTTTTTAACACTTTACATATTTTCCCAAATACCACACTATTTTTGTTGATCTCATTCTAGTTGATATGGTTCTTTAATCACATTGACATCGGTATCTTCACATAAAAACTTCCATGAAGACACTCTTACTCTAGCCAGTTAATAAGAGAAATTGAAATTTTGTCCAATTCTTGCTGCAGACACTTTTTTATTCTTGACACCACATACTCTAAATGAACTGAAATTTTTTTTTTTTTTTTCACAAAGCAACAATACTTTTTTTTTAATAAAAAAACATGCATATTTTTAATAAAAATAAAAAATATACTTATCTGACAAGCTGAATGACCCAAGTTAGTAAAAAAATGGCAATGAGTTTTTTTTCCACTTTTATGATAACTTTGCTTTATCTGTTGTCAGCTCAGCTGGTTCCAAAACGCAAGTGTCAAGTGCGTTCTGCAACTTCGTAGCTGCGGTTTAAGGTCCAGTCTAAAGTGCGTACATTTTGAAACAGATACTATTTACAAGAATGGACCTATTAGCAGACTGATCGTAGATCTTGAGGCAATCAATCCAGGAGCGCTGAGGTAAAAGCGCCCCCTGCAGGGAACAGATTATAATCACCCCTTATAAAAACCATAACATCTTGTCACTGAAAGTGGAAAACCACTATTACGTCCCAGTGGACGGAAAAACTGTAATAAAGTATTTAGAGGGTATAGAGAGTGTGTTGCGGAAGCGAAATCTCAGTGGATTCCGCATAGCCCGAAAAGGCGACCAAGCGGATCAACTAGAGCCTGGGTTATTGGAGGAGCTCTTGCGGGTCATTTTTGGTAGAAGCCCATTCAGCATAACCCTCTGTTTTGGTACCGTGATGATGCTAGAAGTTGAGTAGCGCCCAGAAATCATCAAATTATTGCATAACAGTCTTTCCAGAGGACACAAAGGTATTAATAAGACCTATCAGAAAATCCGTGAGAGGTACTACTGGAGAGGCATGTGGACCGATGTGCTCAATTACAACCAAGGATGCAATACCGGCCGAGAAATGAAAATAAAGCAAGACCAGAGAGGAGCTGGTACGTATCGATACGCCCATTGAGGCCTTTGACAAGGTGTCCATTGACACGGTAGGCAAGCTACGAATGACTCCGTCAGGCAACCAACATGTGTTGACAATCCAGTGCAATCTCACCAAGTGCGTCATCGCAGTCCCCATTCCTTACCTCCGAGCCAGCACGATAGCCGACGCGCTGGTTAGGCATCTAATATGCCAATTCGGAGCGCCGAAGGTACTCTTGTCAAACCAAGGGAAAATTTTTCTCTCCACGTTGATTAATGAACTCTTAAGATTGTTTAAAGTGCATCGCCTTACTACTTCCGGTTATAGGCCACTGACGAACGGAAGTTTAGAAAGAAGAACAAACTTCACAAGAATAAACTTATTTAAAATAGCATAATATCTCCTCCAAAAACTTTCAACTAAATTTAATATAATTCACTCATGATTTTGCTTTATTAAATGCTACCGCAGTGCTTACTAGTTTACTGAACTGCAAGATTGTTTTATTATTGTGTATTTAGATAAATTGCTTCACCAGTGCATATCTGCTTGATATTATCTTGCTTTTAGGTTAGGTTACACTATATTTGACTGATTGTTATTCTACTTTAAACAAATTATTTATTCTACTACAAAATTTCAGTTTGTTTCACTTGTCAGAAAGGATTTCCTGAATCATCATTTATTATTGTTTGCAAATCTTGCAATAACTTCTTCCATGCCACCCAGAAGTGCACAGAGCTACTGCAACTGAAATAAGATGTCTTGAAACTAAATCAGCTAAGTCACTTTTCTTTAAATGTAAATATTGTGTGGCTGAACATAGGCCTTCAGATCTTGACGATCTTAGAACTAATTATGAAACATTATAGGCTAAAGATAACAATCTTTCCTCCTCTGATGCTGATAACAACTCTCAATCAAGCAAGCTTGATAAAATATTAAATAAAATTGAGGAGAATAATGAATTTATGGGTAACCTAGATAAAAAGATGGATAATATCATCAAAGACTTTAATGATGAATTTGCTGCACTCAAGAATGAAGTTGAAAATAAATATATCAGCAAAAATACATTCAAACAAAACAATGATGATATAGAGAACAAAATCATGCAAATTGACACCAACGCTAAATCTAAAATCAATAAAATTGATACTGAATTGAGATGCTTGAAAGAGAAGAGTGATGAATTATCTTCTAAGATTATTAATTTAAATAATCAACTTGAAAACATTTCCACTTCTGCCTCAACCTCTTTGACGGATACTACCTTACCTAACAAGATAGTGCAAAGTAATAATTTTACAAATTTTAACAGTTTTATTAGTGAATATTAAGCCAGAAATAAATGCAAAAATAATATTATTTTGCATTATATCTCTGAATCTAGTGGTGAAAATAGTACTGAATTGGATAGACAGAAAATTGTTAATCTCCTTGAACCTTTTAAACCTCTGAATACTGACCTTCAAGTTGCAAAATTTTTTAGACTGAAAGCTAAAAGCCAAGATGAAGTAAGGAGCATTAAACTCATGTGTACTGACAGAGCTGATGTCATTACAGTTTTGAAAAATTGGAGGAAACTACCTGAAAATATAAAAGTGAATGAAGACCACACTAAATACCAGAGATCTCAGTATAAAACTTTAAAATTTCAGGCTGATGAATATAATTCATCTCATGCAGAAGATGACCAAAAAACTGTTATTTTTCAAAAAAGTGAGCCGATATTAGTCACTAAGAAAGTAAAAATTTCAAAACCCTCTGAACAACACCCTAAATAAAATTCAGAATCATCATTAACTCCTATATTATATTATCAAAATGTCAATGGTTTGAGAAATAAACTTCAGGACTTTAGAAGAAACATAAACTTGATAACCCCTAAACCAGATATTATTATGCTCACTGAAACATCCCTGAGTTGTGATTTTTCTAATAATGAACTTGGACTTACTGGCTATATATAGGAAAGACAGACATGATTATTCAAATGTTCCTACTGGTGGTGGTATCCGATTGGCAATAGCTGATTGTCTAAGATCTAAAATCATTGATATTTCTACTGTTTATGATAGTTATGCAAATAGTGATATAAAATGTGAATAAATTTTTATAGAACTCGAAGTTTCTGGGACTAAATTTATACTTGGTGTTTTATATATACCACCCTCTAGTGATACTGAGTATTATGAACTCCATCATGATACTGTTAAACATCTGAAATTCATATTTCTAGATCATGAACTTCTTATTGTAGGTGATTTCAACCTTCCAGATACTTTATGGATTAATGATCATAACTTAATTGCTAGATACATTGGGAACTCTAGATTAATATCTGCAAATGTGGTAACTACTAGACAATGTTACAGCGAGATGGGTTGCTTGCTATTATACCCTGTTCACCAGGACAAAGAATACACATTAGATTTACTCTTCACGTCAAGCACTGATCAGTTCAATATTATCAAGTCTCCTAACTCCCTGGTAAATATTGAAAAACGTCATCATCTTCCAATTTTCATAGAATTTCCTAATAGAATTTACAATTTATGATAATTTGTAAACTAGTCACCTTAATTTTAAGAAAGCAAACTATGAAAAAATTATTGACGTTCTCAATAATACTTATTGGGAGGCAGCGTTCAATGACACTGATGTAAATATGGCTGCAAGCAAATTTTATGAGACTCTTCAGGGAGCTTGTTGTGGTAATGTACCGTTGGCTAGATCTGTTAATGATTCATATCCTGTTTGGTACTCTGATAAACTTATTGGCCTTATTATTAGTAAGAAAAAGTCTCATAAGATTTTGCTGCAGACTGATTTTGTTGACGATAGAATTATATTTAATAGACTTAGAGCTCAATGTATTAGGCAATTGCGTATTGATTTTGAAAAATATAATGATCACATTGAAATTAAATCTTTGGTTAATGTAAAATATTTTTGGAATTATATAAATAGCTTAAATAAATCTAATGATTTACCGAGAGATATGTATTTGAATGAAACATCTGCATCAATTCCTGTGGATATTTCAAACCTTTTTGCTAATCACTTTAAATCAGTATATACTTATGATGATAAGGTGCAGAGTGACATTGATTTTGATACTCCTATAAATAAAGTGATTGAGATGTTGACCATTGACCATGAAGATCTAGTTACTGCATTTAATGAAATTAAAGACAGCCTCTATACATCTGTGGATGGATATCCTACCTATTTTTTGTTGAAGCTGGCAACAAAGACGATGTAAAAAATTACAGACCAATCTCATTAATGGGTTCTGTAGCTAAATTATTTGACTTTATTGTTTCGAGAAAGTTAACTGATGTGTTTATCCATATAATTACTAAGTAACAACATGGTTTTATTAAAGGTAAATCTACTGCAACTAATTTACTAATTTTTAGCGATTATATTACTGAATTCATGTCTAAATCTATCCAAGTTGCTACTATATATTTAGATTTATGTAAAGCATTTGATGTGGTAAATATAAATATTTTACTAAATAAACTGAAAGATATTGGGATTAATGGTAAATTGTGGGACTGGCTTACATCGTATCTGACTGGTAGATATCAGAGAGTGAATATTAAGGGCCATTTATCTGAGCCACTGTTAGTCACCTCAGGTGTACCTCAGGGGTCTCACTTAGGGCCTTTTCTATTTCTACTTTTAATTAATGATGTGGGAGTGAATCTTAAATATTATTTTATTCTGATTTTTGTGGACAACATAAAATTATACTTTAAGATTAGTAATGTCTCCGATTGTTTGAAGCTGCAAGATGATCTTGATACTATAGTAGATTGGGCTAGATTAAATGGGATGAATTTTAACACTGACAAATGTAAAATTATGTCTTTCTGTAAATCAGGAAAATTGCATTCATTTGATTATAATATAAGCGGCGTGTCTCTTGATAGAGTTGACTTTATGAATGACCTTGGGGTTATATTTGGCGATGGGATAAGATTTGATTTTCAGATAGATTCGGTGGTTGCTAAGGCACATAGGTTGTTGAATTTTATTATAAGATCGTCAAAAAACTTCAAAAAACCTGAGACATTCATTTCTCTTTATAAAAGCATTGTTTTGCCGCATATTTTATACTGCTCCCAAATTTGGTCTCCTTGTTATAATTCTACAGTGAGTAAGCTAGAGAGTGTAAATCACAAATTTCTTCGTCACCTATCTTTTAAACCTGGTTATCCGATGAGTTTTGTTGACCATGAATATGTTAAAATTGCAGAAAGGTTCAAAATTCTAACAATAATATCTCAACACTGTTACTATGATATGTTGTTTGTTTTTAAGATATTGAGGGGATTCATTTCTGATGTTGCTGTTGTTGGATTATTCCCTGATAGATCTCTCAGATTTGATATAAGAAATAGAGTTTTAGTTGAGAAAGTTGCTAACTCGGATTTGGAATTTTTCTCCACTGTAAATAGATTAAGGAGATGTTGGAATACGTCTCCAATTAGCTTAAGAAATTGTAAAAGTATTGGACTGTTCGAAAAGGAATGTAAAGAATTCGCTTAAATTTATAATTAAGAATTGATCTATATTGCTATTTGTATAAATAACCTTAGTATAGATTATTAATTGTTGTATTTTTATAAAAATGTTGATTTGAAATTATTTAATTACTTCTATTTTATAAATGGCTTTTAGTCCGTTGATGATGATTGAAAATAAAATAAATTAAAAAGAAGCCATGCACCACTTATGGACTTTATCCGGTCCTATTCAGAGGAGTATAATGACTGGGACCGATCAGTTGCCTTTGCAACGTTCACCTACAACACCAGTGTGCACGCCAATACAAACTTTACACCTTTTGAGCTGGTATATGGAAAAGTGGCTCGATTCCGGAAAAACATTGGCGTCTGGACGAATCGAATTGGCGAAAAACTCAAAGGTAGATATAGCCCATAGCCGAACAAGGCTGTTGGTGTATATCCATATACCATTGGTAGACCATACTATATGCGAGTTATGCCAAATGTACCCCCTCAGAGTGCCACAATCCATTGGCGCCGAAATCAATGGAACCACGTATATTGAACCCTCCCACAAATACCTTGCAGTGAGTGAAGACCAACTCCAATACTTTAAATTTGACCAAGTCGATTTGGAAGAATGTCTGAACCTGACTGAACTGTTTCTACATACCTAATTGTGAGATGACCCTATTTCTCCAGCCGACGCCAGAAGCACTCAAACTGTGCGACGTGAGAATTCATCCACAAGTTACAGATCAATGGAGCTACCTGAAGACTATAGGGTCCTGGCTATTCTCTGTAGCCAAGGAAAGAACCGTACAACTCCTCTGCCTCAACAACACGACCATGCTCTCAATAAAAGGATTAGGAGTCTAACAAACGGCTCACCAAAATAGAAATCAACTTTTCAAGAGCTTTCGAGACTGTTGAAGGATTATAAATATCATATAAGTACGCCGAAAAAGACCCTCTAAGACGCATTTGTTAGCCCGCTATCGTAAAAACACATTTGGACCAGCTCTACCAGGTATGAAAACGAATTTATACTCATCACAACCAAGCTCACATCTGCTCCAGCTCTCAATGAAATTCTCTGCAAAGTTTAAGGTTCAATGTTCATCTTTTCCAAACGAAATACTTAGAATCGTCTATGTCACAAGACTTCAGAGAGAAGTTCAGTGAAAGCTGCTGAATATGTGAGCTCGTTGTAAAGGAGGATTAGTTGGTTTTCATGCCTGGTAGAGGTGGTTGAAACTTGTTTTAACGATTGCGGGCTATCAAATGCGTTTCAGAGGGTCTTTTTCGGCGTTATGAAATTTATTTATTTATTATATTCAAATATACGGGCAAATGCTCATTACAATTTCATTCGAATTTATATTTCATATATTGTTAAAAATAAGCAATAGTAAACAGAGTTTAAAGTCTTACTTAGTATAAAAAAATTATTAAAGTCAATACACATTAGTTAGTAACTAATCATATTGAATGGTTTGTAATAATAATAATAATAATAGTCTCTAAGATTTAATATCACGCTTTCACTTATATTTTTATATTTTATATTATCACCAACACTAGTTGTACGTAAATATCTTTTCCTTAAATATGCTTTGGAATGAGTTGAGATCTTGAATAATTCTGTGATTATCATCTAATTTTCTAGTTGTTTGTTAACCTGAATGTTGTAGAGTGTTTGATTTCAGTTGAACGATACAGATATTCTTCTAGGACTAAATGTCTTTTGGATGGGTAGTTTTGTTCTTTCAATTTGAAAATTTGATTGTTATCTCTCAAATGGTTTAGGTATTGTCACAGTCGGTGAAAATATCCCTCTACATGATCGATATTGATTTTCCGTGTGGACGCGGGCTGGCAGCGAATCGAAGAAATTTGTGTTGAATTTGTTCTAATCTATAGATTTGGTTATGATAATGAGGGGACTAAATAACTGAACCGAAGAGAAGATTTGGTAGGATAATAGATTTGTAGATTCTTATCAGGGTGTTTGGATGGCTAAAGGATTTGGTGGAGTATTTCAATATGCCTAGTTTCTTGAGGGAGTTTGTAACAGTATGCTGAATGTGGTCGTCAAAATTAAATTGGTCGTAGTAGATAATGCCTAAATCTCGAACTTTGGATACTCTAGTAAGGGGATTATTATGAATAAGGTAGTTGTTACATGTGTAAGAATGCCCAGTATGAAAAGTCATAATATTGCATTTCTTTAAATAAAAAGGTAAACGATTTTCAATCGTCCAGTTGTATAAAGACTTTATGTTCAGCTGTAATTCATGAGTGTCTGTGGGGTATTTTATAGATTTGAATATTTTCACATCATCTGCAAAAATCAGGACAACAGAGTATTTTATGTTTGTAGTAATGTCATTCATAAACAGGGGCGGAGCTAGTATAGGGCTTGGGTAGGCTGAAGCCGCCACAAATACAAATGAAGCCGCCCCAAACAAAAGGAGAAAAAATGAAAAAAAAAAAAATTTTTAAGAAAAAGAAGAAAATTTTAAGCATTGTATCGCACTGTAGATGCTGACTCCAATAAATAACTGGTCAATTATTTCCTAAGCCTTAAACCTCCAATAACTCTGGGCTTCAAGATCAATCTATGATAGATCTATTATCCCACAAGCCCATCCATAATTTTGAACTTTAAGGGGATAGTATGGTCAAACGAGCGAAAAAAAAATGCTTTTTTTGACGATTTTTAAAATGAAATCAAGCAAACCAAGTTTAGTGTAAAATATAGTACTTTATTAAGTAACATTTAAAGAAGCTTTTGTTCAATTTTGAGGTAAAAATATTAAGATTTGAGTCTCTGGCAGGCAATTTTCGGCGAGACCTTTCGAAAAAAGTTTTTTGCGGTGGCCACTCGTACTTAGCACTGGCTTATCTGAAACACAATTTGAAAGAAGATTTAGTTAAAGGATAAGTTTTTCTAGGTTCTGTCAGGGTGTTTTTTTTTTTTTTTTTCAATTTTTACATTTTTACCAGCAGTTTGAAAATTTTTACCTCAAAATGACTCCATTTTAGGGCCGCCATTTTGTTTAAAATAAAAAATTTAAAAAATTGGCTCGACAGTACCAGGTATTTGATGGATAAAAAGCGTGAACAAAATTTGGAAGTGATCGGTGCAATAGTTTTCGAGTTATCGTGGCCACCGATTTCAAATATGTAGTTTCGAGAAAAACGCGTTTAAAGTTTAAAAGTATGAAAAAATGACGAAATTTTTTTTTTCTTTACCTTAAACTGAATCGTCTATGCTAGCACCATAAAGTAATGCGCCTGCTGCAGATGCTATGTCCAGAACTTCTTTTTGCTTCTGTCTTTGCAGAATTCTAGCTTCTTTAGTCGATGCGGCAGATTTTTTGTTCGCCAAGTCCACGCGAAAGTTGTCCTCTCTGCGCGAGTAGTGGTGGGCTGCAGGACCAAGATTAATTCCCATCTCGTTCATAAAAATCAACAAAGCAGAAATCCCTTCATTAAAAGTAACTGCAGCAACATTGGCAGCTATTTGGACGACTTTGGACGCCGCTGGTAGTATCTTTGGAGTGATTTTCCAAAAAAGCTGGTTCAATGATTCGTTGTTGTTTTGCGTGAATCCTTCAATATAACTATTATATACACTTTTACTTAAAAAACTTGTTGACAAATCCATCAACCCACAAAACTTGTTGCATGGAGCAAAGCCTAAACCTAAAATTCTCATTACAAAGGCAAAACGTACATTTATTTCGTATTTTTTTTTCAATTTTTTCACTTGATTCAGTGTATTTTGGTTGACACTCTGTACATTTGATTTGAATTTTAAAAGCTAATCCTTCTTGTTCACAAGTTTTAAATTGAACTTCTGTGCCACATACTGCACATTTAACAAACGATGAGATGGTAGCAAAAACATATACTAAATCGACGATACGATAAGCTTTAGTTTGGTCCACTGGGACCGCTGCGTCGGTTGTTGTTTTCATTTTTTTCGCCGATGAACTGCTTGCCGTGACGTTAACCTCAGGTTCTTGATCAGGTAAGCGCCTTTTGTGAGGTCTATTTAACCGTCTTACACCATCAATCCGATCCTACCTTGAACACTTTCTTCCCATTTTTTAATTAAAAAAAAAAAAAACTTAAAATTTCACTCAAAATTTTAATCTGCGACTGCTCAGCTTGGAGATCAAAACTGTTCTAATGCTAAGGTACAAATGCTAGCATTTGTAAAGGGAGGGTCTTCTTAACACAAAGGTGCAAGGGGGACTTTTCAAATAGTATTTATAACGGGCAGGGCATACGAGATCACACCTGCCTCTGAGCTCCCGGAGCAGAAGCAGGTGCGTCGCGCCGCTCTGGCCCGCAGCGCTCGAAGGTCTTTGGATTAAAACTCTACTACGGCTCGAGTTTTTCTCCGATCGACCTGAAATTTTGAACAACATTCTTGAGATGTTGTGCTATTAGAAATTGTAAAAAAATCGATTTTCGGAAAATTGCTTGACCATACTATCCCCTTAAGTTCAATAAATGACAAACTAATTATTTGAACTCGGCGCCCAAGGTTTTGGATGGTTTAAGGTTTCACGGGAACCCGTTTTTACTAGAATGCAAGTGATAGCTCATCACCGAAATTTAAGTTGATTATCACCTAAATTTCGGGTAATCGAGTCTTGTGTTTTGTCTTCAGATAAAACCTTACCTCACTTTTTTGCGCATCAAATCTTGAAAAAAATATTCGCTATTTCAATCTAAAAATCTTGAAATAAAAATTATAAAATTCTTTGTGCCTGTGAGTTTATATATGTCTTGTTCGATCATCCGAAATTAGAGTGATCGCCACTATCTGTCACCATTCAGAGCAGTGAATTATTTGGGTTTCAAGCGATCGTCACCTTCCACTTATGCGAATTACTTGTATGCTGATGAAAACAGGTTTCCGTGTTGGGGGATAGTTGAGCAATCATTCATGGATCTCGGCGAAATTTCCAGGTCTAAATTTTTTCGGCTCTTAATGCAACCGTAGGCGTTATTTCCCATTGTTTGGGAAATAGCACCCAAGGTTTTGAGACTAATACTATTGGAGGGGTACATCTTTGAAAGTCATTGATATTTTTTCAACTTTCAGTTTTTTAAAAAACTCTTTCTTGAAAACAAATAAAATTACATAAAACATCCTGGGCATGGATAATCGGATCAGGTTGACGATATTAATGGCGAGGTGCTCCAAGCCATGAGAACGTTGACAAAGGAGTTCAGATCGTTGAAGAGGGCATGTGAGGATAGTAAAGCCAAAATGGCAACGATGAAAGCTACCTTCCAAGCTATGTGCCATCAACCGGATCGGAACCGAGGAACTGAAGGTCCCGTTTTCTCGACAATAAAGCCGGAACTGCAGAACTCGTTGAACGACTGCAGTATTTCGACTGATGGTCAGGTACCGCACGCTGGAGTCAATTTTTGTGAGACGTCAGTGCGAGACGCTAGAGATAGCTCCAGTCCTCTAGTTATGAGGCAGGACAGAGCACAGAAGTTGGAAGAACAGATTAAGGCCTTGCGGGCCGAGCTCGAACGATTGAAAAGCCATGAGCAGACGGCTGATTTAGCCACTCAGGAATCAACCCAGGCTCAAGGCAATCCGATGAAGCCAATCGACGTTGGCATAATTGTTCGAAGATGGAATATTAGATTCAACGGTGATAGGGAATCTAGTATTGAACAATTTTTATTGCAAATAGAGGAATACAATAAACTCGCTGGTTTGACTGGTTCTCAGCTGTTGGATGCCTTACCAATAATGTTGACCGGTATGGCGGCTACGTGGTTCCGAAACGTGCGGGGCACGATCAACTCATGGGAGACCTTTCGTCAAGAAGCCCGTGAGTGGCACGGAGTTGGAGACTACCAGCAGACCGCAAGGAAGCAACTACCCGAACTCAGGGGGAACACGAGTCAGTACGGATTACATTACATGCTTGCAGTCTTATTTGCTAAAAATTAGACCAGTACCAACTGAAAAAGAACAAATTGACTTCATGCTAACATGTTACCTCGATTACGCAGACAGATCAGGCGTGAAGAGGTTAAGTCAATTAAAGGCTTATTAAGTCAAGCAATCGAGATCAAAAGAATTACTAACATGGAGTTAGTGTATAAATCACCATCGTCACGCTCTACGTCAACTTGGCCACATCTGGCATATAAGGAAGAGAAGACTAATAAAAAACCAAAGGTTAACACAGCCGCGACGGCTATGACAGGCAGGTCTGCCGACTCTTCGGTTATTAGCCTTCTTGAAACAATAGCAAGCAAGATCGAAGCTAAAAGCAAGAATTATGGGAAGCCTCAGGGCCCGAGGCCCCAGAATTCACACAAAGCCAGACCTACCAAGCAAAGTTGTAAGTCTGAGGACAACGACAAGGCGAGAAGCCCATCTCCGAAGCAAAGCAAGAGTGATGATCAAAACAAAAAAGCTGATAAAGAACTGCCTCGGTGTTTCCATTGTAAGAAGTTGGGACACATTAGACCGAAATGTACCGAACGTCCGGGAAACGCCAAATTGGCGGAGTAAGGGAAATTGACACCTACTCCGCTGAGGTCCTGGCCGAGTCATCACTCGGAGATGGCAGTCAGGCATGCTCGGTGGATCAGGAAGATTCCGAGCAGACGGGTGATGGGAGCAAATGTGAGCAATCACATGTGAGCAACAGCAATACAAATTGCTCCAGCATGCAACAGGAAAATCGAGGCATACTGCGGTAAAGGAGCCAAAGTGGCAGATGGCCGCAGATGTCCAATTGCATGTTGTTTTACCCTTTGAGGTTGCCGGGGTAACTCGCGATATAAAGGTAGCTATTCTGACACAACTCGACGCGGATTGTTATTTAGGTACCAATTTCATCCGTACATTCGATACCATGCTAGATCCAGCAACGAACAGACTGGATGTAAGAATAACTGGAAAAGCAATGGACCTCGAAATTGTAGCTGTGTCTGAAACCGAATTGACAAGTTTGTCGTCAATTGGGTTAGCTGACGTTCATTTGGAAGAATTGGAAAGGCTTAACGAAGTGTTAGATCGAGCCATTCCGGAGGCTGATGGGCCATTAGGTTGTACAACGTGGATAGAACACGAAATCGACGTTGGCGATGCTAAGCCTATCAAACAACGGTACTACCCAGTCTCACCAGCTGTGAAACTGGAAATGTACGAGCATGTTCTACAAATGCTAGACGACGACATAATCGAGCCTGCACCAAAAAGTGGCTGGTCGTCACCTGTAGTGATGGTAAAGAAAGAAAACAGAAAACGACGTTTTTGCATTAACTTTAAAAAAGTTAATTCTGTCAGTAAAAAGACAGAAGCTTACCCCTTACCGTACATGGACGACATTTTACGCAAGCTGAAGAAAGCTAAGTATATTTCGACCATTGATTTGTCATCGGCTTATCACCAGGTTTCCTTGAAAAAGGAATCGAGGCCGATAACGGCATTTAGAGTACCTGATTAAGGCACCTTCCGGGTTGAAAGGATGCCATTCGGGTTAGACCAGGCTGGCGCCACTTTTCAACGCCTGATCGAAATGTATTTGGACGACATTATTATCGTAACTGAGGATTTCAAAACACATCTGCGAATCCTTGAAGCCATCCTGGAAAAGTTCAGAGAAGCAGGTCTTACTGTGAATAGAGAAAAGAGTAAGTTCTGCCAATCTGAAGTAAAGTACTTAGGCGTTGTCGTTAGCCGTGACGGAATTCGACCTTGCCCTGAAAAAGTCGAAGCCGTTTTAAAATTCAATGTACCGAAACACCGTAAACAATTGAAAAGTTTTTTAGGCATGGCCTCGTGGTACAAGAAATTCATTAAAAATTTTGCCTTGATTGCAGAGCTACTGACATGGTTAAGAAGCACTAGAGTGTGCTACAAATGGGACACAGAACAACAAGACGCCTTCGAGAAGATTTTAGTCTTGTTGGCATCTGCCCCGGCGTTGGCTGGACCCGACTTCACCAAGCCGTTTACCATACAGACGGACGTCTCGAACACTGGTATTGGAGGCTGTTTGACTCAAACCATTGATGGTGAGGAACGAGTCATTGAGTACTTTAGTCGAGTCTTAAACCCGGCACAACGGAATTATAGCGCGCACGGACCCTTATTTATTGTTTTTGCAAAAGAAATTTTTGTTAAATATAATAAAAAATTCTAACTCCATCAGTTTTTAAGCGCGCAAGCGCGCATAGGAAAAAAAACAAAAATAGTAACCACAAATGCACTTTTCGAATATTTTAAAAACTTCTTCACCAATCAGCTCACGAATAAATTGTTTACGCAAGATGGCGATAGCACTCTTTCATAAAGGGAATCTCGTGGCCAAGTTAAGCTTTTTTGTCCCCCCCCCCCCCAGGCCACGGGTAGAACGTAATTTTTTGCTGTCGGAACTCTAACTGCAAATTTGAGAATTGTGAGATTTTTGAATCAACATTCAACTATGGTAGAAGTTGTTAGAAAAATTCTTTTTTAGGTAAGGGAACGTTCATAAACCACGTGGTCATATTTTCGAAGATTGTGAAGGGCCCTCCCTCCCATGAAGATCAATGTAGTATTTGTATCAAATTTTCGACCCCCCCTCCCCCTAAAGTCACGTGATTTTTTTCACGATTTCAAATTGTAAATATGAATACTATTAGTTTTTTAAAAACATTATTTTTTAAGTTATAATTTAATGATTTAATACCAGGGGCGCAACAACTCCTTTCAGCTAGGGGGTGTCCTGAGGCCCCCCCCCCCCAATAAAACTGACGTCGAGAAAAAAAAAAAAACACGAGTTCAATAAATAGACTGGTTAATTACCCCCAAGCTCTAAACCCCCAAAACACTGGGCGTAGAGTTCAATGAATAATCTGATCAGCTATCTCCCAAGCTCTAGACCTCCCAAGACCTTGGGCGTCGAGTTCAACGAAAAGAATGATCAGTTGGTAACCAGAGTTTTGGGAGGTTTAGAGCTTGGGGGATAACTGATCAGTCTTTTCGTTGAACTCGGGCGCCCAGGGTTTGGGGAGTTTAAGACGTGGGGGATAGCTGAACAGTTTATTTATTGAACTCAAGTTCAAAGAAAAAACTGATCAGTTATCTTTTAAGCTCTGAATCCCCCATAACCCTGGAAACTCAAGTTCAATAAAAAAACTGATCAGCTATCTCCCAAGCTCTAAACCTCTCAAAACTCTGGTTACCGAGTGGAATAATTTTATAAGTATAGCGTACTTTATATTTGAATATCAAGTCCATAAAAAAGTGTTTTTTTTTTTTTTTTTGTTCCACAAAAAGGTTGTGGTGTACTTTTATATACATCACTTGGGAATATTACAAAATAATAAAAAAATAAAAAAAAATAAAAAAAATAAATAACCAATAAACAAACAAATATTTTTACACTTTTCTCGAAATGTGTTTGCTTCTTAGAAGCATTTAATTTATAGTTGAAAAAAAAAATTTGTTGATAATGTTGCAAACGAAGAGTTCACCAATAAGAAAAAATTTATAGAGTTTTACTAATCAACCACGCCATTTTGGAGTTAAAAATTTCAGATTTACAACTTCATGATATAATTACACCAGTTCAGCGTAGTTAGGTATCGTTACAAAATTATTTATTTCGTTAATTAAAATGCACTCATATTTTTGGAATAATTTAACTCGGGCGCCCAGGGTCTTGGGGGTTAAGATCTTGGGTGATATCCGACCAGTTTTTTTGTTGAACTCGGGCGCCCAGGGTCTTGGGGGTTAAGAGCTTGGGGGATAGCCGACTTAAACGTTCGACAGTAAAATATTATGAATCGAAATATCGATTAATGCACTTTAAAAACCACGTGCCTTTCTGAATCAACAGCCCTACCCCCCACGTAACCTTTCGTAGCCTTTTAATCGCCCCCCCTCCCCCCCTATTTGGGCCACGTGGTTTGTGAACGTTCCCTAAATTACTTTAGTTTATACTTAATTTCATATTTAAATGAAAAAAAAAAATAAATAATAACAATTGAATTTATTATTTAAAATAGAAAAATAGCAAAAACGACGAGCAACCAACACCTCGAATCAACGGCAGCGGCGTCCCTTTATATTTTAGTGAGACTTTGATTTGGATGAATCGCTGGCAGAGAGTACAAGGAGATGGAACTTTTCTTCAGCCACCTATTAATCATAGATAAATGTTATTTTCATGTTCATTATTTTCATGTTCATTAAAAAGTTAATTTTGGCCTAAAATTTTTTGAATAAGATTTAAAAATTAGTTATTTTTTAAGATAAAAGAGTATATTGGAACGGAGATGGTTTAAATTGATTACATCTGGACAAAGTATATATTTTCGGAAAGATAAAAAAAAAAAAGGAAGTTTTTTGCTTGAACCGCACAGCGATAACTTCAAAATGGCCTTAACGTGGTTTGAATAACCGACTAAAAAATCAGTTTCCAATCCGTGAATATTAGCTTTTTTGCGGAACGGAGATGGATTTACTTGATTAAACCTTGACAAACCATTTATTTTCGGAAGGGTATTAAAATAAGAAAGAATTCTGCGTGAACCGCACCTCGATAACTTCAAAATTGCCTTTACGCGATTCAAAAAACCAACTAAAAAATTAGTTTCCAATCCGTGAAAACAAGTTTTTTTGCTGAACGGTGATTGTTTTACTTGATTAAAGCTTGACAAATAATATATTTTTGGAAAGATATTGAATAAAGGAAGTTTTTTGCGTGAACCGCACCTCAATAGCTTCAAAATTGCCTTTATGCGAATCAAAACCAACTAAAAAATTAGTTTCCAATCCGTGAAAACAAGTTTTTTTGTGAAACAGAGATGGTTTCACTTGATTAAACCTTGACAAATCATATATTTCCGGAAAGATATTGAAAAACGGAAGTTTTCCGCATGAATCGCACCTTGATAACTTCAAAACTGCCTTTACAAGATTCAAAAAATGGACTAAAAAATCAGTTTCCAATCCGTGAATATTAGCTTGTTGCGGAACGGAGATGGTTTCAATTGATTACACTTGGAAAAATCATATCTTTCCGGAAATATATTTTGAAAATGAAGTTTTCTGCGTGAAACGCACCTCAATAACTCCATAATTGCCTTTATGCGAATCAAAACCAACTAAAAAATTAGTTTCCAATCTATGAAAACAAGCTTTTTTGCGGAACGGAGATGGTTTTACTTGATTAAACCTTGACAAATCATATATTTCTGGAAAGATATTAAAAAACGGAAGTTTTCTGCGTGAACCGCACCTCGGGAGCTTCAAAATTGCCTTCAAGCGAATTGAAACCTGTAATGTATGCGTTTTAGGTAAGTGAATGAACTAGAAAGAATGTTAAAACTGCTAAAGCGTAGTTAGCAGAAAAGTATGGCAAGCAGGTTATTGACACGCTGATCAAGCATTAGGCGTTGTCCAAGCGAGCATTATATACAGCGAGCGACACTCTTACGGGAGCCCAGTCACAATGTAACGTCAGTGAAATAAACTTATATATTTAACCTTGCACTAAAAGCTTTTTCAAAATACTCCTCCCTCAAACCATCACAACTGGCGACGAGGATAAAAACCACGAAAATCCGACGAGGATAAAAACTACGAAAATCTGACGAGGATAAAACTACGAAAATCCGACGAGGATAAAAGCAAAAAATCTGACGAGGATAAAAGTTAATTTACAGTGAAAAAGTGTACACAAAAAAGGGCGTGATGAGCGCTAAAGTGATTAACAAATAAAGTGGTTACATTACAAAATTCGCAAAACGCGAAAAGTGCATAAAATTTAATGTGTGAGAAAAGTGAAATTTCTGAAAACATAAAAAAGCTAATAGAAGGAAAAACAGCTACGTGGGTACATTAGCTGAGTGGAAGTATTTTAACCAAACAATCACAAAAACAACAGTCCATATATGGCAGAAGGCGAAGGTAAAAGATCGACAATCACTGAATTTATTAAGTGTTGAAGAACTTAGAACGGTATGCAAAATAATATTAAAAAATTATCAAACGTTAGCAGCAAATGAACGCATTGAGAAAAGCATGGGTTCGATAGAAGGAGAAGAAGAACAAGAAAGTGACTTAAACGCAACGATAATAAATTCAAGTGTAGAAAATAAAGAAAAAATTGCGCAAACTGAACCAGCAAACTCGGCAGAAAGTGAAGAAATTATATTAGATCTCGAAATGGCTGACTTCAAATTCCACAAGAATAAAGACAGCTGGGAAGAATATATTGAACGTTTCGAATTCTTTTGTATTACAAATAAAATTAACGATGACAATATAAAAGTAGATACA
Organism: Encarsia formosa; assembly: GCA_038277355.1. Classification (NCBI taxonomy): domain Eukaryota; kingdom Metazoa; phylum Arthropoda; class Insecta; order Hymenoptera; family Aphelinidae; genus Encarsia; species Encarsia formosa. The sequence goes on along the minus strand of CM076185.1, from coordinate 32,979,327 downwards.
TTAATTACAAAGTGCGGGGCAGAAACATACAAACTGATACGCGACTTGTGTGCTCCAAGCAAACCAAAAGACAAAAAGTTCGATGAGATCACAAAGCTAGTAAGTGACCTCCTTACACCAAAAAAGAATACAGCGATGGAACGATGCATTTTTGCGCAAACAAAGCAAAATGTAAATGAATCAATTAACGAGTTTGTAGCTAGGTTAAGAGAATTAGCTATGAACTGCAATTTTAAAGACTTGGCCGAGGCTTTATGTAATCAAATAGTATGCGGAGTTTGAGACTACAACACGAAAATTGCTTTATTCAGTGAAAGCGAATTAACATTGGAAAAAGCAATAGAGATCGCTACCACTCGAGAAACAGCAGTGAAAAATACAGCGTCAACAGAAAAGAAAACAAACTTCGAACAAATTCAACACGTAAGCAGCTCACAAAGATTCCAGAGGAAAGGCGGAGTACCATACAACGGCGGCTACAACAAGGGCAACAGCAGCAGCAGCAACTACAACGGCAACAGCAACAACGGCAACTACAAGAGCGGTAACGTAAATAATAAGTATAGCGCAAGTAATTCGCGTAATTTTAAATACAATTGTTACCGGTGTGGCTTGAATAATCATTTAGCGAAAGATTGTAAATTCATAAATTAAAATTGTAACTTTTGCAAAAAAGTAGGTCATTTAGAAAAAGTATGCATTAAAAAACACGGAAAAAATATAATTTTAAAAAATGCTGACGGTAACGCGTGAAGTAACAGTAGCAGGCAGTGCAATCATGTGCAGCCAGAAGAGCGCGAATCAAACGATGAGTTCGAACATTCCGATGAATTTTATTCTATTAAAGAAAACAAAGTGAAAATTAATAAGATAGACGCAAAACCTCAATTTGTAGAGGTAATAATAAATAATATTCAATTTGAAATGGAAATTGACACCGGGTCATATGTAACAGCTATGTCGGAAGAAGATAAGAATAAATATTTTCCAAACGAAAAATTAAGCAAAAGTGATCTTACATTAACGTGTTACGGAGGATTACCACTGAATCCTATCGGAATTTTAAAAGTAAAAGTAAATTTCTTAGAAAGCGAGAAAAACTTAGATTTGTACATTATAGCGGGCTCAGGACCTTTTAGTAATATAACGATCTTTAAATTGAATATTGTAAACTATTGGTGATATTCTTTCTAAAATTTTAGCTTCTGCTTTTTTATCGGTAAAATTTCGAAAATCTTTAGCATAGACTATGTCTCCTATTTCGAATTCTATTTTTCCATCCCCTGATCTAAATCATTTTTGGTTAAACTGTTGTAATTCAACTTTTGTTTTTACATCTGGTTTTAACAATTCAAAACGAGTACTAAGTTCACGTTTAAATATTAAATATGATGGTGTTTTTCCCGTTGTTGTGTGTTCAGTAGTTCTGTAGTCAAATAAAACTCTATTTAAAGCAAAAATCTCTGTTAAAATTTCAATATGTACTTGGTCCGTTTGACCCGTAATATAAATATTATCAATGTAAATTTCCGTATGTTTTATACCTTTTAAAATTTCTTCGAGAATATCTTGACATTCTCCTGGACTTGATGCTATACCTTCGCGTAGCTTTGTGTATCGATATAATCCTTCATGTGTAATAATTGTTAACGCATTTTTATATTCGTCATCTAATTCAAATTGCATAAACGCGTGTTTTAAGTCTATTTGCGACCATTTATTTACAAAGGAGTTTTTTTTCGTTGAATGCAACTCGATAACTTCCAAACTGCATGTACGTCATTCAAAACCAACTAAAAAATTAGTTTCCAATCTGTGAAAACAAGCTTTTTCGCAAAACGGAGATGGTTTTACTCGATTAAACCTTGACAAATCATATATTTCCGGTAAGATATTGAAAAAAGGAAGTTTTCTGCGTGAACCGCACCTCGGGAGCTTCAAAATTTCCTTTAAGCGAATCAAAACCAACTGAAAAATTAGTTTCCAATCCGTGAAAACAAGTTTTTTTGCGGAACGGAGAAGGTTTTACTTGATTGAACCTTGACAAATCATATATTTTCGGAAAGAAATTCAAAAAAGGAGGTTTGTTGCGTTAAATGCATCTCGATAACTTCAAAACTGCCTTTACGCGATTCAAAAAACGGACTAAAAAATCAGTATCGAATCCGTGAATATTAGCTTGTTGTGGAACGATGATGGTTTCAATTGATTATCCTTGGACAAATCATATTTTTCCGGAAATATATTTTGAAAATGAAGTTTTCTGCGTGAACCGCATCTCAATAACTTCAAAATTGCCTTCACGCGAATCAAAACCAACTAAAAAATTAGTTTCCAATCTGTGAAAACAAGCTTTTTTGCGGAACAGGGATGGTTTCAATTGATTATACTGCGACAAACCATATCTTTCCGGAAAGATATTGAAAAAAAGAAGTTTTCTGCATGAACCACACTTCGATAGCTCCAAAATTGCCTTTATGCGAATCAAAACCAACTAAAAAATTAGTTTCCAATCTGTGAAAACAAGCTTTTTTGCGGAACGGGGATGGTTTCAATTGATTATACTTGGACAAACTATATATTACCGGAAAGATGTTGAAAAAAAGAAGTTTTCTGCATGGACTACACTTCGATACCTCCAAAATTTCCTTCAAGCGAATCAAAACCAACTGAAAAATTAGTTTCCAATCCGTGAAAACAAGTTTTTTTGCGGAACGGAGATGGTTTTACTTGATTAAACCTTGACAAATCATATATTTTCGGAATGATATTCAAAAAAGGAGGTTTGTTGCGTTAAATGCATCTCGATAACTTCAAAACTGCCTTCAAGCGAATCAAAACCAACTGAAAAATTAGTTTCCAATCCGTGAAAACAAGTTTTTTTGCGGAACGGAGATGGTTTTACTTGATTAAACCTTGACAAATCATATATTTTCGGAATGATATTCAAAAAAGGAGGTTTGTTGCGTTAAATGCATCTCGATAACTTCAAAACTGCCTTTACGCGATTCAAAAAACCAACTAAAAAATTAGTTTCCAATCTGTGAACACAAGCTTTTCTGCGGAACGAAGCTGGTTTTACTTGATTCAACCTTGACAAATTATATATTTCCGGAAAGATATTGAAAAACGGTAGTTTTCTGCATGAATCGCACCTTGATAACTTTAAAACTGCCTTTACGCGATTCAAAAAACGGACTAAAAAATCAGTATCCAATCCGTGAATATTAGCTTGTTGTGGAACGGAGATGGTTTCAATTGATTATCCTTGGACAAATCATATTTTTCCAGAAATATATTTTGAAAATGAAGTTTTCTGCGTGAACCGCATCTCAATAACTTCAAAATTGCCTTCACGCGAATCAAAACCAACTAAAAAATTAGTTTCCAATCCGTGAAAACAAGCTTTTTGGCGGAACGGGGATGGTTTCAATTGATTATACTTGGACAAACTATATATTACCGGAAAGCTGTGGAAAAAAAGAAGTTTTCTGCATGGACTACACTTCGATACCTCCAAAATTGCCTTCACGCGAATCAAAACCAACTAAAAAATTAGTTTCCAATCCGTGAAAACAAGTTTTTTTGTGGAATGGAGATGGTTTTACTTGAATAAACCTTGACAAATCATATATTTTCGGAAAGTTATTCAAAAAAGGAGTTTTTTCTCGTTAAATGCAACTCAATAACTTCAAAACTGCCTGTACGTCATTCAAAACCAACTAAAAAATTAGTTTCCAATCTGTGAAAACAAGCTTTTTCGCAAAACAAGATGGTTTTACTTGATTAAACCTTGACAAATCATATACGTCCGGAAATATATTTTGAAAATGAAGTTTTCTGCATGGACTACACTTCGATACCTCCAAAATTGCCTTCACGCGAATCAAAACCAACTAAAAAATTAGTTTCCAATCCGTGAAAACAAGTTTTTTTGTGGAATGGAGATGGTTTTACTTGAATAAACCTTGACAAATCATATATTTTCGGAAAGTTATTCAAAAAAGGAGTTTTTTCTCGTTAAATGCAACTCGATAACTTCAAAACTGCCTGTACGTCATTCAAAACCAACTAAAAAATTAGTTTCCAATCTGTGAAAACAAGCTTTTTCGCAAAACGGAGATGGTTTTACTTGATTAAACCTTGACAAATCATATACGTCCGGAAAGATATTGAAAAAATTAAGTTTTCTGCGTGAACCGCACCTCGGGAGCTTCAAAATTGCCTTAAAGCGAATCGAAACCAACTAAAAAATTAGTTTCCAATCTGTGAAAACAAGCTTTTTTGCGGAACAGGGATAATTTCAATTGATTATACTGCGACAAATCATATCTTTCCGGAAATATATTTTGAAAATTAAGTTTTCTGCGTGAACCGCACCTCAATAACTTCAAAATTGCCTTTACGCGAATCAAAACCAACTAAAAAATTAGTTTCCAATCTGTGAAAACAAGCTTTTTTGCGGAACGGGGATGGTTTTACTTTATTAAACCTTGACAAATCATATCTTTCCGGAAATATATTTTGAAAATAAAGTTTTCTGCGTGAACCGCACCTCAATAACTTCAAAATTTCCTTCAAGCGAATCAAAACCAACTGAAAAATTAGTTTCCAATCCGTGAAAACAAGTTTTTTTGCGGAACAGAGATGGTTTTACTTGATTAAACCTTGAAAAATCATATATTTTCGGATAGATATTCAAAAAAGGAGTTTTTTTTTCGTTAAATGCAACTCGATAACTTCAAAACTGCCTGTACGTCATTCAAAACCAACTAAAAAATTAGTTTCCAATCTGTGAAAACAAGCTTTTTCGCAAAACAAGATGGTTTTACTTGATTAAACCTTGACAAATCATATACGTCCGGAAATATATTTTGAAAATGAAGTTTTCTGCATGGACTACACTTCGATACCTCCAAAATTGCCTTCACGCGAATCAAAACCAACTAAAAAATTAGTTTCCAATCCGTGAAAACAAGTTTTTTTGTGGAATGGAGATGGTTTTACTTGAATAAACCTTGACAAATCATATATTTTCGGAAAGTTATTCAAAAAAGGAGTTTTTTCTCGTTAAATGCAACTCAATAACTTCAAAACTGCCTGTACGTCATTCAAAACCAACTAAAAAATTAGTTTCCAATCTGTGAAAACAAGCTTTTTCGCAAAACGGAGATGGTTTTACTTGATTAAACCTTGACAAATCATATACGTCCGGAAAGATATTGAAAAAATTAAGTTTTCTGCGTGAACCGCACCTCGGGAGCTTCAAAATTGCCTTAAAGCGAATCGAAACCAACTAAAAAATTAGTTTCCAATCTGTGAAAACAAGCTTTTTTGCGGAACAGGGATAATTTCAATTGATTATACTGCGACAAATCATATCTTTCCGGAAATATATTTTGAAAATTAAGTTTTCTGCGTGAACCGCACCTCAATAACTTCAAAATTGCCTTTACGCGAATCAAAACCAACTAAAAAATTAGTTTCCAATCTGTGAAAACAAGCTTTTTTGCGGAACGGGGATGGTTTTACTTTATTAAACCTTGACAAATCATATCTTTCCGGAAATATATTTTGAAAATAAAGTTTTCTGCGTGAACCGCACCTCAATAACTTCAAAATTTCCTTCAAGCGAATCAAAACCAACTGAAAAATTAGTTTCCAATCCGTGAAAACAAGTTTTTTTGCGGAACAGAGATGGTTTTACTTGATTAAACCTTGAAAAATCATATATTTTCGGATAGATATTCAAAAAAGGAGTTTTTTTTTCGTTAAATGCAACTCGATAACTTCAAAACTGCCTGTACGTCATTCAAAACCAACTAAAAAATTAGTTTCCGATCCGTGAAAACAAGTTTTTTTGCGGAACGGAGATGGTTTTACTTGATTAAACCTTGACAAATCATATTATTTCGAAAAGATATTCAAAAAAAGAAATTTTCTGCGTGAACTGCACCTCAATAACTTCAAAATTGCCTTTACGCGAATCAAAACCAACTAATTAATCAGTTTCAATCCAGGAGTATGTATTAGATTTTTAGCGGAACGGAGATGGTTTTACTTGATTAAACCTGTAGAAATAATATGTTTTCAGAAATAAATTGAAAAAAGGAAGTTTTCTGCGTGAACCGCACCTCGATAACTTCAAAACGGCCTTTACGCGATTCAAAACCAACTAAACAATTAGTGTCCGATCTGTGAAAACAAGCTTTTTTGCGGAATCGAGATGGTTTTGCTGGTTTTGAATCGCGTAAAGGCAGTTTTGAAGTTATCGAGGTGCGGTTCAAGCAAAAAACATCCTTTTTTGAGTATCTTTCCGAAAATATATTATTCATCAAGGTTTAATCAAGTAAAACCATCTCCGTTCCACAAAAAAGCTTGTTTTCACAGATTAAAAACTAATTTTTCAGTTGGTTTTGAATCGCGTAAAGGTAGTTTTGAAGTTATCGAGGTGCGAGTCACGCAAAAACCTCCTTTTATGAATATCTATCCGAAAATATATGATTCGTCAAGGTTTAATCAAGTAAAATTATCTCCGTTCCGCAAAAAAGCTTGTTTTTACAGTTTGGAAACTAATTGTTTGGTTGGTTTTGAATCGCGTATAGGCAGTTTTGATGTTATCGTGGTGTTATTAACGCCAAAAACCTCCTTTTTTGAATATCTTTCCAGAAAGATATGATTTGTCGAAGTTTAATCAAGTAAAACCATCTCCATTCCACAAAAAAGCTATTTTTCACGGATTGAAAACTGATTTTTTAGATGGTATTTTCAATCGCGTAAAGGCAATTTTAAAGTTATCGAAGTGCGAATCACGCAAAAAACCTCGTTTTTTGAATATCTATCCGAAAATATATGATTTGTCAAGGTTTAATCAATTGAAACCATCTTGGTTCCGTGAAAAACTAATTTTCCTGGAATGGAAACTAATTATTTAGTTGGTATTTTGAATCGTGTAAAGGCAGATTTGAAGTTATCGAGGTGTGGTTCGTGCAGAATTCTTTCTTATTTCAATACCTTTCCAAAAATATATGTTTTGTCAAGGTTTAATCAAGTAAAACCATGTCCGTTCCGCAAAAAAACTTGTTTTCACGGATTGGAAACTGATTTTTTAGATGGTATTTTCAATCGCGTAAAGGCAATTTTAAAGTTATCGAAGTGCGAATCACGCAAAAAACCTCATTTTTTGAATATCTATCCGAAAATATATGATTTGTCAAGGTTTAATCAATTGAAACCATCTTGGTTCCGTGAAAAACTAATTTTCCTGGAATGGAAACTAATTATTTAGTTGGTATTTTGAATCGCGTAAAGGCAGATTTGAAGTTATCGAGGTGTGGTTCGTGCAGAATTCTTTCTTATTTCAATACCTTTCCAAAAATATATGTTTTTTCAAGGTTAAATCAAGTAAAACCATGTCCGTTCCGCAAAAAAACTTGTTTTCACGGATTGGAAACTAATTTTTTAGTTGGTTTTGAATCGCGTCAAGGCAGATTTAAAGTTATCGAGGTGCGTTTCACGTAGAATTCTATCTTATTTCAATACCTTTCCGAAAATATATGATTTGTCAAGGTTTAATCAAGTAAAACCATCTCCGTTCCGCAAAAAAGCTTGTTTTCACAGATTGAAAACTGATTTTTTAGTTTGGATTTTGAGTCGCGTAAAGGCAGTTTTGAAGTTATCGAGGTGCGGTTCACGCAGAAAACTTCCTTTTTTTAATATCTTTCTGAAAAGATCTGATTTGTCCAAGTATAATCAATTGAAACCATCCCCCTTTTGCAAAAAAGCTTGTTTTACAGATTGTAAACTTATTGTTTAGTTAGTTTTGAATCGCGTATAGGCAATTTTTAAGTTATCGAGGTGTGGTTCACGCAGAAAACTTCTTTTTTTCAATATCTTTAAGAATCATATGATTTATACAGGTTTAATCAAGTTAAACTATCTCCCTTCGGCAAAAAAGCTAATACATACCCCGGATTGGAAACTGATTTTTTACTCATGTGGAAAAATTATAAATAGACCATACATAGACTATATATGGACTACCATACCTTATCCATACATACGAATGAGCATACATAATCCATGTATTGACTAGACAAAAATATTTAAAAATTCTTGAATATTGCGGGAGAAATACATCACAGTATGATTTTTTATTTTTACAAATTTACCTGCATTAACTTGCAATTTCAAGCCTTATGACTCTCTTTACGCCTGTAAAAATTATATTTGTGTCAAGTAAATTCAAAAAATATTACAGTAGTTGGTTTGATGAATTTCCCTTTATAAAAGAGAGCTATCGCTATCTTGCGTAAGATTTTTATTCGTGAGCTGATTGGTGAAGAAGTTTTTAAAATATTCGAAGAGTGCATTTTGAGGTTACTCTTATTGTTTTTTCCTATGCGCGCTTGAAGCGCGCTCAGAAGAACTAGTTTAATTTCAAAGTAGCTTCATTGCAAAGAAAATTCAAAATTAATCAACGTTAAATACCTTCGAAAATTTTGCTGTGATTCAGGACGATCGAGACCATAAATTAATGGTGATAGTTGTCAGTTCTCAGAAAACTTGATCGAACACCCCTTATTGAACATGAAAAAAGATCCTCCTTAGGCAGTCCTAGGTGACTATTTCAAGGCTAAAATAAATCAAATCCTTCACAAAGTATCTACTCTTTTTTTTTAAAATAAATTTATGATTAAAAAAAAATTTTTTTTAATAAAAGACTTATTTGATTGAAATCCGGGTGATGAACGAGCAGATGTAGTCTAGGTGAAGTGGCTTTTCATTCTCGTCGGACTATATATAGTATATACTTATGTCTGTTATATAATAATATAACCAGAAACTGCTATTTCAGTATTATCAAAAACACTGTTATGAAAAATTTCAAAACAAATATTTTTTTAGTTTAATTCACAAATTTAATTTATTTTTCGTTTATATTTTAAACTATTAAGTGGAATTTCATGATATTTCAATCAACTTTTAATTTCTACTCTTCGCGGTTTCAACCAACAACTTGAACTTCGTGAGAAATCAAAAGTTCAGTTGAAAAGTAAAAACGCATTAGACACACCATGACGAAGTTCCAATTTATTTATTTTGAAAACAAATAGGTTAATCAGGTGAATCAATATATTCAAAAAGTGAGTGATGATAACTGTAATAATTGTATAACGTATAAGCGGCTTTTTATTTTAGCAACAAGAAGATGTTACCTTATTTAAAAGTCGTATTACTAAGTTGATCACCCGAAATTTAAATCAGATAATTCTTTTATTAAAAAAAAAAAAAAAATTTCATCATAAATTTATTTTTAAAAAAAGAGTAGGTAGATACTTTGTGAAGGATTTGATTTATTTTAGCCTTGAAATGGTCACCTACGACTGCCCAAGAAGGATCTTTTTTCATGTTCAATAAGGGGTTCGATCAAGTTTTCTGAGAACTGCTAACTATCACCATTAATTAACGGTCTGAATCATCCTGAATCACAGCAAAATTTTCGAAGGTATTTAACGTTAATTAATTTTAAATTTTCTTTGCAATGAAGCTACTTAGAAATTAAAAATTCATCAAACTAACTACTGTAATATTTTTTTAATTTACTTGACACACATATAATTTTTACAGGCGTAGAGAGAATCATAAGGCTTGAAATTGTAATTTAATCCAGGTAAATTAGTAAAAATAAAAAATCATACTGTGATGTATTTTCCCCGCTATGCTCAAAAATTTTTTAAATATTTTTGTCTAGTCCATACATGGATTATGTATGCTCATTCCTATGTATGGATTAGGTATGGTCGTCCATATATAGACCATACATAGACCATGTATGGACCACCATACCTAAACCATACATAGGAATGAGCATACATAGTCTATGTATAGACTAGTTATGGAAAACACAAAAAATTTTAAATAAATACTTGCTGGCATTTTTTAGAGACACCTCGAGTATTAAGGAAAAAAAAAAAGATCATTCGCACAAAAATCATGCTTGTATACAAGAACAACCATTATTTTTTTGTAAAAATTATTTTTAAAATCATAAAGGTACTTTGTAATTAATTAAAATTAATTAATTTGAGAAACATCGTTTACAGGCTTGACGAAAACAAAATAAACTCAAATTGAAAAATCAAAGATTTTAAAGACTAAAATTTACCAAAAAATAATTTAAAAAGTTGAAAATAGTAACTTTACAAAGTAATCTTAAGCAATTTTCATTACTTGGTTCTTGAGAGATTTTCTTATTGAAGTGTGGAATTTTTTATCGTTTACGAGATCAGTAATCCAAATCAATTGAGGACCAGGGTAGTAGAAATAAATGATTTTACATACCGCTTCGTTTGGACTCTTAGCAATTTTGAAACCAGACCTAAGCTAGGCCACCTGAAATAAATTGATACAATCACAAAGTACCTATTTTGTACGGTGACTAAGAGAAATAATTTTATATTCAAATTGAGAACTTATCTGATATATGTTTTCAATGTAGCCAATCTTTTGTGTAGCCTGTAACTTCATCGATTCTATAGTTTTGAATTTTAAAAAAGCCGCTTCAAATTGGAACCATTTTTTTTTACACTTCATGCTGTTTAGCTTTTGAATTATTTTACATGAGAGACTTTTTTATTTTAAGTTGTATTTGAATTTTTAATCAATTTTAATTTTTTTGGAATTTAAAAAATTTTTGATCACTGAAGACTAACCCTACTAACTTGAAAATGATGACATTCAACCAACAACTTACTTTTGTTTGTTTTCAAGTACGTAGGGTTAGTCTTCAGTGATCAAAAATTTTTTAAATTCCAAAAAAATTAAAATTGATTAAAAATTCAAATACAACTTAAAATAAAAAAGTCTCTCATGTAAAATAATTCAAAAGCTAAACAGTATGAAGTGTAAAAAAACAATGGTTCCAATTTGAAGCGGCTTTTTTTGCTGTGTCTCACATTTTGAGTTGTATTTGAATTTTCAATCAATTTTAATTTTTTTGGAATTTAAAAAATTTTTGATCACTGAAGACTAACCCTACTAACTTGGAAATGACGACATTCAACCAACAACTTACTTTTGTTTGTTTTCAAGTTAGTAGGGTTTATCAGAGTTCAGGTTATCGACGACGGCTATAAAACTAGGGTACCTTGTTCCCGAAGAGCGATCCTAGGTGTAACAGTCGTTGGTGACGTTGCTTATCCAGGTCGAATCATTACTAGTGGTGTTTAAATTTATCAAATTTATCAATTTATTATGCGAGTGATAAAGAGTGACCCCAAAATTAGTCCGTTTTTGAACCCATGAAATTCGAATTAATTTTGAATCTAAATAGTAGTTTCTAGTCTAAAATGAATCTACGCAAAATTTTTAGTTGCGAAATTTTTTTTGTTACAAAGATATGACCGAAAAACGTCATTTTTTTATACAGACGTTTAAAGGGGCAATTTTCAAAAGTTTAATTTTTACAACAAAAAAAATACTATCGTATTCAGCATAAAATTCTAAGTTTTTCCAAGTTTCATTAAATCACGTGCCGAAAAAAAGCGGGAAAAATAAGAAGAAGAAGAAGAGATAAAGGAGGGCGGGTCATTGTAAAAGTTTTGTAAAAGTGTTGAGGTGTCGACAGCTCTGCACGGCAAGAGGTGCTAATGGTCGCTGCAGCATCCAGCGTTTAGGTAGTCCGCGGAGGGGATGAAGCGCTGCTCTGCTGTCGTGAAGGTACAGTTGGATCTGAGGGAGAGAGGGAAAGAGAGAAACTACCCCCAGCAGTCGCCGTTGGGGCCAGTGTAGCGCGGCTGTTGCGTAGGTTGCGAAAGGGGGGGGGGGTCTGAACTTCGCCAAGCGCCTCCTGACACCCAAAGCCGCTAGAACTGTCATCGGCCCCTCACTACTCATCGTTCTGATCTACCATCAGTCATAACACTTCAGATCATACTGTGCAGTGAACGACCTCGTGGTACTGTGTTTACGACATACTGTACGGTAGCACAGTGTAATTACTAATCGATAATACAAAAAAAACCACGGAGGAAGCTTTTTCAAATCGCTTAAAATTAAAAGGTTCATAAAAAATTCAGATCTTTCACGGATTCATTAGTGATCACTCTTTTCGCCGAGAACCAGAGGTAGCACTACAGAGAATCATAGTTGCAGTGATCAACCCCGTGGTGCAGTTTCTACGTCACGACTAGTGTAGCGTTTAAGTGAATTTGTTTATCGAGGACCAATAAGGTGAGCTGAGAGAAAAAAAGCATGCCCAGTTATTATTATTTATAGTTTTTCGCGCCAGTCTAAATTCCCGGAGCGTCCCGAAAAAATTGCAGTACCATAACGCGGCGCACTATGCCCCCACGTGTCGTCTAAAAATCGATTTTTAGGACTTACGGTGCATGCGAGCCTGCCAATTTTCAATATTTTCGAGTTTTTCGCGTCAATCTAGTTACCCGCGTCGTCCAAAAAAAGATTTTTATTACGGTGCATCCAAGCCTGCCAACTTTTTATTTTTTCGAGGTTTTAGCGTTAATCTAGTTACCCGCAGTGTCCCGAAAAACTCACTGGTACGGCGCCGTGGCACGCCTTGACAACGCGCGCCGTCCAAAAAAAACCGTTTCTAGGGCTTATTACGCATGCAATCATGTACACTTGATATTTATAGTTTTTCGCATTGATATCGACGGCCCCAGCAAAGAAAAAACTTAGCTAAAAATTTGTATTTTTAAAAATATCATTTAAAGGCTTGAATGAATAAAAAAATAAAAAAGAATAAAAAATCGGTTTAATTGTCGATATTGTAGAATTTTTTATTATTATTATTTTTTTTAATTACTTAATCCTCTCAATGATGATTTTAAAAATGCAGATTTTGAGCTTAGGTTTTTCTTTGCTGGGTTCATCGATATACGTATTCGTGGTGTCTAAAAAAACAAGCTCGCTTGAAATATTATTTTTGAAAAAAAAAAAAAAAATTTAATTATTATAGGTTTGGTATAAATAATATCTCAACTCCTTTGAATGCTGAATGTTTCATTAAGGAACAATGTTTATAAAAACGACCTTAGTTATAACTTTGTATTTACCTTTTTCCAAATAGATTATCTTAGGGAGCGTACACAAACTACGTTGCCTTATTTAGGGGAGGGGGGGGGGGTTTCATGAATGTCTACGCTGGGCCACGTGGGGGGGGGGGCTGAGCTTATATCACGTGCCTTTTTTTTAGGGAGCTGCTGTTAGAAAAAAAAAATTTTTACTATAAAATTTCAATGACGCGCCACGAGTTCAACAAATAATCTGATCAGCTATCCCTCAAGCTCTAAGCCTCCAAAACCCTGGGCGCTGAGTTCAATAAATAGACTGGTCAATTATCCCCCAAGCTCTAAACCTCCAAAACCCTGGGCGCCAGAGCTCAACTAAAAAACGTATCACCTATCCCCCACGCTCTAAGCCCCCAAAACCCTGGGCGCCAAGTTCAATAAATAGACTGGTCAATTATCCCCCAAGCTCTAAACCTCCAAAACCCTGGGCGCCAGAGTTCAACTAAAAAACTTATCAGCTATCCCCCAAGCTCTAAGCCCCCAAAACCCTGGGCGTCGAGTTCAATAAATAATCTGATTAGCTATCCCCCAAGCTCTAAGCCCCCAAAACCCTGGGCGCCGAGTTCAATAAATAGACTGGTCAATAATCCCCCAAGCTCTAAACCTCCAAAACCCTGGGTGCCAGAGTTCAACTAAAAAACTTATCAGCTATCCCCCAAGCTCTAAGCCTTCAAAACCCTGGGCGTTAAGTCAATAAATAGACTGGTTAATTATCCCCCAAGCCTTGAATTTCCAAAACGATGGAAGCTAGAGTTCAATAAAAAAACTGATTAGTTCCCCTTGAAGCTCTTAACCTCCCAAAACTCTGGTTACCGAGTGAAAATATTACAAAATGATACAAAATCAGTATAAAATAAAAAAAATAAATGACCATTAAACAACCAAAAATTTTTGCGCTTTTCTCGAAAAGTGTCTCATTCGTAGAAACATTCAATTTATAGTTAAAAAAAAATAAAAATTTGTTAATAACGTTGCAAACAAAGAGTTAAACAATAAGTAAAAACTTATAGCGTTTTCTAGAGAACCACGCCATTTTGGAATTAAAAATTTCAGATTTAAAACTTTATGATATAATAGCTCCAGTGCGTCGTAATGAGATATTGTTATAAATTATTCATTTCATGCTTAAGTTAACTAAAATGCAGTCATAATTTGGAATAATTCAACTCGGGCTCCCAAGGTTTTTGGGGGTTTAGAGCTTGGGGGATAGCTCATGAGCTCTTTTGTTGAACTCGGGCGCCCAGGGTTTCAGAGGTCTAGAGCTTGGAGGATGGCTAATCAGTTTTTTTGTTGATCTCGGGCGCCCAGGGTATTTGGGGGTATAGAGCTTGAGGAATAACTGATCAGTTTTTTTGTTGAACTCGACGCTTAGGGTTTTGGGGGCTTAGAGCTTGGGGGATAGCTGATCAGTTTTTTTGTTGAACTCGGGCACCCAGGGTATTTAGGGGTTTACAGTTTGGGGGTTGGCTGATAAGCTTATTTATTGAACTCGACGCCCAGGGTTTTGGGGGTTTAGAGCTTGGGGGATAGCTGATCAGTTTTTTTATTGAACTCGGGCGCCCAGGATTTTGGGGGCTTAGAGCTTGGGGGATAGCTGATAAGTTTTTTTGTTGAACTCGACGCACAGGGTGTTTGGGGGTTTAGAGCTTGAGGGATAGCTGATCAATCATTTATTGAACTCAGCGCTCAGTGTTTTTGGGGTTTAAAGCTTGGTGAATACTTGATTGATTATTCTTGGATCCCAGCGCGACTTTTGGTTCTGGATTTCCAGACCGGAAATTTTTCGGCTCTTGATGCATCCATACCCACTATATGGGAAATAACGCCCCTGAGTCATGGTGATATTCACGGAAGACATAGACTAGATTGAACTTATTTCTGAATTAAAGTTTGTGATCTCATTACAATTATTTATAATTAGTTAAAAAAAGCTTGTCCTTCAAAAAATGTAAGTAAATGTTAGATATAATATTATAAATAAAATAATGTAAGTATCATTATCAAAAGTTTTTAATTCTATAAGAAACAGTAAAAATTTTTTGAGAAAAAAATCTACGTTCTACTGGGGGGGGGGGGGGTCGACGAAAAATCTTCATTGAGTCACATGGGGGTAGGGGGGGGGGGTCGAAATACTCCTAAAATTAGGCTATGAAGTTTGTGTACGCTCCCTTACGTGTAATCTTTCCAGGCCAAGATGTCTCATCTACGACCAGTTGACAACAAAGACTGCTTACTTGTCGAGTTCCCCAATGAGAGCGACTCGTTGGGCTATATTTTTTCTAACTGGTTATGCCCACCTCCGGAAGTCAAAAATCAGTTGCAAGTTCTCATCGAGGAAAAAAAAATAATATGTTGCCAATGGCCAATAAACTCTAACGTATCGGCGGCAAGCATTATGAATCGGCTGCTCAAGTCGATAAAGTGGGAAATACACCCCGTAAGGATTTTAGAAGTTGGTGGTGAGTATATTTGTAAACAATTTGACAATAATTAGTTAAACTATTAGTTTAATTTTTCTTTTAACAAGCGGTTCTGTTTTATTTTTTACAGATTGGATTCATATTCAGAACAGGTATAGGAACTTTGAGAGAAACAGTAATCCTGAAAACTCTCCTGGAGATGAAAGAAAGCGAAATTTAAAAAGATCTGCAACTTCAACAAAAAATGATGCGTCAATGGAGCCAAGCAAGAAAAGGATGAAGAAGACGAAAAAATCAGGTTATTAAAAAATTTATAAAAACTGAATAAAAAATGCATCATCAAGTATTTTCATGTACCTTTTTTTTGTTTGTTACAGATAACAATGATTTACCATGTGTGTCTGAAAAAAAGAAGGCTCAGCATAAAGTAATGACTTATTTTACGTTTATATATATATATATTTTTTGCTTTTTATAATATTTTTTATTACGGTTGCAGCTTTTCGATGAAATTAACTTTGATACTGATTCGGAAGATGATACCCTATGCGACGATGGAGAAGCAACAGTTGCTGCAGCAGCAACAGAAAACTCTGGCAACATTCAAAAAGATCTGATACAGGCAGAAGATGAAAACAACAAAGGAGAACAGAGTCATCTAAGCGGGTCACAACATGGAGTTGAAGAGACAGTAGATGAATTAAATAACGATTATGAAAACTTAACTGAAGGAGAAGAGAAAATTACCGAATTGCATTCAGTTACTGAGGTAGACGGTGAGCTTCGACCATGCTTCGAATGCTGCAAAAAAGATGATGTGCTAAGAAAAAAAGAAGATGAACTCAATCAACTGAGGAATTTTTTAAAAAAAAGTAGAAGAGGAATAATCTGATTGTACTTTTATTATTTATAATGCTATAACATATGATTATTATTATTATTTTTTTTTTTCACAGAAATCGATTTTTTAATCGGCAAAAACGAGAGCTTGGTCAGCAGAAGAAGAATTGAATTTCGCAATGTTGAAGTTCATACAGGTAAAAAATGTCATTTTTAAATTGAATTTTCAAAGAAAAAAAATATTTTTTATAATTTATTTTCTTATTTACAGATTCTCATGACAGAGTTAATAACGGCAGTAGTGACGGTTATAGCGAGAGTAGTGGAGACGATCATGGCAGTTGTTCTGGCGCAGTCAATAAAGACATGGAAGGCGAAAGGCCAGGCGCGACTCCAAATTTGGTAAATTAAAAATTTATTTTATTTATTATTATTTTTTTCTTTTTTTTGTGAAATTACAAAATCTGATTTTTAATAATTTTATTTCATGTCAACAGGGAAATCAGTATATCATTAATACTGACCTTTTTAAAAGAACAGAAAAAAGAAATAACATCGAAGATGCGACCGATTTCCTACTGAGAGCCGTATTCACACCAGAAGATATCGCTGATCACTCGAGTGGTAAGCAGTCGAACGCCAACGTATCTAAAGGTTTAACAGTAAACCAAAAGCCTAAAATCGACTAAGCAAAATTAAGTAGTGTTAAAGGTTATATCTTGTAATTGATTTATAACTTCCGATACATAATCTGAAAAGTATATAAATAAGTTTTTTTTTTTTTTTTTTAGAAACATCATTTCCATTTTTTCAAAGAAAACTGGCATGGACAGGAGTAAGATAAAAATTAGGATCCCTGTTGAATGTCCACACGTGTGTCACACGTGTGGCACACGTAACGTTATTTTCAAGTAGATGATTATAAAAAGGAATAAAATATGGATATAGTTAATTATTTAATGATTTTATAGCCTCTTATGTCATAAATAATCAAAAAATTGTTTTTTTTTTTTTATTTTACGTGCTTTTATTTAACTCACAATGTTTCGTCGTTGTCGTCGTACGTTCAAAACTGCCAAGCTCTAGAACTTGGAGCTTGTAAGACCTGGAGGTCTGAAATTTTGCAGAGAGTCTAGGTTCGGATGACAATACATGAATCCGTAGTCACTTATCGACCTGGACCTCCAGGTCGCCGATGACGGGGGTACTTAAAGGAGTCATCTCCGAGAATTTGGGATAAATTCTTCGGGGATGACTTTGAGGAAAGTTCTAGAGTATTTATCGAGGCAATTTGAACCTAAGTACCAAGGTCACCGATGATGGGGTTACCCGGGGTACCTGGGGGTCATCTCCGAGAATTCGAATCAAATTCTTGGGATATGACCTAGGATAGATTTCGGGGGTGTTTCACAGCATATGAGGAAGAAGTTTGAACCTGGAGAGCCAGGTCGACGATAACGGGTGTACCTAGGGAACCTGGAGGTCATCTTCGAGAGTTAGGAACAATTTCTGCGGAAATGACTTTAAGAGGTGTTATAGAGTATTTATCGAGGCAACTTAAACCTAGGTACCCAGGTCGCCGATGACGGTTGTTCCTGAGGAACCTGGAGGTCATCTTCGACAGTTTGGGCCAATTTCTGCGGGGATGACTTAAAAGTTCTGCATTTTTGTTCAACTAAATTATACTTCTCGGAGATGACCCCCAGGTACCCCAGGTACCCCCATCATCGGTGACCTTGGTACTAATGTTCAAATTGCCTCGATAAATACTCTATATTACCTCTTAAAGTCATTTCCGCAGAAATTTTCCCTAACTCTCGAAGATGACCTCCAGGTTCCCTAGGTACACTCGTCATCGTCGACCTGACTCTCCAGGTTCAAACTTCTTCCTCATATGCTCTCAAACACCCCCGAAATCTATCCTAAGTCATATCCCAAGAATTCGACCCGAATTCTCGGAGATGACCCCCAGGTACCCCGGGTACCCCTATCATCAGTGACCTTGGTACTTTGGTTCAAATTGCCTCGATAAATACTCTATATTACCTCTTAAAGTCATTTCCGCAGAAATTGTCCCTAACTCTCGAAGATGACCTCCAGGTTCCCTAGGTACACTCGTCATCGTCGACCTGACTCTCCAGGTTCAAACTTCTTCCTCATATGCTCTCAAACACCCCCGAAATCTATCCTAAGTCATATCCCAAGAATTCGACCCGAATTCTCGGAGATGACCCCCAGGTACCCCGGGTACCCCTATCATCAGTGACCTTGGTACTTTGGTTCAAATTGCCTCGATAAATACTCTATATTACCTCTTAAAGTCATTTCCGCAGAAATTGTCCCTAACTCTCGAAGATGACCTCCAGGTTCCCTTAGGTACCCCCGTCATCGGCGACCTGGAGGTCCAGGTCGATAAGTGACTACGGATTCATGTATTGTCATCCGAACCTAGACCCTCTGCAAAATTTCAGACCTCCAGGTCTTACAAGCTCCAAGTTCTAGAGCTTGGCAGTTTTGAACGTACGACGACAACGACGAAACATTGTGAGTTAAAGAAAAGCACGTAAAATAAAAAAAAAAACAATTTTTTTGATTATTTATGACATAAGAGGCTATAAAATCATTAAATAATCATATATATCCATATTTTATTCCTTTTTATAATCATCTACTTGAAAATAACGTTACGTGTGGCACACGTGTGCCCCACGTGTGGCCCACACGTGTGGACATTCAACAGGGATGAACAATCAAATCAGATCCATCTTCAATAGTAGTCACGCAGCGAAAAAATATAAGCTGAAGCAAATGCAAAAAATTGCACTATAAATGTTTGTAATTAATTTTGTAACATTCTTCAGTACGCTAAATTTCTTTGATATTTAATGGACTTTGATTACTTTCTGTATTTTTATAAGTAGGTAAGATGATAAATGTGTACAAATGTTATACTTTTGTAAGTGCTCATTTATGTTTTAAGCGATTGTGTAATTAATATTCATTCTTAAAACTTTAAATAAATACGTAATGTGTTTAATTTGTGATTGTTATTTTGTTTATATTTCTTCAGTATTTGAACTTTGAAGCAAATGGTAATAATCTCTTAAGATTTGCTTATCGTAGGATTAAATAAATTGTAAAAAAAATTATGTACTTAAAAGTTTATCTAAATAAATATAAAAAAACTTACCTCGAATTTTCGTCAACTGTTATATTAACCATTATTCTTTATTAACCAAGTATTTTTCCAAAAAAAATGAAAAAATAAACCAATAGTATTAAAACTAATAAAAAATAATCAAACAAATACTTAAACTTACATAAACACTAAAAAAAATTAAAAAAAAAGACCCAGTACCAAAATCATAATAAAGTCTTAAATTATACTATTTAAAAAAATTTTATCGAAGCCTAAAATTGCATGCTAAATTTTTCTACAAAAAACATAACAAAATTTTAGGTAAAAAATTTACAGAAAAATATCTGAATTCACTATATATTTCCGTTTAAATATTTTAGTAAAATATTCTGCAGAAATTAATACAAAAATTCTTGTACTTATTCACATAAATATTACATGAATTTCTACAGAACAGTTGTGCAGATAATTTTCTTGAAAAAAAATTTTTTTTTCTCACAAAAATTCTTGTAGATTTTTCTGCACAAAATTTCTGACGCGAATTTTTTAATAAAAACTTTTGCAAGAATTCTACAAAAAACTATGTAGAATTCTTGTCGAATTTTTGCGAGAATTTCTGCAGGATTTTTTCGTAATGGACCCTATAACGCTGGGCAAAAAAATGAATAAATCAATTTATAAATAAACCATTAAACCAACAAGCCTACAACCCCATAACGCTGGGCATAAATATGAATAAAATAATTTATAAATAAACAAATAAATCAACAAGCCTACAACCCCCTAACGCTAAGCGAAAAAAATTAATAAAAAAATTCATAACTAAACAAATAAACCAACAAGCCTACAACCCCATAACACTGGGCGAAAAAATTAAAATATAAATTTATAAATAAACAAATAAATCAACAAGCCTATAACCCCATAACGCTGGGCATAAATACTAATAAAATAATTTATAGATAAACAAACAAGCCTATACAACCACATAACCTTAGGCGTGTAAAAATTAATAAATAAGTTTATAAATAAACCAATAAACCAACAAGCCTACAAACCCATAACGCTGGGCATAAATACTAATAAAATAATTTATAGATAAACAAACAAGCCTATACAACCACATAACCTTAGGCGTGTAAAAATTAATAAATAAATTTATAAATAAACAAATAAACCAACAAGCCTACAACCCCATAACTCTGGGCGAAAGAATTATTAAATAAATTTATAAATAAACAAATAAACCAACAAGCCTACAACCCTAAGTCGTTGGGCGAAAAAATTAATAAATAAGTTTATAAATAAACCAATAAACCAACAAGCCTACAACCCCATAACGCTGGGCATAAATATTAATAAAATAATTTATAAATAAACAAACAAGCCTATACAACCACATGATGTTAGGCGTGTAAAAATTAATAAATAAATTTATAAATAAACAAATAAACCAAGAAACCTACAACCCCATAACGCTGGGCAAAAAAATTAATAAATAAATTCATAAATAAACAAATAAACCAACAAGCCTGCAACCCCATTACGCTGGGCGTGAATACTAATAAACTAGTTTTTAACTAAAATAGTTTTTAACTATCCTCCAAGCGCTATACCCCCAAAAGTCTGGGCGTGGAGTTCAATGAAGAAACTGATAAGCTACCCCCAAAAAACCTGGGCGTCGAGTGCAATAAATGAACTGATCAGCTATCCCCCAAAACCCTAGGTGCCCGAGTTCTACAAAAAAACTGGCCAGCTACCCCCCAAGCTCTAAACCCCCATAACCTTGGATCCCCGAGTTCTACAAAAAAACTTATCGGCTATCCCCAAAGCTCGAAACCCCCAAGACCCTGGGCGTCCGAGTTCAACATAGAATGGAGGCTCAAGGCTTGGGGGGTTTAGAGCTTGAGGGGTAGCCGGCTTCTCTGTTGAACTCGGGTGCCCAGGGTTTTGAGGGTTTAGTTTTTTGTTGAACTCAGGCACCCAGGGGGTTCGAAAGCTGAGGGGATAGCCAACCAGTTTTTTTGTAGAGCTCGGGCACCCAGGGTTTCGGGGGATAGCTGATCAGTTAGTTTAAGGAACTAACAGCCTAGGGTTTCGGGTGGTAGCACATCAGTTTCTTTATTGAACTCTACGCCCAGACTTTTGGGGGTCTAGAGCTCGGAGGATAGTGAAAAACTATTTTAGTTAAAAACTAGTTTATTAGTATTTACGCCCAGCGTTATACTGTTGCAGGCTTGTTGGTTTATTTGTTTATTTATAAATTTATTTATTTTTCGGCAGCGTTATGGGGTTGTTGGCTTGTTGGTTTATTAGTTTATTTATAAATTTATTTATTAATTTTTTCACCCAGCGTTATGGGGTTGTAGGATTCTTGGTTTATTTGTTTATTTATGAATTTATTGAATAATTTTTTCGACCAGCGTTATGGGGTTGTAGGCTTGTTGGTTTATTAGTTTATTTATAAATTTATTTATAAATTTTTTCGCCCAGCGTTATGGGGTTGTAGGCTTGTTGGTTTATTTGTTTATTTATAAATTTATTTAATAATTTTTTGCCCAGCGTTATGGGGTTGTAAGATTCTTGGTTTATTTGTTTATTTATAAATTTATTTATTAATTTTTACACGCCTAACATCATGTGGTTGTATAGGCTTGTTTGTTTATTTATAAATTATATTATTAATATTTATGCCCAGCGTTATGGGGTTGTAGGCTTGTTGGTTTATTGGTTTATTTATAAACTTATTTATTAATTTTTTCGCCCAGCGTTATAGGGTTGTAGGCTTGTTGGTTTATTTGTTTATTTATAAATTTATTTAATAATTCTTTCGCCCAGAGTTATGGGGTTGTAGGCTTGTTGGTTTATTTGTTTATTTATAAATTTATTTATTAATTTTTACACGCCTAAGGTTATGTGGTTGTATAGGCTTGTTTGTTTATCTATAAATTATTTTATTAGTATTTATGCCCAGCGTTATGGGGTTGTAGGCTTGTTGGTTTATTGGTTTATTTATAAACTTATTTATTAATTTTTACACGCCTAAGGTTATGTGGTTGTATAGGCTTGTTTGTTTATCTATAAATTATTTTATTAGTACTTATGCCCAGCGTTATGGGGTTGTAGGCTTGTTGGTTTATTTGTTTATTTATAAATTTATTTAATAATTCTTTCGCCCAGAGTTATGGGGTTGTAGGCTTGTTGGTTTATTTGTTTATTTATAAATTTATTTATTAATTTTTCCACGCCTAAGGTTATGTGGTTGTATAGGCTTGTTTGTTTATCTATAAATTATTTTATTAGTATTTATGCCCAGCGTTATGGGGTTGTAGGCTTGTTGGTTTATTGGTTTATTTATAAACTTATTTATTAATTTTTACACGCCTAAGGTTATGTGGTTGTATAGGCTTGTTTGTTTATCTATAAATTATTTTATTAGTATTTATGCCCAGCGTTATGGGGTTGTAGGCTTGTTGGTTTATTGGTTTATTTATAAACTTATTTATTAATTTTTACACGCCTAAGGTTATGTGGTTGTATAGGCTTGTTTGTTTATCTATAAATTATTTTATTAGTACTTATGCCCAGCGTTATGGGGTTATAGGCTTGTTGATTTATTTGTTTATTTATAAATTTATATTTTAATTTTTTCGCCCAGTGTTATGGGGTTGTAAGATTCTTGGTTTATTTGTTTATTTATAAATTTATTTATTAATTTTTACACGCCTAAGGTTATGTGGTTGTATAGGCTTGTTTGTTTATCTATAAATTATTTTATTCATATTTATGCCCAGCGTTATGGGGTTGTAGGCTTGTTGATTTTGTAACGGGGTATTTCTTAAGAAAAGGGCCTCCCTTAAATAATTAACGGAGTTCCCGGGCCCTCCCATTACAAGAAAAATTCACACACAAAAACTCGGGGAAAACTCCATAAACTCTGGGGTAGGGTTCTCGCGAAAAGAAAACCTCCGGGACTGGTCGGTGAGCTAGAGAGAGAAGAAATAAATTATTACAAAAATCTTGGTTTAATTTGATTTTATTCTTGTCTACAAAAAAAAATCAAGTCTACAATTACAAGAAAATAAGTTTTAATTTGAGAACAAAGGAAATAAACAAAAACTATAAAGAAGTCTACAAAATGGCGGGTAACGACGCCGCACCAAGAAAGAAAAATCGAATTTATAAAAGACACTTTCAATGATATACAAACAAAAATTTCCTTTAGCGTACCGATATCCAAAAATTCCAGAAAAACATGCTTTATAAAAATTCATTTGTAACGGGGTATTTCTTAAGAAAAGGGCCTCCCTTAAATAATTAACGGAGTTCCTTGGCCCTCCCATTACAAAAAAAATTCGCACACAAAAACTCGGGGAAAACTCCTTATACTTTGGGGTCGGGTTCCCGCGAAAAGAAAACCTCCGGGACTGGTCGGTGAGCTAGAGAGAGAAGAAATAAATTTTTACAAAAATCTTGGTTTAATTTGATTTTATTCTTGTCTACAAAAAAAATCAAGTCTACAGTTACAAGAAAATAAATTTTAATTTGAGAACAAAGGAAATAAACAAAAACTATGAAGTAGTCTACAAAATGGCGGGTAACGACGCCGCGTCAAGAAAAAAAAATCGAATTTATAAAAGACACTTTCAATGATATACAAACAAAAATTTCCTTTAGCGTACCGATATTCAAAAAATCCAGAAAAACATGCTTTATAAAAATTTTCGGTAGAATAATACAAAAACCTTACGTTTACAAAAAAATTCCCAGGTATAAAAAAAATGACCACCGTTTGAAATACTTTATTTTTGGAAATTTGGGTTTCCAACTCTCAATATCCAGAACAAATATAACCCAAGTTATTCGGATTTGGTTGACCACCTAGCTGTAATGAAACAAAAAAAAATGTCTACA
This sequence comes from Encarsia formosa, assembly GCA_038277355.1. Lineage (NCBI taxonomy): Eukaryota > Metazoa > Arthropoda > Insecta > Hymenoptera > Aphelinidae > Encarsia > Encarsia formosa. Next base: position 32,954,920 of record CM076185.1, on the reverse strand, counting down.
GCACTCAAAAAAAAAACTACTGAAAAATAAACTTTAAAAGAAAAGAAAGTCTACAATTAGAAAACTTAGAACAGAGAAAATATAACACTCTCGAAAATATAACCTCACACCTTGGCTACTGAGAACAGAGTGACGCTTCCCCGCGTCTCTCTGGCTCAACTTCCTTCCTCACCATTCCCTTCAAACACTCTCAGCTAATCAACACAAAATATTTTAACCAAGCCTCATTCACACTCGAGGAACAGTAATATGTCCACCAATCAGACACATTCACGCCACACCACCTAATCACGCTCCCGTCTACAATCTTTCCGGTGACGATCGCCACGCCACCTATACCGCGCGAACATACGAAAAAAAGAATAAAAATAATGCACAGAGAGGCACTCACTGCGTTAACTTTTTCCTCGCGCACATACTCTCTCTCGCTCTCCCCATTTGCACACATTATTCGCGCAACGTACACAATACAAAAAAAAATAAAATCCCACTCACGCCCGTGTCTACTGTGGTGAGTGTGCGCGCACGGGCCTGGCGACGCAGTTGCGTCGTCTGCCGACACGCGCCGCGCACCTCCTCCGTCGCCGAAAACTCCCCGACGGAGAATCGGAACCCGTGTGTGGCGTATGTGTGTGTACGTGCGCGCCCTGGGCCGGGAGAGCCTTCCCGGGTGGTGAACATGTGTGTGTGTGTGTGTGTGTGTCGTGCGCGCGCCGTGTGTTCGTGCTGCTGAAACAGCATTCGACCGACGGCAACCGTCGCCACGTGGTTGGCTGCTGCTGTGAGAGCACGCGGCTCGGCTATCACCTGGGAAAGTAAACAAAACAAATTGATTATTTCACTACTTCCCATGTGACTTGACACTGCCAGGTAAGAAAAATAATTTACGAGGGATTCACTCCCTCGCAATTCCCCCCTGCCAAGCCGAAACATACCCATTATGTTTCGCCTGACAAAACACCTGGCAATGTCCAGTCACCTCTGGAAACCACAAACAACAAGATTGGTGGTATACTCACTGCTCAGTCTACCCAATTTTTCTCACAATGGTCTACTCATCTACAGTCCAGTCGTCTACATTTCGTCTACAAGTCAGTCGTCTACACAACAAAAAAAAAATAACACAAAAAAAAAATAAAAAAAAATAATAATATAAAGTCTACACAAAAAAAAAAAAAAATTTTATTCGAGTCGCCGACGTTTCAGTCGCTTGTTCTCCCGCCATACCTGACGAATAACATCGGGTCTGACATCATCCGGGAGCCGCTGAGCCATGAGTAAAAACTCCATGGCACTTAATATTCTTGGCTCAACTGGATTCATCGGCTCCAGGTGATGCCAGACCGAAGCGTCTACCAGGTTGGCCGGAGAAGGAGCGACCGGAACCTCGACGACTTCCGCAAGCTCGTCCCCACCGCTGTCCCGGGCGCGTTTCCCTGAGACCGATCCTCCCGCCACTGGTCCCGAACCCGGCGCGCCCACCCTGGGGACAACCCCAGTCGCAGAGCTCGGCGTGTCCCACCGAGTCCTTCTTCTGGCTCTTGACATGGCCGCAAATTGCTCGACGGAGAGGATCGCGCTCGTTTCGCTGCGTTTTCGATTACGCAGGCGTAATCAGCACGCTGAACTACAGCGAGGGCATTCCTCCACTCGAACTCTCCTGCGACCGCAGTTGTCACAGAAGGGTCTCACGAGGTAGCGGGGGCAGCGGCGAGTCTCATGACTCAGAGACCAGCACCCGAAACAACAATTGGGGGTCGGGTCTATGTGGGGGTCTGTGGCTACGACCGCGAGACCCCCAAACAATCGAACTTCAAGCTTAGCGGGAAGGCCTTGATTAAAAAAAGGTAGGTACCCGTTGGGGGGCGGGTCGTCGACGTCCATCCGAGTAGGAGCCCTAGTCACCTCTGCGGTCTCTATGGCAGTCGAAACTGGCATGGAGGTCGCAGGAGCGACTGGACTCGAACCTTGAACGGTACGCTTGACGGCCCCCCGCCCCACGGGAACCCGGGGCTGCTCGTCCGTCATCGACGTGGTCGTCGGGGTCTCGTCTACGGTAGGTAGGGTCGCTGGGGAAGGAGCGCGAGGTGGAGAGTGGCGGGGAGAAGGGTAGGATCCCCCCGAGACGTAATCGTCTAGTGTGAGGTGTCGCCGATGGTTGTTCTTCTTCTTCTTCTTCTTCTTCCTTCGTGGCGCCGTCTCTTCCGCCTCTCGTTGTGCCTCCTCCCTCAGGTCGTCCTCGTCACCTGCCGGGTAGATATTGAGGCCCACGTACGCCATCGGGACTCCGTTGGTCACCGTCGGTGAGACAGTGGCCTGGTGCGAGATCTCTTCCCAAGGGATGAGCGAGTCGTTGGGCCCGCTGGACGGGGGTGCCTCTTCCACGAACTCCATGGTTTCACCCCTTTCTGGCAAAACCCGGCCCGCGTTCCGCCGCTCGTAAGCCACGAGCTCTTCCTCGGCAGCGCGGCTCTCGGCTTACGGGTCGAAACCCCCACCCGTTTCAGCGACCACCTCGTCTACGACCTGCCATGGTCCTTGATCTTCCTCCTGTAGAAGTCGAACCTCCACCCCATGGAGGACTTCGTTAAACGACGAAGCCTCCCTGCTCTCGTCCAAGGAGAGGGGGCCGAGGTCCACTGGCAGTTCACCTGGCGGGGCAATCACCGTTGGTGTTGGGGTCTCTTCACCCTCGGGGGCCTGGCGCATGTCCGCCGGTAAGGAGGCCAAACACTCTTCGGCCACGAGCTCGTCCAACATGTCGTGGTAGTTGTCCTCCGCGAACATGTTGGAGAACTCCTCTGGCCAGTCGTCTGGTGAGCTGACTGCTTCCGCCATCCTGTGAACAAGTTTTACAACCAACAAAATAAGAATAAGGCTACAATTCATTTTGATCCTTACCTTCCCCGGACTACACAGGACAACACAGTCTACTACTTTACGGACTTTACGTTGACCTGATATCCCTAACCTAAAAATAAAATAAAAGAAGATAATACCCAGACGACACAAGGTAAGTCTACACATACCTGAAAGGAAAAAGAAAACACAAGTATACCTGCGACTCGCAGGATCCGTGGGAATTTGGAAGTACGCCTGTCTTAAGTCTATCTTACATATATACCTGGCTTTCCGCAAACTGTCTAACACCGTGTCCACACTGGGTAAGGCATACGCGTCCTTGCGAGATACCTTATTTACTCCTTCTGTCAGCTCTATCCGATGCTGCATGAGGGTAGTGAAACCCTGAAATTCTTCCGGCGGAGGCAAAATTTTCTTGGCTAGATCTTCTATCTGTCGTTTCTTTTCCGGTGTTTCCTTCACCTCTGCACATTCTGCAATTAGAGTTTTACCACTCTCTCCATCAGCCCTCATGAATATGTGACAAATTCCACTAGAACCACTCTTCCATGTACCAGCCGCGTAATCACAACGAATCTCAAAGGCTTGAATGAAATCTTGGCCCAAGATGATGTCATCGGTGATACCTTTTACTGCTCTGGGTGAAATTTTCTCTATCCTGCCATCTATATTTATCTTCAGATCTAACTGACCCAACACTGTGAGGTAGTTATTACCCACCTGTTTGAGACTTGTAGCGCAAGGTTTTAGTTTCTCTCGAAAATGCTCAGCTACCGACTCTCCCACAATAGACACCGTGGCACCAGTGTCGTGTAAGGCTTGGATTAGTTTCCCATCCAACAAAATCTTGAAGAAAAACCTGTTATCTCTCACCAGTCCACTGACTTCATCGTCTACTTCCTCAACTGGGCTTCGCACAGTTCCCCCCCCCCCCCCCTTGACGTGAACTAGTCTGAAAACCTTCAGCTTGTTCACTCACCCTTCCTGTAGGGGCTTTGTAAAACCTTCGATTCGGGGACCAGTCGATTTGTTCCACGAATTTCTGCATGGCAACGTTTATCTGTGTCAGTTTTTCATCACTTATATCATCCCCATTTGCCAACCTTTCAATCAATTGTCCTATCTCTTCCTCATTAACCTCTAAATCACCCTCTTTCCCTTCGTCTACCTTTTCCACCTCATCCAGTTGTCTACACTCAACGCCGATTTCACCATTAATTTCACTCACCTTTTCACCTGTAGTTACTTTTGTCTTGTTTACTCGGTCGCTAATACTTTCATCTACCTCCCTGTATACGATTTCTGTAGGCTTTTCACAAAACTTTTCACTTGTAGTTACTCCAGACCTCGTTACTCTACTGCTAATACTCATGTCTACCCCCTTGTCTACATTTTCTTTGGCATTTTCACAGGTCTTTTCACTTTCGGTTACTCCTGCTTCTGCTACTTTATTCATATGATTACTTTCTTTATGCATTGGTGTTGGTTTTTTCTCACTCAATTTTATCCCACTCTTATTTTTAGGAATTGCTCCTGTCTTCCTGGCTTTAAAATCATTCACCACTTTCCAAACATCCCATTTTTCACTCTCATTACTCTGACTTCCTGTCTCCCTAAACTCCTCTATTTCCTCACTTTCCTCCTCACCCGTCCAATCTTCTTCCCACATCTCTTCGACCTGTTGTTTCACACCCATCTCTCTGTCTACCTCATTACTGATGTCTACTGTTGTTGTGGCCCCTGTTTGTTGTTTGGGAGTGTTGGGCCACTCGACGCTCCCGCCTTGGCGTTTCCCAGCAAGGCTAACAACTTTGAACATCTTCCACAGTTTCTCACTGTAACACCCTTTGCACCACAAACTTGACAACTTGTTGCCTGGGCATTCAATGGGCAACTATTTGCAAAATGTCCAGTCTGTCTGCATTTATAGCAGCATAGATCTGGGCATTCCCAAATCCGATGACCAGTTCCACCACAACTACGACAGTTGCCCATTGGTCTACCTTCACTTTGAGTTTATTGTTGTCGTGATTGTTGTTGTGAATTTTGTTTTGTCTGTATTTGAGGTCCTAGTTGTGGTGGCCTCATTTGTTGTTGTCGATTTCCGTTTTGTTGGTTAAACTGGTTGTTCGGCCAGCCATTTTGATTACCAACGTTGTTTTGTCCATACATCCAGTTTTGTTGGTTACCTAACTGGTTACTTTGCACCTGAATACCTGCTACTTCATTTTTCTGACTTTGAATTGGACTGTCTACATTTTTATTCTTCTTATTTTTCTTTTTCGCATTCTTTACTTCGCCACTAACCGCTGCCACTTCATTCACTGCAGCCACTTTGCTTTTTGTGCTCGAAAATGCTGCTATAGGTATCCGGCATTTGTGTTTGGTAGGTGGTCCTACAAATCTGTTACAATCCTTTCTCTGTCTTTCGTACTTCCTTCCGTAGTGTTCCAAATCGTCTACTGTGTCTACTCTTTTGTTATCCAAGTACCACTTGTATTCAGGCTGCAATCCGCTTCTTATTATGTCTATCTGTTCATCTTCCTCCAGAGGACGCTTTAAGTATTTAAATAGGACTCCCAGACAAGTTATGTAATTCAAGATTGTTTCTCCTTTGCCTTGAGTCCTATTTCTTATCTCACCCATGACCTCATACTGTGAGTATTGGCCAATAAATTTTCTCTGGAAGCCCTTTTTAAACTCATGCCACGTTTCAATCTTCAAAATCGCCGTGTCGTACCATCTCAGGGCCCGATCTTCCATCACACTCGCTACTGCATTTATGATTTGAGTGTTCGACATGTTACTATTCCGTCTGCACCTGTCTAGCTTGTTAAGGAATTGTTCTGGGTTTTCTTTCCCCTCATCCCCTGAGAATTTTAAATTCAATCTTTCAAGATTCTCACACAATTGATATTGCCAGACTGTGTATACCCGTGTCTACGATGTCTTATTGGTGATCGGCTGTCTGACAATGAACTGCTGCGATTTCGTCTTGAGACGTGTCTATATTCTCTCGAACTGGATTTACTGCGATAATTTTGTCTACGTCTACTATGTTCTCTATCACATCTATGGCCTTGGATCCACGACCCCTGATGACGTTCCTCAGAAGAAGAATACGATCGGTGTCGATGGCCTCGGAGTCTACTATTGACTCATCTATGACTCCGTTCTCGTGACGATGAATCCCTTCTCTTACGAGACGGGGATCCGTGACGATTGCGTCGAGTTACGGAAGTTCGTAGTTTACTACGATGTGAATGTCCATGATGTAGTTCTTTGAACCTCGATCTTTGATCTTTTCTTTCTAAAGAACTGTGATCGAGTTCCCGAGATTTAACGTTGACGTGACGTCTTTCCCGCGATGTAGATTTATATCTCTTATGACCTGGTTTCGATTTGTAGTGGTTTTCCCTCGATGAGGATCTATAACGTTCTTCACGATGATGAGACGGCTCATTCTTTCTACCACGATGAACCTTGTTTGACTTATTACTCTCGTGCTGTCTAGTTATCTCATCGTCGTTTGTATCGCTACCACTACTTGTGTATCGTTTGTTTCGCTTTCTTTCATTGTCCAGTTTCTTTTCTTACTTTTTCATTTCTTCCTGTCTTCCTTCTGTTTTTCTGTTCTTAGAACTTCTCTTGACTAGCCGTTTTCTACGTAGTTCTATCTTACTATCATCCGAATCTCCACTCTCATAGTTTTTCTCTGACTCATAGTCATCTCCACCATTCAATTTACTCTCTTCTTTTCTTCGGTCCATTAACCTTTCCATATGTCTACTCGTTTCTACTTCTTATTTTCTCAAACTTAAGTTTAATTGTTTGTTTTCCCCTGCCAAGTGGACACCATGTGAAGGAGACATAAACAAGTTTTCCATTTCCAGAGCTTGAATTATGGTTTTTCTCAAACCCGTTTGATTTATTTTCTGTTAATGGACCCACACATGAGCTTAAAAAGCGTATTGTTGCTTTATTCAATGCACATTTACCAAAACCTAGACATACAGCTAAAAATAGCTTAGAATTTAAAAGTCATATTGATAAAATACATGTCCCACATAATTATACAATGGTTTCTTTTGATGTTGTTTCCCTTTTCACAAACATAGACAAACACTTAGTTTTACAAGTTATTAACAACAAATGGCATTTTTTAAGAAACAAAACAAAGTTAAACAAACGAGAATTTTTAGATCTAATCATTTTTATTCTTAACTCCACTTTTTTTAAATTTAATAATAAGTTTTACCATCAAATTAAGGGTGCTCCAATGGGTGGTTGTTGCAGCCCTTGGTTTGCAGATTTATGTTTAGAAGCTATTGAAAATAACTGTTTAGAAAAATTCAAAACTAGTTATTTAATATTTAAACGTTATGTTGATGACATTTTTTTAATTTGTAAAAAATCGCGCCTAAAAAACATACATGATTATTTTAACAGCTATGATGATTCAATTAAATTTACAATAGAGCACGAAAATAATAATTTGGAAATTAATTTTTTGGATCTAAAAGTTAAAAGGGAAAATGGCAAATTAATTACCAATTGGTACTGGAAAAATACATCCTCTGGTAGGTATGTGCACTTTGATTCCCATCACCCGATACAAATGAAAATATCTATCGTTTATATGTTAGTTGATAAAGCTGTTAAGCTCTCTGATAGAAGATTTCGTAAGACTAATTTGAGTTTTGTTAAAAATTTGCTTATTAATAATGGTTATCCTGTTGATTTTATTTCTAAATACACAAAATTCAGATTGAGAAAGCTTGACAGTCCCAATATTCATAATAATGTAGATGATTTTCACAATGAACCTTTTATAGTTTTGCCTTATCACAAATATTTTTCTTCCAATGTTCAGTTTATTTTTAAGAAATTTGGTATCAGAGTTGTTTATAGGTACACTAATAAATTAAATCAATTTGTAAATTTAGGCAAGGATACTGTAGATAAATTTAATAAAACTAACGTTATTTATAAAATTAATTGTAAAGATTGCGAAAAAACTTATATAGGTCAAACTAAAAGATTTTTGAGAGAACGTATTAATGAACATGAGTCTTATGTCAGACTTTTGGATGACAAATCTGTAATTGCATTACATTGCAATAATAATAATCATTTTTTTGATTTTGATAATGTCAAAATTTTAGACACGGAGTTAGTTTTGAAAAAACGAACCTTTTTGGAAATGTTATATATCCATTATAATCCTAATAATATCAACAAACAGTTGGACACTCAGTTTCTGAGAAATGATTATAAGCGAATAATTGAGGCGTTGCTACTTTCAAAGCGTTGTACAAAGTAAGTCTTTAAGCCCAGTCAAACTTTATCATTTGAACTATGAGCATCGTTAGTTTTATTTTCTGACATGGTTTAATAATAAACCTACTGGTATTTAATATTTATATTTTACTTTTAAATGTTTTATAAAAATTTTTTTTTGTAATTTAAACTTTGTGATCTTCGTTAATTTTTTAGCCCTGAAGAGGTCATTATAAATTGATGACGAAACGTTGGCATAAATAAATTAATATTTTCGTTCGTTCGACCAACCAACATATTATCTAATTATTTATTTTTTATTTTCTTTTTCTTGTTTGTGCCATCGTTCTCTGGATTTGAATAACTTGTCTTTGATTCTTGTTCTTCATTGTTAGGTGTCTCATTCACTACTGACTGTTCCTGTGTCCTCACCACATACATTTTACTTTCTTTCTTTCCTTTCACTGTCTACAATTAATCTTGAATCTGAGAAACAACAAAAAAAAATATTTTATGTCTACACTTAATCTTGAACCTGAAAAGAAAAAAAATTCACTGTCTACTATAGTCTTGAACCTGAAAGAAATTTTCACTGTTTAACCTACTCTTGAACCTGACGAGAAAATGTCACTGGATTTAATTCTCTTCAACCACAAAAAAAAATTCACTGTCTACACTACTCTTGAACCTGAAAATAAATTTTCACCGTCTTTAATTCTCTTCAACCACAAAAAGAAATTAATAATCACTGTCTACAATACTCTTGAACCTGAAAATTTCCACTGACTCTAATTTTCCCCAATCACCAAAAAAAATTTAACTGTCTATAATATTCTTGAACCTGAAAGAAAATTTTCACTGACTCTAATTTTCTTTATTCACCAAAAAAAAATTTACTGTCTACAATGTTCTTGAACCTGAAAGAAAATTTTCACTGCCTCTAATTTTCTTTATTCACCAAAAAAAATTTTTTTTTTTTTCTGTCTACAATGTTCTTGAACCTGAAGGAAAATTTTCACTGCCTCTAATTTTCTTTATTCACCAAAAAAATTTTTTTTTTTTTTCTGTCTACAATGTTCTTGAACCTGAAGGAAAATTTTCACTGACTCTAATTTTCTTTATTCACCAAAAAAAAAATTACTGTCTACAATGTTCTTGAACTTTTGCTTTTCAGTAGCTGTTATTTTTATTTTATAAACTCTTCTCTCTTGTACTACAAATAAATCTTCCTAAAACCTGGTAAAATCCTAAAAAATAAAATAAATATTTCAGTTGGACACTAGCCAACAATTAAATTTTACTATTGGTTGGACACTAACCAACAATTAAATTATTATATTGGTTGGACGCTAGCCAACAATTAATTATCATACTTGCCACAAATATTCCCAAATATCCCTCACCAATTGTTAATTTCCATAAATTCACACTCATCCGTTTAGAGTTCAACCTTTCGAAATTTTTCTATGTACCACCTTGGAAAATTCTACTAAGTCCAACTTCCGCGAAAGAAAAAAAATTCTAATTTCTATCACCAAAAAATTTTCAAAGTCCAACTTTTCGAAATTTTTCAATGTTCCACCTATGAAAAATTCTACTAAGTCCAACTTCCACGAAAAAAAAAAATTTTTTCAAGTTCTATCACCGAGAACAGAAAAAAAATTCTCTAAGTTCAATCGCTGAAAAATTTTCTAAGTTCCACTTTCCGAATTATTCTAAGTTCCTAAACTGTCTACAAAATTTTTCTAACTTCACTTTCCGAAATTTTTTTAAGAGCCAGTTCACAAAAAAAACTCTAAGTCCAAAACTCGAAAAATTTTCCTAACTCTTTTGTTCTCAAAAGAAAGAAAAAAAAAACGATCAAAATACTCTCAATCAAAACCAAAAAAAAAAATTTTCAACCACAAAGAAATAAAATATTTCCTCTCCGCTCACCACCTTTCCGCAGTTTAATTTTTATTTAAAAAAAATTAACAACAAAAAAAATATGTTCGGGCGCCATTTGTAACGGGGTATTTCTTCAGAAAAGGGCCTCCCTTAAATAATTAACGGAGTTCCCTGGCCCTCCCATTACAAAAAAAATTCACACACAAAAACTCGGGGAAAACTCCTTAAACTCTGGATTAGGGTTCCCGCGAAAAGAAAACCTGCGGGACTGGTCGGTGAGGTAGAGAGAGAAGAAATAAATTATTACAAAAATCTTGGTTTAATTTGATTTTATTCTTGTCTACAAAAAAAAAATCAAGTCTACAGTTACAAGAAAATAAATTTTAATTTGAGAACAAAGGAAATAAACAAAAACTATGAAGTAGTCTACAAAATGGCGGGTAACGACGCCGCGTCAAGAAAGAAAATCCGAATTTATAAAAGACACTTTCAATGATATACAAACAAAAATTTCCTTTAGCGTACCGATATCCAAAAAATCCAGAAAAACATGCTTTATAAAAATTTTCGGTAGAATAATACAAAAACCTTACGTTTACAAAAAAATTCCCAGGTATAAAAAAAATGACCACCGTTTGAAATACTTTATTTTTGGAAATTTGGGTTTCTAACTCTCAATATCCAGAACAAATATGCGAAATACGCCGAAAACTCCCCGACGGAGAATTGGAACCCGTGTGTGGTGTATGTATGTGTACGTGCGCGCCCTGGGCCGGGAGAGCCTTCCCGGGTGATGAACATGTGTGTGTGTGTGTGTGTGTATGTGTCGTGCGCGCGCCGTGTGCTCGTGCTGCTGAAACAGCGTTCGACCGACGGCAACCATCGCCACGTGGTCGGCTGCTGCTGTGAGAGCACCCGGCTCGGTAATCACCTGGGAAAGTAAACAAAACATGTTGATTATTTCACTGTTTCCCAGGTGACTTGACACTGACAGGTAAGAAAAATAATTTACGAGGGATTCACTCCCTCGCAATTTATTTGTTTATTTATAAATCTATTTATAAATTTTTTCGCCCAGCGTTATGGGGTTGTTGGCTTGTTGGTTTATTAGTTTATTTATAAATTTATTTATTAATTTTTTCGCCCAGCGTTATGGGGTTGTAGGCTTGTTGGTTTATTTGTTTATTTATGAATTTATTTAATAATTTTTTCGACCAGCATTATGGGGTTGTAGGCTTCTTGGTTTATTTGTTTATTTATTAATTTTTTTGCCCAGCGTTATGGGGTTGTAGGCTTGTTGGTTTATTAATTTATTTATTAATTTCTTCGCCCAGCGTTATGGGGTTGTAGGCTTGTTGGTTTATTTGTTTATTTATAAATTTATTTTTCAATTTATACACGCCTAAGGTTATGTGGTTTTATAGGCTTGTTTATTTATTTATAAATTATTTTATTTATATTTATGCCCAGCGTTATGGGGTTGTAGGCTTGTGGGTTTTTTAATTTAATTTTTCACACACACACACTCTCTCACACACACACACGCGCGCGCGCGCGCGTGTGGGCCGAAGGCTGGACAGTGACCACTGCACATACCGCATGATAAATTACTAAAACAATAATACACCCTCTTAAAGCGCAAATCACGCGCAATCCACCCACGTATTCAAAAAACCCAAAATAACCCATCTTTTTTTTATTTTTTTTTCCAAAATAACCCATCAATAAAAAAATTTTCTAGGTTTGCGCGGTTCAACTAAAATAACCCATCCCAAATAACCCACCACCCAGTTCCTGGAACTCATTTTTATTTGGTCTCGGAAAAAATGGGACCAAACACTATCCTGACTGTCCGGATAGTGTTGAAATGTCCGGATAGTGCCGGTCGTATATATGAAATGTCCGGTTAGTGCACATTACATATATTTATATATATATAACACAAATTAATACGTATTATACAATAATGATATATCATCAATAATAAAAAAAATAAATAAAAAAGTAAGTAAAAAGGTATACACCAGAAAAATGATAAAATGAAGTAATATTTCTCGGAGCTTTATCTAAATTAACCTACAGTATATACCCTTTACCTTTGCGCTACATACATATTCATTTAAACTTTTGTGGTTATAGATTCATTGGTTTTTGTTTCAGTTTGTTTACTAATAATTATGATTTTCATGATTTTAATCGGATAATTTCGAACACTTGATTACATAATCATTTTTTTATCAAATCTACTCTCTAGATTTTTTAATTGAATTGAAATATAAAAATTAAAAATAAAAATTCAAATTTTAAATTTTGTTCTTCAACGAATCTTATCTTGAATAAAATGCTAACATTCTTTTGGGGTTCTCTCTTTTATCTTAGAATATTAGTTTATTTTTTTAATGTTTCGAAGTTACTTTTTAAATTTCTATAGTTACATAGCTGATAACATATGTCAAAAATGGGGGGGGGCGTGGGTAAAAGAGGCGTTGGGGGGGGGGGGGTGATTAGAAAATTATAGGAAAAATTAATATATTCATAAATCATCAAAAATAAAAAAGTAAGTAAAAAGGTATACATCAGAAACATGATAAAATGAATTAATATCTCTCGCACTTGAATAAAAAAAAAGTAAATTAACAGTAGTATCACCAAAAATTCCAAAAAGTATTATTCAAAAATGTAATATAGATATCGAGCATGTACGGCAATTGCTACAGAGATCACACGGGTGACGCAATACTTCTCCCTCGGCGGTAAGAATATGCAATTTGATGAGTTGTTTAAAAATGGAAAGGGAAGAAGTAGTATACAGGGGTATTGCGCGAGATGGATGAGTCATCCCAGGCCGTGCAATTCCTTATCTGCTATCTTAATGGTTTGTTTACATAAACAAGAGATAAGCAGGTGTCGGGTTACATCCCCGGTGCACAATTCCTTATCTGTTATCTTAATGGTTTGTTTATATAAACAAGGTGTCAGGTTACAGAGGATGGCACGCATTTCCTTATCTTTTATCTAATGGTTTGTTTATATAAACAAGGTGTCTGGTTACAGACGACGGGTGTAACTCTTTATCTTTTATGTCGATGGTTTGTTTACATAAAGATGGTGTTTTGGGAAGCGGAAATAAAAAGTCGTGATTTCGACATTACAATTTCATTCTTTATTTTAAAAAAATATAAAAATGTCTTACTTAAGTATTTTAATTTATTTAAGTTTGAATAATTGGTTTTTTGTTTTACACAGTTTTATAAATATAAGGTAAAGAGGTATATTTTGTGAGAAAGATTCTTTTTTAACATAATAGAACAAGTCTTTTAACTCATCTCGAGTGACGAGGTTATGTACAAGTAGTCGCCTTATACTTCTAAAAAATTAGGCTCCATACATTTTTCATCGTTATTATTATCGTCATCATCGGAGAAAGTATTATCAATAAGATTTTTAATGCTTGCAAAGTTAATTTTTCGCGTGGGTTCGATCTCGCAAGCATATTCCTGCGGCAGTCAAAAATGATGAAGATCTTTTTTTTTTTTTAAAGAGTTCCTTTCATGGCTCAAGTTCACATGACACGAGCTGGAAAAAATCACGCTGCTGCGTAGAGAGGGTAATAATCTAGATAAAAAATTCTCTATCCGAATACACTTATGTTTTTATTTACTTTTTAAGAGAAAGTGGTACGATCGTCCGGTCGAACTGTGAGCATTGGGTAAGAAATCGCATTCGCCAGGAGACTAGCGAGGAATTTAATAAGATAGTGGACTTAATTAGAGATTTCCGTAAATATTACTACATGGTTAAAGATTTAGTGAAGTCCAAGAGAAAAACGTTTATACGCTCGTTACTGTAAATTTTTGTGTAGTTGCGAGGATGACATATAATCGTATTTTATATATTTTTTCAAAAAATAAATATATACATAAATATTAAATAAAGTTTTTATTTGTCGTTATTGAATTTTACCTTTACAACAATCAAATTAAAAAACATAAAATTAAATAAAAAATAAAATACAAATTTGATCGCGATCGAACGCTAGATCGCTTTTACCATTCGAACGCGGATTAATGCTAGTATCGCGATTGGTTAATGACCAACCGCGGATCAGCAGTTAATACCGCGTTTGTATTGTGATGAACGCCCCGCCGCCGCCGCCCGCCCGCGCTGGTTGTCGTCTTTCGAGCGGCCAGCGGTAGTGCCTGCGCTGTGAAAAATTCTGCCGTAGCTGTGTTGCCACCGTTGCCGTTCAAGCCTACGGCTGAGGAATACTTTTTTTCCACTCATGCGCTAAATTTCAAAAATTAATTCAAGAAAATTGTACTAGGTTTTGAATATTTTGATGGATCTTAAAAGGGCCAGTGTTTGAATATATGAAATATTATTTTTTCAATTAATCAATCAATTAATTAAGACGAAAAAATTAAATTTTAAATTAAAATATAAAATATGAAATTTTGATATTATACGTTTTAAAAATTATAAACTTACCTCTACCGTTAGTTTTATCTTTTTCTTGTACCGTTTTATCCTCAGACACTTCTTCGGTGTCGATGTCACACCGATGAAGCAGTTGTTTATTTAAGTTTTCATCATGGCTCTCTTCCTCGAGAAAAACCGAGCATTTTACAATATCAGTGCAGTATCTTTCGTCTAAAAATCATGATTTTTAATAAAAAAGTGGAGATGAAATAACAAATTTATAGCGCGTACAATAAATATAACTTACGTATGTGGTTTCGTATTTCTCGTAAAGAATCCAAATTGATAAAGTCGTTTATGACAAGGTATTTACGTAAAATATTGATCACAATAGCTGAATCCTGTTTTTTAAAAATTTTTCGTATAATGCTTTGTACACCACAGGCGGCGAAAAGTCTATTTAATTCTTTTTGGAAATCTTCAAACGTCAGTTTCTGTAAATTTTTTTCCCATTCTACACAGCGTATAGGGAGTAGACCAGCTTGCTCACGCAGCTTTAGAACGGTTTCTCTCAATTCGCACCAAATACACATTTTTATTTTTAAGTTCTAGCGCAAAAGCTCACGGGTAGATATTCGCTTGTAGGAATAAATTTAATGCTCTGTCGATTAAATGCGGATGCTTACTAGCATGCGATCGATGATTAAGACAAAACAGAGGTAATCATTCATGAGAGGGGGATACGATAAGAAGATGATTGGTACGCCTAGTTTGGACCGTTAACATCGTGGCTTTATCGCTCCTTTTTAGTACATATTTTTCTTCGGTGCTCTAACGAATTAAATTTTATTTACACGTGTTCCGGTGATACTTGGTGTTGCATAGAATCTGATGAATCTGAGTGATTTATAATCTATTGAGTACTGCCCCAGTCATCTTCCTCGTCAGGAGCAACCTCCGCATTTTGAGGTTATCTTCGCATACATCGGTCTTATTTTCTACCTGAACTTTGGATGGCACACCTGTAGCGCGAAAATTCAAATTTATAATTTTGAGATCAGCTCCACCAGCCGGTTAAGCCATCTACTCCCAGTTTGGATAACCAGGTCGCTGACTTACCGACTACTGATGCAGCACTGCTACTGTCTGCTAGGCCACACCATGCGAGCATGAGCAGCAATGTTTGTCCTGTCTGCCACATCGTCGTCAAATCAGGTGAGTCGTCGTGCACGTGCACCTACTGCAACTCCCTTACACACCGTACCTGCGTGTTTCCTTACATTTTTCACCCGTTCACCTGTTCAACTTGCGCGGATGCGAGCAGTGTAACTTCATTTAACTCCTCTTCTAATGCGACTTCTTCAGTAAACACTACATCGTTTTTTTCTTCTACTCCAGATCTGCCACCGCCCGCCCATCGAACAAAGCCCCGCCCCTCGTTTATCACTACGCCCCGCTCCCGGCTCGCTAACCGTACCACTACAGAGAAACCCGCTTACCTCGCCGAATCTCACTCTAAACGAGGCCCTTCGTCTCCACCGGAGATCGAACCAACTGTAAGAAAGCAGGCAACATTAGCATCACATCTTAATAGTTCGTCAACCTCCTCGTCAGTCATGGCTACTAACACACTCTATGATAAATTTATGAATAACCCCAACCCAACCCTCAAAGATCTCGTTATGATTATGCAGTCAAATCAGAATGATGTCAACGCTAGACTTGATAAGATCGAATCCTCCACCCTACAGACAGCTGCTCTTATCAAGGACGTGGAAGATGAGCTTGCAGATCTTAAAACTCGCGTCATTGAAAGTGACCCTTGCGAAATAAGATTTAAGGGCATTCCACGCGCCTCCAATGAACATTTCGAGGAGATTATCTCGACCTTGTTAACCGCGATCGATTGCTCGAAGATGATTCGTCACGTCATTGACATACGCGAATGGATCATGACTCCGCGCCCAACTGATCGTAACTCTCAAACCTCGTCTAGCCCTGGTATTTTTTCCTTGGTAGCCAAGTTCACCTCCGCTAACGTCTGCGATTTCGTAATGCGACACAGTGCTGCTCTGCGTAACAAAACCTACGTTGATATTTTTGGTACTGGTCCCAATGATCCCGTTTACATGGACTGCATAACAACCCCCTCACTCAACAATTTAGCTTATCAAGCTCGTAATGTAGCCAAGAACAAAAAAATTCCTAACCCTCGCAGGAGGGGCAACACTATTCTAATGCGCACGAGCCCCCAAGCTCAGCCTGTAGCTATCGTAACCTTACGTGATTTACGAGAATTTGAACTCTCTTGCCCCACACCCTCGAACACGACCCTTAAAGGCAATACTCAAGGTCAAATAACCTCATGATGTGACCTCTCTCGAAACTCCTGCTGCCAGAATCCTTACAATAATATATGCTTCAACCGTTGCAATAAACCTGAAAAATTAAAAATATCGAACCCCTTTTTACACATAGCTCATATAAATATTAATCACATTTCCGCGCATTTTCACGACCTTTCCATAGAAAACGATTACCGTAAATTTCACATAATTGCCATCTCCGAAACCTTTCTCACCCCAGACATCCCCTCAAAAATTTACGACATAGAAGATTTTAACCTCACACGGCACGACAGGATCGGAAAACCCGGTGGTGGAGTCGCTTTTTACTCGCGTCAAAATATCCAGGTAACCGTTCTCGCTACCTCCCCCACCCCCTATGCCAGATCTCCAGAATTTATCATTGCAGAATAGAAAATAAATAACGCTAAACTGCTTTTTGCTGTAGTTTATCGACCCTCACAAACCCTCCCACTTACCGCATTTTTCGCGACCCTTGATCCTATCTTAATAAATTACAATCACGTTATTATAACAGGAGACTTAAACATCGATCTCACTTGAGCCTCAAATCTCTCAATTGGACTGATAGAGTAGGTAGACTCTCACGCACTGCACATTGTCAACAGAGATCCTACCTATCATTTAATACGTCGGGATGGATCTACCTACGACTCTTGTCTTGACCTATTTATAACTCGCTCCCCTGACAAGATTAGAGAGTTTTGGCAGTCTGAAGTACCCTTCACACAAGGGCACGACCTTATTGCTATCTTGTACAACTTGAATGTTCCCTCCAACCCTAAAAAATATGTGATAGCAAGGAAACTAAAATACGTCGACCCCGATGCTCTTCAGTCTCAAATCCGCGAGCTGCTTCCGCCAACCTCCTTGCCCTTACTGCCTGTTAATTTAAATCTACATATTTCTCCCCCTCAAACTCGTATTACCGATCAAGTTCTACCGGATCTTAGCTCACCTGTATTTCATGCTCTAACACTCCATCAAGTTAACGATGTGCTGTCCACCATTACAACGGCTACCATAAAAGCTTTTGATATCCATGCCCCTCTTAAAAAAATACTGATTGACCCCGATCAAAAGCCATGGTTATCGAATGAGCTCCTTTCTCGAATGAATCTTAGGGATAAAACCTACAAAAAAGCACGTAGATTAAATTCCCTTGAGCTTTACGACACTTGGCGCACGATGCGTAATGCCACTGCCAATGCTCTCAAAAATGCTGAAGCGAAATATCTAAAAGTTATCATTGAGAATCGTAAGACCCCGGCCGCAAGATGGAAAGCCATTAGAAAAGCTGGAATTGTGTCGTAAAAATTTCCCTCCCCACTCACTGTAATATCGAGTTCCGTCCTAAATTCTCATTTCGCTCAGGTCTCAGCTAGTGCTCCCTCGATTACAGAATTTGATATTGAATCAATCATTCGCAGCACCCGTGCACTGTCTCTTCACCACAGCTTTGACTTCAATCCCATAGATTCCACTTTTGTCAGTAATCTTTTCAAATCTTCGACAACAGGTGGCATGGGTATTGACGGTATTTCCAGCACAATGCTTCGCCTAGCTTTTCCTTATTTATGCCCCCACATTACCAGCCTCATAAACTACTCACTAGCTGTGGGCGTTTTTCCAGACGCCTGGAAGCAAGCGTCAATAACCCCCATTGCCAAGACCAGTCAAATTCGCATCCCCTCCGACACAAGACCCATTGCACAACTATGCGAAATAGCAAAGCTAACGGAACGTGTTGTTCATAGGCAGCTCCTTGATTTCCTGAACCGCACACAGTTCATTGATCCATTTCAATCTGGTTACCGCAAGGGACACTCATCTCAGACCGCACTTTTTGACATTTTAGAGGACACCAGGGAAGCTTCTGACAATAACATGGTGACTGTACTTGTGTCTTTTGATTTTTCAAAAGCATTTGACACGATATCTCACATTAAGTTGCTTGAGAAACTACGCTCCCTTGGATGCTCTGATCGCGTCCTAGGTTGGTTTGGGAGTTACCTCACTAAACGAACTCAAGCTGTTCGTCTTGAGAATGAAAGTCATGAAGAATGGTTGCCAACTAATGCAGGTGTTCCACAGGGAAGCGTCCTTGGACCCCTGCTTTTTCTTATTTTTATTAATGACCTTCCACTGTTTTTGAAATACGCAAAACATGCCATCTACGCTGACGACTCTCAGGTGTACCTTCACTCTACCCTCAAAGACCTCATAAAAAATATCTGCCTACTGATTTGCAACGCCCAAGCTGTTGCCGCATGGGCTGATTCAAATGACCTTCGGCTCAATCCTGACAAAACTACTATCATCATCCTTGGTAGCCGAGGTTTAATCTCAAAAATCAACTTCTCTGAGCTTCCTCCCCTTGTTCTAAAAGACAAACTGATACCATATTCAGATCACATCAAAACTTTAGGAATTACTCTTGATTCTAAGTTAAATTGGAAACATCAAATCAGCCAGACTAGTAAACGTGTAAACTATGCACTTTATTCATTACGTCATTCTGCGAAATGCTTGTCTCGCCAAACACGCACCATGCTTACACAGTCTCTTATCCTACCTCTTTTCGACTTTGGTACCCCATTGATGACAACGATAAATAAATCCCAATCAGATAAATATCAACGCCTGCAGAAGGCCTGTGTACGGTTTGCTCATGGTAACGTACCTTTTGCAGAGCGGGTCACTCCTTTCCGCAAAGAACTTAACTGGTTGTCAGCACGCGCTAGGCGTGAATACCTGACAACCACATTTGCATTTTCGATTATCAAAACTGGTTCCCCGGCTTACCTAGCCGCAAGATTCACAGCTGACCCAGGTCCGAATGTCTTGAGACGGTCTCCCCGGCGCCCCGTCCCCCTCTACTCTATCCATCTTCAACCTGTACTCAATACTTCTATTTTTTCACAAATCAAACTTCAATATCTCTTAACAATCACCCCGAGCTGCTCGCACCTGACATCACCCTTGAACGGTTTAAGACTCGCATTAAAAATATCCTTTTCAGAAACAATTGATTTACAATTGACCTACTTACGATTAACCCTATCTGATTAATCCACATCTCTCTCCTTTTATTCTCCATACCGCACGACGACTCTAAATCAATTATTTATCTGGATTTATGCAGCTAGCGCCGAAACTATACTATCACTTCTGCAATTTTTTTGGTTAAAGCATCTATCAAGAAACTCACCTAATTATTATTATATTCTGTACTTATATGATTATTGTATTTAATTATTATTATACTATTAAGATCCTATTATGTACTACCACGGGTGTGGCAGGGTTTCGACCCTACGCCCGAAAAGTTTAATCAATAAAAAAAAAAAAAAAAAAAAAAAACTAAGATTTTTTTCATAAGAGTTCCTTTTAGAGGGTCAACGTACCATGGAGTAATCATCTGCTAAAAAACAAAGCGAGATGGAAGAAAGGAGTAATATTCGCGATAAAAGCTATAGCTACACACACGCACATATATATTTTTATTTTTTTTTCGAGAGAAAAAAGAGAGGGTGATGCTACTGTTACGCCTATACAAGGACAAACAGCGGAGGAGTACTACAGTCGCGTTCTTTGTGCGAAAAGAGAAATAACTGCTCGAAAAAATGTCAAACCGTCAGGGATCAGGTAAGTTTTTAGAAAAAAAAAACTCAATTTTTAAATTATTTTTAAAAATAAATTTAAAAAACGTCCCCACAAATAGACGCAGCTGAGACAGAGACGGCACGTCTCTTTGAAAATTTATCGTTTACGTGGCCTACTAGCGAAAGAGGTCATTTCTTTTTTGTTTTTTGTTTTTTGTTTTTTTTTTTTTTTAATATGAACGTTTTCGAAAAATTAAAAATATTTTAACGTTTTCAGAGCCGGATCAATCAGACATCGACGAGGAGGATATGCGTATCTTCGAGGCTTTCGCGGAGCTTTATTTAACGGACGAGGAGCTAGCCGTAGAGGAGGCTGCAGCTCTTCCGCCTACGTATTCACTCTCTACAGCTGATAATTATAGTGACCCGCCGCCTCCATACATTGTATCGCAGTTCTACGAATTGCGATCTACGAAAAAGAAGTGGGAAAATTTTTTAAACGAATTTCAACGAACAGGGACGGTAGCGCACGCGCGCCGATTTATACAACCACCGGAGACAGCTGAAGAATTAGAAGAAGTAAAAGGTAACGTACAGGGACTTCGCGATTACTATTACGAGATAAAAAATAAACTTATAATAAAAAGAAAAAAAATCTACGACAGGCATTGTAAATTTATATGTAGCTACGACAGCGAATGAGCCTTATGTATTTAAAAAATGAATAAATAAATAAATAAATAAAAAATGAAATAAAATATTTTAGGCTTGTAATCGTTTAATTTTAACACCCCTCGGAGTGCACAGATAAATTTTTCCTTTTTTTCCGAAATTTTAATAAAAATTTTTTATTTGAAAATAAATATTTAACAACGATAAAATATAAAATATTGATAAAAATATAAAACAATGTGTTAAGATTAAAAAACAAGTAAGGTCTCAGTATCCGCGGTTTCGTTATCCGCGGAACCCATCCGGAACCTAACCCCCGCGGATAACGAGGGATGCCTGTATATAAAATTTGAAATACTATCAAATTGAAGTATTGCATACTATGTTATTAAGAATTTTTTTCAATAATTTTGAATAATCGAATACTTTGATTCAATAATCGGAGTAAATTCCTTTGTAAGTTTCTATAAAATAAAATGACAATTTTTATTATTTGTTATTAAAAATTTTTTGCAATAATTTTTGAATAATTGAATACTTTGTATAAAAAAAATGGACTAAATCTCTTTGAAGGATTCTATAAAATAAAATGAGAATTTTTATTATTTTAAATCAACTTTTTTAAGTCATAACCACAAAAATTTCGACCTGTACTTAGTTACAGGTTGTAAACAATATGTGATAAATTCAGTGTTAAAAATGTTTTTTAATTTCATTTTTTGAAAATGGAAGTAAAAATTATCGAATATTATAAAAATTAAGTGCGATTGAGAGTAGTTTATTCGCAAAAAATAAATCCTCCGCGATTTTTACGCGTAGACCCGTGAGAGTCGAGTTCATACCCGCTCGCGCCCGCTGCCGTCGCCGTCGCTGCCACACTGATTTATTTTTAGACCGCGCGGTTGAAAGCTGGAGGACCGTATTCGTAGTTCTATACGATTAGATTACGTGTTATGGTCCTCAAAAGGGTCTTTTTTTTCAAAAATAAATAAATAAATTAGATTAATTTTTAAAAAGTTCCTTTTCAGGTTTACTGAAAAGATTATAATATTTTTCAAGTTTTTCTATTTCTTTTCTTCATCTCCTTCTCTTCTTTTTTATACTCGTACAACAACGACTGCTTTTCCCACGGATGTTTGCTATCACCTTCTTTGTATGCGTCCCTTTGTATGCTCTTTTTCTCTGGATGGTCGACTCGGCTGGACGTACGTACACACGCTCTTGGTTTTTTTTCCTAGTGTTTGAGTCTCGTTCCCGTGTTCACTGAGAGATTTTTTTCTAGTGTAGCGGTTCTCGTGCTACTTTAAGTGGATTGATTGACTTTTGTTTACTGTGGTGTTGCTCATAGTAATTTAACTTTGAAAAAACTTATTAAATTACACCAGTGCAAAGTGAGGTTAGTGCAAAATTTTGGCGGCATCAGTGTTTAGCCGCGCAAAGTGCCTTAAGTTCTATCTACAATAGTGCGCTCATAGCCATAGCAAATCCGCGCGGATTTTTGAATTATAGATAGGCTGCGCAATTGATACCTGGCAACCCGGCATACCTTGGAGCCTGTACGGTGTACTATAACCTTACACTGGTTGACTGTTTTGGCAACTGTCACCCCTTGTCTGCGGTTTTACGGCCTGACTATTCATAGTCTTCTACTACTTGCTAGCCTCTTTAGGTGGTCTATACCACACAGTGGTCTGACCAATTCTTGGCCTTTTTACTTACCTGTGGCCTGACCACAGGTTGACTAGTACTTCTTGTCCGTCATCTCGCTAGCTCTTTGTGCAGTACTGCGTGCTTGAGAGGTTAAGAGTAGCCAGTGATACTTAAAACTTCAGTCATGAACGGGAAAGATACTCCTCTCTGCGGCTCTTGTCACGGGCCCACGCGCACAAATGCGAAAATACACTGTTGCGACAATTGCAGCAAGCTCTACCATTCGCAGTGTGCTAAATTAGCAACTGTTATGCTGCATGGTAAGCAAGCGAAAGCCTGCACGTTCTGCATCACCCAGGCCGCGCCTGACAGGACTAGGTTGAACGACGCACCTAACACTCGTCTGCGCACAAACTCAGCCTCATCTGGTCCATCTAATACCTCGAATGCCGTAACTTCGGAGAATGTTGAGCCAGTAGCTAATGGGACACTTTTGAGAAGTATCCTGAATGAGCTTGGAAACCTGAAGACTTCCTTCAAGGAGCGCTTCGATGGAATTGACAACAAACTTGCTGATCTGGATGTCATCCCGAAGTTGGTAGCTCGAGTTGACACTGTTGAGGACCAGCTGGAAGATATAAAAGGTGAACTGGCTGAGCTGAAGGAGAAGTTTGAAAATCCGGAACTGTCTGCCACCCTCCACTGTGATACTGAGCTGTTAAATAAAATTCAACAAATTGAGAAAAAGAATGCCGCTCTCAGCTCTGATCTTGCTCGACTGAACGCGACGACACGTGCTACAAATTCCTCGGAGCTGGTGATTGGAGGTCTTGCTACTCCTCCTGGTGCCAACGTGAAATCACTTGTTCTCTCAGTACTCAAGACTCTGCGTCCGGATACTGAAGCCCGTGATATAGTGGGTGCAAGGATGCTCATCAGCAAGGCCACCACAAGGTCAACAACGTCAACTTCCACTTCAAACGCTGCAACGTCCTCAACTCAACTTCCAACCACAACCTCGCCTACGAATCGTCAGCAAAGTCGCCCACCATCGATTCTGGTTACACTTCACTCCAGAGCACTCATGCTAGAAATTATCCAGAGCAAAATAAGTTGGGTAAGCTGCACACCTCTGCATTGTCATCGAATTTACCCCCTGAGATTGATCCCAACTCAATCTTGCCTGGACTGCTGAACCTGAACGAATTCCTTCCTAAGGAAGTTTTTGATTTGCATCGTGCTGTACGTGAGAAGGCGAGACAATCTGACTCTGAATTCATCAGCTTCATCCGCAGTGGCCGAATCTACGTTCGCAGGAAGAAGGGAGACACCCCTACACTCATCTCCAGCATTGAAGATTTGAATCGTTTTTTGTAATAACAGGTATGCTGACACATCTTCTCTCTCGCGGTAATATTACATTTTCATATTATCACTTCAGTATTCTTCACAGTATGCATCTTTCATCTCTCACCTCACATGTAACTACTTCTTCCTCTACTACATCCTATTTCAACCCGCTACTCTTTAGTTCTTCTTCATCTCATCCTCAATCATTCTCCCAGCCTCCTACACACTCTTTACACCAGAGGTCCGTGCGTGGCGGGGGCATGATGCTGCGTGTCTGCCATTTCAATGCTAACTCCCTTAAGGGACATATCGAGGTTAGGCTGTTTCTTTTATCACAGCCCATGATACACGTGATCGCTGTTACTGAATCCCATTTGGGTCCTTCGATTGAGGATGCGCTTGTTGCTTTGGAGGGTTATAACTCTTCTAAGGCATGACCGTAATAACCAGGGGGGCGGGGTGGCGCTTTATGTTCATCAATCTCTGTCAGTCAAACACCTCTGCTCGTCTTCCACTGAGTGGAACGGTAGGCCTGGTCATCCTGAGTATCTTCTAGCTGAGGTCTCTCTTGGAGGCACTGACCCCATATTTGTAGGTGTGGTGTATAGGCCCCCGCATGCCCCATTTGTCCTCGGGTCTGACTTTGTGTCCGACCTGCGTGATAGTATGCATGATTACGGCACCAAGGTCATACTCGGGGACTTTAACGCGGACCAGCTTTCAGACTCCCCTGATGCGAATTTTGTGCGTAATTTTATTGAGGAGAACTCTCTGTTCACGGTTCCATTTGGGCCTACGCACCACACCTCTCACTCAGATACTTGGCTTGACCTGGTTCTCGTTGACGCACTTGACACTGTGACTGACTATTGGAAGACAGAGACCCCTTTCATTGCAGGACATGACCTACAGACTGTTACCCTTGACATTCAAACCCCACAACTTTTGGCTAATGTTTTTACTTACAGGGACTTTAAATCTGTAGATGCTGGGGCTTTGAATAAATTTTTGCTTGACTGTGACTGGTCAGTATTCACGGATGAGTCGTATTCACTTAGTGAGAGGGTTGATTGCTTGTATTTTAATCTTAATGCTGCTCTTGATATCTTCGCTCCCCTAAAAACCCTCAAACAAAAGAAGAATCGCCATCCGTGGTTTACTAAGTACCACCGGGACCTATTGACTGAAAGAGACAGACTCTACAGACGTTACCGACGCTCAAGACTCGATATTGAACTGTTTTTATACAGACAGGCGCGAGATTTTGCACATGAAAGGATCGAGTCTGCGAGACTTGATTACTATTGGTGTAGGCTCAAGGACATCACTGATCCTCAGCAGCTCTGGAAGGAACTAAGGCGACTTGGTATCTCTTCCGGAGCGGATTCTAATTTGGGCGGGTTTTCAGTGGAAGATCTTAATGCTCACTTTGCCTCTGTTTCTTTTGATAGTATGGCGCCGGATCTCTCTCTCTTTCTGAATGACTTGGGAAGAGAGGAAGATCATGGTGGCTTCGCGTTTGTGGATGTGACGTTGGACGAGATAGCACGTGCTATCAGTCAGTCGACATCCCAGGCAGTGGGCATTGACTCTCTTCCACAGAGCTTTATCCAGTCAGCTTTTCCATCTATTGGTCCTTTCATCTGCAAGATCTTTAATGCTTCCCTATCGACTTCGACTTTCCCTGAGCAGTGGAAGAGGTCGATGGTGATCGCACTGAATAAGACTCCCTCTCCGTCTTGCCTGAATGATTTTCGCCCCATCTCCCTGCTCAGTTTTATGTCGAAGATACTTGAGAGGCTTGTCCATAACCAGATTTCTACTTTTGTTGAATCGCAGGGTTTGATGGACGATAATCAGGCGGGTTTCAGGGCGGGACATAGTACACAGACAGCACTGCTTAAACTCACGGACGACATTCGAATCGGTATGGACAGGAGACAAATGACTGCGCTGCTACTTTTTGATTTTAGTAAAGCCTTCGATTCGGTCTCGCACGTAACATTGCTCAGGAAGCTGCAATCTCTGGGTTTTTCGCATGGGGTTTTGAGGTGGGTTGCCTCTTATCTGACTGGCCGCTCGCAGGCGGTAAGAGCGGAGGACGGCACTTTTACTTCTTTCCGTCCCCTTAATAAGGGTGTGCCTCAGGGCTCGGTGCTGGGTCCTCTGCTCTTCCTTCTGTTCATCGTTGATATTGCCCATGGCCTTGGCCCTGATGTCTGCTATGTGGTTTATGCGGATGATTTGCAGATTTACGTGCGGGGCCGACTTGAGGACATACATGCCACGCTGGGAAGACTGAGCCGGGGTGCTGAGCACGTTGCTGACTGGGCTGCCGCCAATCAGCTGGTACTGAATGCTGGTAAGACCAAGGCAATGGTTTTTGGGACTCCGTCGTATGTCAATAGCTTTAATGAATTGGGAATTCATGACCTGCAGTTTGGCGGCTGCACTGTCCCGTTTGTCCCCTCAGCGCGTAGTCTGGGGGTGGTGCTGGACTCTAAGCTGAGCTGGAAGGACCATGTTCGTTATGTTTCTCGGAGAGCCAATTCTCTTTTGTACCGTCTTAACCACTTCAGACGCAGCACCACCTTTCAACTGCGCAAGCACCTTATACAGACCCTGCTCTTTCCTATAATTGACTATTGTTCGCTTGTCTATTGTAATATCTCGGGTGAGCAGGATCTCGTATTACAGCGCTTGCTCAATCGTGGGATCAGGTACATCTTTGGGATCAGGAAGAGCGATCATGTCACACCTTATAGACGTGAGCTCGGCTGGCTTCGGGTGGCGGGCCGCAGAGTTTATTTTGCTGCCTGCTTGCTCTATAGAATCCTGCACACAGGTACTCCGTCTTATCTGGCGAATTTTTTTGTTGAAAAGCTCAGCTCACGTCCATTAAGGTTGGCTAATCCGCATGCACTTGATGCCTTGATTGTCCCCTCTTTCCGCACTAGATCTCTGGAGCGATCCTTCCATGTATCAACTACCTACTCCTGGAATACCATACCCCCAAATATTCGCCAATCTACATCCTTCACTTCATTCAAACACCTCATCAAATCGCACATCTTTATTACCGAGGGAGAAGATTAAGTTTTTCTACACTGTTGAACTCGAGATCTGTATGGAATAAATGTTAGTTTGTGATTCTCGGAGTGAATTCTAATACTGTTGAGACTGATAATGTTACCCTTGTT
The DNA here is from genome assembly GCA_038277355.1 of Encarsia formosa. NCBI lineage: Eukaryota > Metazoa > Arthropoda > Insecta > Hymenoptera > Aphelinidae > Encarsia > Encarsia formosa. Next base: position 32,927,629 of record CM076185.1, on the reverse strand, counting down.
ACTTTAATTTATAGATTGTATAGTATACCATTATATTCATTTATTACTTTTATTACTTTCATTGTTTTTCATTTTCATTGTTATTATTATTACTGATATTATTGTTATTTTATTCTATCTTATTTTATTTTATTATAGTTTATTTCATTTTCATTTTCATTTTTATTTTATTTTATATTTATATTGAAATTATATCCTTGTTGAACTTTGTGTATAATCTTATGTATTTTGTACAACATAATGTACATTTAATAAACGCATCAAAATCAAATCAAATCAAATCAAAAATCCCTGGATCGAACTTCTGCTTACCCCATCTTCCAGCTCTGCGACTTCGAAGCCTCTTTACCATACGGTTCATAAATCATCAATGTTTTTCTTATTGCGTTAACTTATAAGTCATGAATATGTTTTTTAATATTTATTTTTATTCAAGGATCGTAAAAGTAAAACTAAGATTTTATAAAAATCCAATAAATCCAACTTTTTAAAAAATGTAAATTTTTGAATAAAATAAAGAAAAATTAAGATTTTATAAAATACTCAACAAGATTATTAATTATTTTGAAAAAAACAAAATCAAGTGTGAAAAAAAAACTTAGAAAAATCGATTGATACTTGAAAAATTTACGGGTAAGGGTATAAATTGGCAAAAAATGATTTTTCTTACCTGATTTTTTCCAATTTATTTGGATAATTCACTCCTGATTCTTACAAAACGAATTACGGATATAAATTATTTTTTTACAGGAAACATTCTTTCGTAAACATTTTTTGCTATATTAAACATACCAAAAGCATACAGTTCTGTAAAAATCAAATCAATCAGATTTTCATCAACGTCACAATCGTTTTTCACACTCTCTTTAACGTTTAATTCAACATCGTGTTTTATAACTGTAATGTATTTGAGATAGGTTTGTAAGGTGTGGAAATGAGTTGTATTTAGGAAATTAATAAAACTGTAAGTTAACCTAAAGAAGAAGTTTATTCATTTAGAGGCGCGTTACAACTGAACAGCGTCGTGGCTCGACACTCTTAGCTTAGTCCCGCGTATGTGCTGCGTTAGCATAAATTCTACAAACTTTTTATTTCTGCATACACTACAATTCCCCCCTTTTTAGTTTTCTTATCCTTTCGGATCTTCTGGGAACATTTTCACTTTTCACTTTTGATTTTTTAGATTTCACTGCACCTTTTTTAACTTTTGTATTTATTTGTTTTTCACTGACTCTCTCATAATTTTCTACATACTTGCGTACATCATTCTCTTTGTTTACAATTTTATCTTTAGAAGGAGACACTCTATCATCACCCTCCTCCCTTTTTGAATTTGATCCAATCTGCGTTTTTACAAGCTGATTTACACGTTTTTTTGTAATATGACCGTCGTTAAACTTAACACTATACATAATTGGTGATATTCGCTCTACAATAATCGCTTCGCTTTTTTTATTACAATATTTTCGAAAATCTTTTGCATAAAAAATTTCGCCAATACAAAATTCTACTTTTCTGTTTCCTGATCTAAAACGTTTCTGATTATACTGCTGTAATTCTACTCTGGCTTGAGTGTTTGGTTTAAGTAAATCAAATCTTGTTCGCAATTCCCGTTTAAACATTAAAAATGCTGGCGTTTTGTTAGTTGTTGTGTGTTCAGTGTTTCTATAATCAAATAAAAATCTGTTTGTCGAAAAATTTAATGAATGTCCGTCGTGAATCATTTTATCTACTTTATCTTTAAAAGTACGTACAAAATTTTCTGCCGCTCCATTTGTAGCCGGATAATATGGTGCTGAAAAACTGTGTATGATTTTATAGTTTTTTAAATACTGTCGAAACTCGTCACTTTTAAGTTGAGGACCGTTGTCGCTCACTACATTGCTAGGTATTCCGAATCTGCTAAAAATTGAGTCTATGACCTTAATCAAATTTTTTGCTGTTGTGTCTTTTTGCATATTAATTATTTCTGGCCATTTTGAATGTGCGTCTACGATCGCTAAAAACATACAACCGTGAAAAGGTCCTAAGAAATCTATGTGTATCCTAGACTATGGTGTACTTGGCCATTGCCACGTTGAAAGCTCTACTTTTCCTGGATTTGATCTTGATTCTAAACATATTTTACGTGTGTTAGCTAATGCTTCTATATCTAAATCCATACCAGGCCACCAAAAATAATTTCTTGCCGTTTGTTTCATTTTAACTATACCCATGTGTGAAATGTGTAAGTCGCGTAATATTTGTGCTTTGAGTGTTTCTGGAATAACTAATCTATGACCCCATGTTAAGCATTTTCCTTCTATGTCCAACTCGTTTCGTTTTGTGTGAAAACTCTTTTCTGTTTGTGTTAATTCATCGATTTTCGGCCAATCGTTTTGTGTGTATGACATTATATTCTTTAACGTTCTGTCGTTTGCTGTTTCTTTCGCCACTTGTTTAAAATCAATTGTGTATCACCCATTTTGTATGTAATTAATGTTTGTGTATCCTGACGGGAATACGGGTGTATTGTCTTCGACCGGTAAACGTGATAGCGCGTCACAGTTTTTGTTTGCTTTAGACTTTACTACTTCTATTGTGTATGTGTACCCCAATAAAAAATATGCCCATCGTTGTAATCTGCTATGTAGCATTGTTGAAATGTTTTTATTTCCGAAAATAAATTTTAGTGGTTCATGATCTGTTTTCAAAATTATGTTATTACCGATTATGTATTGGTAAAATTTTTTAAACCCGAATAATATCACGCCTGCTTCTTTATCTATAATAGCACGATGTCTCTCGCTCTTTGGAATAATTTTTGAAGCAAATGCTATCGATTTTTCCGGACCGTCATCAAATCTATGTGATAAAATTGCTGACATGCCAACGTCACTGGCATCGCAAGCTAAGACTAATTGAATATTTTGATCGAACAATGTTAGCACGTTTTCAGAAATAATTTGATTTTTTACCCAATTAAATCCTTCTTCGCATTTATTTGACCATTTCCATTCTTTCTGTTTAAGTAAATTGTACAGTGGACAGATGTGTTCTGCCCTATCTTTTAAAAATCTTTCGTAAAAGTTTACTAGTCATAACCATGCTTCTAATTCTTTATGATTTTTAGGTGTTTTAGCTTCGTTAATTGCTTTAATTTTAGAGGGACTTAAGTTTAAACCTTTTTTATCGATCACGTATCCCAAGATTTCTATTTCGTCTTTGAAAAAATCGCATTTGTCTAAGTTTACTCGTAGCCCTGCTTTATCTAGCTTTGAAAAAATTTCTGTTAAAATTTCTATATGCTCTTGGTCCGTTTGACCTGTAGTGTAAATATTGTCAATGTATATCTCTGTATGTTTTATGCCCTTTAAGATATCTTCTAGAATATCTTGGCATTCTGCTGGACTCGAGGCTATACCCTCACCCATTTTCGTGTATCTATATAAACCTTCATGTGGGATGATTGTAAGTGCGTTTTTGGATTCGTCATCCAGCTCAAATTGCATGAAAGCGTGTTTTAAATCTATCTGAGACCATTTTTTACCTACTCTCAGTGTGTTAAAAATTTTCTCTTTCAAAGGAATCGGGTGTCTTTTTACAATTAATTGAGGATTTACTGTGAGTTTAAAATTACCACAAATTCTAACTTCCCCGTTTTTCTTTAGTACCGGTATTATGGGTGTTGCCCATTCACTACACTCTACTGGCTCTAAATTTCCTAAACTTATCAATCTTTGTATCTCGTTTGAAATTTTCGGCATTAGCGCGAATGGCGCATGATGTGGTTTCAATTGTATCGGTCTTACATCTTCTTTAAAAACTAAGTGTACTTATTTACCCTTATAACACCCTTGCGTATTTGAAAATAGTGTAGGAAATTGTTTTAACATTTTTTGTTTAATTGTATCACTTTCTATATTGAATAAGTTCTTAATTTGACTATTGGGAATTAATTTTAAAGGCCAAAGGTTAAACGCTTTTAACCATTGTCTCCCCATAAGTAAAGGTCCCGTACCTTTTATAATATACAAATCTAATTTTTTCTTGCTTTCCAAGAAATTTACATTTACTTTTAAAATTCCGATAGGATTCAGTGGTAATCCTCCGTAACACGTTAATGTAAGATCGCTTTTGCTAAGTTTTTCATTTGGAAAATATTTATTTTTATCTTTCTCCGACATAGCTGTTACATATGACCCGGTGTCAATTTCCATTTCGAATTGAATGTTATTTACTATTACCTCTACGAATTGAGGTTTTGCGTCTATTTTATTAATAACTTTGACGTCAGTTTCTAAGATTGAATAAAATTCGTCGTTTTTTTCGTTTTCGTTATTTGACTCTAACTCGTCGGGCTGTACGTGATGACATTGCTTGCTTGCGTTGCGTTTCGCGTTACTATCGTGATTTTTAAAGATATTATTTTTACCGTGTTTTTTAATGCAAGCTTTTTCTAAATGACCTGTTTTTTTACAATAATTACAATTATAGTTTCTAAATTTACAATCTTTCGTAATGTGATTATTTTTCATGCCGCAACAATAACATACTTTTACATAATCACGCGAATTATCAGCGCTCGAATTATAATTATTAATGTTACTGTTCCTGGAGTTGTTGCCGTTGTTGTTGTTGTACCTGCAGTCCTTGCTCGTTGCTCCGCCCTTGCGCTGGAATTGTTGAGAACTCGTGTGTTGAATTGGTGTGAAGTTTTGATTCTTTTCTGTTGACGCTGCATTTTTCACTGCTGTTTCTCTAGTGGTAGCGATCACTATTGCTTTTTTCAATGTTAATTCGCTTTCACTGAATAAAGCAATTTTTGTGTTGTAGTCTCGAACTCCGCATACTATTTGATTACATAAAGCCTCATCCAAGTCTTTGAAATTGCAGTTCATAGCTAATTCTCTTAACCTAGCGACAAACTCGTTGATTGATTCACTTACATTTTGCTTTGTTTGCGCAAAAATGCATCATTCCATCGCTGTATTCTTTTTTGGTGTAAGGTGGTCACTTACTAGCTTTGTGATCTCATCGAACTTTTTGTCTTTTGGTTTGCTTGGAGCACACAAGTCGCGTATCAGTTTGTATGTTTCTGCCCCGCACTTCGTAATTAATGTAGCAACTTTTATATCGTCATCGTTAATTTTATTTGCAATACAGAAAAATTCGATGCGTTCAATTTTTTCTTCCCAGCCGTCTTTATTCTTGTGGAATTCGAAGTCAGCCATTTCGATGTCTTGTGAAAAAATTTCTGTGAATTGTAATAAACTGTTACTCGTATTAACAGCTTGAATTGTATCGTTTTTGCCGACTCTTCTTCGTCAGCGTCTACGTATTCGTTTAAAGAATCTACAATTTCTGATTTTCTTGGAGTGGTTTCCGTTTCTTTACCTGTTTCACTTTTTTTGCTTAAATTTTTTGTAACTTCTTTAGCAATTGACTCTTTGTAATTTTTTAACACGTTTTTAGCTACTCTTCTTAAGTCATCGAATTTTCACAGATTCAATAATTTTAAGTTTATTTCTTTGCTGTTGCTGTAATATTCAAATACTGCTAGTAGATGTATTAATGTGTTTTTTTCAACTGCTTTCGCGTTAATAGAGCTGAAATTCTTTGCTAATTTACGTAATTCTTCATCAGAAAATTCCTCTAGAACTAATGCTATACAGAATTTTTCTAAAAATTCCACTAACTCTTCTTTATTTAATGTATGAATCCACGTTGGTGTTTTATCTTCCACGTAATCTCGTAAGCTTCTGCCACTCATTAAAATTTTTGTTCCAAATTACAATTGTCTTCTTTCTTTAGTATAACTTCACTTTTTGAAATTTATCAATAATGCCTCGTTATGTTTATTTATTTACTTTAAAACCTCGTCGGTTGTTTAACACTTAATCCTTGTTGGATTTTCACTTTTTAATCCCTGTAGGATTTTTACCTTAATCCTCGTCGGATTTTCGTAGTTTTATTCTCGTCGCCAATTGTAATGTATTTGAGATAGGTTTGTAAGGTGTGGAAATGAGTTGTATTTAGGAAATTAATAAAACTGTAAGTTAACCTAAAGAAGAAGTTTATTCGTTTAGAGGCGCGTTACAACTGAACAGCGTCGTGGCTCGACACTCTTAGCTTAGTCCCGCGTATGTGCTGCGTTAGCATAAATTCTACAAACTTTTTATTTCTGCATACACTACAATAACCCCGTAATATTTTTTGAATGCAACTACCGTTAACAAACACTTTTTAACATTCTCTAGACCTTGTCCACTAAAATGATTTATTAAATAATTTATTACATGACTTTGCAAACTATTTACAACTTTCGCTTGTTCTTTTAAGCCTTTTACTCTCAAGATAACACTGTCCAGCATTTCGACTAAACCCTCGACTGTTTTTAATTGCATTGCGATTCTCGGCGGAACTTCACTTTTTATTTTTTTAGGTTCACTTGGTCCGACGTCCTTCACCTCGTTCAAAACATCCTCCAAGGTTCTTTTTTTCGACGAATTGGATTTTTTTACAGCTTCTACTGCTTTCTTGTCCTCGCTCCTCGTACCAGGCTCTGCAACGTCGTCAGCTCTTTCGTTCAGCATCACCATGTTTTTACCGAAGGATACCGTAAAGACAATGTTATGGTGCGGTAATCGAATCGTAGTAGGGATGTTAGGATCGTTTATGTACACGAAATTCTCTCTCAAATAGCCGAGAAATGTGTCTTTATACTGTAGAAATAAATCCCACGATTCCATGTCGAGAGTAACATCTTTGTAAGTCGATGTACTACCGCAAAATTTCACTTTTGGATGATAAACTCCATTGTCGTTTTCTAAACATACTTTCACGCATTTGGAATTAGACTTGTTAATTGCGTAACTTACAGTCAATAATGAATTTGGAAGCTCCATGATTCTCAAGTGATTGCTGTAGAGCACTGTTACCGCAAGTTACTCTCTCGCCTCTTCATTCGGACCGAGGACGAAAGGTTAAGGGGAACAAAAGTAGTGGGATATTCGGTCACGTGATTGTTTAGACCAATCGTGAAAGTTGATGAATACGATTATAATTTCCCACCCGATCAAGAACAATGAATAATACCTCTCCATCCTGTTTGTCCCCTCGATCCTTGATAAAAACGAATTGCATCATCATCATCCGTCACGTCATACTTATACGGCGATGTAATCTCGATCCTATTGCAGGAAGTTGGATAAGAAAAAAGATAACGTACATGTCTGGACTTACTTTGCGATAATAAACTCTTTATCTCTCAACAGCTACTATCGCAGAAAAAAATACTCGCGCCTGTAATCGGACGTCTGCTGTTCAGATAAGAAAAAGATACCGCTCCTGTCCGGACTTGCACAACAAAAACGTAGCCTCTATCAGATTTATAATGCATGAAAACTATATTTTTTTTACAATGCGCAGCGAGGTGCTTTTTTAATTTTTAATTTTTAAATTAAGAAAATAGGAGTAATAGAGCAGCGGCTTGGTGACATTTTACAAGTATATGTGTACAAGTATATTATACGTAATGTTGAAAGTAAGCGAATGACAGTAGTTGCTAGGTCTAAAAGTGGGGGCAACATATTTTAATAATTTTTATTTTTGCAATTCAAAATTTTTAAAAAACAATCAATGCTGCAAATGCAACATTGATTGATTAAACAAAATGTTAAATCATATTCAAATCGTGTGTAACTTTTTTTTGTCGATAAATTATCAAAGTATACCAATTAATTAATCAACAGACATAATAAAATAACTTTTAATTACCTAAAAAAATTTGCAGCTTCAACGAATTTTTTTCAAATTAATAATTAATAAACTTTCCGAATATTTTATTCAAAAATTTACATTTTTTTATTTCGACTTATTAGTTTTTAAAAAATCTTAATTTTTTCTTTTACGAACATCAATTAAAAAATTTATTTCATTGGTTTTATATTAAGAAGAAAAAAAATAAAAATAAACTTATTCATGAAAAAATAAATTAACACGGCAAGAAAAAGAAAGTTATTGTTGATTTATCAACAGCATGGTAAAGATGTATCGAATCCGCTGAACTAGAACATGATATAACCGGAGGGTAAATACAGGAACGGTTACAAAGACAGCGATGTTAAGCATCCCTGGGAGAAGCAGCCGTTACTGTACGAGTATAAAAAAGAAGAGAAAGAGCAGAAAAAAAGAAAAAAGTAAGAGAAAAACTTGAAAAAAATTTTACAACCTTTACAGTAAACCTGAAAAGGAAGGTTATAAAAAATTAAACTAACTTATTTAAAAAGAGAAAAAAAGGCTCTTTGAGGACCAAAACAAATTATCTAAACGCGAGTACGGCGAAAAAGAAATACACCCGCGGTGGTTGAGCATACAAGCGCTCGGTTCTAAAAATAAAATCGGGTGGCGTCTGCGGTGGCGGTCGCGGACGGGGAACGAACTCGACTCTCGCGGGTCTACAAGAAAAAACCGCGGTGACTCTCTTGATCGCGCAGATTGATTAAGGACGTTGCCTCGTGAAATAAAATCCATAAGAATCGTTTGAAAATTATTGCAATCTTTAAGTTTAGGCTTAAAGAATAACTTGTCAAAATTTCAAGAGGATTTACAATACAGTTGTTGAGAAATTTTAATTCAAAGTTGGGCTAAAATTGCTTTAAATCGGGTGATTTAACATAGGCTCTTATGGGAAAACCATGCTGTTTTCATTTTGCTGTAGTTTTCGAACCAGGTTGGCAATCATCTTGAAATTTGGATATGTCATTCCTAGAGCCTTAAAGAACAAATTGCTATGTTTTTGGAAAACTTCTTATGGATTTTTAAACAATTTCGGCATTGTTTTGTTATTAAAAAATCAGTAAAAAGTTTGCTGATTTTTCCTTATTTTTAAAAAAGTTTTCTAGACTTTTGATTCACACTGTTAAAAACTAGAAGTCTTCAGTAATACAATGTAAAAATTTCAGAAAGTTTTATTAGATCAGTCTCGAGTACCAACGAGTTGAAAATAAAATAATTTTGTTAATCGACCGGGTAGACTCGAGGCGAATGTCAGCTGTTCCCGCATCTAACCTATGGGCGGCTTCCCCCACTACTTCCGCGACGAGGCAACGTCCTTAAAATATCTGTTGTATGTACCCTTTACCTTTTTCACAGCATAAAAATTAAAAATTCAAATTCAAATTTTAAATTTTGTTCTCCGACCGGTATCTTCAGAGTTTATTTAAACTTTCGTAGTTATAGGGCTTTTTTGTAAACCGTTAAAAAATCTGCTTATTTTATCGGCTTAATCATGAATCTGGTTTAAACTTTTTGTTTCATTCAATTTTAAATTTCATAAAAGCTTAAAAAAATAGATACAAAAATTTGAAAAGTTATTTTAATGTACTTAATATTTTTAGTTCTGGGTAAAACAAAGATTTTGACATCGTCTTTTGACTTTTGAGTGTTAAAAATAAATTTTTCTTCAAGTAAGTTGTCAGAAATATAGAATAAATTACAAGATTTGAAAAATAGTAATTAAAAGCACATAAAAAGTTCGGAAAGTTAAATTAAACTGTAAAATATCGTTTGGTCTACTCCAAGCTGAAAGACGTCGTAAGAATATTGGTTTTTTTTTAATATATTAATAATTATTTTCATGATTTTAATAGGATTTATTAAAGGGAAGAAACGTTAAAGGATAATAAAAAACTACTGTTTATTTTTATTTTATTTTATTTTTTTATTCAAAAATTATAAATTAAAAATTTTTTTAGATAAATATAATTTTTAATATGACCGATTATTCGGAGTCCGAATCGGAAAAGCATCCATCCACCCAGCGGCCGTATGTGTCATTGTGATCTATGATCAGATCTTTTTTCAACTCTTTTGAGAGCCACTTGGTCTCCGCTAGAAGGCCTCTCAGTTCTGCCAGATTTTTAGCCTGCTCGTCTGAAAAAAAATAAAAATAAAAATAATAATTAACAAATTAATTAATTTACTTTTATAATTTATATAAAATTAGGTTTTAAATAATACACCGGGTTCAAACCAGATTTTTACCGCGCCCATGAAACGGTAGGAGTTGCTAGACCTGCGGCACCGCGGGGCTGCTGGTAGACCTGCAGCGTAGTACGGAAGAGCCTATACGCCAACGGTAAGCAGCGGCGTCTGCGTATACTACAACGCGTGAGCTGCCTGCGATGTGCGTGCTGCACTGCTACCTTCATGATTTGGTTTTAAGTATTGGTTGGTTAAGGTGATATCAAAGATTGTTGAAGGTTAGAAATTACAATTATTTTGTAATAAATATAATATTATTGATTTATGCAAACTAAGTCCAAAATAATTGAAGTATTTTTAAATTGTACCTTTTTTATAGATGCAAAACGAACATCATGCTGAATTTATGAGAATTCTCAGTAAATATTATAATAAGGATTATAGTTATAAGGCAATATTACACCTGTTGGAAAAAAATTTTGGAGTAAAAGTATCCATGCGTTCACTTTCAAGAATCTTCAGAACTCATGGTATGAAAAGAAAAAACATCGAAGAAAGCCCACCAAAACAGATTATTTTAGCAATTATTGGAAATCAGAGATGTTGGATGTAATCTGGGATATAAATGTGGCAACGCATCAGGAAAGTCTACAATTTAAAAGTAAAACAAAAAACAATTATGTTCATGCTTAGAGAAATTGATCCAGATGGTGTTGAGGCTCGTTGCAGATATCGTCTAAAAAGATCATACAAGGTTCCAGGACCAAATTTTTTATGGCACTCGGATAATCATGATAAGCTTAAACGCTTTGGTTTTCCTATGTACGGATTATTTGATGGTTCTTCTAGAAAGGTGCTGTCTTTAGAAGTAATATCAACAAACAATAATCCATTAGTTATATCAAACCAGTATCTGGAATTGGTAAAAAAATTAAATTGCACTCCAACCATTCTACGGACTGATAAAGGTACGGAGGCAAACATCATGGGTGATAGCTTTACGGTGGGACCACAAAGATGACCTAGCTGGATTACACAGTCATATTAAAGGTAAAAGTACTCATAACCAGAGAATAGAAAGTTATTGGAGGGAATTCCGTCAACATGTTGGTGATGCATACAGCAATATTTTTAAAGGTATGGAAATGGATGGAATATTGCAAGTAGAAAATAAACTCCACATTGAGTGTTTGCGTTTTTGTTTTGGCAAAGTCCTGAAAAGTTATGTATCACTTACCCGTAAAGAATGGAATGAACATCATGTTCGTAAACAAAATGGAAGAAAATCCCAGGAGGAAGACCTGAAGGAATGAGTTATATGCTTGGCCGGAAAGGTTGGAAAAAGTTGATTGTAGGCAAACTGTAGATCTTCATAATATTGAACTGGCTTTGAGAGAGTACTCCGTGGAATCTCAACTGTGCTCACCAGATTTTATAGAACTACTAGACCTAATCATGCCTAAAATTAAGGAGCCTACTAATAACGAAGAAGCATTAGCTTTGTATGAGTGTATACTAGAAAACTTAAATAGAACTCTTGATGTAATAAGAAACGAGTGAAATTAAAAATTCTGTGACCTGCCTGAGTATATTTAAATTCAAGCTACAGGTTTTAATTAAAAAAAGACTAAAAAAAGTGTTCCAGCTGGAATGTTCCCAATGTTCTCAATACATATTGAAAAACTTAAAAAAAATAAATTTAGAATAAAAAAAATGTGTAAAAATAGTCAGTAAATTAATTAAAAAATAATCAAAGATTACTCAGTAGTTTAAAATTGGACATTTTGAACAAGAAAAGGTCACACTCGAGCACTTTCAGCAGGTTTTCCTTTGAAATTGTAAAATTGGGTCATTTTCTAATTTTGAGATATTTTAGTTATTAGTAATTATTTATTATTATTTATTATTATTACATATCTAATCTGTGTTACATGGTCTCAAAGTCATAATAAAAGACACTCAATGAACTGTCATCTCCATTGTTAAAAAAAAGTGCATGGTATTTTAAATTAATGATATAATTTTTATAACTTTGTAAACAACAATGAATGATGACTAATCTGGCAGAATTTCTATTGTGTAATATATCTTTACATAATATGTAATATATCTGTTGTAATAAATCTCTTTTTTCATCCAAAAACACTTGGATCATTAAAAATATCATTTGTAAGAAATAAAAACTTTCGAAATTATGATAATTTAGGCTTCAATTAATTAGACGTTAACATGATGATATTGTGATGCACTTTTAATACATGAAACAATTATTATACACAAAGTAGTCTTTCCTTTAAGCCACAATGTAGGGTTGACTTTAATGGAAATAAAAAATAAATACTTATCTGATAAACTTCTAGAATTTTTAGAAAAAACATAAAAAAGGTGCATTCTGTATTTTTTATCTCAACTTTTTTCATTTATTACTTGTCAGCTGGTATCAGCTAATATACAACCGTACCCTGTTGAATGTCCACACGTGTGAGCCACACGTGTGGCACACGTAACGTTATTTTCAAGTAGATGATTATAAAAAGGAATAAAATATGGATATAGTTAATTATTTAATGATTTTATAGCCTCTTATGTCATAAATAATCAAAAAAATTGTTTTTATTTTTTTATTTTACGTGCTTTTCTTTAACTCACAATGTTTCGTCGTTGTCGTCGTACGTTCAAAACTGCCAAGATCTAGAACTTGGAGCTTGTAAGACCTGGAGGTCTGAAATTTTGCAAAGAGTCTGGGTTCGGATGACACTTATCGACCTGGACCTCCAGGTCGCCGATGACGGGGGTACCTGAGGGAGTCATCTCCGAGAATTTGGGCTAAATTTTTCGGGGATGACTTTGAGGAAAGTTCTAGAGTATTTATCGAGGCAATTTGAACCAAAGTACCAAGGTCACTGATGATAGGGGTACCCGGGGTACCTGGGGGTCATCTCCGAGAGTTAGGGACAATTTCTGCGGAAATGACTTTAAGAGGTAATATAGAGTATTTATCGAGGCAATTTGAACATTAGTACCAAGGTCACCGATGATGGGGGTACCTGGGGTACCTGGGGGTCATCTCCGAGAAGTATAATTTAGTTGAACAAAAATGCAGAACTTTTAAGTCATCCCCGCAGAAATTGGCCCAAACTGTCGAAGATGACCTCTAGGTTCCTCAGGAACAACCGTCATCGGCGACCTGGGTACCTAGGTTTAAGTTGCCTCGATAAATACTCTATAACACCTCTTAAAGTCATTTCCGCAGAAATTGTTCCTAACTCTCGAAGATGACATCCAGGTTCCCTAGGTACAACCGTTATCGTCGACCTGGCTCTCCAGGTTCAAACTTCTTCCTCATATGCTGTGAAACACCCCCGAAATCTATCCTAGGTCATATCCCAAGAATTTGATTCGAATTCTCGGAGATGACCCCCAGGTACCCCGGGTAACCCCATCATCGGTGACCTTGGTACTTAGGTTCAAATTGCCTCGATAAATACTCTAGAACTTTCCTCAAAGTCATCCCCGAAGAATTTATCCCAAATTCTCGGAGATGACTCCCTCAAGTACCCCCGTCATCGGCGACCTGGAGGTCCAGGTCGATAAGTAACTACGGATTCATGTATTTCTAGAGCTTGGCAGTTTTGAACGTACGACGACAACGACGAAACATTGTGAGTTAAAGAAAAGCACGTAAAATAAAAAAAAAATCAATTTTTTGATTATTTATGACATAAGAGGCTATAAAATCATTAAATAATTAACTATATCCATATTTTATTCCTTTTTATAATCATCTACTTGAAAATAACGTTACGTGTGCCACACGTGTGACACACGTGTGGACATTCAACAGGGTATACTAATTACTGTCTGCTACAGTGCTACTTAAACTACCAACCAGTCATTAAGGTACTCTACAATAATAATTTCTCATACAAACTCTTTTAATTTTAATTTTTTAATGTATATGTATAGTTTCAAAAATTATATTTTTTATCATTTGCGTAAGTTGAAGTATAAAAAGAGTTTTATGAGACTACAAAATTTTAATTAAATTTTTAATAAATTCTTACAAAAGTATTGAAGTTTTATTGTAGAGCCCCTTTATGACTGGTTAATAGCTCAGACAGCAAGTAGAAATTTAGTTGTGTAGTTGTGAGATCAGCTGATAAACTGTACCAAAAGAATGTTAAAAAAAATATCCAATGCACCTTTCTGATGCATTTTTTATGAAGTTCCAGAAATGTTTCAGATAATTATTTCTTTATTTGTTTTATCCCTTAAGATCAAGGAATAATAAAGAATAACTGCAACAATTTTAGCAAGATTAAATGTATAACTATCATTGAATACAATTTGAACTTTATTGAATGAAACATTCATATGTAGCAATAAATATAACAATTTCTTTTAAGAGTAACAACAGAACTTGAAGGTTGTACATTACATGAATAAATAACATACATTGTAATATCATTTTGGCTTTATTTGTTTCAAAATTAACAAATATTCATGCTGTTTAGTTTGTCAATTTAAAACAATTCTTACATACTGGTCATTCTTACTCGAATACAAAGTTTTACGCATTGTAATAATGATTATAAATATTATTTAATAATAAAAGTAGTTCAAAAAACTTGTTTTAACTGTACTAATTAACTCAATCTTTTATAAAGATTTCAGAATTTGGAATGCTTTGTTATTTTTTACAAATCCTTTAACACTTAAGTATAATTTAGTTAAAATTTTTTATTAAAGCAACAAGACATATTTTAAAAATAATTAGTTCCTGGTTTTGTTGCTTGGTTAATCAATATAGTGTTTACTATTAAAAATTAAATATTGTACTGATTTTATTTGACAATTTAGTCATCAATACTACTTTGGCACGACAATCATACCCAGACACGACATCATACCATTGTATAATTTTTCAATTTGTTAATATTATAAAAATCAGTTTTCAGAGTATATTTATATTAAGAGATTAAGTTTTTAAGCACCAATTAAAAATTTTATAAATTGAAAATGCTTAAAGATATTTATAGATAGCATTTATGCAAAATGCGTTTTAAATTAAATGTCATTTAGCTAAAATTACTTAGAGCTGCTTAAGCAGCATCAGAATTTCTGCCATTTTTGGCCTTAGTTTACAATCATACGAAAAACAGTTCAGAATGCAATTTTTTAAGTCAGTTGGAACTTGACTTGTATCTGGAACTGTTTTATTGTACATCTTTATTATACCATAGTGGTCGTTGTCGCCCCATACGGGCTTTTCCGAAAATGTTTCAACAACTGTGCAGCTAAAGGACCAGACGACCAGACGAGTGGCACAAGTTGCTGGTTCCTGGCTTGGAGCGATTTCGGGGGCCATATAACCATGAGTTCCAACGAGGCCTTTCAATTTCGTTGATTGTAGACTGGACTGTAGATCCTTGCAGATCCCCAATCCAAAATCGCAAACCTTTGTAAGACATGTTGGGGAGTTACTTTGAACTAATATATTGTTAGGTTTGAGATCTCTGTGCACAATAGAGTGTGGTTTCATAAGATGGCAATATGTTAAGGCTTATAACTTTTATCTTTGAATCCTCAGACAGAGGGTATATCTTCTTTATTTCAGTATCGAACAACAGACTGTGCAAAGAGTGACCGATGAAATATTCCATGACTATGTGATACTCATCAGCTGTTCTACTTTGCACCAACACGGTGACTATGTTTGGATGACGCAAATAAGCCAAGAGAGCTATTTCTTTGAGTGCACATCGCTCAAAGATGTCCTTAGTAATTGTTTTCACAGCTACACTTGTTCCTCTCAGGTTTCCTGGTCGAACAGATCCTTGACCTCCTTTACCAATACGCTTACTCATGTCAACATTCAGTTCTTCATACGGAACAGTGGGCAAAAAATATGTATCTTGATTGGCCTGTTGAACATATTTTACAATGGTTCCACTCTTAAACATTGTGGCATCGGGAACACACTTGATAAGTCCTGGTCTATTCCACACTTTGACATTGATGATGAAGACTCCTTACATCCTAGTTCACAGGATTTGACACTCTTTTGACCTTTCATCAGTCCTACTACTTCACATGATTTTTTCTCTAGGCAAATTCTTGCACTTGGAACTTTAAATTTTGAATCTTCTAATTATTGTCCTGCATCTTTTAAATTAATTTTTTCAAAATTAAAATTTTTATCTTGATTATATATGGATATTTCATCTTGGAGAGGAGTTGTCCCCAAAAAGGAAGAAGGACAAGGGGGAAAATCAATGTTTTTTGTAGTCAACAGGAACAGTTTGAATGCATTGCTACTATTTCTGACTGCTTTGGCAAAATCCCAAATACTAATTTTATTTCCAATATCATCTTGAAAGAAGGAAGTAAAGGGTTTATCTTGAGAATAAGCTATTTGCAAAATGCAATCCTTGAAATCCTTATCACTGAACTCCTGAGTAGCTATGAAATGTGCTTTGGAAATATTTACGATGTCAATTGGTAAGTAATCTTCATTTCCATTCACAGTAATTTTAGTAGCTCTACCTTTTTGTGACCAAACATCATATGCGTAGTCCTTATTCAGCCAACGAATATGTATTGTTCTTGCCAAAAAAGCTTTAGCTTTTTTAATGGCTATTTGAACCTTTGCTGGTTCATTATTTGATTGCTCTAATTCATGATCTTTGCTGCTCTGCCTTTTGTTGGATATTTTTTTACATGTATGCTAAAATGAAAATAAATTATGTAGCAGGATTAAAACAAAGTAAGTACAAGACTAATTGAACTACATACGTTTGATTTTGCTTTTTCGCCTTTACTGGCTTGGAACTTGCTAACGATTTCAACCAACCGCTTCCGATTCTCGGGTATCACTAAGTTGCTGGATGTTAATAAATTTGATGTTTGGGGTGGTGCTTCGGAATTTTCTGAATAAAAAAAAGTAATTGACAAATAGATTAGGTTCAAAAATTTTAATTTAAAATATTTAGAAGTTTTTCTCGATTAATTTTATAATTACCGTGGGAGGAAAATTTATAATTTGACTTATTTTCTTCGAAATGTATTACAGTATCATCTGTACTTAATATAAATATATCCTCGCCCTTCAAATAGGTTAAAATTCCTCTTCCGAAATTTACCTCTACGTCACGTAATTTAATTTTATTATCGGTCACAACCATTTTACGTGATCCCGATTCGGAATTTATTGTTATCACTCGACGGTTAGACATGATGAAAATTTTAAGCTTAAAATGGTAGTAAAAAAAAATCAACTTAACGTTAAAAACAATTTGATGGCAGAAGAGAACGAGGCAGCCCGCACATCGCAGGCAGCTCACGCGTTGTAGTATACGCAGACGCCGCTGCTTACCGTTGGCATATAGGCTCTTCCGTATCGTAGGCATGCGGAAACGTTGGGTGCTGCTGGGCCGCCCAGCGGCAGCGCGAGGCTGCTGGTAGACCAGTAGCGTAGACCTACAGTAGTGCAGGGTTAGCGTACACGGAAAGAAAAGTTTAGCCAAAAGTACTCGGGAACTCTGCCGTTTTAGCAGAGGCGACCCTAGCTTTTACTCGACTTTACTAACCTCTGCTGTTTTGGCGAAGGTGTTCCGTGTAGACCCACAGCAGTGCAGGCCTGCTGGATGGTAGACCGGTAGCGTAGGCCTGCAGCAGCGCAGGGCTTGCTGGTAGGCTGACATACCGGTAGTCCGGCAGCAGCGCAGGGGCTTAGTGGTAGAGCGGTATACCGCTTGCTCGGTAGCAGCGCGGGGCTTACTGGTAGACCGGTATACCGCTTGCCCTGTAGCGCCCGGTAGCGCAGCGGGGGGGGGGGGGGCGGATCAACCGCGTCACGGCTTAATCTTGTTTTTAATGAATTTTGCAATGTTGCCGTTCGAATTAACTACATAAATTATTTAAAGTACAAATGCAGCTTTATTTCGAACGGCAACATTGCAAAATTCTTTATAAACAAGATTATCCCGTGACGCGGTTGATCCGCCGAAAACAAGAATAAGAAAAAAAAAATTACCTGTTAGTACACGGTTGCTAACTACTGCGTTGAGCTCCTGGATATTTTTCTTCATGCATGCCAGCTGGCTTCTTATCTGCAGGTAAGCCACTACAGGGTACGGCGGTATGACTATTTTTGTAAAATTAAAAAATTAAAATGAAAATTTATATTTTTTAGAATGAATAATTTATTTTTAAAAAACTTACGGTTTTGCGATGCCATTTCGAGTTTTTCAACTTTTTTTCTTGAGACGTCTTTCTGGGCGAAGTTTGACTGTTGTACTGAGCTAGTGCGCTCGAGCACCAAGGCTGTACCATGAGAACAAACACTAACGCACGGTTTCGTGTACACATGTAAAAATATGTATCGAGAAATTCTAATAGAGTTCAAAAAATATTGGAAACCTTTGTCTGTACTTTTTCCTAGAGCGGAAGCTGTGAGAGATTTTTAACGATCGAAAAATTACGACTCTTGTCGAATGCTGAACTTAACGATCTCGGTAAAATCCGTGTTCGTTTGGTAAATGCGATCAAATTTTTTTTTTTTTTTCGTAGTTGAAATTAAATAATAGCAATAACAAATCTTTTTATAAAAAAGCCTGAATAATAGTATAAATTAGGAATGATTTTAAAAACCGGATTCCCAATTTTTAATTCGAATATCAAATATCGAAATGGTTAAATTCGATAAAATTATTACTATTACGTTGTTTTATTTTCATGTCATTATTTTATATTCCCTCGTTTTTATCTGTGCACTCTGAGAAGCGTACGAGGGGAATTTTATTGTCTTACTTTCAGAAACAGGATGTATTTCTCCTGTTTATCATTCCACCGCTCTCAGGGATTATCACTTGATACGTGATTAGCGCTTTTGAAAAAATCTTCTGGTTAATTCGCATTGACCCAGTCTGTCGCAAACATCTGCACCAGTAAGTTTTGATTTTTTTTTCATCGCTACTTAAAAAAGTGAAAAAATGAACACTACAGAAAAATCTCATCTTCTAAAAGCGTGTCTTCTAGTTGCTAGGTATTTGAAAAGAGTTTTGAAAGTGTTCAAAAAAAGATGTGGTCAAAATTACGCGGTAAAAATAGAAGGTTTAAATAACTTTGATCAATTTGAAAAAGAATAGCATATTCTTTTCTCCAGGTGTAAAGTTAGAGAATTCAGGTGTATTTATGAACGCCTTTTCAAAAAATTTTGAGAAATTTGGAGTAGCTATAATTTATCTTCAAAGTTTCATTCGGAAAAACTGTTTGGAAGAGTATTATCCGTTACATCGCATGATGAATCATTTTGACAGACTGAATGGTAAGCTTTATTTTTTATTACTTATTGTTTATCATTTTTATATGTTGTAAGAGTAACTTACCACATCGATTATTCGTTAGAAAATTATTCTTCTTATCATTCATCTTTTTATTAATTAGGCAAAGCTTTACAAGCCAACGCATATGATAATAATGAAGAAGAAGAAGAAGAAGAAGAAGAAGAAAATTTGAGTAAATCGGGAATAATCACATATTGGGAGTTGGAGCAAATGAGAAAAGAGGCTGAGGGGAGAAAGAAAAAGAATAAGGAGGAGAGAATGAGAAAGATAAAGAAAAAGATGGCTGCTCTAGAAAAAAAGAAGGGCGCTTTAGAGCAGGAGGGGCAATATTGGGAGTCTCAGGAAAAAGAAGGAGAAGGAACGGAGGAGGAGAAGAAGGAAGAGGAGGAGGAGGAGGAGGATGATAGCTATAGCGAAGAATATAGCGAAGATGAATTAGAGCTTGTTGAGGCTTACAAAAAAAAAAATAGAGTGGTACGAGGTGTTACGGCCTAATGGTAGTAAGTTTATAAAAATTTAAATTTTTTAGTTTCTTAGTTATTTGTTTTCATTTTCATAGAATAAAATAAATTTTTTCAGCTATCGGTAATTCACTCGAGGACTCTGAAGACTCGGTTTTAATTTCAACAAGAAAATTAGCGGAGGAAGCAAGATCATCAATGGTAAATTTAACTAATCATAGACCAAATATTACACCCGAAGAGGAGAAAATTATAATAAACGATATTTTTTCAAACGGGGAAAACGAATTTGATGCCCCTCGAATAAAAAAGTAAGATCGGATAATAAAAATTATCCAATTTGTTTTTAATCAATTATTTATAATTTTGTTTTTTATTTTATAGTTTTGTTAAGTCAACCACCTGTCATCGTGGAAAATTCATCCTATGAAGAGAGAGAGAAGAAGAAATAAAAACTCTCAAGATCCTATAATAATAGTTCAAGATTCTGACAATGAAGGTGTGTAATTTAAGATTTTGATCCTCGAATATGTGTAAAAAATTATAATATCAATGATAAAATTATAATTTATTTTAAAAAGTACAAGAACAGTCAGCTGACCCTGTGGAAGAAAGACCTGTAAACTTGTGGAGACCTTAAATGAAAAAGGAGCACCGTCAACAGCGCCTGCACAGGAGAAACCGGTACAGCAGCAAGAAGCGCTGCAGCAAGCTGTACACGTTAATCAGCTCGGTGGTGGTAATGCAGCGCGCGTATCAAAATTTACTATCTTAGAAGAAAGCAAAAATTACGCGCGTGGATTTGCTATGGAAGGTCGTCAGATTCTTATTCGTATTAACTTACCTACCGTACCACATGAAATAAATATTGTTAATTACTTAGAGTCAAGTATTCGTGAAATTTTTGAGCGCCTTGAATCATTGCAAAAAAATGAAAATGATTTTATAGGTGTCTCGATCAATAGCGAATACTTTGTTCAAGGATTGGGTGGTCTTTCGTTTCGCCCTATTCAAAATTTTTTTATGAGTATTTATGGGCTTTAATAGCGGGTTTGACGCAAGGTAATGGAAATTTTAGAATCAACGAATAGTTTTTAATACATGCTACGTATATTAATGTACCTGTAGGTGCAGAAGCGAAACGTAAACGCTTAACTTTGGATATTGTCGGACAAAAATCTTTTGTGAATATTCGAAATGACGACGTTAAGTGTTTACCTCGCGCTCTTGTGGTTAGGGAAGCGTATACTCAGCTTAAAAATAATGTAATTGATAAAAAATATTGGAAATCTGTAACCGACGCCTGCCATCCTCTTCAAAGACGTCTTTGCAATGATCTAATAAAAAATGCTCGAGTAAAATTACTTGCGAACGGATAAGGTTTTAATGAGATAAAAAAATTGCAGTCTTATTTTAAAAATAAAAATATAGCGATTGTAATCTTTGATAAATATAGTATCGGTAAAAACGAACCTCCGTTTTACGATGGACGCATAAATAATGATTTTTGTAACGTTATTTACTTGTGTTACGAGGCTCGCACTAAACATTTTGATTGTATTTTAAATTTACCAGGTACGGTAGGGTCAAATTTTTTTGTTTGTGATGTAACACAGCATATCATTATATTCATACACACGTGTGTGAAAAAATATGTAGCTGCTGTTATAACTCGCCAGCTTGCGCCTCAACGGACGTCATAAAAAATATCAAGCGCGCAATAGGAATTTTTTCGGTGACTCGTGTTTAAAAAATCATAAAAATCCTAAATCATACAAAAATAGTACTGTTTGCGAAGTGGTAACGTGATGTAAACATTGCGAAAAATTATTAAATAGATGGCATGACAGAAATCATAAATGCGGTGTAATATATTGTCAAGCGTGTAAAAAAATCACGCAACAAACGCAAAGTGTTACATGCGACTTCTGAAAATAAAAAATAAAAAATCACTTGATAATGTTAAAAAAGATTTTTTCGTTTTTTACGATTTTGAAGCAAGGCAAGATTTGGTGTATCAAAATCACACTACTACTATGTTACACGTACCTAACTTATGCGTGGTTCAAGCCTGCTGTACCGACTATATCGAAGTCGATGATATGAATCAAATTTGTAGATCGTGTGGAGTTCGAGAGTTCGTTTTTAACAAATAACCCGTGGAAGAACTGATTGATTTCACATGTAGAGGTAATACGTCTTTCGGAAATATTATATGTATAGCGCATAATGCCGGGGGATACGATGTTCAGTTTATTTTGAGACAGGTGATCGATCGAGACTTGCGTCTTAATCTTAGCGTTGTATTAAACGGTCAAAAAATAATTATTTTAAGAGTCGGTCGTACAATTTTTATAGACAGTCTTAACTATTTTCACATGAAATTGAGTGCGTTACCAAAAGCTTTTGGTTTAACCCAAAGTAACAAGAAAACTATATTTATTTAATAAAACCCTCCGTTTTTGAGTAAATTTTTTATTTCCAAATTAAATTTTTATTCGTTTAAAATTCCTTAAAAACCTGTGCAAACTCGAAAATTTACCTTGTTGTTTTCGAAAATTTAATTTTTTCGTCTTAATTAATTGATTAATTAATTGAAAAAATAATATTTCATATATTTAACCACTGGTCCTTTTGAGAACCATCAAAATATTCAAAACCTTGTACAATTTTCTTGAATTAATTTTTAAAATTTAGCGCATGAGTGGAAAAAAGTGGCCGTAGGCTTCAACGGCAACGGTGGCAACACAGCTACGACAGAATTTTTGACAGCGCTGGCACTACCGCTGGCCGCGCGAAAGACGACAACCGGCGCGCGCAGGCAGTACCGCAGGCCGCGTGAAAGACTACAACCGGCGCGGGCGGGCGGCACAATACAAACGCGGTGTTAGCTGCTGATCCGCGGTTGGTAACTAACCAATCGCGATACTAGCATTAATCCGCGTTCGTATGGTAAAAGGGATCTAGCGTTCGATCGCGATCAAATTTGTATTTTATTTTTTATTTATTTTTATGTTTTTTAATTTGATTGTTGTAAAGGTAAAATTCAATAACGACAAATAAAAACTTTATTTAATATTTATGTATATATTTATTTTTTGAAAAAATATATAAAATACGATTATACGTCATCATCGCAACTGCACAAAAATTTACAATAACGAGCGTATAAACGTTTTCTCTTGGACTTTACTAAATCTTTAACCATGTAGTAATATTTACAGAAATCTTGAATTAAGTCTACTATCTTATTAAATTCCTCGCTAGTCTCCTGGCGAATGCGATTTCTTACCCAATGCTCACAGTTCGACCGGACGATCGTACCACTTTCTCTTAAAAAGTAATTAAAAACATAAGTGTATTCGGATAGAGAATTTTTTATCTAGATTATTACCCTCTCTACGCAGCAGCGTGATTTTTTCCAGCTCGTGTAATGCGAACTTGAGCCGTGAGAGGAACTCTTTTTAAAAAAAAAAGATCTTCATCATTTTTGACTGCCGCAGGAATATGCTTGCGGGATCGAACCCACGCGAAAAATTAACTTTGCAAGTGTTACGGTCCATTCGTGAACTTGGTCATTTCACGAAATGACCAGACGACTTGGACAATTCGCGTAATGTCCAGCCGAGCGGTCCATATGCGTATGCGTTCCTAAAGTAATTGAGAAATGACGCGCTTGCGTAGTATTCATTACTTTAAATTAGCGCACTTAATTTTAAAATTTATTTGAGCAGTTGCTCTTTCATGTATTTGGTAAATATAGTTTAAAATTTTTTTTTGTTTAAAATTTTGATTAATAAAATTATAATAATAAGAAATAAACCTTATAGAAAATTATAATTTAAGTCAATATAAAGCTAAATTCATAATTATTTTTGATATTCCAAAAAGAGAGATATGATTGCTATAGTCTTGGTGTTAAGTGTCAGTAAGATAATGATTCATGTATATCTAATTGCTTTTAGTATTAAAAGTAAGGAAAAATTTTTTTGTTGTGATCGGTGAAGTATAACAAAAGTTGTCAGAACCCTAAAAATCAATTACGAGCATTTTTTCACTCTTAATCTTGATTTTATATCTCATGCGTACAAACTTTGAGTAATGGTTGAAAAAAATTGAAATACATCATCTGGTAAGTAATTCTAAGTATTTTTAGAAAAATTTCAAGTTTTGGTCCTAAACACCAAAATTTTATTCTTTGGATATCATACAAAGTGATAAAAAGTTAAATAGCAAATTTTTGAGACATACGCCAACTTCAATTTTCAAGTTAAGGTGAAAATTGTTAACTATTTACTCAAACTTTAATTTAAGACCAACCGCATAGTGAGACCAAGTAAAATTATTAATTTTAGAGGATTTACATATTTTTCCCATGTAAAATTACATTCCAAATTCTTGTATGTCACATAAACTTACAAAACTTTAATTCTGAGCATGTGGGAACAGTGGGGTTGGTCTTATATTAAAGTTTGAGTAAATATCCAACAATTTTCACCTTAACGTTGAAACTTGAAGGTGGCGTATGTCTCAATAATTTGCTATTGAACTTTTTATCACTTTGTATGGTATCCAACGAATAAAATTTTGGTGTTTAGGTCTTAGGATCAAAACTTGAACTTTTTCTATAAATACTTAAAATTACTTACCAGATGATGTATTTTAAATTTTTTCAACCATGACTTAAAGTTTGTACGCATAAGATATAAAATCAAAATTAAGAGTGAAAAAGTGCTCATAATTGATTTTTAGGGTTCTGACAACAAATGTTGTAGTTTACCGATCACTACAAAAATTTTTTTCCTTACTTTTTACACCAAAAGCCCCTTACATTTTGTTATGTTGTAATAATTTTATAATTAAAAATGTCTTTTTAAAAAATAAAGTAGAATATAACCTGCAATTAGATAAATAAGACTAAAGCAATCATTTCTCTCCCATTACATTGCAAATACACGCAACTGCATTAATTTAAATTTATTTTATATAAATTTTGAAGGTTTTTTTTTTTTTATAATTTTGAAGGTTATTATACACATTAGCAACATCAGTGGCTATTTAATGTGTGTATTTAGGAACGCATACGCATATGGACCGCTCAGCTCGACATTGCGCGAATTGTCCAAGTCGTCTGGTCATTTCGTGAAATGACCAAGTTCACGAATGGACCGTAACACAAGCATTAAAAATCTTATTGATAATACTTTCTCCGATGATAACGATACTAATAACGATGAAAAATGTATAGAGCTTAATTTTTTAGAAGTATAAGGCGACTACTTGTACATAACCTCGTCACTCGAGATGAGTTAAAAGACTTGTTCTATTGTGTTAAAAAAGAATCTTTCTCACAAAAGATACCTCTTTACTTTATGTTTATAAAACTGTGTAAAACAAAAAACCAATTATTCAAACTTAAATAAATTAAAATACTTATAGTAAGACATTTTTATATTTTTTAAAAATAAAGAATGAAATTGTAATGTCGAAATCACGACTTTTTATTTCCGTTTCCCAAAACAGACACCTTCTTTATGTAAAAAAACCATCGAGATAAGAGGTAAGGAAATTCGTACCGGTCTCTGTAACCAGACACTTTTTTATGTAAACAAACCATCGACATAAAAGATAAGGAGTTACACCCGTCGTCTGTAACCAGACACCTTGTTTATATAAACAAACCATTAGATAAAAGATAAGGAAATGCGCGCCGTCCTCTGTAACCTGACACCTTGTTTATATAAACAAACCATTAAGATAACAGATAAAGAATTGTGCACCGGGTATGTAACCCGACACCTGCTTATCTCTTGTTTACATAAACAAACTATTAAGATAACAGATAAGGAACTGCATGGCTGGTGATGACTCATCCGTCTCGCGCAATACCCCTGTATAATACTGGAAGACAAGAAGTCTCATGCGGTCGTGTAAAATTACGACCGCAGGAGACCCTCTAGTAAACCATCTTTTAATTTTTTATGTTGCGAATTTCAAAACTGATGGCTGGATAATATAATTTTGACATAATTTTATTCAGAATATAGTTTTGACTACGAGTAAATTGGGAAGTGAGGATAACAATCTTCACTACGTGAGAGAGCTTCTCATTTCAATAATGAGGAACAACATTCTGAGACTGGACGGGAAAGAAGAGAAACCTTCGCAAGCTGAGCAAGTTTAAGATTGCTTGGATTGGAATTTGAGAAAATCATTTATGGGTGATCGTGATTTGAATAAACTGGAGGAGTTGTACAAAGAGAAAAATGGGTTGCATAGTTCAAGTGAATCTAGAAAGCTAAATTTAGGTCTATTATGGCCTATGAGGTTAGGTCTCCCGTCATGAGAACACATAAGATATCTGATTCGAGAAATTGGGTTACTTCAGAATTTTAAACTTTATAACACCATCAATGATTGTGAGGTTTGCATACTGGCAAAGATGAAAATATTGCCATTTAAAAAAGTTAGAAACTGTGGTTTTTTTAGTACTATAAAAAACTACCGATTAATAAGTAATTTAGTATTCTACATCAATAAACTTATGTTAATTTGCCATTTTAAAGTAAAAAACCTTGGAAAAAACACTTTTCCGCTGTTTGTTTTGCTTCAAAATGGAAATGATTTTTTTGGTTATGTTGCTACTATTGACCGCTTCCGATTTCTTGCTTGACTTTTAAAATTCTTCATGAAATTGGGTTTTGCTTAAGGCATTAAAAAAATTTTTTAAATTAAGAATAAGTGTGTGTATTCTTATACTAATTTTTAACTAAGTATTTTTTTTTTTTTTTTAACATCAATTTTTTTTCAAAAGCGCTTCTTTTTATCCCAAATAAGGGGCGATTTCAAAAAGGGTCACTCATCTAATTTTGATATTTTCTTTTTAATGTCATTCTTAACCTACTTTCTGTTAACTCAGACATTGCCGATTAAACAGTTACATTTTTTTTTTTCGGAATTAACTTACATAGCCTCAGAAGTCATTAAGAAAATACGAACCATTTGATTATATACCACCAAAAATTGGGATGTTATGTTCTGAAAGTGCGTGGAAAATAATTGTGCCGTAAAAGCAGGTTGAAATTGAATATTATTCAAAAAAGTGGCTCCACAAAAATACATATCTCATGGACTGAGCCTGAGGAGGTGCGGAAGCTCTGAAAATCACAGGTAACATTAAGCGTAACACTTTAAAAATGCGGAGCGAACACCTCTTTTGTGATACCACAGTATTATTAACAGAGTGAGTCATGCGTACACGGAGAAGGAGGTACACCATAAAACTTGGTGTACACCGCCACCGTTTTAGACGATGCGTGGTACAGCGTGATTCCAAGTTACAGTCGTATTTCCAAGTGCATGCACCGTGTTTTTGAGTGTAAAATTTTTAGAGAGATAATTTCGATAGAGCAGACGACGGCGCTCAGAACACCCATGTATCCAGTTTTTCAAAGTTTTACTCTTAAAATTGTGTACGATTCTTACTTTGAAATGTTCTTGCTATCTTTCCTAACAAATTTATAAACTTCAATTATGATTACAAACTTGATATTTATATTTATACGCTTTAAAAGTTTCGAGGTTAGAGATTCAGCAGAACTTGAGTAACCGAGAAAAAAGCATGTGTCAACTGCGTACACTGGAAAACACCGTGTATGCATTGTGTTTCATAGTGTGTCTCCTTCTCCGTGTAGAGTGCTAGACGCAGACTGAGCTTCGAACTTTGATGTACAAGATTATAAACTCATTCTAAATGCAAACTCGTTTCAGAGTAGTCTCCACATGTTATTTATTTTATGTTTTATAATAAATTTAATTCAATTTTAAAATTTTATTGGAAATTTTGATTTGATGGTTTTTGGATGTTGTGTTTTGGAATTTTTGTCCTAAATTGTTTAGAGCTGAATTATTTGTTATTCCTTTTATAGTGCATAAAGATAACAGAGCTTTATTTTTTATTCAAAGGTGTAGAAGGACATGGATAGGGTGGCTTACAAATATCCTGCAAACATTCATGAAGGGAATAAAAAGTTTTGACACGCAATAACAATGACTTATTATTTTATTACTACATGAATTTCAATAAGAGTGATTAATATAAAAAATGAACTTACTCTTAATGTTTCGTAAAAAAAGTTCTGTTTTTTTTAGTAAAAAATATTCATAAAATTATAAAATTAGCAAGATTTTTTTTATTATTAAATTATTGGCTACACTATCTAATTGAAAATAAATGCACGTACGCGCGTTAACAACCTTTGGTATATGGACTAGAAATCAATAGAGTGTGCACCGCCGAAGTCAAAAAAACTACAACTTATTGTATATCGCTATTAAGGTAGTAGTTCCGCCTAAATGCATTCTAATTCTAAAATCAAAATATGTTGTAAATAAACATCTAAACTTTTAAAATGTTACTTCTAAAATATTACTTTTAAAATATAGGTATCCATGCTTTTTCAAGATAATTGAGTTAGAAATCAATTGAATCACAATATATATTAATTATAGAGTGACGTATATTTTTAAGCATCAAATAAATGGATTTGCAGAAATTATAATGGTGTTTATCAGCTCTAGTGTTGATTTTAGGTTCATATTTACAGCTGAAAACGTATTTTTGAGTGATTTTACTCCCTGAGTTTTATAAATATAGACCTGTGCAAGAAAATAGTTACGTCTGCTCTGTTAAAAAACTGAAATAGCCAAGCAATTGGCAAAGTCAGGTATGGCTGCTACGAATTTTTGCCACAGAGTGCTGCAAATTATATTTGAATGCTCAGATGTTTATTTGTAACATATTTTAAT
This sequence comes from Encarsia formosa, assembly GCA_038277355.1. Classification (NCBI taxonomy): domain Eukaryota; kingdom Metazoa; phylum Arthropoda; class Insecta; order Hymenoptera; family Aphelinidae; genus Encarsia; species Encarsia formosa. The sequence goes on along the minus strand of CM076185.1, from coordinate 32,899,047 downwards.
TTCAGATAGTGTTTGATTGAATGTGTTTTCCCATGTATGTGCTCTTATATGGTGGAACCTCTACCTTAAGTTTATGATGAAAAATTAGAGATGACAATATGTTGAACGAATAAGATTAATGACTGAAATCTCAAAGTCGAAATTTAAAATTGCTTACTTAAATTTTTAGAGTGGATGTGATACTTTCAATTGTCAAAATAATTCATTACTGAAATCAGTAAAGAGTAAAATTTTCATTTTATGATTGAATTTTAATAACGTTCAATTAAAAAACTTCTATTAACATACAAATTATGATTTTCCAAATTCTTTCATTATTTCTGGGCCTTTCATCTAAAAAAGAGCATCTCCGGAGTCAACTTAAAAAATTTTTTAAATTGTGATAACTTAAATATGACAGATTATTTTTTGCACGTGCGTCACGTGAACTGATTTCAAAAGTGAGTGTTAAAAGTTCAATTGTTTTTATAAGAATATGGAATTCCGAAGTTAAAATTATTTTGGCGAGGTTCTGGTTTCACCAAAACTAAAAACCTCATTTTTTCTTCTTTCGAATTGCTTCAGAAATGAATACTTCATGAACTTTTTAAAAATAAATAGTATATTGATATATAAGGGAAGAAAGTTGAACATTTCCTCAATACGTGCCAAAAGCAGCCAACAAAATATAATCTGCAATCTATATTCAAAATCCTATCACATTTCATTCACACATTTACACATAAACTAATTGCTTACTACCAAGCTTGTAGAGATTTTCTTCGTCTAAGACGTTGTTTTGATCACCTGCTTATAAATTTACAACTTTATTTGTAAGCCACCTTACGTATACTCAATAGGCTTCTAAACTTTTATATTTAAAAAATTAGCACACCGCAGCCTCGCATACTCACACACACACACACACACTCGATCTGACCTTTTCATTGAACTCGCTGTGGAAACAGTTTACATTTAATTTTTATAGTAGACACATTTAATTTTTTAGATTTGCTAACACCCACAGAGCATAATTCTCAAAAAATTTTGATAACAAAAAGTGTAGAGATGCAAAGTGCAATGGTTACGGAGCACGGGCTCACCTGTGGCTGCAACAGCTGTTCACGCGCGCGAAGCTCGAGGTATTGCCTCTCTACTGTTACGTCGATATAGTACCCTACCAAGGAGGGAATATTGATAATTAGACTGAAAAATTGGGGCGAAAGATGCGTATTTTCGACGATTGGACGGGACAGAAACAATTTTTTTTTACATAATTTATTCATAAGCAGTTATAGTAGAGGCACGTAAAAGAAATAAAAGTGCAGGTTACTATGGGCATTTTCAATCTAATTTTCTTATGTTATTTTTTAATGAATTTTTTGTTCAATTAAAATTTTAAAATATAATAAACAGTTTAATTTTATTATTGTATATTTAAAGAAAAGTATACATGACTAAATTGTTGTTTGAAAAATGTTTAGGCCTAACTTAAACTTGTTTAAAAACATGTGAAATTTCATTGACTTGTGTTATTATACCAGAATTAATTCTTCTCGCACTTTTTATTTACGTTGATGATCATCAATCGATCTTGATGAAATATCTATTGTAACAAAGACTCAAATATTAAATGAGCAAATGGTTTGATACTTCAAATTTCAAGTTTGATACTGAAGCATAGGAGCAGTAAGATTTGGATGATGTGCTGAGTTCATTCTTAAAGCAGATATGCTTTTATTGTACCACTCATCCTCTGTTGTAAGTCCTGGAAAAAAAAATTTGTTTTAGAGATCTTGGTTTTCGTAAATTACTAAATGACATAAATTAACTTTTACATCAAACAAAATTATCGAATTCAAACTTATTTATCTTTATACAAAAATCATCAAAACTTTGAAACTTTAATTGAATATAAGTCAGGTTTAAATAAATACTTCGTTTAAAAAATCATAGTTTTGGAACGAAGTTCCTTATCGGAGCTTACGACGCGCAGGGGGGCTGCAGCAAAAAAAACGTAACGTCACGAAAAAGTAATAGATTACGTTGCAGTATACCTATCTATATTTTTTCCCCCTCCAACGAGCCCAGGGGCGGCATTTTGTTTTAAGTTAGGTAGGTTAAGTAAGTACGGGAGTAAGTTAGGGACCAGAAGGTATATTACACGTATAAAAATAATTGGCGTGAAATTAAAAAAAAAAATTATGAAATTAAAAAAAAAAGAAAGTACCAGTAATAATTGTAAAATTGAAATCTTTAGTATTAATAAAATAATTTTAATTTTAATATTTTTTTAGATAAAAGTGAAAAGTTATAAAATTAAAGGTTTTGATAGCAGCTGGAAATCAAATCAGACGTCTGCACCAGTCTGCACGTTGTTGTGTTTTGGAGTTTGTCGGTCAGCTGTTGAAACTGAATAGAAAATGCAGATGAATGACGAAGATGAACGATTTCGTGTTCTCCAATAAATAAATAAACGAAACCTTGAAAAAAGGTTGCTGAGGGATTATTGTAATTGAGGTTAAATGTACTCCAGTAGTTCTTCGGATTTTCGTATTAAATATTTAAATACAACTTAATTTTTTTTTTTTCCCCTGTTGTAGGGAAGAAATTTATTAATAACTTAGATATTGATTATTTTAGTGTAAAATAGCTGCACGGAGACACTAACCCAGACAGCACCATTATTCGGAAAGAATTTCCGAAGAATTCATTTTTAAGATTCATAAAGAATTCATTTCAAAGTATTCAAAAATTATTCTAAAAATATTCCATATGAATTCAAAATGAATAATTTCAGAACTAACCAAATGAATTTAAACAGAATTCAAAAAAAATTCCCAAACTGTTCACGTAATGTCCCCTGATAAGAATTCATTCAAAATTCAAAAATAGTTCATTATTTTTTAAAAGTAGTTCATTAAGGAGGTTACTACCTTACTGCACTAGTCAAGTCAAAGTTAGGCTAGTTCGCTCAGTTGGAGTGAGAGGTAATGTGTAGCAGAGCGTGATCAGCTGTTTCGCGCGCACAACCTAGCAGGCTTACTTTGAACATACTTCAGTGAAAAATAATCGATAGTTAGATCAAGAATTATTAAAAACTACTTTTATTATGAATCGAAAAGTGTGATGAATACTCATTAACTATGAATTTCACGTTAAAAAAGACGTTTGAAAGATTTTAAGCGAAGACCTCTACCATAGCAGACAGCTGCGCGCGCAACAGCTGAAGAGACATGCTGCTGATAAAATCGGGATTTTCGTAGTTTTTAGTGATTGCTGTATTTTTTTCTTTGCAAATAACCCATAAAATTTTATGAGAAAAATATAGTTGTATTCAGTGAATACTGCTTCCTACTAGTGATTTTTTTTATTAAAAACTCCCTGATAGAAATGTTTTAAAACATTTGTCAAAGTGTAAAAAATGTGATTTTCCCATAAGCCACCGTGTAAAAAGAGCCAAAAATTGATTTATTCATATTTCGTAAAGTATCCCATGAATTGCTTCAAAAATTAAGCTGTGAAATTATATCTTATTTATGAAACTTTCTGTGAGGTTTCATTAAAATCCCCCTTGTAATTCATTTTGGGTAGTAACCTCCTTAAGTATTCTTTTTGCATTCTTAAAAAATAGCATTTATTCAGTAAATTTTGATTACTGCAAGATCAAAGAGTTCATTTTTAATTCAGTTTGTCTACCTCAAAAAAGTTCAAAAAGAATTCAAATCTAATTCATTGCAGATAATGCACCCAGGGCTTCGAACATGCATGACTTACGGTGCATGCGCGGTACGCTCCTCGCCGAGTTCTAAGCGACATGTATGTAATTAATGTACATAATTAAGCTTTTATAATCAAGCCCCGAAGGGCAGTGATCAGCGCTGAAGTTCAGGCTGAAGTTCAGTCAACATCAGTGAACTTCACTGAAGTTAAGTTGAGCCATATTTATATTTTTGGAGTCATATAGACATGGTGCCCCCCAGACATGGTAAACAAATAATTTTTTATGAACAATTAAATAAACCGACAAGCTCTGAGCCCCCATAACGCTGGAGAGAGCAATAAATAAATCATTTTTTACAAACAATTAAATAAACCGACAAGCTCTAAACCCCCATAACGCTGGGGAGAGCAATAAATAAATCATTTTTTATAAACAATTAAATAAACTGACAAGCTCTAAACCCCCATAACGCTGGGGAGAGCGATAAATAAATAGTTTTTTATAAACAATTGAATTAAATGACAAGCTCTAAACCCCCATATCGTGAGGCAGAGCGATTAATATATTAATTTTTATAAACAATTAAATAAACCGACAAGCTCTAAGCCCCCATAACGCTGGGGAGAGTGATAAATAAATAATTTTTTACAAAAAATTAAATAAACAGCCGAGCTCTAAGCTTCCATAACGCTGGGCACCCGATTTCAACAAAAAAACTAATCGGCTATGCCCCAAGCTTTACACCCCCAAAACACGGAACACCCAAGTCCAACAAAAAAGCTGATGGCTACCCCCCAAACTCTAAGCCCTAAAAACCCTGGGCACGCAAGTTCAACGAAAGAGCTGATTAGCTACCCCCCCAAGCTCTAAGCCCCCTAAACCCTGGGCGCGTGAGTTCACCAAAAAAGCTGATTGGCTACCCCCCAAGCCCTGGCCTCCCAAGACCCAGGGCGCCCGAGTTCAACAAATGAACTGATCGGCTATCCCCAAAGCTCTAAACCCCTAACTGATCAGTTCGTTTTATTGAACTCAGGCACCCAGGGTCTTGGGGGCTTGGAGCTTGAGAGGTAACCAATCAGCTATTTTGTTGAACTCGCGCGTCCAGGGTTTTGGGGGCTTAGAGCTTGGGGGGTAGCCAATCAGCTTTTTTGTTGAACTTGGGTGCTCCGGGTTTTGGGAGCTTAAAGCTTGGGGGGTAGCAAATTAGTTTTTTGTTGAACTTGTGTGCCCAGCGTTATGAGAGCTTAGAGCTTGTCAGTTTATTTAATTGTTTATAAAAAATAATTCATTTATCGCTCTCCCCAGCGTTATGGGGGTTTAGAGCTTGTCAGTTTATTTAGTTGCTTATAAAAAATTATTGATTTATTGATCTCCCCAGCGTTATGGGATTTTAGAGCTTGTCAGTTTATTTAATTGTTTATAAAAAATTATTCAATTATTGCTCTTCCCAGCGTTATTTGGGCTTAGAGCTCGGCTGTTTATTTAATTGTTTATAAGAAATTATTTATTTATCGCTCTCCCCAGCGTTTTGGGGGCTTGGAGTTTGGTGGTTTATTTAATTGTTTATAAAAAATAATTCATTTATCGCTCTCCCCAGTGTTATTGGGGCTTAGAGCTGGCTATTTATTTAATTGTTTATAAGAAATCATTTATTTATCGCTCTCCTCAGCGTTATTGGGGCTTAGAGCTGGCTGTTCATTTAATTGTTTATAAGAAATCATTTATTTATCGCTCTCCCCAGCGTTATGGGGACTTAGAGCTTGTCGGTTTATTTAATTGTTTATAAAAAAATACTTATTTATCGCTCTCCAGCTTTACGAGGGTTTTGAGCTTGTCGGTTTATTCAATTGTTTATAAAAATTTATATATTTATTGCTCTCCCTAGCGTTATGGGGGTTTAGAGCTTGTCGGTTACTTCAATTGTTTATAAAAAATAATTTATTTATTGCACTCCCCAGCGCTATTTGGGGGCTTAGAGCTTGTCGGTTTATTTAATTGTTTATAAAAAAGTTTGTATTTACCATGTCTGGGGGGCACCATGTCTATATGACTCCAAAAATATAAATATGGCTCAACTTAACTTCAGTGAAGTTCACTGATGTCGACTGAACTTCAGCCTGAACTTCAGCGCCGATCACTGCCGAAGGGACGAGCGGATCAAAGGCACACTAATCTTTTCCACAGTCCTTGCAACGCGCATGCTCACGGACTTGACAGAATCGCCGTAGATATCAATGGAGCCGTATGTGTGCAATCAGTGCAAGTTATTTAGTTTAATGAGTAGATATCAATGGAGCCGTATGTGTGCAAGCAGTGCAAGTTATTTATTTTAATCCTTAAATGTCTTGTATTTGTTTATGGTTATAAGTCATAAAGCAAGCGTATGTATGTATAAAATTTTCGTAACCTTGATTATTGTATCGGACTAGTTGATTTGTAAATAGTTGAGTAACTTGAATTTATTATATTTAGCTATTATCTATCATCATTATGGAAGAGTCAGTAATTAGATTTCCTTGTAATATTTGTGAAGCAACCTTTTCCGATAAATCTAACTTAACCAGGCACCTCAAAAATAAGCATAGTATGTACAAAAATGATGGAAAAGAAAAAGTGGCAGGCCAGTTTCCATGCAATAATTGCAGTACTGTACGTTCCACAAAAGGAAACTTAACTAGACATCAAAATGAAAAACATGCAGACAAAGATGAAGCTGAAACCTATGTATATCCAGCTTGTTATGAAACTTTAAGTAGGTACTCGACCCTGACAAGACAATTCGACAAAAAACATAATGATGAGTGTGGACTTTGCACTGAGTGAGTTACTTTTTTTTTAAAGTTAGTTAATATTTCAATTTAAATACAGGATAAATTTTTTAATAATTAAAAAATGCAATTTTTTTCAATTTTCAGTTTTAATTGCAGGTCCTGTACCAACTAATTCCTTTTTTTTTAATTTATTTAGGTTCATAATATCTGATGGGATAATAAAACTCAAAACCGGTGATACATAGTTAATGTTTATAAAGTGCAGCTTGGTTGAACTGTGCTTGCTTTTGTAGGTTGATACAAAACAAAAAAAAACTTTTAGCATTTTGGAAAAGCTTTCTATTTTATATAATTTTGGTTTTTGCTGGTGAATTTATTTATTAACAACTTTTTATTTAGGCAATTTTGAAACCTGTACTAATGAGTGGCGCTGAAGATTTAATTTATTTTTTATTTGCTGCACTAGTTGGATACTCTTAGTTATCAAAACTTATTTTATTCTAACAATTTTTTGTATTCATTAAAAACATTGAAAATTTCAGGTTTTTCCAAGTATTGAGCTGAATATCTCATAATATTTATTTTTCAATTTGAATGCAAAATTATTTCTGCTTGTTGCTTAACTATTACTGAAAAAATTATGAATTATTTTAACATGTAACTACAGAACTGATTCAAAAATTTCTGGTAATTTAATTAAGGATGAAACATTTAACATTTTATTTAACTGATGGTTTTGCATGAAATTTTTCTATATTTTTGAAATTAGATGGTTAAAGTATTTTATTATTAATTTGAATGTATATACTATTTCTTCAGTAATATTAAGTTTGCTGTTTATCTGTAGATTTTTATCAATAAAATTATTTATTATCAGATTTTTATATTTGCATGATGTTAATTTGAAATTATTTATAAATACCGATGCAATATTTACTTTTTGATGTGTGACTTAATGAAAATTTATTAACTTAAATGTGACTGCTATCATTTGGTTATCTAAGGCCTAATTAATATATTGTATCATATATTATAATGCACAATTACTATGCAAATAAAGTTTGAAACTCACGCATCATTTAACAATAACTATAATTTAGTGAAAAGGAAAACCAAAGTAAATCTTAAATAAAGCTCTAAAATGATTTATAATTCTTTGCTACAGTGTACCTTATTCTCAAATTACTTAGGATGTTTAATAGTATCTATAAACATCAATAAAATTTAGATTTTTCTTTCATTTTTACTTTGGTTTGTCTTTTAGTTATTATAATATTTCTATCTAACGCAAGCTAATTTTTTTAATTACTAATTTACAGGTGCACTTTAAGTTTTACGAACATAAAGCTTTTGTATGAACATATTCAAGTTACTCATCACTCAGAGGCTTCAGCTTCAAAAAAGGTTCCAAATGAAATTTGCGAATTTTGTGACAAGAGATTTACTTTAAGGCAAAATTTGGTCCGACACCTCAAAACTGTTCATGATGTTGACTCTACACAATCTCTATCAAAAAAATGCCCATTGTGTGATACAGCATTCAGTACAATAGCATTATTGAATAATTATTTAACCACAATTTACTCAGTACAATTGGCAGAATTTGACTAAGTGTTTGATAACAGTGAAGGTGATTACATTTTACTTCATATAATATTTAATATTTAGATTGGTTTTATTATACATCCTATGTCATTTCTGTAATTTTTCCCAATAAGAAAATAGTACAAAAAAATACTTCAAAATTTATTTTTTGACTGCAAGACCACTTTTAAAGAGGCTTGACTTATTATACCATTACATTCTATTTAATAAAATTTAAAATTAAATTAAAAAAAACACACTTAATCAACTCTGAAAATTTGTGTGAAAAAAAAGTCCAGAAAAAATTTGCTTTGAATATCTTCAAGTTCTAACATTACTTTGAAAAAAAAAAGTTTATTGCAAAATTTTTACAATTTATCATTAAGAAAAAAATTTTTTCATAATTTTTAATAACTTAGATTCAGTAAATTTTTATTATATTTAAAGTAATATTAACATTTATTTCAGATTTAGAAAAAATTTTATATTTTAAAATTTTTTTCTTGTTATAAACACTTAACTAAAAAAAAATATGTTTCTGTCTTTAATCTACCTAAATATAGTTCCTACCATGAATTCTAATTTTATCAATAAATATTTTTTTTATTGTAGATTTCAAAAAGTACAAAGCGAGTATAGAAAAAGAAGATAAAGCGTTCTTTTCGTTTAAAGCTAGCGTTCAGAATAGAATATACTATCATTGTCATCGATCAGGGTCATCGAATGATACCACACAATTTAAATGGTCAGAAACAGTAAAAATAGGCAAAACTTGTCCAGCTAGAATAATATCCACCAATATTGACGGCCGAATGCATGTTCATGTTCAAAGGACACATGTAGGGCATACGCAGTCAATAAAATTTTTGCGATTAACTAGAGATGAGAGGGACGAATTAGCTGGCAAGTTAAGAATCGGTGTAGAACTTAAACGCATTTTAGACGATATTCGAGAATCTGTGGCTTCTTTAGAAAACATAAGTCGTATTCATTTAGTAGATAAAAGAGATCTTCACAACATAATTAGAGACTATAAATTGGACAGGAATGTAGTGCATAAAAATGATGCTTTGAGCGTCGAGATGTGGGTCGACCAGCAAAAATTTTTAAATGAAGATTCTCCCGTTTCTTACTTTAAAAAACAAGGAATAGAAGATGGCAGTACGTTATCAGAACAAGATTTTATGATAGTCTTAATGACTTCATATCAGCGTGATGTTATAGCAAATTATACAACAGATAAAGTCGGCGTCGATAGTACGCATAAAACTACGGATTACGATTTCCAACTTACTTCTTTAGTAACTGTAGATGAGTTTGGAGCTGGTTGCCCGGTTGCTTTCTGCTTAAGTAACAAGGTAGATAAAAATGCGATGATCCAGTTCTTTGGCTCGGTAAAAATAAAGTTGGTAAAATCGAGACTGAAATTTTCGACGTCAGATGACGCACCTGCTTACATCAACGCCTGGACAGAGGTAATGTCGGAGCCTAAACACCACCTCCTTTGCAACTGGCACGTCGATCAAAATTGGAGGAATAATTTAAATAAAATAAAAAGCAGCATGAAACAATCAGAAGTGTATTAAGCATGTAGGATGCTTATGGAATGTCTTGATCCTAATGATTTCCATATTTCTTTGGATGCATTTCTATTAATGTGCTATGAAGATTCCGATACTGAAGATTTTGGAAAATATTTCCAAAAATATTATGCTGTTCGCCCTGAGAAATGGGCATTCTGTTACAGAATTGGCTTATCTATAGACACTAACATGTATTTGGAGGCACTGCACAAAAAACTAAAGTACTGTTACATGAATGGTGTTCAAAATCGACGAGTAGACAAATGTATTGGGCTTTTGTTACGTTTTGCTCGCGATATGATGTTTGAGAGAATTATACGCATGCTTAAACACAATCCATCTCATCGGATGCAACTAATAGATCAGAGCCATAGGCGAAGCGAAGAAATAAAAGATGATATGATAGGGATGGTTGAGGAAGGTTTATGGACAGTTCAATCAGCGACATTAGGGAGAGGACCTTACACTGTGTCTGTAGATTATTCAAATAATTGCCTCGGATGTCCACTTTCTTGCACTAAGTGTAAAATCTGCGTTCACCAATTTACATGCACCTGCATTGATTTTCAAATCAAAGGAAATTTTTGTAAGCACATCCACGCCTGCGTACGTGTATTGAACAAAAGTTACTCTACTGAATTTGAAAACAAAAAACAAGAAACTATTAACTTTGAAATTCAGATTGAAAAATTAGTTGAAGCAGCACAACCTGTGCATTTTAAATAATCTGTATCATTAGTTACACGTTTGAAACGCTTTTAAATATTGCTTTTGGGATTGGAAATTCTGCAACTGAAGAAACATTAGCTAAATTGATACCTCGACTCGAAAGCATCGTAGAATCGTTACGGCAAAATCAAATAGACAAAAAACCAGCAAGTTCTGCAGTTCCGTACTTACCGGAACTCCCATCTACTTTGCTCAGTCACAAAAACCTTGAAAAACAGCGTGATCACTTTAAGTCCACTAAAAAAAAACAAATCTCAAAAGAAAACAAAGTTACAAAACCGACTGACAACGAAAAAATGTCATTGAAAGAAGCCGCTGGTAATCTTGCTCGATGTAGTGAACTCGTGCACACTAATTTTGGCCATAGCTACACTGCTGATACAACAAAATCTATAGTCTTAAAAAAATCACGTACTCAACCAAGGACATGTCCTACGAAGAAAAATTAAAGACAACATTTGTTCAATATTTTAGTTCAAAATTGTTCTGTGTTTAATTTTACTAAGATATCTTGGTAAAATTAAATCATATGATTGAAGTTTAATTCTTCTATTTTGTTACTTTTTTTTTTTAGATATTTATTGTCGATTTTAAAAGCGTAGCTGGATTACAAAAAATTATACGGTGTACACTGTATATTATATTTATGTTGAACTTCAATTAAATTTTATGTCAATAAATTATAAATAGTTAATGCACTAGCTAGTAATAAATTGAAAAAAATTCCTTATACTAGTTTAAAAAAACGTTGTTAGCTTTATTATGCGGATTAAATAACTGATTTGTATAAACAATTATATTGTTATAATAAGAATATGTGTAATTAGAACTTTCTAATTTGTGTTTTATACATCACTTGATTATTCATGTGGCGCCCCAAGTCCACGCGCCACCAAGTCGGGCTCGAAGGAAGCAGCTTTTGCTTCCGCGCACAGACTTATCTAACTCGCGCGCCCTCTCGGCCGCCTCAGCTGCGGCGCAGGGGCCTCGAGTGCCAACCGTCATCATTACCGCCTAAGCAGCCATCGTGTACATGCCTTTGTACGCATCCGAATTATAATAAAGTTGATATTTAAGTGTTAAACGACTGCGCTTTATTTCACGTCAACACCTCTCTCTGTCGCCCCCTTTCCTCGTTTCCACAGTGGTGACCCCGCAGTTTTTTGCGACGCAGAGAGTGTTTTTAGTGAAGCGAGGAGAGAAGTGAGAACGAGGCGACCATGTTTAACACACCTACTACATCAACAGGGACAACTGGACCGACCACGACGTCAAGCTTCACCTTAAACGGGCAGCCCATCACGTCCACCACGACATCGACTTCAAGCTCAACAACTGTAACGCAAACAGCCGGCGTCAACGCAAATAGGAATTTGTTCGGGAATTTCGATTTTCTCGGCGGCAACGTCGAGGCAGTGTCAAAGTGTAACCTGCCGACATTTTGGCGCCAACAGCCACAGCTTTGGTTCTTGCAGGTAGAGGCCATTTTTCAGACAAACAATGTTCGTAGCGACCACGGGAAGTTCAACCTAGTGATCGGGGTACTCGACCCGACCACGATCGCAGACATCGCTGACATTATCAGTGCACCCCCGGAAAATGATAAGTACGCATTACTCAAGGCGGCCATTTTGGAGCGCACAACGGACTCGGACGACAAGCAGCTGCTAAGATTGCTTACACAGTGCGAGGTCGGCGATCGGAAGCCATCGCAACTCTGGCGCGAGATGAAATCCCTCGGTCGCGGACGACTAACCGACGACGTCCTGAGAGTCAAGTGGATTGACATGCTGCCACCGTCATCCGCGCGATTTTTACGGATTTTTAAAAACTCGAGCATGGACGAAATACTCGCCGCAGCCGACGACTTGGTCGACACCGGCCCAGCAGTTATGGCCGTCGAAGTGAAACAGCCCCGAGCTACGCAACCAGCGCCAACCCTGGACAGCCTCGCGGAAGAAATGGCATCACTGAGGTTTTGCATGGCGCAGCTCACATCGCTCATCCGGCAAGGAGCGGACAACCGCCCCCACCAGGAACGCGGTCAGTCACGCGGGCGTTCTCGTGATCGTGGTCAAGGACAAAGCCGCTCAGCATCACCAGCTGCACCCGGACAGCCCCAATGGTGTTGGTATCACCGCGTCTACGGTAACGACGCAAAACGCTGCAAGCCTCCCTGCAGCTACCAGACTACCATGAGTTCGTTACAGGGAAACGCATAAAGCCACCTCCGATCCAGGCAGCGGAGGTGGACGTCGACATCGCCGAAAATCGCCTGCATCTGCGCGACTTGCGCACATCAATTCGCTTTCTCATCGACTCTGGATCCGTCGTGTCCTTGCTGCCCAAGTCAGCTGTAGCCGCCAAGCTACCTCGTCAACAGCTTACGCTATACGCGGCTAACCACGCGCCAATCAGCACGTATGGACGGAGAAAGCTCGTGCTCAACCTTGGCCTGAGAAGAGATTTTGTCTGTGACTTCATAGTCGCCGATGTCCAGCACGCAATCCTCGGAGCGGATTTCCTGTCCAAGTACGGGCTACTCGTCGACATGAAAACAAAAAGCCTCATCGATCCGCTATCTGGCATCAACTCCAAGGGTAAGCTCGCCAGACCACCGATTCTCTCTGTGTCAACGATCCAGCACATCAGCCCACCCGACGGCCCTTTGGCTCGGGAATACGTCGCTCTGCTGGAGGAGTTTTCGGACGTTTTTGAGATTAGCACGGAGCCAGCTAGACTCCCGGACCTGCCAGTGCAGCACCGCATCGTGACCACCGGACCACCCGTCGTCGAACGTCCACGCCGCCTCTCGGGCGAGCAGCTCGAGGCAGCTAAGAAGACTTTTGCCGACCTAATTGAACGCGACATCGTCAGACCCTCGTCAAGCCAGTGGGCCAGTCCGCTACACATGGTCCCCAAGAAGGACGGATCATGGCGCATCACCGGGGACTATAGGCAGGTAAACGCTCACACCCAGCCGGACCAATACCCAATCCCCGTGATAGAAGACCTACTGCAAGAAAGCAAGGGCGACGTATTCTCCACACTAGATCTGCAGTCAGCCTACTACCAGATCCCAATCGCCGAAGAGGACATCAAGAAGACCGCCGTGACAACGCCTTTCGGTTTGTATGAGTTCTTAAAAGCTTCACTCGGCTTGCGCAATGCAGGAAAAACTATGCAGCGCACGATGGACCATCTGCTACGCAAGCTACCATTTGCCAAGGCCTACGTGGACGATGTTTTCGTGGCATCCGACTCTCACGAAGAACACCTGCAGCACTTACGCCAGCTCTTCGAAGTCCTGCGCGAGGCCAATCTGAAAGTTAACATCGGCAAGTGCAGTTTTGGGCAACCACAGGTAATTTATCTAGGCTAACTGGTGTCAAAGGACGGGTTCCAGCCACCACCTCGCCGGGTCGAGGCCATCAAATCCTTTCCAGCACCAAGCAACGCGCACGAGCTTCGCCGCTTCCTAGGAGTCGTGAACTATTACCGACGCTGCATCCCTCACGCCGCCGAGCATCAAGCCCCACTCAACGACTTGTTGAAAGGCAGATCTAAGAAGAAGAAAATTCCCTGGTCCCCAGAAGCTGAGGAGGCGTTCGAGCGTTGCAAAGAGGGCCTAGCCAACGCAGCCTGCACCACATTTCTAGACCCAGACGCACCACTGAAGCTCAAGACAGACGCGTCCGACTTCGCCATCGGAGCCGCCCTGGATCAGCAACAGCCTGACGGATCCTGGCACCCACTGGGATTTTTCTCGCAAAAGCTCAGCGAAACACAAGCCCGTTATGGCACTTATGACCGCGAGCTGCTGGCTATCTACCGAGCCATTAAACACTTCGAGAGAATTCTCGAAGGCCGTTCGTTCACGGTATACACGGATCATAAGCCTCTCGAGTCAGCCGCAGACCAGCGCTCGGACAAAGCGTCCCCCAGGCAGGCTCGTCACCTTGAATGCATCCTTCGGTTCGACGTTAAAATCAAGTACATCAGCGGCGCCGATAACGTCGTCGCTGACGCGCTTTCTAGGGTTTGCACCATCTCAATGCCTACTACACTAGACGGCGGCTCGATCATGGAAGCTCAAGACGAAGACGACGAACTACCCAACCTGCTCAACAGATCCAGTCTCAAGCTACAAAAGCTCCACATCGACGGCCACGAGATTTACTGCGACATTTCCACCGGGACCGTTCGACCATACCTTCCCACTGCACTGCGACGAAATGCTTTTGACGTGGTACATGGTCTCTCTCACCCAGGCGGTAGGTCAACAGCCCGTACCCTGGCGGAAAAGTTTGTCTGGCCAGGCGTGCGCAAAGACGCGCTCCACTGGGCCCGCAACTGTGAGGACTGCCAGCGCTCCAAGGTCAGCCGACACAATCGCTCAGCGCTCGGTACTTTCACAGAACCGGACAACCGTTTCGAGCATATCCACGTGGATATCATCAAGCTCCCGCTCGTCCAAGGCATGCAATACTGTCTCACTATCATCGATAGGTTCACTCGTTGGCCAGAGGCGATACCAATACCCAACATGGAAGCAACTACCGTTAGCAAAGCTCTCGTCGACGTCTGGATTAGCAGATTTGGCACCCCACTCTTCATCTCATCAGATCGAGGTCGTCAATTCGAATCCAGTCTGTTCGCTCAACTCGCCGAAACATTGGGTACCAAGGTAAACCACACAACCTCGTACCATCCCCAGTCTAATGGAATGGTTGAACGCATGCACCGTACTCTCAAGGCTGCTCTCAAATGTTGCCACCAGGCTTGGTTAGACGTCCTGCCCACCGCACTACTTGGTCTGCGAACCGCCTTCAAACCAGACCTCGGAGCCTCATCTGCGGAGATACTCTACGGTAGATCGCTGCGTATTCCTGGGGAATTTTTCGTCTCGGCAACCCCAAAAGCAAACCACTCAGCTTTCGTCCAGAGCCTCCGTCGTTTATTCCAGTCCATCAGGCCCGTTCCAGCTGCGAGGCACACTCCGCATCATCAGTTCTTTTTCGAGGACCTGAGGACATGTTCACACGTCTTTAAGCGAGTAGACAGTGTCGGGAAGCCCCTGGAGCCTCCATACACCGGACCACATCGAGTCATCCGGCGCCTCGATGACAAGGTCTACGTGCTCGACCTCGATGGACAAGAGAAATCAGTCTCTACCGACCAACTTAAACCAGCCTACCTGGACTCCGTAGACGTGGACATCCCAGACGCATCCCAAGATTCAACTCCGTCCGAGAAAGTTCCATCGCCGACCACGGAGCCGTCACCATCACTGCCAGCTCCTTCGTCTTCTGGACGAGTAACGTTCCCAGATGATCCCCACCTGGTCACTGGGGGGAGAATGGATGTGGCGCCCCAAGTCCACGCGCCACCAAGTCGGGCTCGAAGGAAGCAGCTTTTGCTTCCGCGCACAGACTTCTAACTCGCGCGCCCTCTCGGCTGCCTCAGCTGCGGGGGCCTCGAGTGCCAACCGTCATCATTACCGCCTAAGCAGCCATCGTGTACACGCCTTTGTACGCATCCGAATTATAATAAAGTTGATATTTAAGTGTTAAACGACTGCGCTTTATTTCACGTCAACACCTCTCTCTGCCGCCCCCTTTCCTCGTTTCCACATTTATAGTCAACTTTGTACAAGTAAATAAAATTTTAATGTCAATAAAAAAAAAAAAAAAAAAAAAGACTAAAAATTAAAATCATAAGAGCATAATTATTGAAACTACATTGATAAAATATTAATGAAAACTATATCTGTAACTGTGTTTTATTTCGTTAAATACAAGTTTATTACCACACAAGTCAGTTTACATTTAGCGCGCTAACAATTTCATGACGTATCGCTCAAATGGGAAGACACCCCGGGTTTTAAAATTTCAAGCTATAAGAAATTAGTAGAATTAAATCAATCAAAAACTGATCAATTAATTATTGAGAACGATTAAATCAATTTTCTTTTTGTTGCTGATCAAAACTGATCACTGAATAGGTTATTTACTGAGTTGAAATATAAAAAATTATATATATATTTTCATTTCTATAAGCTTTTTTTAAAAATTTAATTAATATTTTTATTTATACAATTGATTAAACTTACTTTAATTTCAATTTAAAAAAAAAATAATAATAATAAAAATAAAAATTATAAGAGCATAATTATTGAAACTATATTGATAAAATAGTAATGAAAACTATGTTAGTAGAATTAAATCAATTAAAAACTGACTGATTCACTGATGACTGATCAAAATTTCATGTCTGTGAGCATGCGCATTGCAAGAACTGTGGAAAAGATCAGTGTGCTCAGCATACTTGCAATGCGCATGCTCACGGACATGAAATTTTGATCAGTCCAGCGTTGGTATCGATATTCTGCTCAGGGGACTAAGCTATAAGTTCAGGGCATACTTTTCGACCAAACATTAGGTTGTTTGGTGGGCTATAGTACAGGGGTGGAATTCTATATCTAAGGTAGTGTAGCGTAGCGTATTAAGAAAAGTGTTAGTGTAGGTTAAGGTAAGGAGTAAAATACGTCAAGTAGAAAACGATATATGGCGCGATTAAAAAAAAAAATAATCAATTAAATTAGGATAAAAAAGAAAATTTAACTGTAATTATGTAATGAAATGATATTTAGAAATATAAAAATATGTTGTAATTAATCAAATTTGACCTAAAAATTTATTTTTAAAAAAATAATTTATTTATCTATTTTTCCAGCGTTATGGGGGTTTAAAGCTCGTCGGTTAATTATTTGTTTATAAAAAAATATTCATTTATCCTTTTTTCCATCGTCACGGGGGTTTGAAGCTTGCTGGTTAGTTATTTGTTTATAAAAAATAATTTATTTATCGCTGTACCCAGCGTTATTGGGTTGTCAAACTTGTGGGATTCCTGTACTAGCCCACCGAACAACCTGAACCTAATGCTTGGTCGAAAAGTATGCCCTGAACTTTTAGCTTAGTCCCCTGAGCAGAATATCGATACCAACCCTGGTGTGCTCTTGATCCGCTCGTCCAAAGGGTCACAATTTAAATATAAGTTCCAAGTTAATTATAATATTTAAAACACGTAGTCTGGTTCGATTCCCGGCACTTTTTTTTTTTTTTTTTTTTTTTTTAAGATTTTTGTTAAACTTTGAGATATTTTAAGGAAAATTCGACATTTTTTCACTATTTTTTTTAATAATAAATGTATTAGTACACGGTAGAGAAATGATAAAATAAGCTTTGTACGTTTGCATTATCATTTTTACTAAGCAGTAACTGTGAAAAAAAATTTGTGACATAAAAAACAAAATATAGAAGTCTTTTTACATGATTTTTTAACAATCGTTAGGAACGATCAATTTACTAATGAAATATGAATCTTTAGAGTACTTTTTTTTTTTTAAGTAAAGAATATGGTACTGTAAAACCTATTCTTTAACTGTGAAAACAGTTAAATTGGCAGTCAAAATAAATACCTAAACAACATTCCGACATAATTAAGCCCTGGAAGGGCGCAATTTGAATATAAATTCTAAGTTTGTAATTTTAAAACAATTGCGTGGTCTGGTGACTATTTTACCGTCATCGGTTCGAATCTCGGCACCTTTTTTTTTTTTTTGTTAAAGCCTTTGAGTTGATTTGAAATTTTTAGGCATTTATTAGTAAATAATGAAAAACTGTTTTCGTAATAGATATATATAAGTAAAACTGAAATTATTATATAAAGTAGTAACTATGTAAAAAAGAATTCGTTAAACAAAAACAAGATCTTAAAAAACAAAAATTAATAATAATTAATCCCTGAAGCATGAAAATTAAAAAAATCTCTGAGTTTCATTTCTGATTAAAAACTAAATTGTTGCAATAAATTTTTTATTGATTCCAAAGTCCAGGGTTTCTTACTTTCAATACTACGGAGATGAGCAATTTAGTTTTTCAATAGTTCCGAAGTATGCAGCTTTTTAGTCTCAACGCAACCCAGATAGCACAAAAAGTTTTCAGAACGTTCTGGCAACGTTGCACAGAAACCATTGCAACCTTTCGTTGAAAGGTTGCTGAGAGGTTTTAGAAACGATGTGACAATCGTGTAGATCTCCGTTATTAGTTTCAAAGAAAACCTTCAATCAACGTTATGGCAACGAAGTTTGTCAACCCTATTTTTTCAAAAGGTGACCACAAATTGTTCTGGCAACGTTTCTAGAACCTTATGGTAAAACGTTCCTTCAAAGTGGCTGCAGAGTGTTGACAAGGTTCCAAATTACCGATTTGAATTTAAAACGTTTAAGCGAGAACCTCAAGTTTGAGTAATTTAATTAAAAATACCTATGAATTTGAGGTAGAAAAATTTTATGTTTTTAATTTTTTTTGTAAATAATTCGACCAAAATTGATAAGAACAGCTCTCAGACTAGTCAAATCATTCAAAAATTATTGAAACGACTTTCAGTCGCTCGGCCGGAGTAACAAAATTTGGTGGTTTATATATCCACAGCTTGTTACTTTGCTGAGAGCTCAGTTCTAACGGTAAGCCACCTAGCGGATGGGACCCAAAACTACTCATTTCGCGTTAGCAGTCGTTAGATCTTAAAAAGCATTTAAAGTATTTAAATATACATGTTAAAAACATACTTAGTTTTTAGCTCTTAATCATAATTTTAATTTTTAGCTAGTAATAAATTGACGATAGTAAAAAAAAAAAATTTTAAAAAAAAGGGAGGTTAAATTTTTTTTTTTTTCATGAAAATGTAAACTAAAAAAGTTTGAAATATTCATCAATAAATAAATAAACAAATAAATATGTGAAAATATTTGTTTAAGTTTATTATAGTTAAATAAATGAAATTTTATAATCAAGCCCCGAAAGGGCAAAACTTAAATATTAGTTCTAATCCATTATCTCTAACGTTAATGTGTGGTTTGGTGGCTAAAGTCACCGCTCTCTATTTTGCCGTCTCAATTTCGATTCTATGTGCTTTTTTTTTTTTTTGTTAATAAATTATACGCTCTTTAGGTGTTTTTAAGGACATTTTCTAACTTTTAAAAATTTTGATTAATAAATGCATTGGTACACTTATTTTTAAAATTTAAAATTTTTTAATAACTTTATGGAGGATAAATGAATAAAAAAAATAATTTTTTCAGGGGAATATTTTTATTTTGGTTATAAATTTTAATAAATATAAGAAAATATTTGATCAAGTTTATTATAGTTAAATAAATGAAATTTCATAATCAAGCCTCGAAGGGGCGCAACTTAAATATGAGTTCTAATCCATTATCTCTAACGATAATGTGTGGTTTGGTGGCTAGAGTCACCGCTCTCTATTTTGCGGTCACAGGTTCGAATCTTTGTGCTTTTTTTTTTTTAACAAATCATATTCATACGCTCTTTAGGTGTTTTTAAGGACATTTTCTAACTATTAAAATTATTATTAATAAATGCATCGGTACACTTATTTTTAAAAATTTTAATTTTTTAATAACCCTGTGGAGGATAAATGAATAAAAAAAAATAATTTTTTCAGGGGCATTTTTTTATTTTGGTAATAAATTTTCCTAACAATAAATGAACAGATTCATTATGATTCTTCATAAAGATCAACAAATAACGTTTCTAATCAAGCAATTAGTAATTCATTTTCATTGAAATAAAAGAAAATGTTTATTCAAAAATAAAGTAACTGTACTTAAAATGCCCCCCCTCTCCTTGGTATGTTGAATGTATAGACTCTGTGACCAGTGTGTCCGATCCCGGCCCAGGGGGTACCGAGAAATTTAAAAATCTTCCGGCGAAGATCAGGCAAACAAAAAACACACAAAAACTTGGGCGGCTGGGTTCAATAAATAAATGAATAAAAAAGTAAATATCCCCCAAACTTAACAACCCAATAACCCTGGGCATTGAGATTAAAATAATCAATAATTAAATAAATAAATAAACCCCAAGCAAGACAACCCAACAACGCTGGTCATTCGTGTTTTCGTTTTTTTTTTATTTTTTTTTTATTTATTTTTCTTTTTAAATAAATAAATAAATAGACCAAAAAAAAAAAATAAATCAATAACGCAGGGCGTTAAAGTTTTTTATGAACAATCAAAAATTAAATAATCAAACAAACAAAGCTAGACGACCTAATAACGCTGGGCATCTGGGTTTTTTAAAATAAATAATTTAATGGACCGCCAAGCGCTTCAACCCCATTACGCTCGGCGTCTGAGTTTTTTTTATTGCATAATTTAATAAATAAATTAATAAACCACCAAGCTCTACAACCACATAATACTAGGCATCCGAGTTTTTTAAATAAATGAACTAATAAATAAATTAACAGAACGCCAAGCACTACAACCCCATAACGCTGGGCGTCCAATTTTTTTTAAATAAATGATCGAATGTATCAATGAACCATCGAACAATACAACCCCGTACACTGGGCATCCGAATTTTTCTAATAAATAAATTAATCAATCGCCAAGCGCTGCAACCCCATAACGCTGGATGTCCGAGTTTTTTTTTTTTTAATAAAGTAACTAACCGCCAAGCAATAAAACCCCATAACGCTGAGCATCTGAGTTTTTCAAATAAATAAATTGATAAACCACCAAGCGCTACAACTCCATAAAGCTGGATGTCCGAGCTTTTTTTAAAATAAATTAACTATCCATCAAGCAATAAAACCCCATAGCGCTGGAAGTACGAGTTTTTTTTTTTTTTTTTTTTTTTTTTTTTAAATAAATTAACTAACCACCAAGCAATAAAACCCCTTAACGCGGGACGTCCGAGTTTTTCTAATGAATAAATTAATAAATAAACTAACGAACCGTAGGGCATATCAACCCCATAACACTGGGCATCCGAGTTTTTCTAATAAATAAATTAATAAATAAATTAACAAACTGCCAAGCACTACAATCACATAACGCAGGACGTCCGAGTTTTTCTAATAAATAAATTAATAAAAAAACTAACAAACCGCAGGGCATATCAACCCCATAACACTGGGCGTCCGAGTTTTTCTAATAAATAAATTAATATATAAATTATCAAACTGCCAAGCTCTACAACCACATAACGCTAGGCATCCAAGTTTTTTAAATAAATGAACTAATAAATAAGTTAACAAAACGCCAAGTACTACAACCCCATAACGCTGGGTGACCGAGTTTTTTTAATCAATAAATAAATGTATAAATGAACCACCAAACAATACAATTTGGGGCATTCAATTTTTACCAATAAATAAATTAATAAACTGCCATGCGCTACAACCCCATAACACTGGGCGTCCGAGCTTTTCAAACAAATAAATTGATAAACCACCAACCGCTACAGCCCCATAACGTTGGACGTCCGAGTTTTCTAAAAAAAAATTTAATAAATAAATTAACAAACATCCATGACCTACAATCCCATTACGCTCATCGTCCGAGTTTTTTTATTACATAATTTAATAAATAAATTAATAAACTGCCAACCGCTACAACCTCATAACGCTGGACGTCTGAATTTTTTTTTTAAATAAATTAACTAACCACCAAGCACTAAAACCCCATGAAGCTGGGCATCTGAGTTTTTTTAAATAAATAAATAAATGTATAAATGAACCAATAAACAATACAACCCCATAACACTGGGCATCCAAGTTTTACTAATCAATAAATTGATAAACCGCCAAGCGCTTCAGCCCCATAACGTTGGATATCCGAGTTATTTTTTTAAATTAATTAACTAACTGCCAAGGACTAAAACCCTATAACGCTGGACGTCCGAGTTTTCTAAAAAAAAAAATTAATAAATAAATTAACAAACTGCCGTGCCCTACAATCCCATTACGCTCGGCGTCCGAGTATTTTTTGATTACATAATTCAATAAATAAATTAACAAACTGCTATGCCCTACAACCCCATAACACTGGGCGTCCGAGTTTTTCAAATAAATAAATTGATAAACCGCCAAGCGCTACAACCCCATAACGTTGGACATCCGAGTTTTTTTTTTAAATAAAATAACTAACCGCCAAGCACTAAAACCCCATAACGCTGTGCGTCCGAGTTTTTCAAATAAATAAATTGATGAACCGCCAAGCGCTACTACACCATAACGTTGGACGTCCGAGTTTTTTTTTTTTTAAATAAATTAACTAACCGCCAAGCACTAAAACTCCATAACATTGTGCGTCCGAGTTTTTCTAATAAATGAATATTAATTGATTCATTAAAAAAAACTCGGACGTCCAGCGTTATGGGGTTGCAGTGCCTGGCAGTTTGTTCATTTATTTATTATTTAAAATGTTTAAAAATATCTGACGTCCAGCGTTTTGGAGTTGTAGTGCTTGGCGGTTTATTAATTTATTTATTAGAAAAATTTGGAAGCGCAGCGTTATGGGGTTTAAGTGCTTGGCGGATAAGTAATTTATTTAAAAAAAAAAAACAAAAAAAACTCGACTGTCCTGCGTTATGGGGTTGTATTGTTTGGCGGTTCATTCATAGATTTATTTACTTATTCAAAAAAACTAGGACGCCTAGCTTCATGGGGTTTTAGTGCTTGGTGGTTAGCTAATTTATTTTAAAAAAAAACTCTGGCACCCAGCGTTATGGGGTTGTGGCGCTTGGCAGTTCATTAATTTATTTATTAATTTATTCATTAAAAAAACACTTGAACGCCCTGCTTTATGGAGTCGTACTGCTTGACAGTTTGTTAATTTATTTATTGATTTATTTATCAAAAAAAAAGTCGGACGTCAAGCGTTATGGAGTTTCAGTGCTTGGCGGTTAGATAATTTATTTAAAAAAAAAGAAACCGGACGTCCATTGTTATGGGGTTACAACGCTTGACGGCTTATTAATTTATTTATTAGTAAAACTCGGATGCCCAGTGTTATGGGGTTGTAATGTTAGGTAGTTCATTTATATATGATTTTATTTATTAAAAAAAACTTGGACGCACAGCTATATGGAGTTTTAGTGCTTTGTGATTAGTTAATTTATTTAAAAAAAAAAAAAAAAAACCAGAACGCCCAGCGTTATGGGGTTGTACTGTTTGGTGGCTCATTTAGTTATTTATTTATTTAAAAAAAAAAACTTAGACGTCTAGCGTCGTGGCGTTTTTGGGCTTGACGGTTAGTTAATTTATTTTAAACAAAACAACTCGGACGTCTAGAGTTATGGGGTTGTAGCGTTTGGCAGTTTGTTAATTTATTTATTAATTTATCTATTAGAAAAACTCGGATGTCCTGCGTTATGGGGTTTTATTGCTCGGCGGTTAGTTAATTTATAAAAAAAAAAGCTCGGACATCCAGCTTTATGGGGTTGTAGCGCTTGGTGGTTTATCAATTTATTTATTTAAAAAACTCAGATGCTCAGCGTTATGGGGTTTTATTGCTTGGCGGTTAGTTACTTTATTAAAAAAAAAAAAAAACTCGGACATCCAGCGTTATGGGGTTTCAGTGCTTGGCGATTGATTAATTTATTTATTAGAAAAATTCGGATGCTCAGTGTAGGGGGTTGTATTGTTCGGTGGTTCATTGTCATATTTGTTCGTTTATTTAAAAAAAATCGGACGCCCAGCGTTATGGAGTTATAGTGCTTGGCCTTTTGTTAATTTATTTATGTGTTCATTTATTTAAAAAACTTGGATGCCTAGCGTTATGTAGTTGTAGAGCTTGGCTGTTTGTTAATTTTTTTTTTTAATTTATTTATTAGAAAAATTCGGACGCCGAGCGTAATGGGGTTGAAGAGCTTGGCGGTCCATTAAATTATTTATTTTCAAAAACCCGGACGCCCAGTGTTGTTAGGTTGTAGATGCTTTAGGGATTATTTATTTATTTATTCATTTTCTCACAATAAAACCAGTACGCCCAGCGCTGTTGGGTCGTCTAGCTTTGTTTGTTTGTTTATTTAATTTTTGATAGTTCATAAAAAACTTTAACGCCCTGCGTTATTGATTTGGTTTTTTTTTGGTTTATTTATTTATTTATTTAGAAAAAAAAAAATAAATAAATAAATTTATTTGTTGGAGAACACGAAATCGTTCATCTTCGTCATTCATCTGCATTTTCTATTCAGTTTAGACAGCTGACCGACAAACTCCAAAACACAACAACGTGCAGACTGGTGCAGACGTCTGATTTGATTACCACCCGCGTAGAAAGCTTAAATGGGTGCCAACTGGGCCCTATCTAGACGCCCAGATAGTCTAGATGGGGCCCAGCTGGGAAATATAACGCGGCGATTGTTGGGGCCCTTTTTAACGCCCAGCTATCGCCCAACTAACCATACTATATATTATTATTTTTTTGAAACACAAGCAGACGGCCTCCGAATCCAGTCGTTTTTATAGCTGTTTTTTGAAATTAAAAGTTAATTATTTTGATAAATTCTAATTTCTAAATACTTTTTTATTATTTGATAGCAAATATTTTTCAATGGTTTAATTGAACCTTGCTTGTATTTAATAGCTTTGAGATTAATTGGAACCATGCTGTATAGCTGCACGTCTGCCACACGTAAAATGGACTTGAACGAATTTTTTTTCTTTTGCTAAATATTACTCCTATGAGCAATTTCATTTGTGGTGGACGTTACATTTTGACTCATTCAAACTGTTATAATTCCGAAATTAATTCTCAAAAATATTGATTTTTCATCCAGAGATAAAGTTCAACATTAAAACTACCATCTACTAAAATTTCAAATTGATTAAAATCTTTTTGTCCAAATGTGGACAAAAACATTCCCGTTGTGGACGTTACAAAAATCGGAACTCATGCTAGAGGAGCTTCGGTAAACTAAAATTTTGTCAAAAACTGAAGGTTTCCCTGAGTCAGGATTTCACAGGTCGATTCTATGGATATAAAATCACTTATTGACCAAAATTTGAATCGAAATATAAATATGTTTTTTGAATTATTTAAATTTATCTGGTGTTGCGGACGTTACGTGCATTTGTGGTGGACGTTACATAGTCACTAGCTGATAGTAAAATTTACCCTTTTTCGTAATTTTTCTCGGCGCATTCTTTATGCAATCAATAAAACAAGTAATTCATAATCATAAACGTTTATTTCTGGCTTTTTTACATATAAAATACTATAATATACTATCTATTCATAAACTTTATTCTAATAAAACTTTATCGGCAGAACTCAATATTGTATCACTAAGTTTCGAACACATTTTATTTTTAATAAATTTTACTTTTATTTTTATTTAAAGTAAAATTTAAAAGCTTAATAAATAATTAATAAAATTAAAAACTACTTCAAAAGTAATACATAATTCTTCCACGTGACTTTTTAAAATTAGGTTGAGGTAAAACTTCAACAATCGTGTTAAAATGAATATATTTCTGGTTTTTACTATCATTTTGGTAGACAGATTCTTCAGCATTTATTAATTTAAGAAAAGACACATTTATGGTATCTTGCTTGTTTACCTGAGTTTTGCAAATACCTAAATAATCAGTTTCCTCGTTATTTTCAGATAGCCGAACTTTGACAAAAACTCCTTTAAAAATATTATCTCTCTGAACACAAACGATTGGCTCTTCATCAATTTCAGATTCAGAATCAGAATCAGATTCTGAATAGACATCAGAATATTGAACTCGTTCTTTCGGTGGCTTAAACATCTCAAAAACTTTATTTGAAGATTTTACAGTTTCTGCTGCTGTAATAAACTTTTCATCAGATTTTTCAAAATGATGAAAACTGTTAAGCCCCTTCAAATCTTGCACATTTTTCCAGCGTTCTTTAAGCATTTCGCTTGACCCTTGAACATCAGAGGCTGATACATACAAGACATGAACTTTTTCTGCTTTTTTAGCTGCAAAATTATAATAATCTTCAGCGTTGTTTATTTTGACTTGTCTGGCTTTAACAGCCAACCAAACCAAACGCTTGATTGTGCCCCCAAGAGCATCAACAGCTCCTTTTCCGTGTCCTGCCGCGAAAGTATCCCATGTAACTTTTTCGGTATCCAAATCGTCTGCTAAAAAACACAAATTTCCAATCGCCCATTTACTTCGAAATTGCGATGCGCAATTATCAGAAAAAAAATGCACTTTTTTAATATTTTCTTCTATCATTTTCATGGCAGAAAAGATTTTTTTTAAAAAAAGCCACACAGAATACTTTGAGTGAGAAAGATCATCGCTGATTACTACTAATGAATGAGTACCACTATTAGTCCAGATAACACAAGTAAATATCGTAACTAAGGTATGCGACCAGTGAGCTGATTGTATTTCATCTTGAAATACTATAGACGCATTTTCTGCAAAATCAACTTGACAGACCACTGCATCGCTTTCGAGATTATTCTTTTTCAGTTCAAATTCTGCAGATTGAATTTTTTTTATGTAAGAGTGAGCTTTAAATTTAGCAAGTATATTATCAAAAAGATTTGCTACATTAGAAATAGATTCACAATTTTCAGTTACTTGTTGTCTTTTGTCCACTGCTTCCCACTTTTTATACTTGATCAATGTATCCATATCAGTCGTTGGTTCAATCAGACTTAAAATACTATTAGTTTTACAAGAGTCACATGAATTTTTCAGCATGCAGTTTTCATTATCAACATCGCAAGTTAATTTTTCTATTACACTTTTATATGAGTTAACCGTTGCTTGTAGATAGGGTTGCAGGGCGTCGATCAAAAAATGAAAATTTGCATGTAATATACAGACACAAACATTGTGTGGAATTTTACTAAAATTCAAAACGTGTTTTGGTTTTAATTTAAAAAATGATGTCTGCTGTAAAAGTTCAGGCCCATACTCTTGATCAAATAATTCTTTGGCTTCACGAATACTCATTAATAAATACCTTCTTTGTACTAGTAATTTTTCTCCAGTCTCTTTATTTCTTACACTTTTAGCATCACGTTTTCCTGGAGCTTGCCAAGATATGTCATCGCGGTTATAAAAATCCACTACTTTTTGTTTTAAATCATCCGATAATCCGCGATTGAAAGTTTTTGGTGTCTCAATTAAATCTTTACCAAAGTTTTGAAATACTAATTGGTTCAAAACTGCTCGTTTTTTTGAAGGACTTGAGGGTAAAGATTTGTTAGTTTTGTTGACTGCTTTACTCAACGTAGTTTTGGAGTTGTAACTTCCACGCTTTTCACTTTCTATTAAATCATTGGCGCTTGCAGCTTGCAATTTTTTTTTCAATCTCCACCTTTTTACTCGTTCATTAGATTTTTTAGTCAATAGTTTCTTCTCAATTTCATCTAAACTTTTTTTTGCTTTAGCTCTTTCGATTTTTTTCCTCTTCTTATCTTTCTTCAAGAACTCCTTATATCGGTGATGATCTTTTTTTCGTTTTTGCCGAAATTTAGTTGATCTTTCATTGACTGTAGACGCCATTTCTGAAAAAATTCAATTAAACAATTAGATAAGCCTTTTCAGTAAATAATAATACTCTAATACAACTTTCAAAACCCAAAAATTTAATATCCAAAACAAGTTTTACTAATTAATCGTAGCGAGAGAAAGGTGCTGTTTTAATTAAAAAAAAACAACAAGACAAATGCAAAAATTTTTTCTGCGCGTCTATTATTTGTATTATTGAATCTTCAGATATTCGAAAAACGTATTATTTGTGAAACTAGTTTGTCTATTTGCTTTGTCATTTTTTCGTTGCGGACGTTACAATACTTATGAACTCGGAAAAATAGAAAATAAAACAATTTTTTCACTTATTATGTGGTCTACTCTTTCAATCTTTTTTTAAGGTTACTTTTATTGTTGTAGAATGGTTATACGAAATTTCGATCAAAAGTTATTACTTTCTCAAAACTTATTTGTTGTGGACGTTACATTCAAGCTTAAATTTCTGAAAAGGTACCGAAATACTATAAAAATACTTACTTTCAGGTAATAAATTGATTCCGGCAGATAGATGACACTTCTAACCTTCACCTGAGCACATGTTATGAAGTCAAACTTCGAAATAATTGCTTCAAATCAGTTTGGCAAACATAGCCTAAAAATAGATACCCTCGAATGGTCAACAAACAAAGCATGTAAAAACGTTAAAAAAAAAAAATTTGCTTTAAATAACCATGAGACAATAAAATATAGTTGTTCAGCTATCTAGAAAATATATATATACTTTGTTTACATTAATTTTAATTTTTTTTTCGAATTCAACCTGACGGCGAAATTGCTCCTATGGAGTCAGGGCGGAGACCTTGTGCATAGGATAGCGATGACAACCTGGAGATGATTCCCCCAGGAAGTTTTGACTCCGTAGGGGTCAGGACGGGCACCTGGTGCATTTGGCGATAGCTACGACTTGGAGAGGATTTCCCCAGGAAGTTAGGAATCTACAGGGTTCAGGACGGACAGCTGGTGCACCTGGTAATTCTTACGCCTTGGAAATGATTTTCCCAGGAAGTTTTGACTCTGGAGGGGCCAGGGTGGATACCTGGTGCACCTGGTATTAATTACGCCTTGGAGATGATTTTCCCAGGAAGTTTTGACTCTGGAGGGGCCAGGGCGAATACCTGGTGCACCTGGTATTAATTACGCCTTGGAGATGATTTTCCCAGGAAGTTTTGACTCTGGAGGGGCCAGGGCGGATACCTGGTGCACCTGGTATTAACTACGCCTTGGAGATGATTTCCCCAGGAAGTTTGGACTCTGTACGGGTCAGGGCGCACACCTAGTTTACCTGGTGATACTTACGCCTTGGAGATGATTCCCCCAGGAAGTTTTGACTCTGTAGGGGTCGGGGCGGACACCTGGTTTACCTGTTGATACTTACGCCTTAGAGATGATTTCCCCAGGAAGTTTGGACTCCAGAGGGGCAAGGGTGGACACCTGGTGCACCTGGTATTAACTACGCCTTGGAGATGATTTCCCGAGAAAGTATGAACTCTGCAGGGGTCAGGGCGGACACCTGCTGCATCTGGTAATACTGACGCCTCGGAGATGATTTCCCTTGGAAGTTTTGACTCTGGATGGGCCAGGGAAAATACATGGTGTGCCCGGTAATAACTACACTTTAAAGATGCTATCCCAATAGAAAATTTGATGACGTGAACCCAGTGGGATCAAAACTTCCTGGGGGGAAATCATCTCCGAGGCGTAAATATCACCAGGTAAACCAGGTGTCTGCCCTGACCCCTCCGGAGTCCTAACTTCCTGGGGAAATCATCTTCAAGGCGTAAGTATCACCTGGTAAATTATCCGCCCTGACCCATTCCAAAGTTCTAATTTCCGGGGGAAATCATCTTCAAGGCGTAAGAATTACCAGGTGCACCAGCTGTCCGTCCTGAACCCTGTAGATTCCTAACTTCCTGGAGAAATCGTCTCCAAGTCGTAGCTATCACCAAATGCACCAGGTGTCCGTCCTGACCCCTACGGAGTCAAAACTTCCTGGGGGAATCATCTCCAGGTTGTCATCGCTATCCTATGCACAAGGTCTCCGCCCTGACTCCATAGGAGTAATATTTAGCAAAAGAAAAAAAATTTGTTCAAGTCCATTTTACGTGTGGCAGACGTGCAGCTATACAGCATGGTTCCAATTAATCTCAAAGCTATTAAATACAAGCAAGGTTCAATTAAACCATTGAAAAATATTTGCTTTTAAATTATAAAAAAGTATTTAGAAATTATTATTTATCAAAATAATTAACTTTTAACCTCAAAAAACAGCTATTAAAACAACGGGATTCGGAAGCCGTCTGCTTATGTTTCAAAAAAATAATAATATATAGTATGGTTAGTTGGGCGATAGCTGGGTGTTAAAAAGGGGCCCAACATTCAACAATCGCCGCGTTACATTTCCCATCTAGGCCCCAGCTTGGGGAAATATTTTGTCTAGATGGGGCCCAGTTGGCTGTCTGAGCATTAGATAGGCACATTCTACGCAGGCAGCTGCTATCAAAACCTTTAATTTTATCACTTTTCACTTTTAACTAAAAAAATATTAAAATTAAAATTATTTTATTAATACTTAAAATTTCAATTTTACAATTATTACTGGTACTTTCTTTTTTCTTAAGGTGAAGACGTAACCAGCGCTGGAAGTAAAAAGTGGCTATAAAAAATAAAATAAAAGGGAAAATGTAAAAAAACGCTCTGTAGCGCGCTAGATAATAATTTTAGCTATTTTTTAAGCCTTGTTTGATGAAAATCGGTTAAAAAATAACTTCAGGAAACTTTGAAAATCGTTTTCCTCCCGTTAACCATGTGTAGCAGATCCTTGCGTCGTCTGCTACCGCACGCGTAGTAAATGCACGAACCGCACATGCACCCGTTCTCATAACCTTTAAAATTTATTTCCCTCAATGAAATTCTAAATTTTTTAAATTATTTATTTCATGCAGCACATGCAAAGAAAAAAAAAATTTTAGTAAGCAACCATACAAGCAGCAGGCAGTGATAAATAATTCTTCTTTCTTCAATATTAATAAATTATTTCCCCAACTGTCTGAAATTTCTTGAATAATTATCTTGATATGGGTACTTTATTAGATCCTGTTCTTGTAGCAACCGTGTCGATTACTTTTCTTCTTATAATCATCTTCCTTTTTTTACTAACACTGAAAGCTTCTCTCTTGCCGTCACCCAGTAAGATAATTAATTATCAATAAAAGAAAAATTACATGCTTAGACTGATGAATATATTTTAAAAAATATAGTTTTCATGCACTTTAGTCAAGTATTAATAAAAAGCAGAAGAATATATCAAAACTAAATGAACCAAAGTAATCACAGAACTTACAGTTTACACTTGGTTTACACCTGTGTGCAGTGTGCAGTGCACCCGTCTGCACCAGAGTGACCGATCCCGGCCCAGGTAGTACCGCGAAATTTGAAAATCTTCCGGCACAGATCAGGCAAACAAAAAACTCAATAACGCTGGGCGCCCAGCTTTTTTTATGAACTAATAATTCAATAAATAAAATACCCCCTAATTTTACAACCCAATAACGCTGGGGGTACAAGTTTTTAATAAGTAAAAAAAATAATAAACAAATTAACCCCCAAGCTATACAACCCAATAACGCTGGGCGTCCGAGTTTTTTGTAATTAAAAAAATTAATAAACAAATTATTTCCCCATTAATACAACCCAATAACGCTGGGCGTCCTGGTTTTTTATGAATAAAAAAATTAATAAACAAATTATTTCCCCAGTAATACAACCCAATAACGCTGGGCGTCCTGGTTTTTTATGAATAAAAAAATTAATAAACAAATTATCCCCCAAACTATACAACCCAATAACGCTGGGCATCTTAGTTATTTAAACAATAAAAAAATCTAAAAAACAAATTATATCCAAGCTATACAACCATAACGCTGGGCGTCTGTTTTTTTGTTGTTGTCAACGGTAATTTAATCCTGGACATATCAACTGCAGTTTTTCTGAATATCAAAGATAAGTGCCTCGTGATAGTCTATTAAATCATTTATTTGTTTATTAAGAGCCCCAAATTTTTCACTAGGTTTAACGATTAAGCCTGTTCATTTATTGAATTGTTAAATTAATTTTAAAAAGTCCCGTACTCCCAACGTTATTGGCTTGTAAAGCTTGAGGGATAATTTGTTATTTAGTATTTTTATTCATAAAATAACTAGGACGCCTAGCGTTATTGGGTTGTATAGTTTAGGGGATGATTTGTTTATTAGTTTTGTTACCTAGATAAAAAAAGTTAGGATGCCCAGCGTTATTGAGTTTTACAGATAAGGAGTAACTTGTTTAATAATTTTTTATTTACAAAACACTCGGACGCCTAGCATTTTTGGGTTGTACAGCTTGGAAGATAATTTGTTTACTAATTTTTTTATTTATAAAAAATTAGGATGCCCAGTGTTATTTAGTTTTACTACGAAGGGGTTTATTGTTTATTAATTTTTTTGCTTATAAAAAACTCGGATGCCCAGCGTTATTAGGTTGTAAAGCTTGGGGAATAATTTGTTTATTAATTTTTTTAATTATAAAAACTCGGACGTCCAGCGTTATTGGGTTGTATAGTTTAGGGGATAATTTGTTTATTAGTTTTTTTATTGATAGAAAAACTAGGACGCCCAGCGTTATTGGGTTGTAAAGCTTGGGGGATAACTTGTTTATAAATTTTTTTGCTTATAAAAAACTCGCATGCCTAGCGTTATTGGGTTGTATAGTTTGGGAGATAATTTTTTCATTGGTTTTTTTATTGATAAAAAAACCAGGACGCCCAGATAAGGTCGAAACTTAAAATCTGATAAAACCAAGTATCGTTCTTTTTTTGAGGGTATAATTTTTATGAAAAAACCAATGGACCTATTGACTTGAAATTCTGGACCCTGCTTTCTAGTTATTTTAAATAAATTTAGAAATATTTTTTACACTTCTCATCAATTACTAAAGCAGATAAGGTCAAAACTAAAAATCTGATAAAACCAAGTATTGTTGTTTTTTTGAGGGTATGATTTTTATGAAAAAACCAATGGACCTATTGACTTGAAACTCTGGACCTTGCTTTCTTGTTATTTCAAATAAATTTAGAAATTTTTTTTTACACTTCTAATCAATTACTAAAGCAGATAAGGTCAAAACTTAAAATCTGATAAAACCAAGTATCGTTGTTTTTTTGAGGGTATAATTTTTATGAAAAAACCAATGGACCTATTGACTTGAAA
The DNA here is from genome assembly GCA_038277355.1 of Encarsia formosa. NCBI lineage: Eukaryota > Metazoa > Arthropoda > Insecta > Hymenoptera > Aphelinidae > Encarsia > Encarsia formosa. The sequence continues at coordinate 32,866,031 of CM076185.1, read as the reverse complement.
CTCTGGACCCTGCTTTCTAGTTATTTTAAATAAATTTAGAAATTTTTTTTTACACTTCTAATCAATTACTAAAGCAGATAAGGTCAAAACTTAAAATCTGATAAAACCAAGTATCGTTGTTTTTTTGAGGGTATAATTTTTATGAAAAAACCAATGGACCTATTGACTTGAAACTCTGGACCTTGCTTTCTTGTTATTTCAAATAAATTTAGAAATTTTTTTTTACACTTCTAATCAATTACTAAAGCAGATAAGGTCAAAACTTAAAATCTGATAAAACCAAGTATCGTTGTTTTTTTGAGGGTATAATTTTTATGAAAAAACCAATGGACCTATTGACTTGAAACTCTGGACCCTGCTTTCTAGTTATTTTAAATAAATTTAGAAATTTTTTTTTACACTTCTAATCAATTACTAAAGCAGATAAGGTCAAAACTTAAAATCTGATAAAACCAAGTATTGTTGTTTTTTTGAGGGTATAATTTTTATGAAAAAACCAATGGACCTATTGACTTGAAACTCTGGACCTTGCTTTCTTGTTATTTCAAATAAATTTAGAAATTTTTTTTTACACTTCTAATCAATTACTAAAGCAGATAAGGTCAAAACTTAAAATCTGATAAAACCAAGTATCGTTGTTTTTTTGAGGGTATAATTTTTATGAAAAAACCAATGGACCTATTGACTTGAAACTCTGGACCCTGCTTTCTTGTTATTTTAAATAAATTTAGAAATTTTTTTTTACACTTCTAATCAATTACTAAAGCAGATAAGGTAAAAACTTAAAATCTGATAAAACCAAGTATCATTGTTTTTTTGAGGGTATAATTTTTATGAAAAAACTCATGGACCTATTGACTTGAAACTCTGGACCCTGCTTTCTTGTTATTTTAAATAAATTTAGAAATTTTCTTTTACACTTCTAATCAATTACTAAAGATGTTTAATAAACTTAATTACTAAAGCAGATAAGGTCAAAACTTAAAATCTGATAAAACCAAGTATCATTCTTTTTTTGAGGGTATAATTTTTATGAAAAAACCAATGGACTTATTGACTTGAAACTCTGGACCCTAATTAATAGAAAATCCTTTGACTAGAGAAAAGAGAGTAAAAAATTGTAGTGTCTATAAGTTGTGGGCAACTAAAATTTAATTTTATTATACTTATTGTGCCCTTAAGTACACAATTATTTTATCTAAGCATTGGTTTCCACAAATCTTCATCAAATTCAAAAAGCCACACTCAAATTTGAGAAAACAACAAAAATTTATATTAGCAAAATTTATTTAAAAACAGCCGTTATACATTTACACCTATGATTCATGAACACAAGAGAGTTTTTTTCTTTTTTAGATATCCGGTAGTTATGAATTTCCACTTTTTATTTAAAAGTAATGTTTGATTAAAAATCTTTTACTAAATAAAAGTGAGTGAACAATTTTAGTTTTGATAAACTGTAATAGTTGTTAAAATTTAGTTTGATTTCTCTTATTGCACGCCAAGTATTAAAGAGAACACAGCAACAGTCAAATTGGATGGAGGAGTCAACAAAAACATATTTAAGATAAATTTATTTAAAAGCATTAGTTTATTTACACCTACTATAGTTATGAACACTAGATAGCTCACAAGAAAATGATTGATTTTTTTACTATTTTTATTCATCCTATTGTCATGAATTAACACTTTATATTAAAAAGTAGTTTTTGTTTTTAGTTTTCACTAATAATTGTTGCTTGATGCATATAAAATTATTGGTTATATTTGGCAGTACTGCATCCTTCGCTCACTAGCAGCAACTAGCAGACGACATACACTACTACAATTTTGCTGAATAAGAAGAAAACCGATTTTCCAAGTTTCCTGAAGTTATTTGTTAACCAATTTTTATCAAATTAGGCTCAAAAAATAGCTAAAAATATTATCTAGCGCGCTACAGAGCGTTTTTTTACATTTTCTCTTTTATTTTTTTTTAAATTGCAATCGAAAAATTTTATGAAAACGCGGTTACGTCTTCACCTTAATTTCATAATTTTTTTTTTTAATTTCATGCCAATTATTTTTAAACGTGTAATATACCTTCTGGTCCCTAACTTACTCCCGTACTTACTTAACCTACCTAACTTAAAACAAAATGCCGCCCCAGACTCGCAGCTGCACACGCGTTAGAGAGAGTGAGAGAGAGATAGACAGATAGAGAGAGATTTGATTTGATTTGATTTGAATACGTTTATTTATTGTACATTATGTTGTACAAAAAACAAATAAGTAATACAATAGCAATAAAATTAGAAAAGTAGTTAAATAAAAATTATATTTGTATAAATATAAGTAGTTAAACAGGTATAAAATCTAGAGTTTATCATTATAAATTCTTCAGTGTAGCTTGAAAAGTTTAAGAGTTCATCACATTTCACTTCACTTAGTACGGGTAGAAACATATCACAGCTGGCCTTGACTGGCTTTTATCAATCAATCACAAAGTTTCCGACTACATGACTAGTGTTGAGACCAGATAGCTACTCTCCGCCCTCTGTGGTAAAAATATGAGTGTTAATGAGGCGTTTGAAAATAGGTAAGGTAGGAGCTGAGCGAATGTTGGGAGGTAGAGCATTCCATGAATACGTAGTGGAGACGTCAAAGGAGTTTTAGAGGCAGTTTGTGTGGCAGTTGGGACCTACCAAAACCCTGAGAGAGAGAGAGAGAGAAGACTATGCCATTTGTTCGAGGATGGGCAACCCATGTGTTTTTATTTTATTTATTTTTTATTTATTTATTAATCATGCTTTTCTTTAACTATGTTTCGTCGTCGTCGTCGTTGTCGTACGTTCAAAACTGCCAAGCTCTATAACTTTGAGCCTAAAAGACCTAGAGGTCTGAAACTTTGCAGAGAATCTAGGTTCAGATGACAATACATGAATCTGTAGTCATTTCTCGATCTGGGCCTCGACGTCACCGATGACCTGGGGGTCATCTTGGAGAATTCGGATCGAATTTTTCGAGAATGACTTTTGGGGTTGTCTAAGAGTGTACGAGGAGGAACTTTGGACCTAGACAGTCAGGTGCCCGATAATGGGAGTACCCGGGGCACCTGGGGGTCATCTCCGAGAGTTCGGAGCGAATGTTTGGGTAAGACTATAGATGGAGTTTGGGGATGTTCTAGAGTATATGAGAAAGAAGTTTTGACCGGGACAGCTAGGAAGCCGATGACGGGTGTACCTGGGGAACCTGGAGGTCATCTTTGACAGTTTAGGCCAAATTCTGTGGAGATGACTTTGAGAGGTGTTATAGAATATTTATCGAGTCAATTTAAACCTAGGTACCCAGGTCGCCGATGACGGGTGTACGTGGGGAACCTGGATGTCATCTTCGAGAGTTTTGGGCCAAAACCTAAGGAGATTACTTCAGAGTTCTGCAGGAGTTCTAATTTTGTAGTATTCAATATATTTGAAAAAAAAATATATTTCAACTATTATAATTGTAAAAAAAATGATGTAAATTTCAATACTAACCAAATTTTAAACAATAAAAAGATTTAAAATTTTATGCTAAAAATACTATTTTCATTTTTTTGTATATTCATATAAATTACATAAATTAAACTAAGACTAAAAAGTAGAAAATAAAAAAAAAAATAAAAAAAAGTTTTTAAAAAACGTGTTTTTCTTTAAAAAATTTAGAGAAATTATAAAAAAATGTATTAAAAAGTAGAAAATAAAATTTTAATACTGCTGCATTCTTTCAATGTACTTTGAAAGATTGAATATGAACAATAAAAATTTCGTGAGGACCAGCGTTGGGTACTGCACTTCAGCCGGAAGTTCAGCCAACAACAGTGAACTTTACTGAAGTTAAGTTGAGCCATATTTATATTTTTGGAGTCATATAGACATGGTGCCCCCCCAGACATGGTAGGTAAATAATTTTTTAAAAACAATTGAATAATGCGCCAAGCTCTAAACCCCCATAACGCTGGGGAGAGCGATAAATAAATAATTTTTTATAAACAATTAATTAAACCGACAAGCTCTAAGCCCCCATAACGCTGGGGAGAACGATAAATAAATTATTCTTTATAAACAATTAAATAAACCAACAAGCTCTAAACCCCTATAACGCTGGGGAAAGCGATAAATGAATTGATTTTTTTAAACAATTCAATAAAAAGCCGAGCTCTAAGCCCCCAAAACGCTGGGGAGAGCGATCGATAAATTATTTTTCGTAAACAGTTAAATAAACAGCTGAGCTCTAAGCCCCCATAGCACTATGAAAGCGCTAAAAAAATTATTTTTGATAAACAATTAAATAAACCGACAAGCTCTAAGCCCCCATAACGCTGGTGAAAGCGATAAATATATTATTATTTAAAAACAATTAAATAAACCGACAGGCTCTAAGCCCCCATAACGTTGGGTAGAGCGATAAAAATATTATTTTTTATAAACAATTAAATAAACAGCCGAGCTCTCAGGCCCAATAACGCTAGGGAGAGCGATAAATAAATTATTATTCGTAAACAGTTAAATAAACAGCTGAGCTCTAAACCCCCATTACGCTGAGGAAAGCGATAAATATATTATTTTTTATAAACAATTAAGCAAACTGACAAGCTCTGCTACGGGGAGATCGGGAGCTTGAGCACAAGCTCCCGGCATTCTTTCTCTCGTCAGCTGGGCTCCGAGCCGACCGTTCAAACGGTCGGTTCGAAGCCAACCGGAGCGTGCAGCGAGACGAGGAGAGAGAAGGCCAGGAATTTGATTCCCCTCCCTTCCCCTACTCAGCTGAGTGGCGCTGGCGGCGACCGCCAGCGAGACCAGTCTTTGTTCTTCACGCTTAGAGAATACCCGCGTAAGCTTACCGAGTCGAGAGATTTTCACCGGCGTCCGGGAGTCGAGAACCTTTTTTTCTCATCTTAGCGAGTTCTTGGAGTGCTGTCCCGGTGACCTGAGCCTACCTTCGGCAGCCACGAGTCATCGTTTCTCCGTTGTCAGAGGATCGACCGGACGAGGACAATCGGCCTTCTGCTGCGGCGACGAGCCATCCGATCGAGCCTCGCAGACACCCATGACGAGCCGTTGGCGATACGCTAAGGTAGTTACTGTTTAATTCCCGGTGCTCCCTCCGCGTGCGGTGTGCAAGGCCCGGATCAGCGGATCCGGCCGGTGTGTGGCCTACGGGCTTGTGTTCTTGGGCCTAGCGTCGGCATTTGTCGACTCGCCCGTGTAGGCGTTTAAATAAATTAGTTAACTTTACATATTCTTTCTTTCATTTAATTGTATGATTTTACCTCTCTCTCGTCAAATTTTACTCTCTTTTCTGTGTTTTTTCTCTCTTTTTCCCTTAGGGCGCGGCCTAGCAGGGCTGATTCTCCGCGACGAGTCGCGGTAGAGGACGGCGAGACAGCAGCCAGCGGTGGAGCAGAGACGCAGGCCCTTCGCGGGTAGTTTTCCGGCCCCACCTATTCTATTTCTTTTCTTTGTGTTCGAGCTAGCCGGGACGGGAATCAGGGCGCATCGAAATACTGGCCCGTTCCCGAGGGTAGATTTTCCTTTTATTTTTAGGTTCTTGGGCGTTGGCCGACGGGACCTCGGGGCTGGCTTTGCGTGGCCTTGTCCCCCAGGTACACCGTCGCAGCTCTGATCCCCCATGACAATGGGGAGAAATAAACAGCCGAGCTCTAAGAGCCCCATAATGCTGGGGAGAGCGCTAAAAATATTATTTTTAATATACAATTAATGAAACCGACAAGCTCGAAGCCCCCATAACGCTGAAAAAAGCGATAAATATATTATTTTTTATAAAAAATAAAATAAACAGCCAAGCTTCAAGCCTCAATAACACTGGGGAGAGCGGTAAATGACTAATTTTTCATAAACAATTTGTGAAACCAAATAAACGAGCGTTAAATAAATAATTTTTTAAAAGCAATTAAATAAACAGCCGAGCTCCAAGCCTCCATGACGCTGGGAAAAGCTATTAATATATGATTTTTAATAAATAATTAAATAAACAGCCGAGCTCTAAGCTCCAATAACGCTTGGGAGAGCGATAAAATAATTATTTTTAATAAACAGTTAAATAAACAGCTGAGCTCTAAGCCTCAATAACGCTTATGGGAGCGATCGATAAATTATTTTTGATAAACAGTTAAATAAACAGCTGAGCTCCAAGCCCCCATGACGCTGGGAAAAGCGATAAATATATGATTTTTATAAACAATTAAATAAACTGACAAGCTCTGAACCCCCATAACGCTGAAGAGAGCGATAAATATATTATTTTTTATAAAAAATAAAATAAACAGCCAAGCTTCAAGCCTCAATAACACTGGGGAGAGCGGTAAATGACTAAGTTTTCATAAACAATTTGTGAAACCAAATAAACGAGCGTTAAGTAAATAATTTTTTAAAAGCAATTAAATAAACAGCCGAGCTCCAAGCCTCCATGACGCTGGGAAAAGCTATTAATATATGTTTTTTAATAAATAATTAAATAAACAGCCGAGTTCTAAGCTCCAATAACGCTTGGGAGAGCGATAAAAAAATTATTTTTTATAAACAGTTAAATAAACAGCTGAGCTCTAAGCCTCAATAACGCTTATGGGAGCGATCGATAAATTCTTTTTGATAAACAGTTAAATAAACAGCTGAGCTCCAAGCCCCCATGAAGCTGGGAAAAGCGATAAATATATGATTTTTATAAACAATTAAATAAACTGACAAGCTCTGAACCCCCATAACGCTGAAGAGAGCGATAAATATATTATTATTTATGAAAAATAAAATAAACAGTCGAGCTCTAGGCTCCAATAACGCTGGGGAGAGCAATAAATAAATAATTTTTTATAAGCATTTAAATAAACAGCCGAGCTCCAAACCTCCATAACGCTGGGGAGAGCGCCAAATAAAAAATTCTTTATAAACAATTAAATGAACCGACAAGCTTCGAAACCCCATTACGCTGGGAAAAGCGATAAATTTATTAGTTTTTGTAAACAACCAAATAAACCGACAAGGTCTAAACCCCCCTGACGCTGATGAGAGCGATAAATAAATTATTTTTTATGAAAAATTAAACAAACATTCGTGCTCTAAGCCTCAATAACGCTTGGGAGAGCGATCGATTAATTATTTTCTATAAACAGTTAAATAAACAGCTAAGCTCTGGTCCCCAATAACGCTGGGGAGGGCGATAATGACTTATTTTTTATAAACAATTAATGAAATCGACAAGCTCTAGGCCCCCATAGCGCTGGGGAAAGCGATACATGTATTATTTTTTATAAGCAATTAAATAAACTACCAAGCTCTAAACCCCCATAACACTGGGGAGAGCGATAAATAGATTTTTTTTATAAACAATTAAATAAACTACCAAGATCTAAACCCCTATAATGCTGGGGAGAGCGATAAATAAATGATTTTTTATAAACAATTCAATAAACAGCTGAGATCCAAGCCCCAATAACGCTGGGGAGAGCGATAAATAAATAATTTTTTATAAGCAATTAAATAAACTACCAAGATCTAAACCCCTATAATGCTGGGGAGAGCGATCAATAAATTATTTTTTATAAACAATTCAATAAACAGCTGAGCTCTAAGCCCAAATAACGCTGAGGAAAGCGATAAATAAATAATTTTTTATAAGCAATTAAATAAACTACCAAGATCTAAACCCCCATAACGCTAGGGAGAGCGATAAATATATTATTTTTTATAAAGAATTAAATAAACTCACAAGCTCTCAGCTCCCATGTTGATGGGGAGAGTGATAAATATATTATTTTTTATAAACAATTAAATAAACAGCCTAGCTCTAAGCTCCAAACACGCTGGGAAGAGCGGTAAATGACTAATTTTTTATGAACAATTAATGAAACGGACAAGCTCTAAGCCCCCATAGCGCTGGGGATAGCGATAAATAAATTATTTTTCATAAATAATTAAATAAGCGACTGAGCTCCAAGCCCCAATAACGCTGGGGAGAGCGATAAATAAATAATTTTTTACAAGCAATTAAATAAAATACCAAGCTCTAAGCCCCAATAACGCCTGGGAGAGTGATAGATAAATTATTTTTTATAAACAGTTAAATAAACAGCTAAGCTCTTAACCCCCATAACGCTGGGGAGAGCGATAAACAAATTATTTTTTATAAACAATTAAATAAACAGCCAAGCTTTAAGCCCCAATAACGCTGGGGAGAGCGGAAAATGACAAATTTTTTATAAACAATTAATGAACCGACAAGCTCTAAGCCCCCATATCGCTGGGGAAAGTGATACATATATTATTTTTTATAAACAATTAAATAAACCAACAAGCTCTAAACCCCCATAACGCTGGGGAAAGCGATAAATATATAATTTTTCATAAACAATTAAATAAACAGCCAAGCTTTAAGCCCCAATAACGCTGGGGAGAGCGGAAAATGACTAATTTTTTATAAACAAATAATGTACCCGACAAGCTCTAAGCCCCCATGTCGCTGGGGAAAGCGATACATGTATTATTTTTTATAAACAATTAAATAAACCATCAAGCTCTAAACCCCCATAACACTGGGGAGAGCGATAAATAGATTTTTTTTATAAACAATTAAATAAACTACCAAGATCTAAACCCCTATAATGCTGGGGAGAGCGATAAATAAATTATTTTTTATAAACAATTCAATAAACAGCTGAGATTCAAGCCCCAATAACAATGGGGAGAGCGATAAATAAATAATTTTTTATAAGCAATTAAATAAACTACCAAGATCTAAACCCCTATAATGCTGGGGAGAGCGATAAATAAATTATTTTTTATAAACAATTCAATAAACAGCTGAGCTCTCAGCCCAAATAACGCTGAGGAGAGCGATAAATAAATAATTTTTTATAAGCAATTAAATAAACTACCAAGATCTAAACCCCCATAACGCTAGGGAGAGCGATAAATATATTATTTTTTATAAAGAATTAAATAAACTCACAAGCTCTCAGCTCCCATGTTGATGGGGAGAGTGATAAATATATTATTTTTTATAAACAATTAAGTAAACAGCCTAGCTCTAAGCTCCAATAACGCTGGGAAGAGCGGTAAATGACTAATTTTTTATGAACAATTAATGAAACGGACAAGCTCTAAGCCCCCATAGCGCTGGGGAGAGCGATAAATAAATTATTTTTCATGAATAATTAAATAAGCGACTGAGCTCCAAGCCCCAATAACGCTGGGGAGAGCGATAAATAAATAATTTTTTACAAGCAATTAAATAAAATACCAAGCTCTAAGCCCCAATAACGCCTGGGAGAGCGATAGATAAATTATTTTTTATAAACAGTTAAATAAACAGCTAAGCTCTAAACCCCCATAACGCTGGGGAGAGCGGAAAATGACAAATTTTTTATAAACAATTAATGAACCGACAAGCTCTAAGCCCCCATGTCGCTGGGGAAAGCGATACATGTATTATTTTTTATAAACAATTAAATAAACCATCAAGCTCTAAACCTCCATAACGCTGGGGAAAGCGCTAAATAAATAATTCTTCATAGACAATTAAATAAACTGACAAGCTCTAAACCCCCATAACGTTGGGGAAAGCGAGAAATATATTATTTTTTATGAACAATAAAATAAACCGACAAGCTCTAAACCCCCATGACGCTGATGAGAGCGATAAATAAATTATTTTTTATAAACAATTAAATAAACAGCCGAGATCCAAGCCCCAATAACGCTTGGGAGAGCGATAGATGAATTATTTTTTATAAACAGTTAAATAAACAGCTGAGCTCTAAGCCCCAATAACGCTGTGGAGAGCGATAATTAAATAATTTTTTATAAGCAATTAAATAAACCACCAAGCCCTAAACCCCCATAATGCTGAGGAGAACGCTAAATAAATAATTCTATATCAACAATAAAATAAACATACAAGCTCTAAACCCCCATAACGCTGGGGAAAGCAATGTATATCTTATTGTTTACAAACAATTAACTAAATCGACAAGCTCTAAACCCCCATGACGCTGATGAGAGCGAAAAATAAATTATTTTATGTAAACAAATAAATAAACAGCCGAGCTCTAAGCTCCAATAACGCTCGGGAGAGCGATAAAGAATTTATTGTTTATAAACAGTTAAATAAACAGCTGAGCTCTTAACGCCCATGACGCTAGGGAAAGCGATAAATATATTATTTTTTATAAACAATCAAATAAACCAACAAGCTCTAAACCTCCATAACGCTGGGGAAAGCGATAAATATATTATTTTCTATAAACAATTAAATAAGCCAACAAGCTGTTAACCCCCATAACGCTGGGGATAGTGGTGAATAAATTATTTCTTATAAACAATTAAATAAACTGACAAGCTCTTAACGCTCATAACGCTGGGCACACGACTTCAACCAAAAAACTAATCGGCTATGCCCCAAGCTTTGAGCCCCCAAAATTAGAAACACCCAAGTTCAACAAATAAGCTAATTCGCTACCCCCAAAGCTCTGAGCCCCCAAAAGCCTGGGCACGCGAATTCAACAAAAATGCTGATTGGCTACCCCTCAAGCGAGAGTTCAATAAAACAAACTAATCAGTTGGGGGTTTGGAGCTTGGGGGAAAGCCGAACAGTTCATTTGTTGAACTCAAGCACCCTTTATCGCTCTCCCCAGCGTTATGGGGGTTTAGAGCTTGTCGGTTTATTTAATTGTTTAAAAAAAATTATTTATTTATCGCTCTCCCCAGCGTTATGTGGGTTCAGAGCTTGTATGTTTATTTAATTGTTTAAAAAAAAAAATTTATTTATCGGTCTGCCCAGCGTTATGGGGCTTTAGAGCTTGTCGGTGCATTTAATTGTTTATAAGAAATAATTTTTTTTTCGCTCTCCCCAGCGTTATGAAGGCTTATAGTTCCGCTGTTTATTTAATTGTTTATTAAAAATTATTTATTTATCGCTCTCCCCAGCATTATGTGGGTTCAGAGCTTGTATGTTTATTTAATTGTTATTAAAAAATAATTTGTTTATCGGTCTGCCCAGCGTTATGGGGCTTTAGAGCTTGTCGGTTTATTCAATTGTTTATAAAAAATAATTTATTTTTAGCCCTCCCCAGCGTTATGAAGGCTTATAGTTCGGCTGTTTCTTTAATTGTTTGTAAAAAATTATTTATTTATCGCTCTCCCTAGTGTTATTTGGATCCAGAGCTTGTCGGTTTATTTAATTGTTTATAAAGAATTATTTATTTATCGCTCTCCCTAGCGTTATGTGGGTTCAGAGCTCTTCGGATAATTCAATTGTTTGTAAAAAATAATTTATTAAACGCTCTCCCCAGCGTTATGAAGGCTTATAGTTCCGCTGTTTATTTAATTGTTTGTAAAAAATTATTTATTTATCGCTCTCCCTAGTGTTATTTGGATTCAGAGCTTGTCGGTTTATTTAATTGTTTATAAAGAATTATTTATTTATCGCTCTCCCTAGCGTTATGTGGGTTCAGAGCTTGTCAGTTTATTGAATTGTTTATGAAAAATAGTTTATTCATCGCTCTTCCCAGTGCTATGTGGGTTTGGAGCTTGTCAGTTTATTTAATAGCTTATAAAAAATAATTCATTTATCGCTCTCCCCAGCGTTATGAAGGCTCATAGTTCGGCTGTTTTTTTAATTGTTTATAAAAAATTATTTATTTATCGCTCTTCCCAGCATTATGTGGGTTTAGAGCTTGTCAGTTTATTTAATTGTTTATGAAAAATAATTTATTCATCGCTCTCCCCAGTGCTATGTGGGTTTGGAGCTTGTAAGTTTATTTTATTGTTTATAAAAAATTGTTTAATTATTGCTCGCCCCAGTGTAGTTAAGGTTTAGAGCTTGGCGGTTTATTTAATTGTTTTTAAAAAATAGTTTATTTATCGCTCGCCTCAGCCTTATGTGGGTTCAGAGCTTGTCAGTTTCTTTAATTGTTTATAAAAAATAATTTAATTTTCGCTTTCCCCAACGTTATGAAGGCTTGTAGTTCGGCTATTTATTTGATTGTTAATTAAAAATTATTTATTTATCGCTCTCCCCAGCATTATGTGGGTTCAGAGCTTGTATGTTTATTTAATTGTTTATAAAAAATAATTAATTTATCGCTCTGACCAGCGTTACGTGGGTCTAAAGCTTGTCAGATTATTTGATGGTTTATGAAAAATAATTTATTCATCGCTCTCCCCAGTGCTATGTGGGTTTGGAGCTTCTCGGTTTATTCAATTGTTTATCAAAATAATTTATTTATCGCTCTCCCCAGCGTTATGTGGGTTCAGAGCTTGTCGATTTATTTAATTGTTTATAAAAAATCGTTTATTTATCGCTCTCCCCAGTGTTATTTAGGTTTAGAGCTTATCGGTTTATTTAATTGTTTATGAAAAATAATCTATTTTTCGCTTTCCCCAGCGTTATGGGGGCTTCGATCTCGGCTTTTAATTTAATTGTTTATAAAAAATTATTTAGTTATCACTTCCCCCAGTGTTATGTGGGTTCAGAGCTTGTCGGTTAATTTAAATGTTTGTAAAAAATAATTTATTAAACGCTCTCCCCAGCGTTATGAAGGCTTATAGTTCCGCTGTTTATTTAATTGTTAGTAAAAGATTATTTATTTATCGCTCTCCCTAGTGTTATTTGGATTCAGAGCTTGTCGGTTTATTTAATTGTTTAAAAAAAATTATTTATTTATCGCTCTCCCCAGCGTTATGTGGGTTAAGAGCTTGTCGGTTTATTTAATTGTTTATAAAAAATAATTGATTAAGCGCTCTCCTAAGTGCTATGAAAGCTTATAGTTCTGCTGTTTATTGAATTAATTGACAAAAATTATTTATTTATCGCTCTCCACAGCGTTATGTGGGTTCAGAGCTTGTCGGTTTATTCAATTGTTTATAAAAAATAGATTATTTATCGCTCTCCCCAGCCTTATGCAGGCTCATAGTTCTGCTGTTTATTTAATTGTTTGAAAAAAATTATTTATTTATCGCTCTCCACAGCGTTATGTGGGTTCAGAGCTTGTCGGTTTATTTAATTGTTTATAAAAAATAATTTATTGAACGCTCCCCCAAGCGTTATGAAGGCTTATAGTTCCGCTGTTTATTTAATTGTTTAAAAAAAATTATTTATTTATCGCTCTCCACAGCGTTATGTGGGTTCAGAGCTTGTCGGTTTATTTAATTGTTTATAAAAAATAATTTATTTATCGCTCTCCCGAGCCTTATGTGGGTTCTGAGCTTGTCGGTTTATTTAATTGTTTATAAAAAATAATTTATTTAACGCTCCCCCCAGCGTTATGAAGGCTTATAGTTCTGCTGTTTATTCAATTGTTTAAAAAAAATTATTTATTTATCGCTCTCCACAGCGTTATGGGGGTTCAGAGCTTGTCGGTTTATTTGATTGTTTATAAAAAATAATTTATTTAACGCTCCTCCCAGCGTTATGAAGGCTTATAGTTCTGCTGTTTATTGAATTGTTATAAAAAATTATTTATTTATCGCTCTCCCCAGCGATATGTGGGTTAACTGCTTGTCGGTTTATTCAATTGTTTATAAAAAATAATTTATTAAACGCTCTCCCCAGCGTTATGAAGGCTTATAGTTCTGCTGTTTATTGAATTGTTTGAAATAAATTATTTATTTATCGCTCTCTACAGCGTTATGTGGGTTCAGAGCTTCTCGGTTTATTCAATTGTTTATAAAAAATAATTTATTTAACGCTCCTCCTAGCGTTATGAAGGCTTATAGTTCTGCTGTTTATTGAATTGTTATAAAAAATTATTTATTTATCGCTCTCCCCAGCGTTATGTGGGTTAACTGCTTGTCGGTTTATTCAATTGTTTATAAAAAATAATTTATTAAACGCTCTCCTCAGCGTTATGAAGGCTTATAGTTTTGCTGTTTATTGAATTGTTTGAAATAAATTATTTATTTATCGCTCTCCACAGCGTTATGTGGGTTCAGAGCTTCTCGGTTTATTCAATTGTTTATAAAAAATAATTTATTTATCGCTCTCCCCAGCCTTATGTGGGTTCAGAGCTTGTCGGTTTATTTAATTGTTTATAAAAAATAATTTATTTAACGCTCCCCCCAGCGTTATGAAGGCTTATAGTTCTGCTGTTTATTTAATTGTTTGAAAAAAAATTATTTATTTATCGTTCTCCCCAGCGTTATGTGAATTCAGAGCTTGTCGGTTTATTTAATTGTTTAAAAAAAATTATTTATTTATCGCTCTCCCCAGCGTTATGTGGGTTCAGAGCTTGTCGATTTATTCAACTGTTTATAAAAAATCGTTTATTTATCGCTCTTCCCAGTGTTATTTAGGTTTAGAGCTTATCGGTTTATTTAATTGTTTATTAAAAATAATTTTTTTTTTTACTTTCCCCAGCGTTATGGGGGCTTCGACCTCGGCTTTTAATTTAATTGTTTATAAAAAATTATTTAGTTATCGCTTTCCCCAGTTTTATGTGGGTTCAGAGCTTGTCAGTTAATTCAATTGTTTGTAAAAAATAATTTATTAAACGCTCTCCCCAGCGTTATGAAGGCTTATAGTTCTGCTGTTTATTGAATTGTTATAAAAAATTATTTATTTATCGCTCTCCCCAGCGTTATGTGGGTTCAGAGCTTGTATGTTTATTTAATTGTTTAAAAAAAAAAATTTATTTATCTGTCTGCCCAGTGTTATGGGGCTTTAGAGGTTGTCGGTTTATTCAATTGTTTATAAAAAATCGTTTATTGATCGCTCTCCCCAGTGTTCTTTAGGTTTGTAGCTTGTCGGTTTATTGAATTCTTTATAAAAAATCGTTTATTTTTGGCTCTTCCCAGCGTTATGAAGGCTTATAGTTCGGCTGTTTATTTAATTATTTATGAAAAATTATTTATTTATCGCTTTCCCCAGCGTTATGTGGGTTAAGAGCTTGTCGGCTTATTCAATTGTTTATAAAAAAAAATTTATAACCACTCTCCCCAGCGTTATGAAGGCTTATAGTTCTGCTGTTTATTTAATTGTTTGAAAAAAATTATTTATTTATCACTCTCCACAGCGTTATGTGGGTTCAGAGCTTGTATGTTTATTTAATTGTTATTTAAAAATAATTTGTTTATCGGTCCGTCCAGGTTTTTGGGGCTTTAGAGCTTGTCGGTTCATTTAATTGTTTATAAGAAATAATATATTTTTCGCTCTTCCCAGCGTTATGAAGGCTTATAGTTCGGCTTTTTATTTAATTGTTTATGAAAAATCGTTTATTTATCGCTCTCCCCAGCCTTATGTGGTTTCAGAGCTTGTCGGTTTATTTAATTATTTATAAAAAATAATTTATTTAACGCTCCCCCCAGCGTTATGAAGGCTTATAGTTCTGCTGTTTATTTAATTGTTTGAAAAAAATTATTTATTTATCGCTCTCCACAGCGTTATGTGGGTTCAGAGCTTGTCGGTTTATTTAATTGTTCATAAAAAATAATTTATTTAATGCTCCCCCCAGCGTTATGAAGGCTTATAGTTCTGCTGTTTATTTAATTGTTTATAAAAAATCGTTTATTTATCGCTCTCCCCAGTGTTCTTTAGGTTTAGAGCTTGTCGGTTCATTTAATTGTTTATAAAAAATAATTTATTTATCGCTCTCCCCAGCGTTATTGGGGCTTAGATCTTAGCTTTTTATTCAATTGTTTATAAAAAATTATTTATTTATCGCTTCCTCCAGCGTTATGTAGGTTGAGAGCTTGTCGGTTTATTCAATTGTTTATAAAAAATAACTTTTTTTTCGCTCCCCCAGCGTGATGAGTAGTGTAACTAGGCACGTTCTGGCCAAACTTGTGATGGTGAGCTCTGACGTCACGCATTCACACACGCACGCGGCTTTTGGTGCTTGCGTCTCGGGTGGGGGTCTGGGCGGCCTGGTAGGCCTGGTGGGCCTGGGGGGGGGGGAGATGGCGCGCGGCGGCGGCCGCTGGACCACCACGACGGCCTTGACGCGGTGCGTGCGCTAGACCATGCGATCGAACAAAATTTCGACGCAACGTTACAGCTACAATAATCATGGAGCCCATGAAAAACCCATTAGTTAGTATTGACCAACATAGTTTTTTTGTTTGCGTCTCCAAAAAAAAAGTCGTGACTCGACGGAAATTTCTAAACATACAATTATTTCCAATTACACTGCTCCAATAATACATCCAACTATTGGTTTTTTGGCGTAGATTACAACTGCTGGCACGATGAACTTTCACAAAAAAGTTTTTCCTAGCATCAGAAAGTCTAGTCCTTTAGTAGTATACATAGTGGTTCTTCCACCACTAAAGTCGACCATTCTCGCTCGATATAAAAATTTTTTCTTTAATATGTTTACTTTATTTACATTCGCGTGCGGTTAAAAAAAAAAAATTAAAACATGTCAATACAATGCGGCTATGGTGAAAAAATAAATGGTATATATGTGAAAGTGTGTAACGATGAAGCTGCTTATAGGGAGATACCAGGTAGAAATTATTGTGATAAACATTCAAAATTATATTTTGTTGAACGCGATCACTATCATTATTATGATAGAATTGAAGAAAAAAGAATAGACTTCATACCACCGATAGCGGATATATTTAAAAAACTGAATAAAATTTTGTGCGCGCAAGTTGAGTGTGAAGAAAGAAAGAAGTTCACGGTGCATTATTTCCGGTACACGGATCCCGGTCATTTTAAATTTGAAAAAAATGTACTCGAAGAAATTCTTGAAAAATATTATGATTTTGAAAAAAGAGTGCTGAAAAATTCTTTTTAGAATATCTTGAATGTAAGTTGCATACTTATTCTAATTATAAAGAAATAGCTACCTTCGCCCCAGGATGACTGTCATTTTGTCATAGTCACAAAAAATCCTCAACAAGAAGTGCATTCACTTTTTTATACTATTCAAAAATATTTGAAAGAGTGTGACGAAGAGTTCATGAACAAAAGTGATGGTGTTGGTGATGTGTTATGTTTTAAAGAAAATTTTTTACAAATAATTCATTACTACGCCGAAAGACTTCATGAAGCGTGTCGAAAAAGAGATGTAGGAAAACCACCACCTTCTTACATCAACGTGGTGCCGTTTTTCGAACCTCTAGAGTGGGATCAAGAGTGGGATTAAAAAAAATTGAAAAAACATTTTATGTTTGTTGTTTAGAATGGTTGACAAAATTCAGAAATTAGTGAACCGGTGTAATTCGAATTCGAGAAAATTAGAAAAAAGAGTGGTTTTGTTAGAAGCCTTTTTATTCTCTGTACAGTATTTGAAAATAAAAAACAACGGTTATGTTAACCATAGATTCAATTCATCATCATACAATTATATAAGATGGATCTCCACTAAAAACTTTTCGGTGTTGTGTAATATATTTAAATGGATCTTGCAAAAAAGTACGGACAGTCAAATTTAAAAAAATGTACCAAAAACACTACAAATACAATGCAGACGTAATGTTGTGTGTTAGTGACTATTTAAATCAAAATAAGTTTGAAAATAATAAAAAAGTTGAAAGAATAAAAAAACACTACAAAAAGTTTTGTGATGTATCATTAAAAAAGAGTGCGTGCGTCTCGGGCGGGCTAGAGGATCGCGCGTAGTGGTGGTAGAAGGCCGCTGGACTACTACGACGGCCTTGACCTTCTACAGCGCGCTGTACCATGCGATCAAACAAAATTACGACGCAACGTTACACCTACAATAATCATAGAGCCCATGAAAAACTCATTAGTCAGTATTGACTTTTTTTTTATAGTGATGATTGTTTTGAAAAGAATATCCTTATTTTTCGTCATTCAAGTTTGAGCATTCGTCCGTGTAACATAGAAGACGTCCTGGTGAGTATTGTTTCAAAGATTTTATTTGAATTTAAAAACGCAATTTTAACTCTTTGTAACAATATTCACAGATAAAAAAATGGCTTCAACATCTAAAACAACCGGTGACTGTAGTGGTCAAGATAAAAACAAGAACAATGTAAGTCATTACATTTTAAAAAACCAAAAATTTTTTAAATTAAATTTGTAAATTGTTATTTACAGCCATGAAATCTAAAAAAGTGAAGAAAGGCAACGACGACGAGACATCATCATCTGAGGAGTCATCATTGTCATCATCACCATCATCGCCTTCATCTCTCTCGTCAACTTCCAATGATGAATGGAAAAATGAATTGAAGGTATTTTTCACATATTAAATAAAAAAAAGAACGTAAAATAAAATTTTTTTTTTTTTATTTTCAGAATGAGTTATTGGACATCTCAGCTATAAAACAGCAAGATGGTTTTTTACCTCAAAAAAAAAGAAAGATTTGACGATGAATAAAAAATACACCATCCACAACATTCGCAAAATTGGTACACGTTTTGGATCGGCTGTAGTGGTGAATTTAAATAACAAATACGATTACTTCTTACCAAAGAAAATAGCTACAACAATACATAAAAATAAAAAGTCTTCTGCAATTTTAAATAAGGCTTCAAAAAAAGGAATATTATCCTTGTTTAAAAACAAGGATGATGAAATCGTAAATTCTACAAATGTAGAAAAATAATAAGGAGAATGTATTCAATAAAAAGGTACACCAAATTCACAAAGTTACTTTTTTTATTTTTCAACTTACAATAGATAAATTACATTTATTTAATATTCAAATCATACTAACAATGAATTATTTTATTTTTATTTTCAAATCACACTTACAACGAATTATTTTTTAATTTATCAACTTTCGAAACATCTTTTTTTTTATCTTTCTGTTTAACAATCATATTTTTAATCTTTATAGACTTCGAAACATACTTTTTTTTTTCTGGTTTTTTTTTATCTTTCTGTTTAACAATCTTTATAGACTTTTTATTTCTGTTTTTTTATACCAAGAAGACTGCTCCTTTTCTTTTTTACTTGCATATTATTATTTTTTTTTTTCATCGCGTTCAAAAATCTTTCCAAACCAATCATCATAGCTCGGCAAAACAAATTTTTATTTTCTCTGTCAGAATCATCAGCCTCAGCAACCTCATCAGCAGTGTGAATGGTTTGTGTAGCAACAGATTGATTTTGTTGTGCGTCAACTGGAATTAAAAAAAAAAAATTTTTTTATAACAAGAGTTTAATTTTTTATTCTAAAATTTTCATTTTGATGCAGAGTTTTAATTTTTCTTCATTGTAGAGTTTCAATTTTTTCAAAAGTTTAATTTTTATGCAGAGTTTTAATTTTTCCTTTATTGTAAAGTTACAATTATCAAAAGAGTTTTTTTTTATTTTTTCAAAAGTTTAATTTTTATGCAGAGTTTTAATTTTTCCTTTATTGTAAAGTTACAATTGTCAAAAGAGTTTTTTTTTTTTTTATTCTTCATGCAAAAAGTATTTTATTTTTTTTTTTATTTACCTACGATTGGGCATGTCAAGAAAAGTCCAAAGATTTATATTTTCATCGAAAGAGTTTTGCAGTTGTTGCTGATGTTGATCAACTTCATCTCCTGACATTTTGCGCAGTATTTTATGAGACACTTGGTCTCAAAAAAGGTTTGTATTCCAATGGGCTAAGCAAGGTAGACAGTCGCGAATATCTATATCGTAACGTAAATGCTCGGGCAGCTTTTCAAACAAATGTTGTATGTCGCGCTCAAAATAATTTAGCAGCACGTATTTTGATATATATTTAAACTCGTCGGCGGAAAGACTTAAAATGTTATCCTTGTGAATGAGGAGCGTGAAAAACATAATTCCTCTCAGTTCAATAGACAAAATTCAACTGACGAAAAAATTAAAATGTGTCTGCTATTTGAAAATTTTTCCGCGTATGCGCAGTAAATATCAATTAAAAAATTACTGTTGTATGTTTCTATCAATTTTGAATAGGCGATGCTCCAATGATTGCAATCTTTGCAGGATATTGGTTATATCATCTCGAAACTCGGTTGTTCTTTCACTCAAGTTTATTTTATTGTTTGATATTTCTTTCATTAACTCAGACACGATGTCCGTTAGAATTTTTTTAATTGGAATGATCGTACTATCATCCAACATTTCCAGAATGATTTTCGAATCCATATTGATTTTCAAACGTTGTTAACACTTTAGCGTCTCGTTAACGACTGACGACCGCCCTCTGTCGTGACTTGTTTTATAGATATAAAAAGATGCGGGAAAAGATTCAAAATACAAAGCTGTTTTTTTTTTTTTATTGTAACTCGCATATACTGATTGGTTTAAATTACTTTATTCACATCACCATTCATTGGATTATAGTTTATCATACGGTCGTGGATGATTAAACAGTATGCTGCGGTCTTATCAGGTATATTCTCTGAAGATTCAAATTCAATGCGAACGTCGACAGGACCGATTTTTAAGGATTCGTTTTGTTTTGAACAATCAATCACAAATAGAGACGCATCATTTTTAAATTGTAGTTTAGTTAACAGTGGTATCCGATTTTCGTTTTTCGTGTTGTAAAAAGAATCATAAAAATTTACGTAATTCTCATAAAGCATTGAAATTTGATTTTTCGTAAAATCGGTGTTTAAATTATTATACGGATAGTATTGCGAGTTCAAGTATACTCTCAAATTATTGATTTTACAATGATCAAAATAACTTGAACAGAGCTCTCTATTATTTTTTCTATTCGTTTGAAAACCGATTATCATGAAACGAGGTTTCTCCAGCTGATTGGACGTTTTTACAAGCCAATTATTTTTAGTGGTTTTAGGTACTAGAGGCCACTCATGGAGTTCCCAACTACAAAAACTCATAGCAATTGAACGTCCTTTTTGAAGATAATTTAGCAAGCTTACTTTATTTGTGTCTGAAAGCGTTACGTAAGGCATTAACCATTCAGTTTTAGAAATGTTTATCTTGATTTCTTCAAAAGTAGTTCCTACTTTTTTTTGATTGACAGCATTAAAATCAGTATTTGATCTACGAATGATAAGTTCATGTTTGGCGTTAACAACAACTTTAGTGTAATCTTCAGCAAAACCAAACAAATATCTCAGGGGAATGCATAAATCAAATTGTCCTTCTGCGTCAGATAAGTTAACTCCGTCGTAATACCATCCAGCATTCTCGATGTATACACTTTTATTCAATGACACGTAACCCTTCATAGTACTGGTTACTCCTACATTTTTTATACGATCAATTTCTGTAGCGTTAAGTTCATATCTGATGTCATCGAATAAATGACATATAGCATTAGGACTGAATGGTGAAGATGTTGCTGCTGTACCATCTGATTTACGCAATTGACCGGTTATATGTAAATAGCTTCGCGACGGTAAAACAGCCAAGTCCTGATACTGAATAGCGATATGAATTTCATCACTGTGATTGAAGTTCGATCCGGTGTAAGGTTGATGAGCATGCAACTCATAGTTCGTGATACTATCATTGAAGTCAATTGGACTTTGAATCTCCAGAACATCTTCCATTTTTTATATTGTTTTTAAAACAACAAAAGAAATGACAAGTTACTTTCCACCACGAACCTAAACTTTTCAGAAACTCTTTGTTGTCTCGAGTGAGCGCTTTGCGAGCTCGATGATGACTGATTGAAAACCCACATCTTTTGTTGCTTTTATATCTTTGCGGAGGATAAAATTTCTTAACTCCACTTCCACGATGCACGATTCCCATTATGCACCCTTTATGTGCAGTCTAATTGTTATCACTTCTTCTCTAAAGTTTACCAAGTCTCCGTCTTGGTCGACGACGCGCAATTGTAGGTAGTCGATAGACTTTACGCTTACAGGTAGGTAAATGACTTGTCCTGGAACTTCTATAATTTTGAATCCTGGATCAGCGGAAGGAAAAAATTGATGAACTGTATGAACTTTTTCGTTGTTTATGTAAGCACCGTCTGTGATATTGCACTCAATTCTCAACGAATTGATCTTGATTATCGACACAGGAAAATCGGAAATAAGTTTTTTATTTGCGACGAGTTTGCGTTTATCAAATCCTAATAATTTTGCAACCAAATTCGCACGAGTAAAGTCAATATTTAGAGAACTTGTAATCTCAGATCGTAATGTATTTTCGTTTGGCTTAATCGAAAGTGTAATTTTTTTATCAATAGCTTTTAAAATATCTTGCAAATGTTTCTCAATACCTCTTATTTCGTAAGTACCAGTTGGGATGGTAATCGTTTGATCACCTATATGAAACTGATTATTTTCGTTATTGCTGAGCGAGAAAAAAAAGCAAAGCGTCACGGTGATTTACTACCTAGTAGTATTCGCGCAGTCATCTCGGGACCCTCTAATTGTGGAAAAACTAATACCTTATTAGCTCTTATAACACATCCAAACGGCGTGAGATTCGAAAATATTTATATTTATTCGAAATCGCTTGATCAGCCAAAGTATAAGTTTTTGGAAAAACTTTTGAAATCCATAGACGGAATGGAATACCTACCTTTCAGTGAGCACGACGAAGTAGTAGCACCAGATAAGGCCCTACCAAACTCAATAATAATATTTGATGATATAGCATGCGAAAAAAAAGATAACGTCAAAGCTTTTTATTGTATGGGTCGACACAAAAATGTTGACTGCTTCTACCTATGCCAATCCTATGCTGCAGTGCCGAAACACTTAGTTAGAGACAACGTTAATTTATTAATTTTGTTTCGTCAAGATGAAGTTAATCTAAAACATATTTATGACGATCACGTGAATACCGACATGTCATTCAATCAATTTAAAAACTTGTGTTCAAAGTGTTGGATCGAAGGCAAACACAGTTTTATTGTTGTCGACAAAGATAGGGATATCAACGAAGGCAGATATCGAAAAGGTTTTGATTGTTTTATCATAAATATATCGTAGACTATTGAAAATCATTAGTCTCTTATGTGTCTCTGATGCGCTAACATGGCCCAAATTTCTCGAAAAAAGAGTGTTCTTGCGAAACTTGTTAATTCTCGCAAAGCTGTGAAAAAAAAGTTTAATCTCATCAAGTCGCAAAAGGATAATACCAAACGTGTTTTGAACGAAACGTTTAAACCTATAACCGATCCTCTGCAACAACTTGTTCAAAAAAATGAAAATTTTCATACAAAAAGAAAAAATAAAAGCTTCATGCAAGATGATGATGATGCATTTAAACAAAGACTACTCAATCTTTCTTTGATAAACGAAGAAGATGATGAACACGAAAAAAGGACAAAAACGTGAATTTCGAATCACATGACACTGCAGAAACAGATGGCGAAGAATCGTTTCACGAAATTGAAAAATTAAAACAACACGATGAAAATGTTTTAGATCTGTCAAAGTTTGAGCCAGATGGAATTTATGGAGTGAAAAAAACCAATGACGGATACACGCTTGGAAGTGTTCCTATAAAATTTGAAAGAGATGACATTATCGTTGATGATAAATCTTTCTCCATGAATCCTGGCTTACTCGAACTCATTGTGCATAGAAATCCACAAAATTATGAAATTAAAGATTTAACTTTGTACAAACAAATTCTTGAAATTTCGAATGCGCACAGAAAGAGTAACAAACCAAACGCGCAAATAAAAAAACATACCACAAGTAATAAATATAATTTTATTATTGCGCCTTTATTTGAAATAGAGCCTATAGATACACCTCCTAAAGTTAAATCTCCAGCAAATGCCTTGAAAAAAACTGCGCTTGATAAAAAAAGTTTCAAGCACACACCTACAAAGTTGGGTAGAGGTTTGACTCCTCATTTGAAAATTGCAAAACGAAACTCGTCTCTAGATTATGTCTGCTGGGACGATCCAAATGAGCTGGTCGATCGTCTTCGGTTGTTAATGGCTGAACAAGCTGCAGGCAATCTCAACCACACAAACGAAATTCATTCGATTCTGGAGGAATTGCGAGAAGCTAAGTACATATATTAAAGAAATGGATGGTGTATCATCCTAGTATCAATATGGGTGTTGATGTGTTTGGACGTCGAAGCAGTGCAGCAAAAGACAAACGCGGACCGCCGGGCAACGGATTCAAATTCACACGCGAGGGTAACTTTGACATTGAAAACAAGAGGTTAACCAATATCACGTCGCCCGTGCATCCAAACGACGCGGTTGATCTTGCAACCATAAAATCTTTGCTGCTAAAACAAAAAT
The DNA here is from genome assembly GCA_038277355.1 of Encarsia formosa. Lineage (NCBI taxonomy): Eukaryota > Metazoa > Arthropoda > Insecta > Hymenoptera > Aphelinidae > Encarsia > Encarsia formosa. Next base: position 32,841,921 of record CM076185.1, on the reverse strand, counting down.
CCGACATTATCGACGAATTTAATAAAGCACAATCAGATAATACTGATAAATACGAATATCTATTGCAGAAACAAAGAGCAGATCTCGGCATGTATGTGGCGGGTAAAGAAAAGGGTCTGCAGGAGTTTTTTAAATCTAATATACGCAATATCGAAGAAGAAATATCCAAGTTGAAAAAGAATGGATCAAAAGCGCGTGTTGGTTAATGAGTTGCACAAGCCAGCTCGACGCAAGTATGCTCGAAGAAAAGTTGAAATGAGAGGCATAAACGACACACTGCAATGCGACTTGGTAGAGATGATTCCGTATGCTGATGAAAACGACGATTACAAATACATACTCACCGCAATAAATATATTCTCAAAGTACGCTTGGGCAATTCCGCTAAAAACAAAGTCTGGAAAAGAAGTTACAAACGCAATGAAATCCATCTTGAAAACAATCACACCTCCGCGTAATATGCATGTAGATGAGGGAAAAGAATTTTACAACGAAGATTTTATAAAGTTGATACAAAAGTACAAGATCAACATGTACTCTACGCACAGCGGACTCAAGGCTTCGATATGCGAACGATTTAATCGAACTCTGAAGGAGAAGATGTGGAAACAGTTCAGCCTGCAAGGTAGCTACGAGTGGCTTGATATCTTACCCAAGCTCGTTAAAGAGTACAACAATCAAAAACATCGAAGTATAGGTATGAAGCCAAAGGACGTCAACGAAGATAACGCACACGAGGTCCTGCAAAGATTGAGAAAATGTAAAAGAAAATCAAGAAAGCCTCTGAAATTTAAAGTTGGGGATAAAGTGCGCGTGAGTAAAACAAAACATATATTTGAGAAAGGTTACACGCCAAATTGGACGGTTGAAGTCTTCACAGTTACTCGTGTCAGACGAAGTAATCCACCCATGTTCTACCTAAAAGATTACAAAGACCATCCGGTGAAAGGAGGCTTCTACGCCGAGGAGTTGCAAAAAACCACGTGTCCAAATGTTTATTTAGTTGAAAAGGTGATTGAACAACGTGGTAATCGTCTGCTGGTCAAATGGCTAGGATTCGATGACAGTCACAATAGCTACATTCATAAAAAAGATTTGTAATATTTTTTTTTGTTCAATCCAAAACTTACCTCATAATTTTTTTTATTAATGTAATTATATGTAACACTGTGTTAAAGGAATAAAAATAAAAAGATAAACAAAGTATGTTTTATTATTACATTTAATTCACAAAAACCAATCCTACAGATAAAAATTTAACATAGACGTTTAATCAATACAGGACTTAATACATATTCCATATATTTTATTCTTTTTTTAAAAATTATTGGATTGAGTATGAGCGCGGCCCTTTGACATCGTAGTTTAAAACGCTCTCGATCTCGGGCTATCTGTTCCCACGGACCGATTCTTGCCTGCATACTCGCATATGAATAAACACACATAACACGCGTTGAAACATTGTCACTAAATCTAACTTTTTTCATCATCATCATTACACATTGAGTTTATAACACTTTTGCAAATCTACAATATTTATCCTTTGTAACCGTGAGGTAGCGTGTCGTGTGAATTTTTCAGCACACACCTCTTATCGTCAAAGGCATTTAGTGCAATTTTTTTTTGGTTAATAGAAAAGAGACGGTGACAACTTGAGGCAATCAAACCTTGTGTAATGAATATTTGTTTCTCTTGATTATTTAAACAATCATCGAAATCTTCGAATTTTATTTCATTTGCAACAACAGACTGTAATATTCCTTTTATTTTTTTCACAACATCATTTTTTTCTCCAGCATCGCTTTTTTCAATAACAAGACAATAAACTTTTGCGCGCAATCCTCTGTACAATAAAACTATCCTCCCGGCACACTCATCTTTCATCAAACCTAAAACTTTTTTATTTTCCAGAGGAATACCAAAAACATTATCTTTAGGATAGTTACTTGTGTCGAATTCTGATTCCAACTTTTTTTCAATAACATTCTTTTTTACAACTTCATAAATATCTTTATTTTTTAATTCATAAAGGAGTGAGTCTGTATCTGTGTATGAAATTTTACAGTTATCAACGTCATATTCTTTCAACATAAAATTATAATGAAAATCATAGAGGCAAACTTTTGATAGTTCTAATATTGCCATACCTACGTAGACGGGTTTATCGAGTACGGTAAATTTTTTTCTCATTTCAACACCAACCAAAGACTTGTTGAATATTTTAAATCGCTTAAAATAAGGATTTGATATGCGAGCTTCCCCACCATATCGACCCTTCCATTTTTTAATCAATTTTATATTCACACGCTTGCGAACATTCTCAATCATTTTACCATAAACCGCATTATTCATTAATTTGTACAGATTTTCTTCAAATTTATTTGATGAATTTGCGCGCAAGTTATTATTTAAGTCGATGTATGGTTTCAACCACGCTTTTTGTCGAAATCGCAGAATTCTATGTATTTTAGTTATAATCAAACCTGCTTCGACACATTGTTTCAAGTTTTTATAATGAATTACATAATTTTTTTTATCATACAACGTAGCCATTAATTTTCCATTTCTATGCTCGGTACAAAATGGTAAATCTTTATGTGTTGGATGCAATTTTTCTGGATATTTTAAATCAACTTCTAAAATATATCCTGTTTTGGTTGTATCTGAAAATTTTCGAATGTTGTAATATTTATGAAATTTACATTCAGGTATCCACTTGAAATTTTTGCACGGTAAGAGCTGTGACATTCCCCAACCGTATAAATTATTTTTGTCATAATATTTGATATAAACATCTTTTGAATTAGGATCGTACCCCTCTTTCATATATTTATTATTTCCGTTTGAATGACGGTTTGAACATTGACTCAGTCCACCCCTAATTCCCTTTTCTATAAATAAAATTTGATCTATATTTCTTAAAAGCTCTAATTCTACCCCAGTTAATTTTAGCATAGAGTCGAAAGCGAACCCTGGAAGAGAAAAATAATGAAGGGGATCGAGGTTATAAATATTTTTACTTTTTTTTCGAAAATTTTCAAATACGCTTGCCAGTAACAACACATCAGTTTTTAAATACAAATCGCTGTAATCGCCTAGAGTCTCTCGAACGCTCGTTCAATACATCAAAATTTTTTACATATTCGTACGGAAATACACCCTTCCTTTTTATCAATTCAAGTTTTTCTATAGTGTCGGCTTCGTGAAAATTATTTTTAAGAATATCAAAATCTTTAGCATCTAAATAAGAAGCCAATTTACTAAGACTTGAATTTAAAAATCTATAAGAATCGATAAATTGAAGGGTTACTTCCGTACCTTTTACTTTTTTCATTATTGCTATATATTTTTCCATGCTGGTTGGAATGACATTAATACTTCCCTCAATTCCTAAATTTGTAATCTCTTGAATAATAAAGTGTCCATCGTAACCAGACATATTGTGGAACAAAATGGGTAAATTAAAAAAACTCATGTTATAGTTTAAATTACACCGATTATGTACAAAGCCACGCACTGCACCTGTCAAATGACAATGATCCAAGACACGATCTTCATCGGTACTCTCAAAGTCTTTTTCACAAATATGACATTGCTTCGTTTCTGCGAGTAATTTTTGTCTTTCTGCCTCAGCGAGGGCTGGAGTGATTTCTTGAACATTTTTTAAAATCTAAAAATAAATAAATATTTTGAGATATGATTTTTTTTTCATCCAAAAAATTTCTTACCTGATCTACGTCAAAAGCTATTTGTAAAAGTTCGAGCATCAGCCATTTTCCTGCATCTGTAGGATGTTGATAAGATGCAAATCGCGACAAAGAATTGTCGTAGGTACAGTGTAAGTAATATGCCGCGCTATGAACCTTATGATCTTGAAAGGTGTTTTTAGGTATACAATTTTCATCATAATTATAGTCGTCGTCGTCGTCGTCGTCGTAAACACTAATTTCGTCAGTGTTTTTACGATCGATCAACATACACTCAAAGTCGGCGTATACAACAAAAGGCACGTCCAATTTCTTGTAAAAATTTTTAAACTTGAGAGTTGCATCATTTTTAGATGGTAAAAAAATTGCACCTTCTTCCTTGTGAATTTTCAGACAAATTTTTTCGTGTTTCTTGAGTCTATATTTTGAATAAAATCCGTGAACACATCTATTGCAAAAAAACATTTTACAATTCTTACGATTCATTTGTCAGTGTGCCAGTCTTGAAAAATTTTTTATCCAAGAAAAATGTGAATTTTTACCATCAAATTGAAAAAATAGATTTATATGTCTCTCTGATTTTATCTTCTTTTTTTTTGTCCACAACACCGGATAAATATAAGTAAGTTTTTTCGATGCCGAATAAACATTGATAGAAACATTATTTATTTTTTCAAATTTTTTAATTTGATTCAAAGTAAAGGGAAATTTAAAATCTTTGACATTGAGCATTTCAGTGTAGTGCGGATATGAACTTGTAAGATTACTGTGTGGGATATTTTTACCTTGTTTTCTTGTGTAAAGAGCAGCCGTGACAGCCCAGGCAAAACACGCGTTATCCGAAGCATTGTCAATATTAATAATTGCTTTTTTTTTTACAATTTTTTCCGGAAGTTGTATGCAACATCCAGAACCACGCAAGTCATTAATCTTTGCAACTTTAATGTCTAGTCTGAGAATTCGCGACAGCGCCCAGCCACTCTCACATTCTTGAAAGTCCTCAAGATTATTTAAAATTTTTTTGTTTGCTTTATTGAACCACTTTTTTAGGTTTGTTGATTTGTAAATTTTCACAACATCCGAGGCCGAATAAAACACGTCTTTTTTATCTGCACGCACAAACTCCGCAACCAATATTAGATTTATTTTCAAACTCAATAATTCTTTTATATTTTCCTTAATTTTTGACAGTAATAAGGAAGACAAATCTGTTAAAAAATTGATGGGATCAATGTGTCGAATATTTTTAATTTAAAATTCTCTGATATTGTTGTCTAAAGCTGAGCGAACTTGTTTCCAACGATAATTAGGTTGTTCTTCATGCATACTTAGAACATTTTCTAAACCAGCGCCTTCATGCTGTTGTTGCAGATTGTTGTATTCGCACAAAAGTCCTTCTAATCGTTCAATTTTACCAGTCAAAACTTTTTCACATGGTCCAGTTAGACGCATACGTTTTATACACTCTTCACAACGAGCGCGCCAATCGTCATCTTGACGTTGCCGTTTGAGGCTGAAAAATTCACCTCTAATTCTTTTTTCTTCAGAATCGAACGAGATTTCCTCCTCCTCCTCCTCCTCCTCCTTATTAACATCATTTGACGTTGACGGTTTTGATAACTGATCCATGACTGCTTTTTAAAACTCAAAATCAGGCACAATGTAGTAGGATCACACTTTATTGATTTTCTTTTTTCAAAAATATAACTGGATGACACGTCACACAAGTTACCTCTCTTGCAACTATTTTTCTACTGTCACAAATTTCTACCTCTTCAAATATTTTATCGTACTCTAGCAAAAGTAAGAAAGCTTAAATGTGTCACTGTTACTCAATTTTGTTCCTCTGGTTCAACCCACGCTGCCGGTATTAGATACGTCAAGGACTTATTGCAATTATTACAATATTTAAAATTTAAGACGTTGTACGCATTAAATTCTATTTCATTATATATCGAAAACACATACTGCGGAAAAGACTCAGATGAAAAGTCCAATTCGCACATACAAACAAAACATATATAATCAATTTGATCATTTATCGTACACGTATTTTTCATAGCTACGCACGTTGTAAATGAATAAAACTGTGTATGCATGTTGAAGTCGCATACAGACGGATATTGAATGTGTAACATTTTGTAAAACTGTAAAAACTTTTTAGCAAAAAAAAAAAAAAAAGGATTTATTCCCGCGATTGTTTATTCTTGCCCGAACGCCCGAAGACTAATGCCGTTAAATTGTCGGACAAAGGCTCGACTTTTTTTTTTTTTTTTTTTTTTTTGATACGCAAGTTGAACGCATTATTGGAGCAGTGTAATTGGAAATAATTGTATGTTTTGAAATTTCCGTCAAGTCTGGTTAGTTTTTAGAATTTTTATGCGCACGTTATGTATAAAAAGGTGTACGTATAGCTGCACAGGCATAAACTTACATTAATCTACAAAAAACATTATTGAGCTGCTGTATGATCATCGCGTAACGCGTACTTGATGAATTTTTTGTAAAAATTAACACAGATTTTCTAGTTAAAACATGTGTATCGTTAAGCTTAGTTTTCCAAGTAATATTTCTCTATTGCTCCACACCACTGCAACGGTAATCACTTGTATGTTGGAATAAAAAGATTCATGTATAAATTTTTTAACACAAAAAATATAATATTAGCATGCCTATATTTAAAGAATTTTTATGTGCACTTGAAAATTTTATTTTCTTTTCAAGTTATATCATTTTTAAACAGCAAGGTTATAAAAAGGTGTGCATGAGCTATACTCTTGATTAACCAGGGAATTCGAGATTTTTTCCATCCCGTTGCTACGGTGGGCGCGCTTGTTTACCTATCAACGCGGCAATGTCGAACTTTCGACTGAGAAATCGAGGAGGAATGAACGTACTTTCGACCATCGGATGAAGAAAAATTGATTAATTCCTTTATTTTCCTTGGTTATGAATAAACAATTTCTTTAGTTTTAGATACATTTTATTTATTGTTTATTCAACAATACCTACTTTTCACTGAATGAAAAAAAATTATCATACTTACCGACGCTTGCGGTTGGTCAGTGGTTCAGGTTCTCCGCCACTATCGATATATCGAGATTCTCGAACTCAGTCTGCGATATCGCAGCGTGAGGCAGCAAACGAACCCGCCTCCAAAACCGCCGATAGAAAACCAATTTTTATAATTTTTCAAGGAACTTAATCAAAAATCTAGATAGCAACAATAGGTTGTAGAATTTGTTAAGATTTTTTTCAGATCAATTAATTAAATATTGAACCCGTAATCCGTCGAACAAAATTCTACATGCCGAATAATGCAATTCACCAATGCTAATCACCGGGGGGGACCAGTAAGGGGTAGAAAGCAATCTTAAATTAAATTCTTTCATGACCAATTTCACAAAATGAGTTCAAAATGACAACACTTAATAAAACAAAAATTAATACATTGCAGTTTTTTATGAGAGTTTGTCATAATTTTATTTAAAAGACCACAGTTTTTGATTTCCCTGTTAATAGGATTGTAATTACTCAATACATTACTCGATCCCTCTATATCTTCTATCTTGTTTATGTTATTATCTGTGAGTTTTATGTGTATTATTTCTGAGATTCTCCTTCTATAATTAATTTCAATTAATTATAGAATTAATTTTAATATATAATTAATTTTAATTAATTTCTTTATCTAAAATTATGATGTTTGTCCAATCAAAATTGTGTTCTTCCTGGAGCATATGAGCATATGTTGTGAAACGATAGTTTTTTCGCCGTTTTTGCTGTGATGTTCAGCTATTCATTTTTTAAGGGATCTTTTGGTTTGACTCACATAATTTACTGCACAGTCGTAGTTATCGCAAGTAATTTACACTACATTGAGGTAGTCTTTTATTGAGATTTGTCCTTACCTAAAGTTATATATCTATCTAGGTTATTGAAAATTTTTAAGATTATTTTAATATTTCCAACTTTTCTAAATATATTCTTGCTTTTGTATTTATATTTTTACGTCTTGTTCGAACTCTCATCCGAGTAGGACGTGTTTGTCAACAGCACAAGTAGTGGGCGTGTCGTGTGAGAAAGCTCGATTCTCGGAGCTTCGAGGTTATCTGACAGTGCCCTGGTGTCTTGCTCCCCGATGGAGAGGATCAAGAACACCCTCGAGTCGTCACCAGAAAGCTGATACAACACACCAAGAGCCAGAGACTGAGTCCTGTCGCTTCTGATAGCACAATCCAAGTACAGCGCTGTCCGGTTCAACCCGACGCTCACGTTCAAACCAGCTCCGGCCTCGATCAGCATTTCTTCTAATGTTTACCTAGTACTTCTCTAAGCAACAAACAAGGCGACTTGATAATCTACCTCATTGTGAACAAATTCAAAATATTTTTGATTAGCCGACACGCGATCATCGTAAAATCACTTGGAGATGTCGTCAGGCAGGCGTTCAAAATACCCAGATTCGGTCAAGCGCCAAGAGCTTGAACTGCACCGCCAAGGCCACAAAGGCAAAGCCGCAACGCAACCATCTGGTCATGGATCAGGGCCTCCAAGGGTATCAATACAAGTCACGACACAACAAACGTCGTGGTGACAGCAACAACATCAGTGCCAAGGTCCAGACCAGTTGGTCGCAGAGGAGTCCCCGTCATCGACAGCAGCCCCAGTAGCAGCGAAACCAGCTTCGCCGCCCGGACTCCGTCTTCTGCCAAACTACCAACTCCACTGGTACGGCTGACGAGGGCCAAGCGTCTCAGACAAGAGGCCACCAGATCCAAGGTCTCGTCAGCCCATAAGGAGGCTACACCATTATCCAGGGGTCAGCAGAGGGCGTGGAGGACAATACACCGGGACATGGGGACACGCGTCACCGGGAAGCGGCAACTACCACCACCAACGCTGCAAAAGTCGACATCGTCGCCCGCAACCACCAGCCCAGCCAGCGCCACCTTAAGACTCCCCATAACACCCGTGGGGGTGGGGCTGGACACTCAGACCAGCCACACTGCATCGCTTCCTGTTTGGTGTCTCACACTGCCGTTTACGGCCACCACCAACACGGTCACGTCGTGCATGACAACGACGACAACCAACACGAACCCGGTGATGTCAGCGACGCTCTACTTGCCACCGACACCGCAGTTCTCCGCCAAGCTACCACCACCTTCACAGGTGGCAACACCTGAGGGCACATTGGTGGCCGGGGGCACAAGAAAGAATACTACCGGTAGCCCACCATCATCACCGAAGTGGAGCACGACGTCGAGGCGCTCTAGCAGGGGAGGAAGTAGCTGCAACAACAACAGCAACGCCGTATCTCCCAATTTTTTGTTACATAATACCGCCAGTCAGACAAGGCCAACCGGCTCCCGAGGAGATCCCAGGTCATGACAGGATGGCGTGGGTGGAGGGGTCCAAGCGCATCCAGGCTCTCTACCGTTCCAACCGCAAGAAAGCGCTCCAGGAAGTGCTAGGTGGTCCTTCCCGGCACTGTGAAATACCAGTCCAGGAAGTTGAAGAGCACTTCCAGCAGATACATTCTGCGAGAGAGCCGGGTGGCGAATTGCCCCCTCTGTTCAACGCCAACGAGCCCAGTGCCGAAAGCTATGCCAGCCTGTGTCGCCCATTCGGATCCGACGAAGTCGCAAAAGTGCTCCGTGGCATGAGTAACTCATCCCCGGGGCCCCACGGCGTTACTTTTCAATGCTTGCCTTAGATTGGGCGCAGTACTACAGTGCTGGAAAAACTCCGACACTGTGTTGCTTTTTAAGAAAGGCGAGAGGGACCAAATCGGGAACTGGCGGCCAATTGCGATGGGGGATACTACCCCTATACTCCTCTCCTCACTTGTCGCCGACCGCCTCACCTGCTGGGCCACGGCTAACAACAGAATGAGCACGTCCCAGAAAGGCTTCCTCTCGTTTAAGGAATGCCATGAACACAATTTTATCTTGCAAGAGATTCTGCGCGACGTGAAGACCAAAGGGAGAGAAGTTGTGGTCGCGTGGCTGGACTTCACCAATGCATTTGGCTCGGTCTCCCACGCTTCTATCTTCAGTGCCCTCGAGCAGCATCAGGTGCCGGAGCCGGTCAGGAAGCTGATCGCATTAGCGTATGATGGCGCGACCACCTGCGTCAGGACAGTGGACGGCATCACCAAGCCCATCTCCATTGACTTGGGCGTGAAGCAAGGATGTCCCATGAGCTGGATAGTTTTTAACCTCACTCTGGAACTTGTTATCAGGGCAGTTGCGGCTTCGGGTGGGGGCTACCAACTTGCGGGAGAGGTTTTCACAGATCTCGACTATGCAGATGACATGGGTCTCATTGCAGACTCGTCCGAGGCGATGAGAATCCTCCTGAGATCTGCGGAGGACGCTGCAGTGACTGTTGGCCTCACCTTCAACCCTGCGAAATCTGCCACCCTACACCTGAAAGGCACGGGTGTCGATGTGGTCAAGAGAACGCAGTTCAGCATACAGGGTGAGGTGATGCGCGCCCTAGACCGTGTCGAGGCTTACGAACATTTGGGCAGCCCAACGGTATTTCAAGTCAAGCAGACGCCATACACCACCATAGAAGAGCTGTCGATGGACATCCGTGCGATCGACGGTTCACGGCTGGCCCCTTGGCAGAAACTTGAGAGCGTGACTACCTTTATCCTGCGACGAATGGACTTTTGTCTGAGGGTTGGAGGTGAGAAAAGGTCCTCTCGGGGAGGCCGACAGGGAGTTGAAAAGGATTGCCAAGAGATGCATGAATCTCCCCTGACGTGCGAGCGCCGAATTGGTCTTCCTCCCTCCATACATGGAGGGCGGAGGGCTTTTGCCTCTCGCAGACATGGCCGACATTTTTACCATTGTTCATGCCTTTAAGCTCTTGAGCTCTAAGGACACAAGCGTGGCTAATGTGGCCATGTCTACGTTGCGGGAGACCATAGCTAAACGAGTTGGCCACCCCGCCGACGAGCATGACATGGCAAACTATCTGTCGGGCTCCCTAGAGGGGGAATTTGCTCGATTGTCAAGAGGTTCCTCACTTTGGTCGAGGGCTAGAAACGTGACCAGACGGATGTCCTCTGCCTTGGGTCTAAAATGGAGGTGGACTGCCAAGCGTGCTGAACTCTCATTGGAGTGCCGCCGCCCAGGCAACAGGGACGACAATGACATCATCATCATCCCACCCATGGCTTGCGGACAGGTCGTACGGAGGCTGAGGGACGCACTGGTGGGGCACTACGAGGAAAGAGTTCTTGCCAAGCCAGATCAAGGCAAGGTGCTCGAGGTAACCGGTGGGAGTGCGGCGAGCAATCACTTTCTCCGGACCGGCAGTTTCACCCGCTTCGCTGACTGGCGTTTTGTCCACCGAGCTCGGCTGGGGGTAGTGTGTTTAAATGACACCATGCGATGAAAAGCTCCTGGGGTGGGCAGACAATGCAGGAAATGCGGTGACCTTGAGACACTGCCTCATGTACTCCAGCACTGCGGCGTACACTCTGACGCTCGCACCAAACGCCATGATGTCATCCTGGACAGGCTCGCCAAGGCCAGTGATGTACCCGGGGGAATCAGGGTGAATCGAGCCATCCAGGGTGTCGACGAGGAGTTCGCCAGACTGTGGCCCGATCTGGTGATCCGGAGCGAGATTCAGAGAAAGATCACGATCGTTGATGTAGCCATGCCGTTTGAAAACCGGATGGAGGGATTCTGTGAAGCAAGGGCAGGAAAGCTTACTAAGTACCACCCGCTCGCTGAGAACTTGCAATGGCAGGGCTACACGGTCGTAGTGGAAGCGTTCGTCGTCGGCGCCCTTGGTGGCTGGGACCCAGGCAACGAGCGGGTCATGGGACTTCTCAACATCAGCCCGTTTTATGCGCGGATGATGAGAAGGCTCATGATCAGCGACACTATTAAATGGTCCCGGAACATTTATGTAGAGCAACTGTCGGGGGTCAGGCAATATTGACCTTATTCTTGCGTAGTTTGTTTTGTTATTTGTTATATTGTTACTTTGTGTGATTTAGCCTGGCCCCACCAAAGCTTATCTCTCCTTTATTCTTTTGTTGTACGTAGCGTTTTTGTCCTATTCTGCATTGTATTGTTACTGATTGATATTTATTTTATGCTGTGTATACAAATTTTATACTTATTACCTGTTATGTTGATTACTGCACAGCAGTTTTATTTATTTGCCTATTTATTTAGTGTGACTCAGTTGCTTAGCAACTACGTTACTGTGATCCCCGATATTGACTGTGTTCACTTTATTGTAAATATTTGACTGAGAATATATATGTAATATATTTGTATATGTATGTAGCTATAGCAATTGTAAGACTGACATTATTTTGTTGACGTATTGCCAAATATATAGAACAATGGTCTGAGTGATGAGACTGACAGAGATTTGACAGCAACTTTTCTGTGATGGAAAAATTGTAAGATCTAACTAAGTGCCGAGTGCGAAGGAACTATTTAATCTTGAGAGAATACATTAGCAACATACACACGCATATACATAATTAGTACCCTCCTTCGGGGGGAAGTTATCTTTAATAAATAAATTATTTTCAATATTTTCCTGAATATCCAAATTTTCTAAATATATTCTTGCTTTGTTTAAAAATTTTTTATTAATAAATGGGTGCAGAAAAAATATTTTTTCATTGTCTTCAACATTGTTATTTTTATTATTGTATGTGTCGATATTGTCATGTAAAACAGTGTTGATTTGGATTTTAATGTATTTTTCTATGTTTGGATATCAAAATTTCTTGCAAATCGGGTTACCTTTGGTCACTCCAGCTTTTGGGGAACGAGTCTAGCCTGTTCATCTAACCCTGCGGCTTTGAGTACTTCGATTAGTCTACTGACCTGAGCTGGAAGGAGGTCCAGCCACTTGACTCGAAGTGTCTCATTTGCTATCGCAGTTCCAGCTAGATCACGCATTTGTCGCAAAAGACGGGACGGTATCTTGTCTCCTATAGCTGTAACTCGGTATGAGGAGTATGTGTACTTGTCGGTCCGCTGAATCGGTACGTCGCTCAAGGATTGCAGTTTTGAGGCTCTTGTATTTGTTTTTTTGCGAAGGATTCTACAAGATGTCCGACACTTCTTGGATGACTTCGGTATCTAAGGTGTTTACGACGAGGTCGTATTTACTGATGTTGGAGCGTATTCTGAAAGTGCCGAAAGCTGATTCGACCTTTGCAAACCAAAGTTGAGAGTTAAATTTTCAAAACTTTGGGAGATGACATGATGAAGTAGACTCCATGTTGGCCAGTCTAATGGTTTTTAGTGTAAAAAGTAAGTTTAAAGATTTTTTGGAGCAACTAGTTGGATACGACGAAAGTTGTAAGCAGATCAAATTTAATTTTAGTTTATTATAAAAATGTAATATTTGATTTTGAACATAACTTATTTTTAGACTATCAGACCTGAAATTTTGCTACTCAAAATAACGACTTAAAAATAAAATTTTAAAGGTGTTAGGCATTTTAGATTTTTGTCGGTTGGATTTTAACTTTCACTCAAGTTTATAACCATATATAGTTGGAGCTAGCAATTCTTTTCAGTTTAGATTTGAAATAAATAATCATAGCTAAAATAAAAATTATCAGAGCTTCGCAGATGCTCATGTTTTGTCTATGCAAAAGTGCAAGCTATTTTTTTACATGACCCATTTGGTTGATTAAAATCAAAATTAAAGTCTAACTTTACATTAAAGTGATGAAAATTTTAAATATCATACACCTTTAAATTTTGATTTATGAGTTGTTAAAGGGCCTAATCAGCAGAAATTCAGGACTGAGAATACATACTTTAGCTTTACTGTTTAAAACAAAGTATCATATGTTTATAATAAACTTAAAATTAGAATTTGAACTATTAAAACTACACAGACAATCCCTGATCTATTCCTGTTTTTTTCCTTGTCCTTGCAGTTGCTAAAGAATTTGCTAAAACTATTTATATTTTTGAAGTAAGTTTGAATCCTGTGCTTCTCAAACCCGTTTCTCAATCCCTCTGACAATCCCTCAACATATGGTAGTACACAGTAGAGTCTTCTCTCGATGTTTCTTCTTCCCTTACTGCCCTTGTTGTAAATTTCATGTATTCTTCCTCTTACCATCTTATCTATGAAATCCCTTGGGTAGTCGTTGTCAGCGAACGTCTCCTTCACCAACTTAAGATTGTCTTATCTGCAATCAGCATGGGATAAGTTGATTGCCCGGTCGATGACCCTTTTGATCATTTCTATCTTGTTTCCAAATTGATGGAGTAAAAATTCAAGAATCTGACAATGACTACCCAAGGGATTTTATAGATAAGATGGTGAGAGGAAGAATACATGAAATTTACAGCAAGGGCAGTAAAGGAAGAAGAAACATCAAGAGAGGACTCTACTGTGTACTACCATATGTTGAGGGATTGTCAGAATGATTGAGAAACGAATTTAAGAAGCACAGGATTCAAACCTACCTTAAAAATACAAAAAGCTTTAGGTAATTCTTTAGCAACTGCAAGGACAAGAAAAAAACAGCAATAAATCAGGGATTGTCTACAGATTAAATTGCAAGGATTGCAAAAAATGCTATGTTGGTCAAACGGGAGGGTATTTGAGAGTAACGATGAATGCACACAAAAACAGCCTTAAACAGATAGTCGCTAACAGTACAGAAGTCAGAGAACACTGGTTGGAAAATGGATACTCGTTAGATTTTCAGAATGTGGATATTTTAGAACGTAACATTCAGAACAAGAGCAAGAAAACAAGCTTGGAGGATATATACATCTACAAGAACAAAAATAATGTCAATATACAGAAGGAGTCAAGCAAACTAGATAAGGTTTATCAGCCTCTTATCTGACCTTTTTTTTAGGTGCACATGCGCAAAAAAAGGAGGGATAGGGGAATATATAAGGAGATGTAGAGAGATTTCCACTTCAGTCCCTGATAAGGATCCGAAGCGACCTCAAAACGTTGGACGGCTGAGGATCAATAAAGGGAATAATAAATTTTTTTGCAGATTTCTGAGGTTATTTCGGAGGTGGTGCTGCAGAGAAACATTAGATGTTCTTTTGTTGCAAAACCCAGAAGTTTCACATTGTGGGTTTTGTAATATTGATCACTTATCGATATTTTAGGTTTTTCGGTGGTGATTTATTTTTTTTTTTCGTGAAAAACTTAAAATGAAGATTCAAAATTTTATCATGTAAAGATTTTTAACATGAATTTTGAAGTTTTTATTAGTTTGAGCAGGCCATTGAATTTTTTTAAATATTCAACTGGCTCCGTTGAGATAAATTATTACATCGATATTAGAGGACAATTCAAAGGAATCAATTTTCAAATATAATTTCATTTACTTCAAATCCCGTACTTTATTCCCCACACTTCTCTCACCTACTCTGCCCACAAATCCTACTCACCTCATTCATTCTCAACACCAACTCATCTTACATCTCTAACTCAAACTGCCCTCCCTGAAAATTACCCTGTTAATCAGCAAAATAGTAAAAAGAAACACGATTATTTTTAAACTTCGCAAACTCGTACAAAAAGCCTTGATTTTCTTAAAATTTTTTTTTATAGATCCTTAATGAGATGAACTTACTTCCTGTAGAGTAACATTTTGTGAAATTGCGTTTGAACCACTTATACTTTTTGATGTTAGAATGGAATTTAAAATGATCAACGGCTTTGTTTAGCATTCTCTCATGGCAACAAAAATTATTTAATAAAAATTTAAATGACATAATAAAAAAACTGAACTCAAAACCTTTCTAATATTATATAGTTTTATATGAAAATTCTAACTAGAGTTAAAGTTATAAGTTTAATATCTCTACCAGCCCACAACCATCACTCACCTTATCTAACCAGCTTTACTATTCTCACCCATTTTAAAAATCCTACTTTTACCACCTTAGCAGCTTAGCTCTCACTAAACTAACGTATTTCGCTTATCTCTTCGGGTGGCTTGGGATTGCGCAAATTTGACCACTTGAGTGTCCCTTAATTATTTTAGTTACTCTTCAAATTTTGTCCTGGGATACTTTTTCATCTCTGAAATCATAGGTATGTTTTTTCTTCATCGAGACTGTGGCTGAATCTAGTATTGATTTAATACATCCCTGCTAGAAGTTTTAGCAGATCTTCTGGGGTACTTGCCAGAATCTTGGCAGAAAATTCTGGCGTTCAATCTTTTAAAATCAGCTGTGTGTATATAGATATAAAGGTCTTGAGTCTTGGACTTTAGAGCACGGTGAAACATAACCTTGAAATTTTTTAGTACAGCTACTGAGAGCTGTTTGCAAGAATTAGATAAAAACTGAATTTTTTAAAAATTAACTCCAAGTAGCTATTAAATAATCTTTCTAAATTTATCCTTTGAAGTGAATACTTGAGCCATTTAATGCAATTAGTTATAAATACTGAATTTATGTATAATTCAGGCGCAGACTATTTTTGTTGAAATTTATTTTATAAATTAAACTTTGTGTGATCAACTATTTTTGTGTTAATAAGCGTTGGCGACTGACACTACTATCCGTGATTGACTCGACCGGTAATTGACCGACTGCAGGAGGTCGTCAAGATGCTCTAGGAACGAGGCGGGCAGAATGTTCGAATTTGTGTCTTAATTCGAATGTATTTTTATGTGCTAGCTACAAAGTGTTCGTTTGTTTTATGACATATGTTGTTGTATTTTGGTAGCCTAACCTAATGTTACTTCTGAATAAACACGCTTTTTTTGATTCAATAATACCTTCTGATTTAATCATTTAACTAAAACAAATTGGTCCTTCGAGCCAGATAAACATCAACGTTAAAAAAAAAAAAAGGAGGAAGTTCTCAACCATCAGTTTAGCGACTTGGGTGCAATGTGAGTATAAAAATGAACAGGAGAGAAAGGTTTAATTTTTTTTTTTTCTTTCTCTAATACGAAGCGGTATATTTATGGGAACATGATGCAACTCAGTAAGTCGGAAATGATTGTCACTGCATTGCCACGGCCACCTCACTGCCCGTGTCGCGAGCCACATTGCTACGGCCGCCCCAGTGCCCGTATCGCGAGCTACACCGTCACGGCCGCCTCAGTGCCCGTGTTGCGAGCTGCATTGCTACCGTCGCTCCAGTGCACGTATCACAAACCGTATCGCAAGTTGGTCATTCTAGATCCTTACATTTTCGATTAAAATATTTTGAAAGTTAAGAACCGTTACTGATTGCAACACGAAACCTTACGATGATTATTGTGTAAACAAACCATACAAAAGTTAACGTTCTAGGAATTATGACGATTGGAACGACCTTTTCAATACTCAGCAGTCCTTGGCCGATGTCCTGACACGTTTCTCTTCTACTGTAGAAGCCACACAAGAGTGGACCAAGGGACTGAAGCAAGCAAGGGGTTGAAGCAAGATTGAAACTTCTCGATACTTACTGGTTGGATTTCAAAGACAACCATGTCAGACTGCTAAACGGTGGACCACTTGAAGAAGGAACTGGTGGCATTCATGACTTGTATGCGAGTACTGAAAACAATTATCTCAGCGCTTTATCTCAACTTTACGATGCGAGAGACAGCACAAATGCACTTCAAAACAATCCACCAGCTTCTGTTGGTTCAAGTGAAAATCAATCTATTGCAGGACGAGGACTACGGTTACCTCAAATCAGTATCCCCGTGTTCTCCGGTAATCGAGAAGATTGTGAGTCCTTTTGAGACCTCATTTGTGCGCTGATACATAATGACAAGCAATTGAGTGAAGTTGAGAAACTTTTTTACTTAAAATCTCACGTTCAAGGTGATGCCAAAACTGCTTTGGATTCAATACAAATTGTTAACTCCAACTACACCACAGCTTGGACCATTCTTCAAAAACGATTTGAACATCAAAGACTGCTTATGCAAGATCACATAATGGCTTTACGGAACATGAAACCTCTTCGTGCTGAATCAGCCTCCGGCTTACAAACGATTCTGGATTCTCTTGAAAAACATAGGGATCAACTCCGAGCTTTGAAACAACCTGTGGAACACTGGGATGTTTGGTTTACATCTTTTGCGTCAACGTGTATGAATGATGTGACAAGGCGAGCATGGGAGGACGAGCTTGAAAAGTTTGAATCATCGGACCCAAAGAAAGAAGTACTCACCTTTGCTAATTTGTCTGACTTCCTACGAAGACGATGCCGATCAATCAGTTCCGTAGAAGCATCACAAGCTCTCAGTCAAAAAAATGTGCGCCGAGACAGCTCCAATCAACCTTCGACTCGCAATTACCGTTCACTAACCACTAACGCTACACCTTCTTGCTGTCCTGCTTATCACGCCACTCACTACATCGGGCACTGCGAACAGTTTAATAGGTTGGATATTCTTGCAAGACGGCAGTTGGTCGCTCAGTTCAACTTGTGTTTTAACTGCTTGAGATCCGGTCATCCTGCTAAGAGTTGTCCGTCTCTTTCAAAATTCCAGAAATGTCATGGTGCACACCACACCTTAATTCATAATGGTGATCGAAAACGCGTGAATGAAAGCCCCCGTTTCTCGACTCCAGCAAAGCAGCCGCGCACAATCCCATTCAATTCATCAAATTACAAATACTCCCAATGCTTCATCATGACCAGCTGTTTTACCTACAGCTCAAGTAAAGCTTGTGAGTACACGAGGAAAATTATTATCAGTACGTGCATTGCATGATGCTTGCTCGGATGTAACATTGATTTCAATTAAATTAGCACGCAAGCTAGGCGCCGCGTTTGAGCATACTGACGCTAACATATCAGCTGTAGGTGGAAAGCCGGTTGTACAATCGCAGCTTCAAGCAACTCTGGAAATGCAAGCGCCTAATTCGGATTTTTCATTAAATTTCAACGCACACTGCCTTGGACGACTTGGACTGCGCGCTCCCTCGGCAAAAGTGTGTCCCAAAATAGTAGAGCACATTGATATTTTGATGGGAGCGAATGTATATCACCCTTTAATTCAGCCAGTTATTCACCGAGAAGATTCATTCATAGCACAATTAACTGTGATGGGTTGGATTTTTTCTGGTAAAATGCCAAGTTGTCTGCCGTCATCTTCGTCATTGGTCTACCTGGCAACGCAAGATAATTCAGTACCAGATTGGCACAATCAGCTCATGTCTTTAGTGCAAAGGTTTTGGAAAATTGAAGAAATTCCACGCGCCTGTCGAACCTCTCCTGCGGACGCTGAATGTGAGGAAATTTTCTCTCAACATCGCCGAACAAAGGATGGGCGATACGTGATGAAGATGCCTTTCAAGCGTGGGGGTCTGGCACTTATTGGCAATAATTTGGCATAAGCTTTAGGCTCGTTTCGATCTCTACAACAACGGTTGCGTCTTGATCCAGAGATGGTTTTGGAATACAAACGCTTTATGGACGAGTACCTCACTTGTGAACATATGCGCCTTCACTCACATTCCTTCGTGGAACAGCTGCAGGGCGTTTCAAATATCACCATTCCTCGGTGGCTTGGTTGTGTCTCTGAATCCAAGATACAATCACATGCATTTGCAGATGCGAGTCGCAGAGCCATGGCAGCTGTTGTTTACTCACGTGTCGAAGATCCTAATGGCCACGCTCAGACGTCTCTCATCATTGCCAAAACCAAATTATCGTCCATAAAGAGTCTATCCACAACAAAATCTTCAGTACGCATGACAATCCCTCGCTTGGAACTCAGAGCTGCCCTGATGGCCGCTCGCCTTTTGGTTTTCACTGCAAAAGAATTAGATGTGCGAATGAATGACTGCCCCACCTGGAGCGATTCCAAGATTGCACTACAACGGCTACGTTCAAGTGAGCCCACTAACATTTCCATTGTTGACGACTATATCTCACACATACAAGAACTCGTTTCGTCTTCCATTTGGAAACACGTTCCGACTGAATCCAATCCGGCAGACATGGCCTCCAGAGGTCTCAGCTTAACCATGCTTGAAAAGCGAGATGACTGGTGGAAGGAACCTGCATGGCTTCCTGAAAAACAAGAAAATTGGCCCAAGGCGGAAGTAAGCAAAATCGAGCCGAGTCAGCTTGCAACTAAGTCTTCCACTCACATTTGTTGTGTCACCCAAAACACTCCTTACTCATTGCTTGAGAAATTTTCTAGTCTTAATACTCTGTTGAGATTTCTTGTCAGATTGCGTCGATGGGTCCGAAGATTTTTAAAACGAGATTTGAATACGACTGTAGTATCCCCCTTGAAGCCCACTGAATTGAGGGAAGCTTATCTAGACTGTGTACAATTGAGTCAAGCTAAATATTTCCAGCTTGCAATCGATTGTCTACTCAAAGATGGCAGGGAATTGCCTGCGAAACATCCATTAACACCTTTGAATCCTTTTATCTACAAAGTGGACGGCATTTTGCGTGTTGGTGGTCGTTTAGAACATGAAAATCTCACCTATGATGAACGCAATCCACCTATCCTTCATAGCGAATGTTGTTTATCCAAATTAATCGTTTGGTGGACTCATAATCGTGCTCTACATGGTGGTATTCGGGTAACCAGTGCATATTTAAATCAAAAGGCTTGGATCACCCATGGCAAGCGTAAACTGAAAGATTATTTATTACGCTGCGTACCATGTGTCCGTCTCAGAGCTCGAGGAGCCACCTAATTGATGGGCTCACGGCCATCCACCAGGATTACAGTTGCGAGGGCCTTCTCTGGTGTTGGTATCGATTACGCCGGACCTTTCAATGTATTGACAGCCAAAGATCGCGGTATCCGCACATTTAAAGGATTAGTCTTCATCTTTGTATGCATGCGCACAAAAGCATTGCACTTGGAATTTGCTGAGGATCTCACTATAGAGTCTTTTCTTGAAGCTCTCACATGGTTTTATTGTCGTAGAGGCAGACCATCTGAAATCTGGAGCGACAATGGAACCTATTTCGGGCGAGCTGATCGAGAATTGCGAAAAGCCCTTCAAGACGCTGAACTGCGTTGGGATTTGGTGGCCAACACACTGGCAGAGCAAGGTATCAAATGGCAATTCATACCTCCAACAGCCCCTCATTTCGGAGGCCTTTGGGAAGCCGGAGTTAAATCTGTCAAAAAACATTTATGCAGTATCATTGGTTCTCGAAATCTCACGTTTGAAGAATTCACAACTGCTCTTGCCAGTATTGAGCTGGTTCTCAATTCTCGACCCCTCACATCATTGATCGGTGATCCAGACGATCTTGAAGTTCTCACTCCAGGTCATTTCCTTGTTGGTGGACCTCTGAATGCTGTGATTGAGGTTAGTCCTGCACCTGAGAATCTGGACCAACTGACCCACTGGAAACTCGTTAAAGGTATTCGAGATCAATTCTGGGCCAGATGGAGCCGCGAATACTTAAACACTCTTCAGCAACGTCCTAAATGGAGAATTCGTCGACGCAATTTTCAGGTAGATGATGTGGTGGTGATCGTTGATCCAACTCTACTACTATCTAACGGCACTTGGCCTCTTGGACGAATCACTTCAGTCATAGCTGCAAAGGATGGTCTGGTTCGTGATTAAAACAGCCATAGGAGAGTACAAGAGTCACATTACTCGACTGACACTACTACCCGTGATTGACTCGACCGGTGATTGACCGACTGCAGGAGGTCGTCAAGATGCTCTAGGAACGACGCGGGCAGAATGTTCGAATTTGTGTCTTAATTCGAATGTATATTTATGTGTTAGCTACAAAGTGTTCGTTTGTTTTATGATATATGTTGTTGTATTTTGGTAGCCTAACCTAATGTTACTTCTGAATAAACACCCTTTTTTGATTCAATAAAACCTTCTGATTTAATCATTTAACTAAAACTAACAATAAGTAACAAATTTTTTAAAATAGAAATAAACTAACGGTACTCTGATACACAAAACAATTTTTTTTTGAGTAGTGGACTTAAATATACAGGGTGGTCCAAATTAATGTATCGGTGCATTTATCTCGAAATCAAAGCCTCGTGTGAAAAATTTTTTCAGGTAAAAGTTGTTTGGTTAGGAGGGGGAAGAAAAATGGGCCCAACAGAATTGGGCCCGGGGCCTTAGGTTGGGCCCTACGGACCCAAAGTCCGTTTTTTTAAATGGGAACCCCTATTTTTTACCCCGGATTCGGAAAGAGCGGAAAATTTTACGATTTATAGGTATTTTTTGAAATTTTTTTGGGCCTTTTCTGAGGCCCCATAAGCCCCGATAAAGTCCCCGTATGTTTTGTGGCTTTATTACCGGGAAAAAAGCATTTTTAGTACAGCACATGCACGGGAAAAGTTATTTCATTTTAAATTTACTAGAAAATGGACCCGAAAAAATTGGGCCCGGGGCCTTAGGTTGGGCCCTACGGACCCAAAGTCCGTTTTTTTAAATGGGAACCCCTATTTTTTACCCCGGATTCGGAAAGAGCGGAAAATTTTACGATTTTTAGGTATTTTTTGAAATTTTTTTGGGCCTTTTCTGAGGCCCCATAAGCCCCGATAAAGTCCCCGTATGTTTTGTGGCTTTATTACCGGGAAAAAAGCATTTTTAGTACAGCACATGCACGGGAAAAGTTATTTCATTTTAAATTTATAAGAAAATGGACCCGAAAAAATTGGGCCCGGGGCCTTACGTTGGGCCTACGGACCCAAAGTCCGTTTTTTAAAATGGGAACCCTTATTTTTTACCCCAATTTTTTTGGGCCCTATGAAGACAACACGTGGGGCTTGTGACCCTGCTTCTGTGGCCTCGTTCAACACTGAAGCCTTTTCTACATTTTTTTCTGATAAATGAGTAATCAGAAGGTCAATTAATTTATTATGAAGAGTTTATTAAATTTAAAAAAAAACAAAACATGTACATAGAGTTCAGATTATTTAATAATTGTTTATTGTTTATTCTTTGTTTGAGATTTTTTATTGCTTATTCATGTACATATGTACATGTTTTGTTTTTTTTTAAATTTAATAAACTCTTCATAATAAATTAATTGACCTTCTGATTACTCATTTATCAGAAAAAAATGTAGAAAAGGCTTCAGTGTTGAACGAGGCCACAGAAGCAGGGTCACAAGCCCCACGTATTGTCTTCATAGGGCCCAAAAAAATTGGGGTAAAAAATAAGGGTTCCCATTTAAAAAAACGGACTTTGGGTCCGTAGGGCCCAACCTAAGGCCCCGGGCCCAATTTTTTCGGGTCCATTTTCTTGTAAATTTAAAATGAAATAACTTTTCCCGTGCATGTGCTGTACTAAAAATGCTTTTTTCCCGGTAATAAAGCCACAAAACATACGGGGACTTTATCGGGGCTTATGGGGCCTCAGAAAAGGCCCAAAAAAATTTCAAAAAATACCTAAAAATCGTAAAATTTTCCGCTCTTTCCGAATCCGGGGTAAAAAATAGGGGTTCCCATTTAAAAAAACGGACTTTGGGTCCGTAGGGCCCAACCTAAGGCCCCGGGCCCAATTCTGTTGGGCCCATTTTTCTTCCCCCTCCTAACCAAACAACTTTTACCTGAAAAAATTTTTCACACGAGGCTTTGATTTCGAGATAAATGCACCGATACATTAATTTGGACCACCCTGTATAATTGATTGTTGTGAAAGGTGTAAAAAAAAAAAATAATAATTGCTAAAGTGATTGTGATTTTCATTGATGAGAAAAGTTTCAGTGCAGTTTGAGATCAAATTAATTGAATATTATTTTATATCAGTTTGTCTGAGCTGATTAAGCCACTCAATCTTTCTGGCAGAGTTGTATTGGATCAAATTTAATCACAAAGCAACAAAGTTCTTCTTCATATAAATGAATCATTTACTTGAAATCAACATATAAATTATTGTTGCAGAATAAAAAAAACTGAGCTTGTAAGGCTATTGTTGTTTGAGTTTATTGTAAATTTTCTTTTATCTAAAAATATTGCCCCATACAAATTGAATAAGTATAAAATGTTAATGCGCATAAAGTATATAAGTGTGTCATACTTTATGTAATTTATTAAAATTCATGTAAATTGAAAGAATAAAAAATTGTAATAATCAGCTCACAAAAATAAATGTTAAGTTTTAGTCTCGGTTTTAGTCAATGCTCTTTCAAAAGTTCTTTATCCTTATATAAATCATTGATTGTTATTTAATTTTCCATGATCTATTAAGCGATCATTTACTTTCAATTAAAAAAGATGAAAATAAAGCAAACTATCATTACATTATGACATATTACAGATGTAAATATTTCTATTATTTTTTAGCCACTTAATAATGGGTTGGTTTTCAAAATAACCCTACCCCTAAAATCCAGCTGGATTTCGGTTCCAATATGACAGCTGGATTTCCAGCTGGATTACTAGCTGGATTAAAAAAAAAAAAATTTAGTTAATATTGCTTAAAATCGAGTTATTATTCATTTTTCAATGATTTTGAAAAAATTGAACTTAGTTTTTTTTTTTCCAGCTGGATTTGTCCGGCCGGATTTGTCCAGCTAGAAATCCAGCTGGAAATCCAGCTGGATAAATCCGGCTGGATAAATCCAGCTGGAAAATTTTGAAAAAAAACTAAGTTCAAAATTTCGAAATTATTGAAAAATGAATAATAACTCGATTATAAGCAAAACTGACGAAATTTTTTTTTTTTTCATCCAGCTGGATTTCCAGCTGACTATCCAGCTGGATTTCGGTTCCAATATGACGGCTGGATTTCCAGCTGGATTTCCAGCTGGATTTTAGGGGTAGGGAAAAGTTCTCGATGGAGTTATATGCACAAAACATTGAAATTACTTTCTATTAATAATAAACTTTTTTTATTTGTAGTAATAAAAAGTGTAAGAGGCAAATAATTAGAAAGTAAAAACTTATTCATCATTTTTGATCATCAATAAAAATCACATCACACTTTCTCACACCAAATATATATACGTATGTACTAAAAAATGAACCATAAATAAATTCAAAAATATTTTAAAAAATAACATAAAAGTTTAAAAAATCCAAATCTTGTTAAAAATAGTAAAAAACATTTCTATCATAAAAGGAATATAGTCATTCAAAAACGTTTTTTCATAACCTGAAAAAAAAAAAAAAAAAAAAAACAACAAACAAATTCAGTTTTCTGTAAGAAAGTAATTGTTCTAGTGATATGTTACAAATGATTTAAAGTTTTTTTACTAATATTTATTGCAACATTGCTTTTACTGAATATTTGTAATGAAGTTTAAAAATTTATTTGTTGATGCCAATGTTTTGCCAGAATCCCTATACCTAAAGCATGGGCTTTCTGGCAAGAATCTGTCGAGTAACCCTACTAAAATTCTGCCCAATTTCGTTAAATCTGCCTACCGTCTGGCGACATTCTGGCAAGCATTTCTCGCAGGGATGGATGCGCTGTTTTTTCGAGTGTCATTGGATCTCGTATTGCTTCAACACATCAATGTGTTGTTCCTTTGTCGTAAGTATGGCTGAATAAAGGGGAGAGCGGGGCGTGGGTGCCAGTGTTAGCTATATTTAATTACTGCGATGATTTTTATTTCTTTCAATAAAAACAAAAAAGTACATTCTACAGAGAAAACTGTCTCATATATTCTTTGATAATTTAATTTATCCTATCTATTGTGGTTTTTTTAAAATAAAGTCTCAAAGTTGGGTTACTTATGCGGGGCGGGAAAGTCTTGTTGGAGGCACGAGAGTCATGGGTTTGGGGGTACGTGTCCCAGTGTCAGTGCGAATTTTTTTAAGATCGCTCAAAATTTGAGGTTAGAGTTTCTATCAGCTGATTCGCGACGGCTCCAAAAAATCTCTCAAAAGCTGCGTTTCAAGAGACACTCGTGCCTCCACTCAAAAGACACTGACACCCAAAAACAGTAGGTCGATTAAAATCATGATTTCTTTGTTATTAGGCATCTTATGGTAATTATTAAAAAAGAAAAAGAAAATTTAAGAGTTTAACTTCTTATTAAAGTTTATTTCAGATCGATTAAGGACATATTATTTTTGAAATAGACAACTGAAAATCCATTTCCGGACCTCATCTCATGACCCTTATTTTCAATATGACTTTATTTTATTCTGAAGGGTTTTTTCTTTTTAAAATCATTACAGGGAAAAACTATACTGGTATTTGAACCATTTCTGAGAGATTTTGCGGGTTCATATTAATTTGGGACTGAGAAATTAACATGACACTCTTACCTGCAGTGGCTATATTACCCCGCTCTCTCCTAGTATTGATTCAATACTTCGATGCGTTCTTTTCTTATCGTGAATGTAAAAGGATCTTTTATTTATTTAAGTTAATTCACGATATTTTTGTGTTACTTAAAAAAGTTTTCCAACTCGGTAAAGAGTCAGTTTTTTGAATCCTCTACACGATGGTATTTTACATATACCCTCGAGTGGAGCTGAGAGTATATGTAAAATACCTAATTTTTGAGTTATTGAGCTCAGAAGTTTCAACTTAGTACATGGGACTGCAGTGCCGAGCGTAAAAATTGGTGTAAATTTGAAGGTTTATTCTTGCATTGCATATTCAATTTTTTCATAATATTTTTAAAAAACACGTTTTTTGATTGTGCATAATATAAGGAATTATGAGAAACAAAAAAAATATAGTAAGCAGTATTAACTTTCGAGATAATAGTACAGTACCTATTGCGTTTTTTGAAAAAACTATGAATTTTATCGAAAAAGTGTAAGCGTAATAGTTGTAGATAATAAAAAAATATAAAACTTTTATTCCAACACTTTTTTTACATAACCTCAAAATTTCCGAGAAAAATGCAAAAAACCTATTTTTTTATTTTTATTTTATTTTTCCTGATCGCAAAAAATGTTTAAATTAATTAAAAATCGTTAAAAGTTTGGCATTTTGTATGTAAAATAAGTGGATTTTTTTTGGTGAAAAAATATTGAATACATTTCAAGTTATTAAGAAAATAAGCAAAAAATTTTTTTTTACAGATATGAAACTCTACCTCGACGTAATATTGATAGAAAATTCTGGTTGAGCTCTTTTTTTTCGTCAAATCTGGCACTTTTTGAAAAAAAAAAATTTATTTATCACTACTAGAGAAAAATATTGAGAAAATCACGAAAAACCGAAAAATTGATGTGTGAAAATAGACAATTGGTTTAAATTGTCTGTGATTGTTATAAAGGGTATAGCCGGGTAAGATAGTCGAATCGGCCCCCACGGCAAACCCTTACAATATATATATATCATTTGAAAGGGTATACAAAAAGAAAATTTTTGGCGCAAACCGCATCTCCCTTTTCCTAATCTAGGGACCCTAGGGTCTAAAATAGTGATTTTTCAACTTTAATTCATATCTCAGAACCTATTAGGGCTAGAGGCATGTGGTTTGCGGCAAAATTTTCTAAAAAAAAAATGTAGTTTACCTATATTTTTTAATATTATTTTTGGTGCCAAATTTAAACCGTTTGAGCCATTTTTCGAATTTTTTTACCTTAAACTTACGATAAAAAAAAAAAAGGTGTAGGTCTACAAAAGTTATATGTGACGTATTTTAACAAAAATTAACCGCTCTGATTTTTTCAGATTTTTAAAAGGGGGGGGGGAACTTTTCTGACCGATTTATCAAAACTTTTTACATCAAATGCTGCCTAGCGGGCGCATATTTAGTCAAAATTAAAAATTATACATACAGTTGAACTACATTTTTTTTTTTAGAAAATTTTGCCACAAACCGCGTTTTTCTAGCTATTTTAGTTTATGAGATATTAATAAAAGTTAAAAATCACTATTTGGCTTCACGCATGCGCAGTTGAGGGAAAAAAATTTGCGGTTTGTGCCAAAAATTTCCTTTTTTTTTTTATCGTAAATTTAAGGTAAAAAAATTCAATAAATGGCTACATTTTTTTTTTAGAAAATTTTGCCGCAAACCACATGTCTCTAGCCCTAATAGGTTCTGAGATATGAATTAAAGTTGAAAAATCACTATTTTAGACCCTAGGGTCCCTAGATTGGGAATAGGGAGATGCAGTTTGCGCCAAAAATTTTCTTTTTTTATGCCCTTTCGAATAAAATATATATATATATTGTAAGGGTTTGCCGTGGGGGCCAATTCGACTATCTTACCCGGCTATACTCTTTTTTATTATTTATCAGTACTTTTAGTGAAAATTTATGTCAGTTGACATTGATTTGTTACTAATTATGTAAATAAATAAATAAAAAAATACTATTAATTGAAGGATGTGAAAATAGAAAATAAAGAAATAATAAATTGGCATATTGAATATTCGAAAATTTCAAACGGAGACGTGAGATTTTGAAATCTTTGTTTCACTGTGGCATTCAATAGGTACTTTTCGAGGCACCCTCTCTGGGGGCAAAGTGCAACATTGACGCCCCCTTCGAAATCCTACTCTTCATACTTTGACTCCTGGTTAAGCGGAAGTCAAAGTAAAATAGACCCTCATCGAGATATCCTAGCAGCAGAGGAGGGAGTCAAAATTAAAAAGACACCCGCGCACTTCGCGACCTTCCTAACACGTGTGTGTTTTTCAAGGAAATGCCGTAAAAACAGCGCAGCAAAGCTGGCGTTTTCAATGGCAGTTTCAAGTAACAAAATTTTCTGGACTCCGATAAGGGGTCAGAAGTAGACCTACGGTCATTAAAAAAATATAAACTATAAATAATTCAAAAATAAAAAATCCAATATATACTGATTATCATTAGAAGCATAGTACATAAATGTGAATTAAATCAACTTAGAATAAAAAATGTAATTTTGACTGATTTATAAAGATAAGTATGTTTATTTTTTATAACTTTTTGATAATATATGAAAATTATATTCCAAAAATAAATGCTATTATTAAAATATCTCAGTAAATTAAAAAATCGTTTAGTATTTTCCTCTGCTTCTCAAAGTACCTATTGAATGCCGAAGTAAAACAAAATATTATGTTATACATGGGAGTTAAGCGCCACAGACCTCTCGAGAGGAATTTTCGGCTAGCGGCACGAGGTGGAGGTGCACGCGCAAGCGCGCACCGTAACCTCTCTCGACGTCAATGTGGTGCTTGCCTCCCATGTATAACAATATATCATTGTCTTACCAGGGTCCAGCATAGTCCAGGCCATGATATAAATCATGGTCCAGGCCCCCTCGTGGTAGCTATAGTATATGCTAGATCTTTGTGGAGATTAACTGGAGGTATGTTGAGGGGCCCAGCCCGACTATTACGGGCTGTGATTCGACTTCAGGATTTTCTAGCAAAGGAAAATTAACTGCAGTCGAATCATTACTCTCAAATCTAAATTCAGCAAGCTTGGTCGAAGTTTTTTACAAGTCTGCTGAAAATGAAAATGAAAAACGTCAATTGCAAAAAACGATTGAAAAAAATGGATGCAAGCTGATTGCCTGGATGTACTCTGCGAAAAAAAAACGACCAAAACATATAAATCTGGATTCAAACTGGACAAACTACCACCAACTGAAGCAGCTGCAGTTCAACACAATTATAGGGTTTATCATCAAGTTCAAAAGTGGTTAGGATTTAAAAAATCCGCAACAGAATGGGGCTGGAAATACGACGCATGGACTCAAATGTACAAATTTATGTATTAAATGTGATTCCGAGTCCTGTAAAAATTTTGAAGAAGAAGCAGAGATGGTACCAGATTTCAATGATTCTTTCGATGTTCACTATCCATACGATGTGGTAAGTTGCGTTTATGGAGAACGAGAAGAAGAAGAAGAGCAAGAAGAAGAAGACCCAGAAGAAGAAAGAGATCAAGAAGAAGAAGAAAGTGAAGAAGAAGCTGCTAGACCGACTCCGCGTAAAAGAAGAAGAAAACTTTAATGGATAAAATGTATATATTCATTTTCATCTAAGTATTTATAAAATTTTAAAATTTGTTTCAACAAAAGAAATAAACAATTAATTTTTTCACTGCAACTTTGAATTATTCAATAATTTTATACCTACAAATTTTTTAAAAATAAATTATTATAAAAATTAAATTGATAAGTCTCTAGTAACATCATTGTTTGACTATTCAAATGTTTTAATATCATTTTATTTTTGAGCGCAAATATTAATTCAAGAATGATTACATTAATTGATTTTAGAATTCTCGGTTTATGAATTTCAATACTTAAAATGATTTTTTTTAATATTTTTTTTAATAGTATAAATTTAATAGTGATACCATCGTTCATGTCAAACTGAACTCAACTTTTATCGTGAATTTTTACTAAAAATACTGATAAATAATAAAAAATTTTATAACAATCACGGACAATTTAAACCAATTGTCTGTTTTCACACATCAATTCGTCGGTTTCGAGTAAGAACCTACTATTTCATCGGGCCAGAGCAAAAACCTGCTATCTCAGCGGGCCAGAGCAAGAACCTACTATCTCAGCGGCCGGAGCAAGAACCTGCTATCTCGGAGGCCGGAGTTAAAGGCTACTATTTCACGGGTCTATTTAAAAAATGGCATCAAAATTTTTTTTCTTTTTCTAAGCGTAGCTTATATACTTACATCACTACTCTGCTACGCTTAAAAAAAGTAAAAAAAGAAATTTGATGCCATTGTTTAAATGGGCCCGTCAAATAGTAGCCTTTAACTCTGGCCCCTGAGATGGCAGGTTCTTGCTCCGTCCCCTGAGATAGTAGGTTCTTGCTCTGGCCCGCTGAAATAGTAGGTTCTTACTCTAAACCGACGAATTTTTCGGTTTTTCGTGATTTTCTCTATATTTTTCTCTTGTAGTGATATATAAATTTTTTTTTTCAAAAAGTGACAGATTTGACGAAAAAAAGAGCCCAACCAGAATTTTCTATTAAAATTTCGTCAAGGTAAAGGTTCATATCTGTAAAAAAAATTTTTTGCTTATTTTCTTATTAACTAGAAAAGTATTCAATATTTTTTCACAGCTTAACATTTATTCGGTTAACCAATCGCTGGAATATTTGTTTACGTGTCGGTTTCTGAGCAAACGAATGTCACGGTGGAAAATTTACATCGCAGACTACAATCCAACGATAAGGCACATTTCGAGTAAAAAGAATGTCATCGCAAACACTTTATCGAGAATTTGTTGGGATGAGGGAGAGAGCAGGAATGAAGAAGCTCTCATTGCTATCATTCTCCTTAAAAAACCTGACCCCATGATCCGGCAAGACATAAAAAACATCCAGTCCACCCAAAGGGGGGACTCTAAATTACATAACTTGATAACCACGCTAGAGGGTGGAAAAAAAATTTCTAATCTTAAGCTTACAGGTGGAATTTTATACAAGGTCCGCGAAAAGTTTTCTGACTGTATTATCCTCCCTCTATGGCCCGGTCAGTTTTGGGTGAAATTCATAAATTTTACGGGAACATCAATCAGACAGGGGAACACAGTTTACCGCGACTAAGTGGGAGCAGACGCTTAATGAGCTCGGTATTAAAATCGATTTTTCATCCGTGAGAAATTTGTGCAGCAACATGGTGGAGCGTACCAACAGTGAGCTGGCACGTATGCTGCAAACCTTCACCGCGGATAACCACAAAGCGTGCCTGGGTTCTCATCCCCGCTAGCTGACAGGTCAGCTAAGGTGAAACCGCTGAGCCAATATGGTGCAAAATCGACACTGGGGTTCACCTCGATCCCGTGGGTATAAAAACCGGTGACTCGAGTGGCTCGGGCATTATTAATTATTCACTGTTTCCTTCTCAATGGTATATCTATTTTTCAATAGCTAAGCTATAATTCAGTTTCGAGTTGCGACACGCGATTATTTAAAGTTTTATCGGCCTTTCATATGCAGAATTGTCGATACTTAATTAATTTTAATTACGAACGAAGTTCATATTGGTGGCGCCATCAAATTTCTTTTTGTTCCCACGTACAAAGATTCCACCGTAGAAAATCATGGTCTACGACTGCGATCGAATACAACCGGTACACTCCACAGGCCTTCCGTTGCTGTCCTGCTCGACGACGAGTGACTGGTGAAGTTGAGTATTCTTGATTTAATTATTTTTTTTATTATTTTTTAATTTTTTTATTATTTTTATTTAAAGTTTGCTTGCATAAAAATTAGTTTTTTTTTGTTTTGGCTCAAGGAAGAAGAACTCCAATAACCCATACTTGTATATAAATTGTAAAAGAGAAAAATTAAAACTGTTCTCATGGTACCTCAATAAATTGGTACAGATACATTAAAAATAGAGATCAACGATTACTGTAAACCGGTTGATTAGAATTTTGTAATGAGCAGATGCGATGTCAGTGCGTAGTTGATTGTATTCACTTGAGTACCTATTTTTTTTTTTATGAAACATTCAGTTGAATCCTCAGAAAAATTGTTTGATTAATTCTAACAGCCTGATTCATTGATTTCAACCTTTAAAAATACGTACACGTTTCTTTTTCTCCTCTTAATTTTTTTATTTTCCTATGCTCTCTTATTCTAATGCCTAACGTAGCTGGGTATAGAGGGGGTCAAGTGGGGAAAAATCTGTACGTTCAACACACCAGTACCGCCTAGGAAACGGTAAGTTCACCAGTCTCAATAGGAAGGACGACACGTCCCGAAGGACTGTCCATACTAGCTAATTTTCCTTATTTTTACGAGACTGGGAAATAACTGGTGGACCTTTTATTCCCTGTGAGGCAACTCCGAATAAAGACGAAGTAAGGAGAGGGAAATCAGAGTCTATCAAGGTTTTTATAGGAAGCTATCGTTTATTCATGATGACTTTGAGATCAAATTGTTGAAAATTTCTATAAAATCCTAAAAGATATTTTTGAAGGATTAAAATGGTATAAAAAAATTCATAGTAGCTGGACTAAAATTTGAGAAAATAAATAAATAAGCCTGTAAACTTAACCTAACCTTAGCGTACATTAAAAAATTGTGCTAACAGAATTTCGTTGATATAAAATAATGTTTGAATAATTAATTCACCAAAATTTATTAATTTTAGCATTAAGTTTAGTATGATATTATGTTCGTTTTATCACATTCCAAAGTAAAAAATAATGGGGCCTCCAGAGCTCCCTACAATTGATACGGCACCGAATGAATGAGCCTCCTTAAGTAAGAAATTTTAATTTTTTCCCTCTGCGATAAATAATAAAAATAATTTTAATATGAAGACAATTCTCGAGGTGACCAGCCGGAGTGCAGTGAGCAATCACTTCTTCCGCACCGGCAGTTTTACCCGCTTCGCTGAATGACGCTTTGTCCATCGCTCGCGCTTGGGGGTAGTGAATTTGAATGCCACCATGCGCTGGAGAGGTCCAAACACGAACAAGCGCTGCAGGAAGTGTGGTGACCTCGAGACTGCCTCATGTGCTTCAGCACTGCGGCGTTCACTCTGCCGCGTGGCAGAGGCGCCACGACGCCATCCCTGACATGCTCGCCAAGGCCAGCAACACAACCGGGGAGATGAAGATAAACCGTGCCGTTGAGGGCGTTGACGAGGAGCTCGCCAGACTGCGGCCTGACCTTGTACTCCGTAATGAAACGGAGAAAAAGGTCACTATTATTGACATAGTCGTGCCGTTCGAGAACCGGATAGAGGGGCTCAATGAAGCAAGACAGGGAAAGGTCAACAAGTACCGCCCCCTTGCTAAGAACCTACAACGGCAGAGCTACGAGGTCGTAGTGGACGCGTTCGTCATGGGCGCCCTGGGCGGCTAGTGCCCCGGAAACGAGTGGGTCATGGGACTCCTTGGCATCCGTCCGTTCTATGCACGGATGATGAGGAGGCTCATGATCAGCGATACCATCAGATGGTCCCGGAACATTTATGTGGAACATCTGTCGGGAGTTAGACAATTTTTATTTTAATTTATTTACCTACTTTTTTTGCCTTTTTTTACTTTTTCTTTTCTTTTTCTCTTTCATGTGTGCACCCCGACAGGATCTGTCCCCTGTTTTGGTGTGTTTTGTCCTGTTCTTGTGTTGTAGTATATACATTTTGTGTGTTAAATTGTTAAATAGTATCTTTGTAAATATTTTATTATTATTTTTGTTTTTTTTTTATTGAGAATTCATATTGAATGACATGTCTAGCCAAAGCCTGACTGTTATCCCCAACTGTGATCACTATACATAAACCATAAAAAAGAAAGAAAACCTATGTAAATTAGCAATTGTTAAATGTTTTTTTGTTTTTTTGTTTTTTTTTTTTGTTTTTTTTGTTTTGTAGACACTGACACACATACACAGAATGATAATTATGACTAAGCTAATGATTGACGAAACAATGCTGTGATGAAGAAAAATGTGATATGTTATACTGAAATGATTATTAAACTAGAGCTAGTGCGAATGTAATTACATAGACGTTAAGTACTCAAAATCGACACACGCATTCAATGCACCTCCGCTTGGGGGGGGGGGGGGGGGAATTCTTTTTTTTTAAATAAAATAAACTGATCTATGTATGATATTATTATGTTCGTTTCATCACATTCCAAAGTAAAAAATAATGGGGCCCCCAGAGCTCCCCACAATCGATACGGCACCAAATGAATGAGCCTCCTCAAGCAAAAAATTTTAATTTTTTCCCACTGCGATAAATGAAGACAATTCATCTTTTGATTTTTGAAATTGAAGACGCTGATCTTAATTTCTGGAAAATATTTCTGGACCATGTTCTTTACCTGTAATTTAAAGTCACTGAAATTACCGTTTTTTTTTTTTTTTTCAAACAAAACGAATACTTTATTTAGTTGATTTACTACATATTTTTACAATTAATTTTCATATTTATTCATATTTTTACGGCGTTTCAATAACATTTAGAAAATTTTCAAAAATCAAATATCTTAAGATTTTAAGTGTTATTGCTGCCTTGTACTGATCAAAATGACGAGGAGGGTCCGGGACCGTTATCGTCCTAGAACGGTCTTGGGACAAATGGAAAAATCGAGGACGGTTATTTTTCGTAAAACTCCTGCAAGTTCTGAAAAAATTTGCGCAAGTTTAGCAATTTTTTGTTCTACTGCAACTGATACTTTTTTGAATATTACCAAATCATTCAAGTAATCATAACATTTGATATTTATAATAGTTTAGTATATATAATTTAATTCCTCCATCCATGAATATATGGTACTTTGTAACGGTCGAATTAATTAACGCGGCGGTGTTAAATTAATTTCATGTTCGCCGCGCGACCGTTAGAACGCTGCACGAGTGGGATCGGAATGCGCGGGAAGCTATAGAATATCGGGGCGGGTGGAACGAGGACGGGAGAGCATTCCGGAGTCAACGCTTGAACGAACATGTACCGTTCGTAAACTCGCGTGTTGAAAACTTCACCGATATCGTTATAAATTCGCTTAAGAGAGATCGGTTGCAGTGTCGTGCGTGTCAGTGAGATATCCAGCAGGACAAACCAAGTCAGCAGGAAGGTTGTCATCACCTGACGACTTGGTATTCTCCAGACTAAGACGACGACGCTGAGCCAGACGCCGGTAGGGAGCCATCGTAGCTTGGAGAGCTACACCCAGCTGAGCGGCTTTGTTTGCAGCCTTGCGGTTTAGGATAGGTGCACCTGCGGCGATTTAGAGTGAGTTTTGTTTTATGTCAAACGGCGATTGTGAATGTGTGTGTCCGGGATCATCTCATTGTAAATCGCGATATACTTTGTTTTCCTTTTCTTTCCTCGCGCGCGCGTAAGCTGCCGGTAGCAGCAGGTTGTTGTGTGCGCGCGCCGCTCGATTTAAAGAGCAACGATAATTCTTTGTTGTCGTTTTGAAAACTCGATTGTGCGAGTATTTATTTGTAACGAATTACCGCGTTGGATATTAATTTTGTATTAGTTTTTTAAGTTGATTTTTTTTCATTAAATACTAAAAATTAACTTTCTGAATTATAATTATTTATTCTAACCGGTGTTCCTTGCGCTCGAATCCACTAGCCCACGCCCACCTACCGAATTTAACGAGCTGTCGCGCCCTCCCCGATTCTTATATCGCTTAAGTATTTATTATCGCGGTCGGGTTTTTCTCCTTTTTCAGGAAGTTTGTCGGCAGGTAGCCGACTGCGACACAGATTATAGCGGCTGCAAGGCGAGCTCGGCAAATCAACGTGGGTTGTATTCCCGAGTCTGCCTCATTAATTTGAGCCCTATAACAACTTTAAATCCAAATATTTAACAATTTTTAGTAATTTTTTTTGCAACCAAATTTGTTTTAAACTGATGAAATTTAGTTTTTTTTTTTTTAAACCAATAGGTATTTTTAATTAAACATTTGAAAACCAAATTTTATTGAATAAATAATTTTTTTTTTTTTTTTTTTCACTACCCTGTACAGATTAAATTAGGCCTAATAGCGGGGGCACCCCCACCTCTGTGAGGGGGGCTTATGCTGGTCCTATAATTCTACTCTAAGTTGTTTTATACAGTTCTCTCTGTTTTCCTCTCTCATACTTTTTCACGTGGTTTCTGCCCAATACTTGTTTTGCGTCCCTACTCTAAGACCCCCCTTAAAGAATCCCAAATTGAGCGAATTTCTCGAGCGTTGCTTGCATATGGTTTTCAGGGACTCAGTCGGCCCTACTAGCCATAAGCGCATCAGGATACACAAGCTCAACCCGGTTAAGGAGCCATACACAGTTTTTCCAGTCTGTCAACTTTATTCCTCTGAATCGGACCCACTTCCCAAAGTCACAGTATCAGAGAGATTTTAGCTGGCTTTTAGGATATCCGAGTTGGAAATAAATGATATGGGGCATCCTACCTCACCTAAACTATAGTGAGTTCAATCCCGACAATTTTAAAGCGTGAAAAAACACACGAAAAAATCGCCGAGACCTGGGCTCGAACTCACGACCCCAGTATTGGGAGATGCGTACTCTAGCCCGGAGCCCCTGCGGCTCTTGAATAAATAATTTTATTTTATCGTCTATCTCGATGCAAAATTACCGTCCCGGGACGTCTCGTCATTGGGACAGGACGAAAAAATCAAGGACCGTCATTCTGGCATACAAAAGGCCAGCTTTTTGCGACGATTTCTAGACGGTTGTAGGACCGTCCAAATCACTAGTGATGGGGCGATTTTGAAAAACGGCGTTTTTTGTATCACGTGGAGTTAGCTTACGTTCAAAGTATTTTAATGTTTTATCACTTTTAATTTTTTAAGTGTTTTTATTTTATCACATATTTTAATGAAAATAAATAATTGCTTGACAATTTTTATGATTTCTTTGAAATAAAAGTCTCTATCAGAATTTTATAAGGCAGCAATAACACTTATAAAATTTTAAGAAATTTAGATATAGTCGTATCAAAACCTGTAAAGTTTACAGTTGCAATTTTATGTTTTACCTTTTTTGTTAACAATTTTTGTAAAATTTTTTAATTATTTGATTTATAATTTTGAAATTTTACTGTAGATTTTTTCATCGTAGATTTTTTCGTTCATAGATTTATGTTTCGTAGATTTTTTCGCGTAGATTCTTTCAACGTAAATTTTTTCAAGAAATCAGATACAACTAATCTACAACTGGCACGCCCTATTCGCAGCAAAAAGCAGCACTCTTATTCAAATTTTAACACTTTTACTTCTTTTTAGTATAATTAATAAAGTGGAATCATCCACTACTAAATGATAGAATAAAAATCGTTTATTGCTCGAATAATTTCTTTTTAAATATAAATATATGATCACGTTACTATCCGGACATTTCATATACACGTTCGGCACTATTCAGACAGTCAGGATAGTGTTTGGTCCCATTTTTTCCGAGACCAAATAAAAATGAGTTTCAGGAATTGGGTGATGAGTTATTTTGGATGAGTTATTTTTGTTGGATCGTGCAAACTTAGGAAAAGTATTTATTGATGGGTTATTTTAGAAAAAATAAATAAAAAAAAGGTGGGTTATTTTGGTTTTTTGAATATGTGGGAGGTTTGCTCCTCGTTTGCCCATGTCGAGGAGCATAATAGTTTTATTTATTTATCAATAAGTAATGTATAACCAGCACTATGCGACTTATGTATAGATTATACCATTTTCGACGCAGCACCACACTCAACTTACGGACACATTTGATTCAGTCATTACTCTTCCCCATTGTAGACTACTGCTCCCTTATCTACTGTGATATCTCTGCTGAGCTGAATCTTAAAATTCAGTGCAAAATTAACAGGGGCATTAGATACATCTACGGAGTAAGAAAGAGTGATCACAGCACTCCTCACTGGCGTAAGTTGGGTTGGCTTCGTGTAGAAGGTCACAGGAATTACTCTGCAGCCCGTCTTTTATATAAGTTGCTTACATCGGGACTACCGCCATATCTGGTGGACTTTTTTATCGCCAGAGCCAGCGCACGTCCAAACCAAGAAGTCCATGGTACTCTAGTTGTTCCCAATTGTCGCACAAATTGTCTCAAATATTCATTTCACGTATCCACTACATACTTGTGGAACAGTTTACCCACCAACATCCGCTCAGCCCCATCCTTTTCTAGCTTCAACGCCTCATTTACACTCATATTTTTGCCACAGAGGGTGAGGAGCAGCTTCCTGAGTCTAACCTGGACCATAAGGGGCAGTGAAAGTGGATAATTTTTTATTATTTCTTTATTAATTTTTTCCATAACTAATTTATCGATATAAAAAAAATATAAAAGGTACCAGCAAAGTTTCTTGCACTTGATCAACATACTATGAATCATTCTGCAAAATTTTGAAATCGAAGTTTTAATTATTTTCGGCTTACCATTGTCAGTCATTCTCACAAAACACTGTTTTTCAAGCAAAATTTCGATAAATACGGCTGACAAGGTTTTTTCAAATGTAATCAAAATTTTGATTTGAAATTTGGCAGAAAATTCCATTACTTGTATATCTAGTGCAAGTATCTCTTCATTTTCAATAATATTATTTGGTTTAAAAAAAAAAAAATAATATATAAGAACTATCAAAATCAGATCAAAGATATTGTGTTAAAGAAGAACTAAAATAACTTAAATATTGATCTCAAACATAAATAGTAAACAATATTATTGAAAATGAAGAGATACTTGCACTAGATATACAAGTAATGGAACTTTCTGCCAAATTTCAAATCAAAATTTGGATTACATTTGGAAAAACCTTGTCAGCCGTATTTTATCGAAATTTTGCTTGAAAAACAGTGTTTTGTGAAAATGACTGACAATGGTAAACCGAAAATAATTAAAACTTCGATTTCAAAATTTTGCAGAATGATTCATATTATGTTGATCAAGTGCAAGAAACTTTGCTGGTACCGATTTTATTTTTTACTTTTTTTATATTGATAAATTAGTTATGGAAAAAATTAATAAAGAAATAATAAAAAATTATCACCGACAACTCTGGGTGATTTTCGTCCGATCTTACTTCTCTGCTACTTGTCTAAATGTTTGGAATTATTTGAATGGTATGAGTGTGTGTGTTTGAGAACACGTTCGGTTGTGTAGCGTTGCTTTGTTTTTTTGGTGATTGACTACTTTTGTTTTGTTTGTAACCTGATTAATATAACCTGTTTTACATAAAATAAATGTTTCATACTAAAACACCTTTTAAGTATTTATTATAATTATCATTGGTCCTTACTCGAGCCGGATTGCTGATTTATCGCAAGAGTTACCTGAAACTCAACTTTCCGAGTGATATTCGAAGGTTATAAGTTTAACAACTAACATCGAGCTCCACGTCGCAGGATTTTCTTACCATCGATGAAAATTTAATTGATGCTACGGTATGCGCATATTTAATGAACGGTTTATCTAAATAACAGGGCTCGCTGCTCTCAGAGGATGGTTTGTAAGGAGTGCGTTACTCAAAACAAGCGGTTCACTAAAATGAAAATAACTTGTTACTCACGGCGGGCGGTTAGTTGAATATAGTTGCTACGGTTAACTGAGTATGATTGCTACTCACGGCGGGCGGTTCATTAAACATGGAGTGCGTCACTCACGGAGCATGTTTCTAATGAACTGCGTGTAGCGTTAGTCACGGTGGGCGATTCGTTGTACATAATTTCTGCTTACGGCGGGTGATTCATTAAACATGTTGGAGTGCGTCACTCGCGGAGCATGTTTTGAATGAATCGCGCGGAGCATTGACGCTAAGTGTGATGTACATAAGTATGGATCGATTTACACGGTCAGTGGTATATTTACGATTCATTAAGCATCACGGAGTGCGTCATTCATGGAGCATGTTTTGAATGAATTGTTCGTAATGCTATTGCTGAAACGGGGACGTGTGTAAAGCGCGTCGCTTTACCTGAGCGGTCACACATCAGAGTAAACTCGTTGCACGTTCAAAGGGAATTCAATTTGAAATTCAATTCGGTGGGGCGGTGTGATTCGATATTAGGCTACCACACTAACTAAGTTTATCACGAATTTTCAGAAATGGATTTGGTTCGGACTCAACTTGCTCTGTTCAAGGTCATTGAGCGCGCTGTAAAGGACATCGTGGACATGCCTTTTGAAAAATGGACCCTCGGACGAATTTCAAGTTACCTGGATCTTCTTGAAGGTTACTGGCGTCAGTTCTCGGAAAATCACGTCAAATTGCTGCACGGTGACCAGGAGGTACAAGATTCGGAGTACTTCTCTGAAGATTGTTACACCACTTGCGAGCGGGGTTATCTAGATGCTAAAGGTTGTTTGCTAGACGAGCAAGATTACCTTAACAAACCAACTCAAGGTAATCCCTCAGCTTCTTCCGAATCTTTCGGCTGGACACGAAATGCAAGTCTAAAACCGATAGAACTACCAAACTTCTCCGGACTCCAAGAAGACTGGGAGTCTTTCCGCGATATTTTTACATCTTTGGTTCATACACGGAGTGATTTGAGTGATGCACAGAAATTATCCTACCTGAAAATTCATGTGAAAGGTGAGGCAGGAAAGGCATTGGAAAAGTTTCACGTTTCAGATCAAAATTATGCTCCAGCGTGGGCGATTTTGGTAACACGTTATGATCAATATCAAATCTTGATCCAGGATCATCTGAAGGCTTTAATTCGGTTCCAGCCACTCAAGGAAGAGTCGGCTACCGGTCTTCAACTCCTCGCTGATGAGTTTGCTCGCCACAGAAATCAGCTGAAAGCCCTCGATCGCCCAGTTGAAGAGTGGAATGACTGGTTCATTACTCTGGCTGCCGAGGCAATGGACCCTACAACTCGACGTCATTGGGAAAAGGAAGTAGATGAGTACAACGGCAATCTGGTTGGAAAGGATTTTGATTTCCCTGATTTTAATGTTCTGGAACGTTTTCTTCAAAGACAATGTCGTACATTGCGAGCTATTGGCTGCAAAAGTGATAATCCCCAATCGAGCTCGTCTCGTTCAACTGAGCAGGAAGGAAGTCGATCAGGTCGACGTTTCGTTAACACTTTTACAACAACTTCTCATCATGCTCTTTCCTGTGCACATTGTGGAAGCTCGCATTACATCGGTCACTGTGAAAAATTTCAAGCTTTGAGCTCAAATGAGCGTCGTAGCTTAATAACAAAAAAGGGTCTGTGCTTTAATTGCCTTAAAGACGGTCATATTTCAAGATCTTGCCCATCTCAGAACCTGTGCCGTGAGTGCAATGGCCAACATCATACCCTGATACATGATGGCGCTGGAAAGCGTAGACTGCAAGATTCAAGCGGACTTCCCAGTAAGCTGCGTAAAATTCAGACCTTTGTTACTACCTCACAGAATCCTGAATCCAATTCTCAAATCCGAAACGATGAAAGCTCACCATGACTATCAATTATTCCTACGGCTATGATCGACATAGGAGATGCGGGTTTCCGAAGAGAGAAAATCCGAGCGTTGATTGATCCTTGTTGTGAAGCGTCCATTTTAACTCTGAGTTTGGCGCGGCGGTTCGGTGATATTATTACGCACACAAACGTAAACATTGCAGGAGTCTCAGGACGTTCTTTGTGTTCATCAAACATCCGCACTAATGTCTTTATTTATCCTCACTGTCACGACATTGATCACGACAGTGTATGGTCTTCGAAACATTGGAATCACTACACCTTTGAGAAAACTTGCCGACAATGTGAAGAGTAAATTTAGTGGCATCAAATTGGCTGATCCAAACTTTAACTTACCAAAGAGCGTTGATGCTATCCTTGGAGCTAATGTGTATCAAAAAATCATACTGCCAGGCGTCGTAACTCAGCAAGCTTTATTGGCTCAACGATCTGCTTTTGGTTGGATTATCACAGGGCAAGCTCCAGTGGAAATTACTAGCGAAACTTCTCGTCAACTTTCTGTTTTTTGTACTGAAATGCGTGACAATGGACTCGAAGATTTGTGTAATCAAAAGTTGCTCAGATTGATTCAAAGATTTTGGG
Organism: Encarsia formosa; assembly: GCA_038277355.1. Taxonomy (NCBI): domain Eukaryota; kingdom Metazoa; phylum Arthropoda; class Insecta; order Hymenoptera; family Aphelinidae; genus Encarsia; species Encarsia formosa. Next base: position 32,799,901 of record CM076185.1, on the reverse strand, counting down.
AGATTGAGGAAGTACCCAAATCAATTCGTCGCTCATCATCAGATGTCGAATGTGAAAAAATTTTCACCACCAAACACTTCAGACTTTCATCCGGACGTTACGTAGTTCCACTTCCATTGAAGAAAAATGGTTTGTCGATGATTGGCGAGAGTCTTTCGTATGCTTTAACATCACTGTCTGTAATGCATCGCAGAATGGAAAGGGATCCAGAATTCGGTTCTGAGTATCGCAAATTCATGCAGACATACTTGGAAATGAATCATATGCGACTCGTAACATCAGCTGAGCAAGCAGATAAAAGCATCGTCGTGAATTACATCCCACACCATGGCATCTGGCAGCGGGGCGATAATGTCAAGAAATTTAGAACGGTCTTCAACGCCTCTCGTCCAACCTCGACTGGATACAGTTTGAACGATGTGCTACATGTTGGACCCAAACTTCAGACTAATCTCTTGGCAGTTCTCACTCGTTTTAGACGACATCGATGGGTATTCTGTACGGATATAAAAATGATGTTTCGACAGATTTTGGTACATCCAGATCACATTCATCTTCAAAGAATTGTTTGGAGCCCATCTTCTAAGGAGCCAGTCAAGCACTATGTACTGCTCACTGTGACCTACGGAGAGAACTGCGCTCCTTATTTATCTATTGAAACTTTGATTCAACTGTGCAAAGACGTTGGTAAAGATTACCCGGAAGCAGTGGAAATCGTTGAAGATGAAATGTACGTCGATGATGTTCTCAGTGGAGCAGCTGAAATCAATGATGTTGCGAGAAAGATTAAGCAGCCGATTCAACTTTTCAAGGCTGGTGGTTTCTCTGCAAAAAAATGGGTATCAAACAATCCTGAGATCCTGAGAGAGGTTCCAGTGGATGATCATTTAAGATCAAATTGGCTTCAGTTTGCCAAAGATGGACCGGTCAGTGAGCTTGGAGTGAGCTGCGATCCAGTGCAAGACAACTTTCGATTTCCAGTGCCCACGAATTTTAGCAAAATTCTCACGAAAAGAACACTTACATCAGAGATGGCACGAATCTTTGATCCAGCTGGCTGGTTGGCTCCAGTGGTATTGACTGCAAAGCTGATAATTCAAGATCTTTGGCGAGCAAAGCTTGATTGGGACACAAAGTTACCTTCGTCGTTGGCACAGCGATGGCAGAAGTTTCAAAACTCCCTGACTCATTTGGATCAAGTTATCATTCCCAGATGGACTGGTGAAACCAACGTTAGTTCGATTGATCTTCACGTCTTCGCCGACGCCAGTCGTCGAGCAATGGCCGCGGTTGTTTACTCACGAGTTGATGACGGCAATTTTAATATAAAAACAGGATTGATTGTTTCAAAAACTAAGCTAGAAACCATTCGAAGTCTTCGACCAGCAAGTAAGCCTCAACCCCGTTCGACTATTCCCCGGTTGGAACTACGGGCTGCTCTTTTGGCAGCAAAGCTGTTACGTTTGATGTCAGAAAGCCTTAAGATTTCCTTGGAAAGATGCCACGCTTGGAGCGATAACAGGACTGTTCTTTGTTGGTTGCACACAGATGGGACAACTGGGAGTGAATACGTTGATGGCTATGTCTCACAAATTCATGAATTAGTTCCTGGAATTACTTGGCATCATGTACCAACAAAGGAGAATCCAGCCGACGTTGCATCTCGAGGTACTGAAGTTCAACAGCTTGTCAAGGATTCTATGTGGTGGCAAGGTCCCTCATGGTTGAGCAAACCCTCTGAAAGCTGGCCACATACTGAATGTTTCGGCAAGTCTGACGAATCAATTGGGCAGCTCTCGGAACCAGTGGTGACGAATTGTTTCGTACTCCGTACAACTGTTCCTGTTCCTGGCAAAACAACATTTATTGAGCGTTTCTCGGAATTTGAGAAATTACTCAGAGCAGTTGTGAACCTGAAGAGATTGTTCCAAAGGCGAAAAGGAGCGGAGACTCCTTTGTCTGCAATGACGTCAAACGAGCGTTATCAGGCATTTATGACGTGCGTACGCGTCAGTCAGCAGGATCACTATGGGTCTGAGTTGGAAAGATTGAAGCATGGGCAGTCCATTGGTCGCAAATGTAGAGATGACATCCGAGATCTTGCTCCGTTTCTGGATTCTTCAGGTATCATGCGAGCTGGTGGTCGATTAGGAAACGCACCCTTATCATACGATCAGAAGTTCCCAGTAATAATAAGTGGCAGAGGTCATTTAGCTCACCTGATCATTCATTGGGCTCATGAGCACAATTCACATGCCGGGTTCCGTGGTACTTTTACAGAGGCAATTCAGCTCGCATGGATAGTGGGAGGAGCTGCCAGAGTTCGAGCTTTTCTCCGAGCCTGTGTTAGATGTAAGAGAGAGCGAGGACAGCCTATGCAACAGTCAATGGGTCTGCTTCCAGCCGTTCGTGTAAATCCAACTCCACCCTTCAGCAAGTGCGGAGTTGACTTTGCTGGACCTTTTCAAATACTGAGATCACAAGGCAGGCACCCTATTATGACGAAAGGATATGTTTCTCTGTTTGTCTGCATGAGCACTAAGGCCATCACTCTGGAATTGGTAAGTGATCTTTCGACTGTCAAATTTTTGGCAGCATTGGATCGACTGAACAATAGGCGTGGGCCTATCACGGAAATGTGGAGCGACAATGCCTCGAACTTTAGGGGAGCTGACATTGAATTAAAGAAGATGCTTCAAAATGCTGGTCCAGATTGGGGAATGGTTGAGAATGAACTTTCCAAGAAAGGAATAACATGGCACTTTATACCGCCTGGCGCACCTCATTTTGGTGGACTATGGGAAGCTGGAGTTAAGTCAGCAAAGAGGCACTTGAAAATTCTCATCGGGAATCGACGCCTCACATACGAAGAGTTTGCCACACTGTTGACGCATGTGGAGCGCATATTAAATTGTCGACCACTGGGACCACTTTCAGGAGATCCTGAAGACACGGAAGCCTTAACTCCCAGTCACCTAATGAACGGCCGAAGATTGTCTGCCATCCCAAAACCGACAGATATCACCGAATTCGTCGATCATCTCACCCACTGGAAATTAGTGGACAAGATCAGGGATCATTTTTGGAAACGCTGGAGCCGCGAGTATCTCAACACACTCAGACAGCGTACTAAACTAACCCCTGTCAAGCCTAACATCTCGGTAAACGATATGGTGGTAATTATTGATCCGTCGCTGCTTCGACCAAACGGTGAATGGCCTTTGGGACGTGTTTTGGAAATTCATCCTGGTGAAGACAAACTTGTTCGAGTGGCTACAGTTCGTACAGTAAACGGAACTTACGTCAGGGATTTGAGTAAGCTGTCACTACTACCGGTGGAAAGATCACGAGACCATGCATCTTCACATCGATGAAACTGCCTTGTCTTATATTTTAATAATCATCTGATTGAAGAGGTTCCGGGTTTTGTTCAAGGAACAAGGCGGGCGGAATGTTTGGAATTATTTGAATGGTATGAGTGTGTGTGTTTGAGAACACGTTCGGTTGTGTAGCGTTGCTTTGTTTTTTTGGTGATTGACTACTTTTGTTTTGTTTGTAACCTGATTAATATAACCTGTTTTACATAAAATAAATGTTTCATACTAAAACACCTTTTAAGTATTTATTATAATTATCACTAAAGATCTCGAAAAACTGGTCTGATACATACCATTCTTTCTACTCTTATAGCTCGTGACTACACCTGCACCTTATTTTATGCCTACCTTTGTTCCTACCTTTCATCTTACACCAAACCCTTGTAACTACCCTTGTTTTTACCGTTGCACTTACTGCTTTCTATAACCAGGCCCTTACCCGGGAATATGCTCATGTTTATATATCAGTTACTATCATGGTGATAACTGCAGTTTGAATTTTTTTCATGCTTTAATTTCTAACTCTAAGACTACTTTGTTATCACCATTGAGCATACTTTCATTTCTATCCTTAGTTAAACATCTGTTTCTATTCATTTTCGACTTATTTCTGATTTTTTATTTATTAACCTTCCCTGCTTCAAAACCTTGCTACTATCCAGGTCTCTTGAGTCTTTTTTTATAACTCTCTTTACTCCGTATGTTGACTCTTTTTTCTTCCTACATATGTTAATAATCATGTGCTAACAACCTATTTTTTACTTAAGCTTCTAACGCTGAACCTTCAACTCATGCAATTGTTTTTACATCTGTTTCTACTCCTATGCTAACTCTAGTTCTTTATTTTTTTTATTTAAATTTTTAACACCGAATCTAGTCATATGCATAATTTTTTTTTTATCCTCTTGTGCCTACTACTGTAAATACCCTTATAAAAAACCTTGTTCATAACAGTGTTTCAAACTTGAATTACTCTTGTAACTACATTGTACCTACTCCCGTACCTACACTTGTCATTAGGTTTGTAACTTTGAACCTACGCTTGTATGTATACTTATGCTTAATATTGTTCCCATGCTGATTGTGACAATTGTAAACAACAATTTTTTACCTAGTCTCCTTCACACGAATCTACTATGCTTCAATTTTGGTGTTTGCTGTTGTTTTTTCTTTTTTTCATCCTTTGGTTTCTATCTCTGAACCTTTGTTCTCATCTTTGTAAAAACTATCGGATCCATTGTTCTTCTCAAATCTTTTTGTAGTTACAATCGTTAAACTATTCTTTTTCATACACTTTTGCCCACACAGCTCTTTAACTTTTTTGACAAATATTTCCTACATCCTTTTACATTTGTTATCAACACTTTTTCTACCCAGGTTTCTCCCAATTAACCTATCCTGATTAATATCGAAGTGTACCTTACGACACCAGTTTCCAGCCATGTTTAGCCTCATTTACTTTGTTATTATTTTTATACATCAATTTGTAACTTTGAACGTATGTTGTTCTTATTCTTATGCTTACTTTCGTTTCTACCATTAGTTCAGTTTTTTCTTATTCATCTTATTCATCTTCCTACGTCACCCTTTACATACAATTGTGCCTACCCTTCTGCCTACTATTGTGCAGTTTTGAATACTACATAAAATTATTTATACCTCTAAACATATTCTTGTGGATACCCTTTAATGGTGTCTCCTGACTACTCTTAGGGTTATGTTTGTTTCTAACACTATGATAACATTGTAACTTTGAACCTATTCCAGTAACAAAAATCGTGCCTATCATTATTCATGTCTTAGTTCTTACCATTGTAAAAATCTTTTTCGTTAACTAGCCTCCTACTCATGCACCTACTCTAGTCTCTATTATAATATATTTTATATGCTATTGACCTGTGCCGTTACTTCACCTTTCAATTCCTTTTTTTAAGTACTGCTGACTAACCCTGTTTACTCCTAGTTACTTTTTACATTTCTGTAGTTACAGAGCTGATTACATATATCAAAAATGGGGGCGTTGGTAAAAAAATGGCGTGGAGGGTGAGGGGGGTGTGATTAGAAAATTATAGGAAAAAATAAAACACATAGAAACAAGCATATTTCGGTACACTTTTACGGTTAGTTAAGCACTTTTTGGGGAGGGGGGGCATGGGGAGAGCGTGGGAGAAGAAAAACAACTATATAATTTAGTAGGATATATATACACTAGGGGCGAACCCCCCTACTCGCTCCACTCGTCAACTCCTGCTTAGCTTTAATAAGTTGCTAATTAAAAATTTAACTTCTCTTTGAAAAAAAAAGTTTTTCTAAAAATATTTTTTCTATGCTAAAAAAATTATAGTAATTTTATCAAAATTGATTAAATTCAAATTTCCATAGAAAAATTTTGATTTAATTCAATGATGAGAAATAAATTTTCAAAAATGATTTTTTAGTTCATTCGAAATTTAGAAAATAATTTTATCCAAATTTCATAGCAAACACCAGTTGATTCTTATATATATATCTTACTATAGTAAATAGTTGTTTTTCTTCTCCCACGCCCTCTCCACGCCCCCGACAATAGTGCTTAAATAACCGTAAAAGTGTACCGGAATATGCTTATTTCTGTATGTTTTTATTTTTCCCATAATTTTCTAATCACGCCCCCAACGTCCCCTGCATGCCCTTTTTTTACCTCCACCCCCCATTTTTGATATATGTTATCACTTTTACCTGTACCTCCTATTTTTGATGTATGTTATAACTTACAGTAGTGGTCAAAATTATACGACACCCCCTAATTCTGTTTCTTTTTAATTAGAAATTTTAACTTTGACATGACCGCGCACGTCGAAACTATTAAATTATATTTGTTCAAAGGTTTTTTTTACTAATATTACCCAAATACTTCGAGGAACAATATTTACTTCACCTTAAAATTGTTTTCTTCTCACTTTTTACTTCAATTTAATTTAAAAAGTTGTTTTTCGAAAAAAAGCAAATTTTAGTCTTCTTCATAGTTTACATCTGTTCGGAAAAATTATTATGAAAATTTAACTATACAGTTTTTATTTTTCCGTATTATACGCATAATTAAGTATGACGAGAAAATTTTTTAAGATCTTTAATCAAAAATTGTTCAAACCACAGTCAAATAATAAGAATTTTTATGTACATCAAATTTAGCTATTTTTGGTTTTTTTTTAGTTATTCTGTTGTAAAATGAGTTTATTTCTTCAAAATAATAGGTAAAAATCACATGGAAATGCATATTTTATGTCATTTGAACAAATTTATTAAGAAACTTACGAAATAAAATAAAAATATTATATTTTTTAACTTGTTTACAACATTGATACCTTTTTTAAAACCTTTTATTTTAATAGTAAATTTAAATTAATTTCATATTATGTAATATGACTATTCATTTATACTCATTCATTTTATTGAATAAAAAGCGAACATAAACTGGATATTCTGCATTGTTTACATCAGTCAAATGTGAAGCAATTCGAAATTCAAAAAAATGCGATCACAGCGCTAATTACTTGTAAGTAATGAGTATTAAATCTTTATCGATGTTAATTATTTGAATAAACTGTTTTTTACAATAGTATGCATTTGCATAAGCAATTATGAGTAGAAAATCAGTACCAGAATCTAAAAATTTATCACAGATATCAAGAATATTAAACGTAACTAGATGTTGTGTTAGAAATACAATTTCTGCGTATCAAAACAGAAATACGGTGAAAACTAAAAGTGGAGCTGGTAGACCGCGAGTAACAAGCACTCGGACAGATAGAATAATTATTCAGAAAGCAAAAAAGACCGTTCAGTGACTGCGAAAAGAATAAAAATTCAACTTAATCAAGAATTAAAAGTACAAATTTCTCGAGAAACGGTTAACAGACATTTATTTGAAAATAACTTGAAGTCTGCCGTTGCGACTCGCAAGCCTCTACTGACGGCCAAAAATCGGAAAGCTCGGTTTGACTGGTGCAAAAGTAAACTTTCATGGAATGTTGAAAAGTGGAATTTGGTACTTTTCAGTGATGAATCTTCTTTCCAACTCTTCTCTAATCAACCACAACGAGTGAGACGCACGAATAGTGAAAAATACAACAGCGATTGTCTTGCCGCAAAAGTGCAGAAAGGCGGAGGTTCTGTAATGGTTTGGGGATGCTTATCAGGAAAAGGAATAGGAGAACTGCATTTTGTAGAAGGTGCAGTAAATAGCGACAAATACATTAGTATCATGGAGAATTATATGCTTCCTTCGAAAAAAAAGTCTTTGGAAGACGTAAAATTTGGTATTATCAGCAAGATAACGCTCCATGTCACACATCCAAAAAAAATTTAAAATGGATGAGTGACAATCAGATTCCTATTTTGAGTTGGCCTGCTCGATCCCCAGACCTAAACATCATAGAAAATGCTTGGGACCTAATCGAGAGAATGATTAAAGACAAACATGTGCGCAATTTAAATGAGTAAAAAAAAGAAATAGCTCTTGCTTGGCAAAATTTAAGTAAAACTTATTGTATGAAACTTGCAGAATCTATGGTAAAAAGAATAAAAGCCTGCTATGAAGCTAAAGGAGGGGCCACTAAATACTAAATAAATATTGTTATGTTGTTTTGTATTTGTATACACGTAATTATCAAATTATTGAACTGTTAAATAAATACTTCTAATTATTTAATGATAATTATAACAAAAAATATGTTGTTTTGATTTACAGAATTTTAAAAGACACGTTTTGACTTCAAAAAGGTATCAATTTTGTAAATAAGTTAAAAAATATAATATTTTCATTTTATTTAGTAAGTTTCTTAATAAATTTGTTAAAATGACATAAAATATGCGTTTCTATGTGATTTTTACCTAATATTTTGAAGAAATAAACTCATTTTACTACAGAATAACTAAAAAAAAACCAAAAATAGCTAAATTTGTTGTACATAAAAATTCTCATTATTTGCCTGTGGTTTTAACAATTTTTGATTTAAGATCTTAAAAACTTTTCTCGTTATACTTAATTATGCGTATAATACGGAAAAATAAAAACTGTTTATTTAAATTTTCATAATAATTTTTCCGAACACATGTAAACTATGAAGAAGACTAAAATTTGCTTTTTTTCAAAAAACAACTTTTTAAATTAAATTGAAGTAAAAAGTGAGAAGAAAACAATTTTAAGGCGAAGTAAATTTTGTTCCTCGAAGTATTTGGGTAATATTAGTAAAAAAAACCTTTGAACAAATATAATTTAATGGTTTCGACGTGCGCGGTCTTGTCAAAGTTAAAATTTTTAATTCAAAAGAAACAGAATCAGGGGGTGTCGTATAATTTTGACCACTACTGTAAGTTATAACATACATAAAAAATAGGAGGTATAGGTAGTTCACTATTATTGCACAATATTTAAAAAAGGTATTCAGTACGTCATTCTTGCAGTAGGCACAATGATACGTACAAAGGTATGTACTAATGTAAGTACACGGATACGCACAATGGTTGATACAAGTTTAGGCAAGAGGGTAAGCACAGGAGTGGACTCGACAGTAGGTACGGATTTGGTACAAGATATTATATAGTAGTTTTTCTTCGCACCGCAGTAGGCATAATGATACGTACAAAGGTATGCACTAAAGTAAGTACATGGATACGCACACGGGTTGATACAAGTTTAGGCAAGAAGGAAAGGACAGGAGTGGACGCGAGAGTAGGTACGGACTGGGTACAAGAGAGGTAGATGTAGTACTTACAAGAATAGGGACAGCAGTAGAAATAAGGCTATACTCGGATATACACAAGGGCGGGGAAGAGAGTAGGTACAAGGGTATGCGCAAGAGTAGACGCAAAATTAAGCACGTGGGTAGGTTCAGGATTAGAACTTTAAGTAGAAAAAAAGTTAAGAACAGAGTAAGCCCAGTAGTACAAAAAAATATAAGAACAATAAAAAATGAATTAGTAGAAAATTAAGTAGAAAAAAGGGAAGTTATAAGGAAAGAAACCAGTGCATCTATAGAAGATTCAACGGTACGAACAAGTATAAGGTAGGCTCAAGTATAAGAACAATAGTTATAGTACCAGAATTTATACATCTCTGTTCTCTCATTCTCCCATTCAAAGTTTTTTGAAAATCGGAGCATTAGTTTTAACGCCAACCTCTTGACGAAATTCGCAAAAAATTGCTGAAAATCTGCCGAAAAGGGTTTTGTACTACTAGGCTAAGTACAAGGATATGAGTAATTGTATGCACGTAAGTAGGTACCGTCATAGAGTTACGAGGGTATGCACAAACATAAAAACAAAGATATGCACAAGAGTTTGAACAAACATAAAAACAAAGATATGCACAAGAGTAAATACAAGGATAACTACTAAAGCACAAAACAATAGTAGCTACGAGCGTAGCCACAATTGTAGACACAATGGTAAGCACTAGCATAAAAATCTACCCCTCCCCCCTACTCTTCTCCCACACCCTCCCCACGCCCCCAAAAGTGCTTAACCAACCGTAAAAGTGTACCGAAATATGCTTATTTCTATGTGTTTTAATTTTTTCTATAATTTTTTAACTACCCCCCCCCACGCCCTTTTTTTACCCACGCCCCCCAGTTTTGATATATGTTATCAGTTTCTACCAACATCGCCAATTTTTGATATCAGCTATTCATTATAGAAATTTAAAAAGTAACTACGAAACATTAAAAAAAATAAACTAATTTTCTTAGTTAAAAGAGAGAACCCAAAAAGAATGTCAGCATTTTATCCGTGATGTGATTGGTTGAAGAACAAAATTTAAAATTTGAATTGTTATTTTTAATTTTTATATTACAAGTCAATTAAAACATCTAGAGAATAGATTTGATAAAAAAATAATTATGTAATCAAGTGTTCGAAATTATCCGATTAAAATCATGAAAATAATAATTATTAGTATACAAACTGAAACAAAACCAATGAATCTATAACCATTAAAGTTCAAATAAATATGAATTCTGAACGTAGCGCAAAGGTAAAGGGTATATATAACTTACTGTAGGTTAATTTAGATGAAGCTTCGACAAAATTTGTTTTAGATAATATAATACAATTGCGCGAGCGCTTCGCTTAGAGAGCTTCAAGGTTTGGCAAGAGGGTAGGTACATGGGTAGATTCAAAAGTGGGTAAGTGTTTACCTACAAAGGTTTGTACAGGATCGAAAACAATAGTATAAAAGATGATAGTTTCAGGGTTAGATGTTGAGAAAAAAAAAAAAAAAAAAGAACAACATACGTTCAAAGTTACAAATTGAAGTATGAAAATAATAATAAAGTAAAAGAGGCTGCACATGGCTGGAAACTGGTGTCGTAAGGTAAACTTCGATATTAATCAGGGTAGGTTGATTGGAAGAAACCTAGGTAGAAAAAATGTTGATAACAAATGTAAAAGGATGTGGAAAATATTTGTCAAAAAAGTTAAAGAACTGTGTGAGAAAAAGTGTATGAAGAAGACAAGTTTCACGATTGTAATTACAAAAAAATTTTAGAAGAACATCAGAAAAGATAGTTTTCACAAAGATGAGAACAAAGATTCAGAGTTAGAGACCAATGCATGAAAAAAAGAAAAAACACAGTTTGTACAGGATCGAAAACAATAGTATAAAAGATGATAATTTCAGGGTTAGATGTTGAGATAAAAAAAAAAAAAAAAAAATAAGCATCAGAGTAAGCATAGAAGTACAAACCAATAAAAAAAAAAGTAAATCAGTATTAACATAAGTAGAAAAAATGGAAAGTACAAAAATAGAAATCAGGGAAGTCACAGAGGTAGATACAAAAAAATAGAAAAACTAAAGGAATAGTAGTTATGTTACAAAGTTAAACACAAGGATTGGAGTGATTGTACGCTTGTAAGTAGGTACAGTAGTAGTCAATAAGTTACTAGGGTGTGGAAACGAGTATAAACAATTATAAAAACAAAAATAAGCAGAACAGTAAATACAAGGATAGACAAAAAAGTAGAAACAATGGTAGATACGAGAATAGCCACAGATGTATACACAGGTGTAAGCACAAACATAAAATTCTGGGGGGAGGGGAGCAATCCTAGCGGAGGGGAGCAAGCAATGACTAGCGGAGCAAGCAAGGGGTACCCTGAAAAGAGCTCCTCCTGGATATGATTATATAATATAGGAAGATAGTAACCTAAAACATATAAAAAAAAATATTTCTACAATGTTTTCAAGTAAGAATAAAAATTATATGCACTATATATATTTTTTACTATATTATATAGTTGTTTTTCTTCTCCCACGCCCTCCCCATGCCCCCCTCCCCAAAAAGTGCTTAACTAACTGTAAAAGTGTACCGAAATATGCTTGTTTTTATGTGTTTTATTTTTTCCTATAATTTTCTAATCACACCCCCTTCACCCTCCACGCCATTTTTTAACCAACGCCCCCATTTTTGATATATGCAATCAGCTCTGTAACTACAGAAATGTAAAAAGTAACTAGGAGTAAACAGGGTTAGTCAGCAGTACTTAAAAAAAGGAATTGAAAGGTGAAGTAACGGCACAGGTCAATAGCATATAAAATATATTATAATAGAGACTAGAGTAGGTGCATGAGTAGGAGGCTAGTTAACGAAAAAGATTTTTACAATGGTAAGAACTAAGACATGAATAATGATACGCCCGATTATTGTTCCAGGGATGGGTTCAAAGTTGCAAGGTTACCACAGTGTTAGAAATAAATATAACCCTAAGAGTAGTCAGAAGACACCATAAAAGGGTATCCACAAGAATATGTTTAGAGGTATAAATAATTTTATGTTGTATTCAAAACTGCACCATAGTAGGCAGAAGGGTAGGCACAATTGTATGTAAAGGGTGGCGTATCTATTATGTTAGAACAAAGGATAGAAACGATATTAGTTCCAAGGCTTAAAACAGTTCTAGAAAGATGAATAAGAAAAAACGGAACTAATGGTTGAAACGAAAGTTAGCATAAGAATAAGAACAACATACGTTCAAAGTTACAAATTGATGTATAAAAATAATAACAAAGTAAATGAGGCTGCACATGGCTGGAAACTGGTGTCGTAAGGTACACTTCGATATTAATCAGGATAGGTTAATTGAGAGAAACCTGGGCAGAAAAAATGTTGATAAAAAATGTAAAAGGATGTAGGAAATATTTGTCAAAAAAGTTAAAGAACTGTGTGGGCAAAAGTGTATGAAGAAGACTAGTTTCACGATTGTAATTACAAAAAGATTTGAGAAGAACAATGGAATCGATAGTTTTCACAAAGATGAAAACAAAGGTTCAGAGTTAGAAACCAAAGCATGAAAAAAAGAAAAAACAACAGCAAACACCAAAATTGAAGCAAGTAGATTCATGTGAAAGAGATAGGAACAATACTAAGCAAACGGATACATATAAGCGTCGGTTCAAAGTTACAAATGTAATGACAAGTCTAAGTACGGGAGTAGGTACAATATAGCTACAAGAGTAGTTATCAAGTTTGAAACAATGTCATGAACAAGGTTTGTTATAAGGTTATTTACAATAGTAAGCACATGAGGATAAAAAAAGATTATGCACAAGGCCAGATTCAGTGTTAAAAATTTAAATATAAAGAAATAAAGATATAGAGTTTGCAATGGAGTAGAAACAGATGAAGAAACAATTGCATGTGTAAAAGGTTCAGCGTTAGAAGCTTAAGTAAAAAAAAGGTAGTAAGCATTCGATTATTTACATATGTAGGAAGAAGAAAAAGTTATTGGACGTAGTAAAGAGAGTCGGAAAAAAATACTCAAGAGACGTGGATAGTAGCAAGGTTATGAAGCAGGGAAGGTTAATAAATAAAAAGACAAAAATAAGTCGGTAAAAGCATAGAAACAGATGTTTAACTAAGAATAGAAAGGAAAGTATGATCAAAGATAAGAACAAAGTAGTCTTAGAGTTAGAAATAAAGGCATGAAAGAAATTTAAATTACGGTTATCACCATGATAGCATAAAATTCTGGGAGCTTGGTGAGCGAAGCGAGCTGGGGGTATATATATATACTAGGGAGTTATCCCCCTGCCTGCTCGGCTCGCCAACCTCCCCCCCCCCCCCCCGAGAATTTTATGTTTGAATATACACTTGTACCTTCACCTATACACATACCCTTGTGTCTACTTTTTTACCTACTCTGATACATGCCATTTTTTCTACTCTTATAGCTTGTGACTACACCTGCCCCTTATCTTATGCTTACCTTTTTTCCTACCTTTCATCTGACACCAAACCCTTGTAACTACCCTTGTTCTTACCGTTGCACTTACTGCTTTCTATAACTAGGCTCTTACCTAGGAATATGCTCATGTTTATATATCTGTTTCTATCATGGTGATAACTGTAGTTTGAATTTTTGTCATGCTTTTATTTCTAACTCCAAGACTACTTTGTTCTTATCGTTGAGCATACTTTTATTTCTACTCTCTTTACTACGTCTGTAGACTTTTTCAAGTTCCTACATATGTTAATAATCTTGTGCTTGCTACCTTTTTTTACTTAAGCTTCTAACGCTGAACCTTCTATTCATGCATTTGTTTCTACAATTGTTTTGTAGATTGAGTAGATCCTACGCTAACTATAGTTCTTTATTTTTTTTTATTTAAATTTTTAACACTCAATCTAGCCTGACGCATAATCTTTTTTTATCCTCTTATGCTTACTACTGTAAATACTCTTATAACAAACCTTGTTATTAACATTGTTTTAAATTTGATAACTACTCTTGTAGCTATGTTGTACCTACTTCCGTACCTACACTTGTCATTACGTTTGTAACTTTGAACCTGCGCTTGTGTGTACACTTTTGCTTAATATTGTTCCTATGCTGATTGTGACAATTGTCAATAACAATTTTTTACCTAGTCTCCTTCACATGAATCTAATTGTTTCGATTTTTTTGATTACTGTTGTTTTTTCTTTTTTTCATGCTTTGGTTCCTAACTCTGAACCTTTGTTCTCATCTTTGTGAATACTGTCGTCTCTATTGTTCTTCTTAAATCTTTTTGTAATTACAATCGTGAAACTTGTCTTCTTCATACACTTTTTCTCACACAGTTCTTTAACTTTTTTGACAAATATTTTCCACATCCTTTTACATTTGTTATCAACATTTTTTCTACCCAGATTTCTCCCAATGAACCTTCCCTGATTGATATCGAAGTTTACCTTACGACACCAGTTTCCAGCCATGTGCAGCCTCATTTACTTTGTTATTATTTTTATACATCAATTTGTAACTTTGAACGTATGTTGTTCTTATTCTTATGCTAACTTTCGTTTCAACCATTAGTTCCGTTTTTTCTTATTCATCTTTCTAGAACTGTTTTCAGCCTTGGAACTAATATCGTTTCTATCCTTTGTTCTAACATAATAGATACGCCACCCTTTACATACAATTGTGCCTACCCTTCTGCCTACTATGGTGCAGTTTTGAATACTTTCTCTTGTTCATAAAATTATTTGTACCTGTAAACATACTGTTGTGAATACCCTTTTATGGTGTCTTCTGACTACTCTTAGGGTTATATTTGTTTTTAACACTGTGTTAGCCTTGCAACTTTGAACCCATCCCTGGAACTATAATCGGGCGTATCATTGTTTATGTTTAGTTCTTACCATTGTAAAAATCTTTTTTGTTTACCAGCCTCGTACTTATTCACTTACCCTAGTTTCTGTTATCATATATTTTCTATGCTATTGATCTCCGCCGTTATTTTACCTTTTATTTCCTTTGTTTAGGTACTGCCGACTATCTGTTTACTCCTAGTTACTTTTTACATTTCTGTAGTTACATAGCTGATAATATATATGAAAAATTGGGGGCGTGCGTAAAAAAAGGGCGAGGGAGGGCGTGATTTGAAAATTATAGGAAAAATTAAAACACATAGAAATAAGCATATTTCGGTACACTTCTACGGTTAGCTAAGCCCTTTTTGGAAAATCTTCTTATGGACCAAAGAGCACTCTTTGGAGGTGGACTTTTCCTGCGGCTAGCGTCTATCTTGTTCTTGCTCTCAAGCCCAGTAGCGTCTTGGGGCAAAGTACGTGACAGCAGTTTAAAAGCCTCCGTTACTCATCTTTACTTTTGCAGTAGAGAATATTCATTCAATAAACCCAATGTACTTTAGACACAGTCTCTTTATTTCAATCACACCCTATACGGTCCTGATTGCCACAAACAGTCCTAATCAGGGCTTAACACTACCAACATGAGCCAGTCCTTTTCAGGGATAAAACAAACTATTCAGAACCCATAGCTATTTAACCAACAGCACTGAGATCCCGTGCAGCTTGAAACTGATGGTGGTATTAACATCAACTCTAGCCTTGCATTGACCTGAACTGTGCGACTTTCGTACGGCCAACTACCCCGCTATCTGCAATAACTACTCCCCTATATCTGCAATAAAAGAGTTTGTACGGGTTCAAAAAATAACAATTAGAGTTAGTCAACTTTTTTGTTCTGATTCAAGGTAGTTCTTGAGATGAGAAGTTTCTACTTTAGCTGATTGAAATAAATCTCAGAAGAAAGTAGTGTGAAGCCATTCATTGAGCATATGAAGACACTATGAAAATTTTCAAGTTTTTTTTTCATTTTATAATTTTTAGTAAGATTTCAATTACTTTGAACTGAAAATCATTTTTAAAATACTTTTTAAATTTTCAAGCTTAATAATTCAATTTCAAAAATTAGTTTATTTGAGACAAAAAATTGTGTTACAATTATTAAGATTGAACTATATAATTTTCATTTGGAATGATTTTCACTAATTTTTATTGATTTGACAGTTCTGTAAAGTATGATTTTCGTAGTTTATAATCGATTTTAGATCACACAGAATTTTTCACTTATTAGGTTACAAAAATAATTTTTTTCATCTTAAAATGAAATTCACTTATAGTATATTATGCAACGGGTGCAGTATGGTCACCAGGGTGGTTTTAAAGATGCCCTGGTGACGTGCTACACCCGTTGCATATACTATTTTATAGCATATCGCGCATTTTAAATTTAATAATTATTTTCATCATATTTCGAAAAAAATGTTTGTGTATAAGTAAAGTACTCGTAATTATCGTAATCACAATCATCGGTGGCTTGCGAGAAAGCCTTTGTACATTTTTGTAGCAATAAATGCGTGGAATAGCGAAAGTGGGATATGCAAAATATCACTCAAAATGGCTTCAAAACCATCCATACTTATTTTTTCGTGATCTGGGTTTGATTTTAAAAAGGTAATACTTTTTGCCCTACCAAAAATATCGTCGGTTTAGTGTAAGAACCTGCTATCTCAGAGACCGGAATTAAAAGCTACTGTCTCGCGGGCCCATTTAAACAATGGCATCAAAATTTTTCTTTCTTTTTTGAAGTATAGCAGAGTTATAACGTAAGTATAGAAGCTACGCTTCAAAAAAAAAAAAAATAAATAAATTTTGATGCCATTGTTTAAATCGGCCCGTGAGACAGTAGCTTTAACTCCGGTCCCTGAGATAGCAGGTTCTTGCTCTGGCCCGCCGAGATAGCAGTTTCTTACTCTAAATCGACGATATGAGGATCTCCCGATCCCTTCATTGCCGGTAATGCCTAAAAAATGACTTTAATCGAGAAATCTAATTTTTTTTATCAACAACTAAAATATAAATGATATGGGGATCTTCCGATCCCTTCGTAGCCGGTAATGCCTAAAAAATGACTTTAATCAATAAATCTAATTATTTTTATCAACAAATAAAATATAAGTAGCTCAATGAAATTACCAATTTGTAGTTATGTAATAAAAACTGTAAGTATCACATGTAATTTTTTCAAAATAGTTAATGAGTACTCATGCTTGAATATTTTTCTTTTTATAATCAAAATACAAACTTACTTTACAAATGCAATAAATACAGGGATTTGCGCGATGATAATAGTATACTACTATAGAAGTACGTTAAAATTATTTCTTCTTCGTGGAGCTGTTTTTGCACGAGCAAAGCGAGTGCAAAATGCTCACACGAGGAGAACATCATTTTAACTCACATGTACAATACTATATTTTATTACACTATTGCTTGGAGGCAAAATTTTACCCCGTTTGAAATTAGCGTGCGTAAAATCAAGCCTCCATGCATAAGTGTAATATGTATATATAAGTTGTATAATTGTACAACACATCAATTGTAAAGTCATGAATAAATATATCTTTACCCATTGTGTCTTGCCTCACACTAGTTACCGATGACATGTTAGATGTGGAGTGTGACATAGTGAATGGTTGACTCATTGTAGAGTATGAAGTTGAACTCATCTGAAAAAAAAGTATATATTTATTATAATGTTTTATAATTAAAATTAAAACTTTGCCCCAATTCTGAAATATTTTAATTCAAAATTCACGTATATAACATGCTAACTCAGAGCCAGTTCAGAAATAAGCTAAGTCTGATTCCGTTGAGAAAAGTGCTATCTCAGTTTAGATGACTTTTTCAATGTTCAAATCAATGTAAAATGAAAAAAAAAAAAAAAGAAAAAAAAGGGATCCTGCCTGAGCCAGCACTTTTATAAACGGAATCTGAGTTAGCACGTTTCTGAACCGGCTCTGGGCTAGTATGTTTTAGAACCTGCTGTTAGTTAGCACATCTCACAAGTAAAATTGGAGTTCGCATGTGTCTGCATTGTGGCCTGAAACTGTAATCTAGAGTGAAAATTTAAAGAAAAAGCTGTATAAAATAGAATTGAGTCCTAGGCTCATAGTAACGCTGTTTTAAATATAATTTAACCAATAAATAGCGATACGAATAATAACAAAGTACTCGTCCTTTATAAATTTTATTTTTGGGAAAAAATATTAGAAACAATAATTTTTTAAAAACAAAAACAATAAAATTTTGAAAACAATTGTTGTGTTGCTAGCATACACACATCAATATTTTTCAGGACGAGAAGAACTGATTCGTTGCACGAATTTTTCGGTGTACGGAAGACTTTTTACAGTGTTCCCTTCTTTCCGTGTTATCAAATGTTCGACCAAAATCGCATCTTGACTAAAGCTGTAGTTATGGTCCTAACTTAAACAAACTTCGACTGGTCTTGGATCCTTGTGACAGTGTGTTATTGTTTTTCACGCCCCTCCCTCTCTTTGTTTTTTTTTGTTTTTTTTTTTCTTTTGCACCACGGCCGACAGCAACAACGAGACCATCCCGGATGTTGTAATTTATGGGCATAAAAGTAAACAACGGCTTGCGGGTGGTTTTTCCTTTTTGTTGCAGGTGTAGCAGCCGACGGTGTGGCTCCCTGTTGCCGCCGTCTATGCCCCGTGTTTCCCTCGCACTCACACGTACACATACACACATATACTGACCAGGTGCGTGATGGCTGCGCTGGTCCTTGTGCCACTGGCAAACACGCTGACGCCGGCGCTCGCCTGCTTGCTGCTGTGGCGCGCCGCTGCTGGCTAGCACCTACCCAGGGCACACACTCACATATACTAACACATCGGGACCCGCCGATACTGGCATTGTCAGGGACGCGGCTCATGAAGATGGGGTGGTACCCATCGGGATTGGGGCTTTGCGACGGCTTCCGACCTCGTTGGGTTCTGCGACGGTAACCTTCGCTCCAACCCCCGTGATCCTAGGGTCAGGCCGAGGGATAGCGAACGTTGGGTCTTGGGATTTGGCGGGGTCAAGGTTGGTCATGAGACCCCCGATGGTTATGCTCCGTTTTACCAGTCACTTGCCACCCTGCAATACGAGGGGCGGCTTTTTGGAGGGTTGCAACCCATCCCCATGGACCCGTCCGTCGACCCCCCCCCCCTTCAACGTCTGTTTCGGGTGTTGGTCCCCGAAGGGGAAAAACCCAGGTTTTGCCCGAGGTATACCGTAGCCAGTTTCTGCAACAGTTGTGGCAGAGCCAACGTCAGGGTGACGAATTGTCCGCGATGCGCGGCAGCCTATTATAGAGGTCTTCCGGTGAACAAAGCTCTGCCGATAAAGGAGTTTGCGGCGCGGGCCCAAGCAAAGCGCAAGAGAACACGTTGAGGCCCGTGAGCAGACGAATCTCCAGTTGTCGCTGTACAGGCCGCCGATACCTTGGGCACGCCAAGGCATTGGAGGGACGGGCACGGCGAGTTGGCCCGTTGCGACGGGGAACAATCTCTCGGCTTGCGAGACTCGGATTCTCCGACTGCTCGTTCGGGGCTTGGCACCTCTCTCCGGGGTCGTTTGGGAACGGAGGAAGACCGCCTGTCGTCAGCACTGTGGGAGATCATCGACTCCGTCCTCAGACGTCTACGGACAGAGGTCACCAGGGCCGGTATCGATCAGTGGGAGAAGAAAGTCGTAAAGCAGTGCCGTAAAAATTAGCCACCTCAACATGTAGACTGGTAGACTTTTTTTATTTTTTTTTGTTTTTGTTTGATTTTCTATAGACTGGAAGAAAGTAGACCCACGTACGCCTAGTAGATAATTGTAAGTATACGAATTCTTAATTCCACCGGGGTTTCGTTGTTATCGCTCGGCTTATCTTTTTGATTGGACCGTATACGGCGCGTCTTAGCTGGGAGGGGGGGGTTGTGACAGTGTGTTTTTCACGCCCTACCCTCCCTTTGTTGTTTTTTTTTTTTTTGCACCACGGCCGAGCAGCAACAACGAGATCAACCCGGGTGTTGTTGTTTACGGGCATAAAAGTAAACAACGGCTTGCGGGTGGTTTTTCCTTTTTGTTGCAGGTGTAGCTCTCTGCTGCCGCCGTCTATGCCCCGTGTTTCCCTCGCACTCACACGTACACATACATACACATACTGAGCAGGCGCGTGATGGCTGCGCTGGTCCCTGCGCCGCTGGCAAACACATTGACGTCACTAACACTACATGCCAACCAAACTAGGCATGAGCTTTTTCATTCTTTTCTACAGATTTCCTTTCATAAAGGTGAATCAGTTTAGCGGTGGAGCAAAAAAATAAATAAATGAGCGAGGAGAAAAATCGGAAAGTTGACGGTTACGAAAAGTTTTTCCCCCATTTTTTTTGCAGACTTTCCCCCCTCCCAGTTTTGTGTAGTAGTTTTTCTGTAACCAGCCGAATTTTTCCTCCTCGCATCCTTCATCTTAGATAATTTTTAATTCCCAAGTCATAAAATATTGTGGATCTAATCACTAGAATGGACTTTTTACAGGTAGACTACGTTAACCACTACTAAGCTTCAATTCATTGGTTATTGGTTATTGGTAATGAAAGTTGACCGGGGTGCCTTTCGGCTCAGGGACACTGAGCCTTCGCCATTGTACCCCCATTCCCCCGGTTAAGTGGCCATTCTTCTAGAGCCTTTTAAGTTTTGCTCCAGAAAGGACCTCTTTCCCTCTATAATCCCAGTCTCCTTTACATAGCACGGGAGCCGGTAGGTGCAACGCGAAGCGTGTTATGGGTATAATAAAAACCCACATCGTAGGGAAAAAACCTATACCTGGATGACCAGACCCGTAAGTACGGAGCCTCAATGCATGAACTCCCGTTGGTATCGGTTTTCCCGTCCCTGTGGTACGTTACTTTGAATCGGACTCCCATTTTCCGGCCTCTGTGGGGATCACGCTTCAATCCAGAGAGCGTTTATAGGTCTCCGACCGAGCCGTGGTCCCCCATTCAAAGCCGTGGTAATAGGCACATGAAAAATTATTTTCAGAGGTGCTGGCAGTGGTAATAGATCCCGGGCCCTCAGCGTGAGAGTCCAGCCCGTCGAGCCACCGCGGCTAAGCTTCAATTTAGATAGTATACAAAAACTTTTAATTTTTTTTTAGCAAATTTAAGACATTTATAAGAATTTTGTAGCTGCACCCAGTTATGATAAGTCGTGACTAATCCGGCGTAATACTACGCTGGGTTAGCCACCTTCCATATCCCCGATTACAAGCGGTCTGTGAAAACGAAATAAGAGGCATATTTTGTAGCTTTTTTGTAGGTCAAAGAGGGCACTGTGCTCCCAGACGACACGCAACCTCCGTCATGGCTACTGCTTACTCGCTGTATGCAAAAGGTAGACATTTTATGCTTCAACTGCGCCTAGAAGACAAGGTTTCCGTATTTTGTAACTTTATTGTAGCTCTCACTTAAGGCCAACTCTACTTTGGTAGCTGCCCCTAGTTTCGAGAAACGTAGCAAACCTTTTTTTAAATGATATACCAATGAAAAAAAAGTGCAATATATGTTTTCTTCTATAATCTTTTTATGATCAAATGTAATAAAAAAAAACTCCTAATGATTGGCTGTAAAAAAGATCTCTCGTTCGAGTTACCGTTGTGATATTATATCAGAAAGAAAAAGGAAAAAAAAAATATTTCCAATGTTGAATCTATACGAAACTCTGATTTAAAGTTTGTTTGCAAAAATAAGTTTCACTACTCACATTGTAAAGAAAATGAAGTTTTCTATGAAAACATTTAATGTCTGAAATTTTCACCTCATCGAAGTTCTTCATATAAGTTGTTACACGTTCGACTGAAGTGTAGCCCTAAAAAGGGCTGGTGATTGTATTATATTATTCAAGAAGGCTTTGCAATGTCTTTCCCTCTAAGACAGAGGAGTTCGACAGTCATTCTAAGGATGGATTGGTTCTTAACCTCGCCTGACACGAACGGGGGACCGGTGTCGTGGTCTTCGACTGAGCCTCTGAACAGAGGCCTTGCTCTACACTGGTATGAGCGCAGCGGAAGAAAACTAAATAATCCGCAAATTGCGATAATTTAACAGATACCATACAACGTTCCTGATGTATATGTTAAAGAGAAGCTATGAACACTACTTTGTGGTACACCCTTGGTAACTTTTCTGGGAGCGTAAAATAGCGAAAGTGGGATATGCGAAATATCACCCAAAACGGCTTCAAAACACGTCCAAACTTATTTTTTCGTAATTTGGGTTCGATTTTAGGTAACACTTTTTGCTTTTCAATTTCGGCGTAACCTCAGAACTAGTAGAATAACCCTAGTACCAGGCTTGAAGCACAGAAGCACATCAATGTCACTCAACAAGTGTTCCAGCTAAGCTTTTTTGTTATTAACTCCCCTTAGATTTCATTGCTATATCAACAAATTTTTTGAAGCTAATATTAAGATGTTTCTCAGAGGCAACAACGTAAGCATAAGCTGGTTCTACTGCCGAAGCTATTGCGCAAATTTCCTTTTGGGCATAGCCTTTTTCCTCTTCTTCGATATTTTACTTGGCTTTTTCATTATATCTTTTGTAAAAGCTACAATATTATCATTAACCTTGCTTTTGATATCTTCAGAGGTTTCTTCTTAGTAGTCTGCAGCTCTGTCTTTTCAGAAAGGCTCGGGGTTTATGAGGTAAAGTGTTAACAAGCTTCTTGAGGCTCTGCTGGGAGGGTGTAATGTACCCAGGTGAAGAGCTAAATTTCAAAGGACTAAAATTGTTTACTTGAGGCTTGAAAGATGATTTAACCTATTGCGTAAAACTTTTAGAAGCCTTGTACAGGCTGCAACCAGCGACCCTTTGTTTACATCATCGTTCAGCGTTGAGCCTAGCCTCTGCCCATCTTATTGAGTCAAATTGCTTGAGTTATTATCACTGTTAGACTGTCACATTTTTACACATAAAGAATTGAACCCTATATCCTAACTTATAACCCTGTAATCAAATTTGATAGATTTTTACGACCCCATAACTGTATTTGGTAGACTCTTTCAAACTCACAACTAAATGAGTATGACTCATCCACATCAAACTGTCAACTCCATAACTAAATACTTTACTCTTTGATAGTCGCATAACCAAATTTGTAACACCTTAACAACAACATAACCGAACTCGTAAAAATTTTGTACTTTAAGCATACAATTTTACATTTAAATCGTCAGACTCTTCCACTTCGAGCTTACAATTTTATAGCTGAATGGGTCAGACTCTTCCATCTCAAACTTACAACCCTATTACCCTATTACTGACATATTAAGGTCAGACTCTTATAATTCCATTAACAAATCTGTCTTCTTATCTGAATTCTTACACCTCAAGGTTTCGACTCAATCAAAAAACTCTTAAGACTCCTATAACCCAATAACTAAATTTTTCTGGTTGTAATAACTCAACATCTGAATTATTCAACCTCTTATAGCCTGCGAGGGAGTGAATCCCTCGTAAATTATTTTTCTTACTTGGCAGTGTCAAGTCACCTGGGAAACAGTGAAATAATTAAGTTGTTTTGTTTACTTTTCCCAGGTGATAACCATGCTGCGTTGACTCGCAGCAGCAGCCGACCACGTGGCGACGGTCGCCGTCGGCTGTACGCTGCTGCGGCAGCTTGAACACACGACGGGCGCACGGCACATACACTCACACATGTTCACCGCCCGGGACGGCTCTCCCAACCTAGGGCGTGCACGTACACACACACACACACACGCACGCACACACACACACACATACGCACGCACGCACACACACACACACGCGCACGCACACACACACGCACGCACGCACACACACACACACGCACACGCGCACACACACGCACACGCACACACACACACACACACACACACACACACACACACGCGCGCGCGCGCGCGCGAGTCCCAATTCTCCGTCTGGGAGTCTCCGGCGACAGAGGAGGTGCATGGCGCGTTCGGCAGACATTACCCAACATTGAGGAATACTTCTCTCAAACTGCCGTGCAACGTTTGAAACAACAGCCGACAGTTCGGTCTCGTTTTGACTATAATATATCGCGCTTAGTGCAGCAGTGTTAATACAATTTTTAGTGTATTTATTAATTCATTTTGTTTATTATTATTTTTTTTTTCTTTATGTAAAAAGTGAAACTGGTATAAACAAGAAACAATGGAAGAAGAAGATACGAATGAAGGTAAAAAATAATTTGTTTGTATGCACACATAACATATAACCTGTGAAGGTTATAAAATTTTGTGATCTAATTTTTTGGTTTTCTAATATACTAAAATAATTAACATTAACCTAAAAATCATGATTTGGTTGTATTATTTGCATACTTTGCTTTTTATTGATGGTGAATCATGCTTATTTTTTGTTTGTTTTATTATTTGTTTTATCAACAATGTTTACTCAAATTGACATTAACGTGGGTGTTAAATGCATGTTTTAATTTTAATGTATAGAAAATTGTATTGCTAGTGAAGAAAATGAGTCAATGGATTGTTTGGTAGCTGAAGATAGTAACTCTTCAAATGAGTCAAATGTTATTGCCCGTTGTGATATAGAAGATGATCCAAACCCAACAGATTACACAAGTAACATTCCAAACAATAATTTTTCATTTGGGAATAAACACATAAGCTTCTTTAACATTATTTTGATTTCTAGCTTATTATACAACCAAAAATAGGTTATTTTATTTACTAGATGATGATCCTGCCGGTAGGCTAATTTTAGCCATGTATAAAAAAAAAAAAGGTTAACTGGGCCTTACAGAGATCTGGTTAAGAGAATAGTTGTGTTTGATGCATTTAAAAATAAATTTAATAATCCCTATAATAAGTTTGAGTAAGTTTGTCTAAAATGGTGTAGCCCGCATGTGTTATAGTAACTAATTAAAAAACTTTTTTGAAACATTGAGTTTGAAAGTATTTGTTTGATTTATTAAAAATTTTTTTTTTAAAGTGTCTTCAATATTTATGTATAACTTGAAACTCTATTAAATTTTTTTTCAGGATAACAACTGCAGAATTTCTCTATTACTGCCAACAACTTTCAGAGTTATTTCCAAATGAAGATATAAAAATATATTATGGTATAGCACACAGAAATAATCAAAACGATTCTATCTCTGCTTCTGGTAAATTTTACAACTTCTATAAAACATGTAGAAAGCTTTTCATTGAGTGCGGTTACATAGTAGATGACAGCAGATCAGTTCCAGAAGAGTTGACAGGTAAGAAATGTTTGAAATCTCAGTCCAATGTATAAATTTTATGAATGAAATATTAACTATAATAAAATTTTCAGAAGACTTTTTAGTCCAAAACCCTGACGAAACTAGTGTATCAGGCAATAATATTGAAAGTATCATCTCTAATTGGAGTTCAGATTACAAAAAGAGGTCTGATATTTTCACCAGAAAAGGTGCCGACAGTGAAAAAGTAAAAACTTACTTGGGAAGTTTTATACAATTGTGTCATCCGCTTGGACTGACTTTAGTAAGTAACTTATTAATACTGTTAATATATTGTTTATTGGTTGGTTTTTATTTTTTATTCTTCATTTTTTATCAGTTTTTCAAGCACTTTCTTATAGCAAACATGTTTTTAAAAATAAAAATAATATTTTCAGTTGGAGGTGGACTTTGATAATTTAGTTCAAATACAAGTGAAACTCAACATTATAAGTCAGGAACATGGCAGTACTTTGAAGAATGGTTTTGTTCAAAAGTGGCCTGAAAAAGCTAACAGAATATTAAGTCACTTCATGACAAAATGTTCGAATACATTTTTGAAAAAATTTTTAGCAACTCATGAAGATATCATTAAGACAGGTAATAACTTTTATTTTATTAAACTAATCTGTCATTTATTTTGCAATGACAAAAAAATAAATTTATGTAGTTGTTTTAATTTGCTGTTAAAAGTTCTGAATTGTTATGCTACTATTATATAAACGAAAAAAAAAAGTAAATTAAGATAAATATTATTCTTTGCAATGATGTTTTATGTTGAGTACACAGTTTTTTAATTCAATTTTAGGGGAATTCAATTCTGATATCGCATTGTTTATTTTGCCTACTATTATAAACACAAATAGAAAAGTGACGAGAAAAGTTGCTGTAGATGGTAATGTCCCAAAAGAGGTAAAAGAAAAAATATCGAGAGAGCAGAGAACAAATTCTTTTATACTGGTACTTGAGGTATATTTAAAAAAATTTATTTACATTAATATATTTTAAGTAGTAATATGAATTTTATATGATACATTAAAAAATTTTACTAATATTTTAGGATCCAGATAGCGAACAACTTATTAGTGATCATGAATCATGGCTTCGTGAAATAAATCAGGATATGTACCCGTATATAGTTGCATGTGGCTCTTTTCATAATTTCTCTCAAATTTTTATTGTTTTCAAGGGAGAGCGATATTCTTTTCCAACGTTAGTGACCGCTGTACAGGCACTTTGTAAAAGCTTTTACGCACTGAACAGTAGACCTACCGCGGTAGAAAATATCTTTAGTTTTTTCAATAAAATAATTTTTAAATTAAAAATAGATGAACGAAATTTAACTACTATAAACTCTCTAATAACTGATTTAAATTTATAATATTATTTAAATTTATATAAACGGGTAAATAGAAAAAATAATTTTGTTTTAATAATCTTGATAATTATGTAAAAGTATTTAATTCTTTGTATGTAAAGAAAAATATACGTATGTATAGAAAATTGTGATAAATAATTAAATCTTTTCATCAAATAAGGTTTTAAAATCATTTTAAGTTTTTTACTAAGTTTTGGTAACTATAATTTTATTTTTTTTAAAATGGATAAAAGTTGTATATTCGATTTTTTACTCAAATTTGTCCTGTCACTTTATGCAGAACCGTCTTATCCAAGAAAGGTAGTTCAAGAGTTCATAGATTTTTTAGACTCATTTTAAAAAAATTTTTTTTTAAAATGTCTAAAAGATGACTTACATTCTATATTAAAAGAAAGCAAAATAGATAACAAATTTATAGTTGAAATAGATTTTTGCCTCGATAAGTACTCACAAATATGCCATGACTTTCAAACAGAATCCAAAAGATTTACTATTCTTGACAAAATCGGGTTTTTCTTGCCTGAAGAGTTTTCCATTGGTTCTTGCTATGTAAAAAAACTTATTAATGAAAAGTGCATATATTCTCTTCAAGAATTTTTTGCTGTGCGTATTCCACTAAAAAAATCATTTAAGAAGTTTCTAGAAACAAGAGGTATTTTCAGTTCAATTACAAATTATATGAATTACTTAAAAAATGAAAAATTTTTTATTTCCAATATATTGCAATGTCAATTATGGAAAAAATATTTAAAGAAAAGTATTGATACGATACTTCTACCGTTTTATATTTTTTTTGACGAGTTTGAATGTGGTAATGCGTTAGGTGGTCACGCCGGGAAGAATAAATTCGCCGCAGTTTATGCTGCTATTGCCTGTTTACCAGAGCATATTGCTTCAAAGCTTGATAGCATTATTTTTTCAACTCTGATTCCCGTGCCGGATAAAAAAACATTAGATGTTGATGAAGGCAGTAATGCACAAATTTTTGCTCCTTTAATTGAAGAAATAAACGATTTGCAGCGAAATGGAGTGCTAATCAATGTAGATGGGAAGGACATCAACGTTAAATTTCAACTTGTTAATATTCTCGGCGATAATTTAGGCCTTAATGATCTCCTTGGTTTGGTCGAATCTTTTAATGTTTCTTACTGCTGCAGATTCTGTAAAGCTACGTTGACAGAAATTCAAAGTTTAAGTATTGAAAATCCACTTCTCTTGAGAACAAAGGAAAATTATGAGTTGGATACTCAGCGGCCAGTACCGAGTGAAACAGGAATAAAAGAAAAATGCGTTTTTCATGCCGTTGACGATTACCATTTTCTTGATTCTGCAAGCGTGGATGGATTCCACGATGCAATCGAAGCCTTGGCTGCATTTGATATGCATTTGTTGGTAAAACATTATGTTCTTTCAACTGATTATTTTAGTCTCGACTATTTGAACTTGAAAATTTCCCAATTAGATTTTGGTTCAGAGCAAGGTTATAACAAACCTGCCTCTATTCTCGAAAGTAGATTAAAGGATAGCCAGACTTTAAAAATGTCCGGTGCAGAGACATTAACTTTTACTTTGTTTTTTGGTACAATGGTTGGCCATCGCGTTCCAGAGGATGATGAGCACTGGAAAATATATAAAAAGCTCCGTAAAATACTTGAAATTATATTATCTCCTCGCATTGTTGAGTCTGACGAAGCGCGTTTATCAAACTTAATTGATAAACATCATAAGTTGTACAAGAAACTAGTTGGCGCTTTAACTTTAAAGCAGCACAACTTAATTCATTATCCAAAATTGTTAATGAGAAATGGTCCAATAGTTCGATATTGGACTATGCGTTATGAAGGAAAACACCAAGCATTAAAACAGTGTGTATCATCTTTGAGTGGAACACGCAATTTAAAAATGACGATTGCAACAAAGCAAGCATTAGCTATGTGCCAAATGTTCAATAGGATTGATAAAGATAAACAAATTATTTTAGGCTCGTCAGTTTCAAACGAACGTAACTCTTATCATTCAGTTGAAATTTCCGGAGTAACTTTTAAAATCGGGATGTTTTTTGTGGTTAATGCTCTTGGGTCACAAAAAGAATTCGGGGAATTAAAAAGAATATTAATGTCGACAGAAGGAGTGTTAAAATTTGACTTAAATATTCACAAAGAATTAACTTTTGATAAGCACAACTACGTTTACTTTATAAAAAAATATCCATCAGAAACTAAAACGATTGTACCTTCTGACCTACCTAAATATTCATCTTGTTTTTGTGTTACAGCCGAATTTAATCGAATGATTATTACAAAGTATCGTGTGTAAGTTGAGAAAGAAAGAAAAAATTATATAAAACTACAATGTATTATTTATTTAATCCCTGCAACCATTATTTAAAATACTACAAGAATAAATCCTACCTGTCTTTAGAAATTTAAAATTGAATTATTTAAAAAAAAAAAAAAAAAAAAAAAAAACTAACATTCACATTGATTTTGTTACGTAAACGATTACTAATACGTTTAAAAATTGTATCTGCACTGGTATATTTGTTGAAAAAAACCAAAGGTACAATATAGAATTTTACATTTCAATGCTTTTGGTAAAGTTTTATTTCTTAAATGTTCGTTATAAATTCATAATTGCACAAAAAAATAAAATAAAATAAAAAACAAATATTAATGAGTGACTCCGTTTTTATTTGAGGTGTTACGAACTCTGTTTGATTAATATTTTTTTTTTGAATTCTTGACATTGATACTTATTTTTTTTTTTTTTGGAGTTGAAGATTATATACTAAAATCAAAATATTGAACTTCAAGAATGTTCACAAAGATTCTTTTTTTAATGTTGTGGAATTGCAATTTAAATTTACGAAACTAAAATTCTAATTTAAAATAAACAATTTTTTTGTAGAGAAAAATTAATCATAATTGCAAACTTAATGAATTGATGTAAATTTTGATTTATCCAAAATAAAGTAAATACTGAAAAAAAAAATTTTTTACCGATTCTCAATCAAATCGTATTCTTTATTCATACTCTAAAGATTAGTTCAATTATCGAAAAAACTACAAATACTAGAATTTACTTTTTCACTGTGAATTTCAGACTAACTTATTCATTAAAAAACTTCAATTTTACATTATACTTAAGAAACATCGTATAGAGAATACTTAATCTTTGTCATAATATTCGATACAATAGCATTTAATAACCTCAAAATATACGCAAGACGCGTGAATCATTCCGTATATGAGAAATTTCATGCTCTCGCCGCTGGGGAATATATTGCCCACACAAGATATAAAATCGGTCCCACAGCGTCGAGTTGCAGCGCCCCCCTGTTTTGGAACGGCAGACGCCCAACTTTTTCCCAGTGTAGCGCGGACTACGTGTGCGTATGGGGGTGAGCGAGAGAGAGAGTATGTGCGCGAGGAATAAGTTAACGTGGTGAGTGCCTCGTGTGCATTATTTTTATTCTTTCTTTCGTATGTTCGTGCGTGGTATAGGTGGCGTGGCGATCGTCACCGGAAAGATTGTAGATGGGAGCGTGATTGGGTGGTGTAGCGTGATTGTGTCTGATTGGTGGACATATTACTGTTCCTCGAGTGTGAGTGAGGCTTGGTTAAATTAATTTGTGTTGATTGGCTGAGAGTGTTTAGAGGGAATAGTGAGGAAGGAAGTTGAATCAGAGAGACGCGGGGAGCGTCACTCTGTTCTCAGTAGCCAAGGTGTGAGGTTGTTTTTTTGAGAGTGTGATTTTTTTTTAAGTTTCTCTTTAGTAGACTTTTTCTAAGTTTCTTTTCCTATTTTTCTTTAGTCGAGTTGTGGACATTTTTTTTTTGTTTTTCTTTTATTTACAGCTAGGTAGTAGAAGGAATCAAGAAAACTTGGGTTAGTTTTCTTTATTTGAGAGTTAAAAAAAAACCAGAGAGTGGCCATTTTGGGTATCAGATAAATAAGTGAAAATTTTGGTAAACGTAAGATTTTTGTATTATTTAATAAAATTTTATAAAGCATGTTTTTCCTGGGATTTTAGGATATCGGTATGCTAAATAAAATTTTTTGTTTGTATATTATTGAAGGTGTCTTTATATAAATTCGATCGAGATTTTCTTGGCGCGGCGTCGTTACACGCCATTTTGTAGACTACTTTAAAGTTTTTGTTTATTTCCTTTGTTCTCAAATTAAAATTTATTTTTTTGTAATTTTAGACTTGATTTTTTTGTAGACAAGAATAAAATCAAATTCAACCGAGATTTTTGCAATAATTTATTTCTTCTTCCTCTAGCTCACCGACCAGCCCCGGAGGTTTTCTTTTCGCGGGAACCCTACCCCGGAGTTTAAGGAGTTTTCCCCCGAGAGTTTTTTGTGTGAATTTTTTCTTGTAATGGGAGGGCCCGGGAAACTCCGTTAATTATTTAAGGGAGGCCCTTTTCTTAAGAAATACCCCGTATCAAGCCTCATAACAGAATTTGTTTTACTCCTTCAACCAAATAACCAAATTTGTCAGCTTCTTATAATCCCATAAACGAGTTTGTTGAACTTCTACAACTCTTTAACCAAATTTGTTAGACTCTTATAACCACATGATTAAATGTGTATAATACTTACACATCAACGATTGAACCCTATTGGAAGTAAAAGTGCAGTCATAGAGAAGGAAGCAATATGGCTGCCCATAACTATTTTCAATGCGATCAGCGCGCATGACGACGTAACACTAAATTCAACATGGCCACAGTTGAATAATGTTACACCATAAATTTATCTGTTTGTTCTTTTTCGAACGACGCATAGACTTTCGTCCATGCAGCTGTATCTTGAGTGCATTCTTACGCTGACGCACTATGATAAGATAAAACAGCAATCCCTGCAATGAGAGCGACTAGCATCAGCTAAGACCCTGTGTCCGTCAGATTTGGCTCGACCACCGTACAGTCTCGTCGATCAGTTGTGCTTTTTTGCTGCATTTTTTGTGTAAAGTTATAATAACTAATATTTAATAATTAAAATACTTTAAATAATTAATTGTTAATCGCACGATGATACATGTACGCGTACACATGCAGCGGCGTGCTCCAAACTCACATACGGATGAAAATTTTTTGACTTTAGATTAAAATATCTTGAAAATTAGTTCCGCTTGGGCTAAAGTGTAAGCACGGAAGTTGTTTAGAATTGAATCAACTATAACATACTGAAGTTTGGAAAAAAACTGCGGGCATTTTTGAGGTTATGGCTGATTAAAATGTGAAAAGTACCATCGGTGGGCCACGCTTGTAAATTTTATAAACTTTGAACTCATTTTTCTCAAAATTTAGCCCCGCTTGCCTACCTAAACTTTACGTCATCTTATTATTTATTTCAAGTGGACCATTTTAGTATCAATCACAAAAAACTTGGGCAAAAAGAATTTACTTAAAAACTACCTTAATTGTTATCATGCGTGTGTGACCCTCGAATGCGACGATACACGTATAATATTTTAAATAATGAAAAGGACCCGCGGTGGAGATGCGAGGGTTAATACGCGTGTTACTCTCGATCGCAATGATACGCGTATCGTGCACACAAACGAGCGTATAAAAAAACACGTGTTTACAAAAAGGTTTCCCGCTGGTCCGGAGGGGAACTTTCTTCAGGAAGGTCGGGTAATTTTTTCACAAGATATGTTAATTTAGATAAAATGAAGTTCAAGGTTTTCCGTAAAAGCATCACCGGTGTGGACTTTTTTAAAAAACTTTCCCCCACACATCACTTTTCCGGGGGTACGAGGTGGTCAACCATGGAGCTTCTGGTCAGTTCAAGATCAGCAACCATGGCGAGCAAAGCCATCTCCGAAATTGTGAACAAGTACAACTTCGCGTTGAAACCGATGGTGCAAAATGCCGCTCTGTACGATGGGCATGTAATGCTAGTGTCTTATCTAAGAGGACGTTGTTGTGTCATTGATAAAGAGTACCCTCTGGGTAACTCCGATTTCGGATTCAGTGAAACACGACTGGTTAATAGTGTGGTGAATCGTTTATTGGATCTTTGTTCACCAGAAGATTTTGTGAGTCTTTATGCAGTGCTAAAAACGTCAGAATGATGAGGCTTCTAGGAGCGTACATCTATCAAAACCAACTGCAGGATTTCAAGGTAGTTACCGCAAAAATGGAGTTTCTTAAAAAATCTCTGTAACTTTGCACAGAGTTACTTTTTTGCGTCCTCTACATGTTGGTATTTTTCAAATACCCTCAAGCGGGGCTAAATTTTGAGATATGAAGCTCAGAAAAATATAGCAAGCGATATTAATTTCTGAGATAATGAATTGAAAAGAATGAAAAATGTGTGATTTCACTACGATTTGGCGTTGCGCCGGTGGCGGCGGCGCGTGACGTCGGAGTAGGGGCAACGAGCGTCTATTACTATATTTTAGGTTACCTATACAGGGTGACCCATTTTAAAAGACCCACCCAAACAACTCGCTTGGAAAGGCCCAAATCGAAAAAAATGTAGAGAGCAAAGTTTTATTATTTTTTGGGGCTAATTTGATGGGCCCAAAAATTTGGGCCCGGAGCCTTATTTTGGGCCCCACGGACCCTAAGTCCGTTTTTTTGAATGGGAACCCCTATTTTTGACCTTGGATGCAGAAAGAGCGGGAAGTTTTACGATTTTTAGGTATTTTTTGAAAATTTTTTAGAATCCTCTTGGGCCCGGTAAGCCTAGGTAAGGCCCAATTGTGTTTGGTAGCGTTATTTTCGAGAATAGTGCATTTTTAGTGTACCACATGCAATGGAAAAGTTTCTTGTTTTGAATGTCTAGGACCTAGCATCGAGGACGTAGCAAGATGGATTTCTAGGTCCTACTGGGTCCTATCAATTAAAATAAAACCCGAAAAATATTAGTGGTACAATTAAAAAAGTGGGGGGGGGGATTTTTTTATTGTTTTAAAATGCACAGATCAAGTTTTCGCTCGAAGCTTCAAGCAGTTTACAATTAATTTAAAAATTTCAATTCATTAATTATTTAACAGTTCTTTTGAAAAATAAAAAATTTTGAAAGTCTCAATGTTGTTCGAGGTACTCAATGAACATTTAAAAACTATAATTTTAAAATAGTATCGAAATGTAAAGTTTAGGTTTAAAAAACAGCGATATTTAAATTTGAAGAATAAAAATTGAAAAAGTATTTAATTATTAAGTTTCAGTGTCGAAAACAACGCTATCTACATTTAATGAATACAAATTAAAAAAGTATTAAATTAAAAAGTTTCAGTATCGAAAATAGCGATATTTACATTTGAAGAATAAAAATTAAAATAGTATTTAATTGTAAAGTTTCAGTATCGGAAACAGCGCTATCTACATTAAATGAATACAAATTAGAAAAGTATTAAATTATAAAGTTTCAGTATCGAAGACAGCACAATCTACATTCGAAGAATACATATTTAAAAAAAGAATTAGCTTACGTTCAAACGTCATGGGTTGAAATCGATAAATTTTTTACCTTAATAAAATTTTTAGTGAAAATGCCGGACTACACTCGATCTGAAATAGTGGATATTTTACGTATCTTAGGAGAGTGTGCTAAAAACTATCGTCATGCGGCCCGTTTGTATCAGCAGCGCTATCCGAACAGAAATCAGCATCCAAATCACCGGGTCATAGCGAGAATTGAACAGCGAGAAAGACAAGGACCTCAAAGACCTCGGCAGCGTCGAAGAGTTATAACAATTGAAATGATGACCCTAGGATATTGGTAGTGCTTGCTTTAACTACAGCAAATCCGAATATATCACTTCGTCAAATCCAATTGCAAACGGGTATTCCAAGAGAGACTGCAAGAAGATTGTTGGAAAGACATCATTTTCACCCGTATCACATTACATTGACTCAGCAACTAATGCCACCTGACTTTCAGAGAGGACTACAATTTTGTTTGTGGGTAAGAGAAAGATTGGAAGAAAATCCTAACTTTTTTTATAATGTTATGTTTTCTGATGAGGCTACTTTCCATAATACGGGGGAACTCAATCGCCATAACTGCCACTATTGGTCTCCAGAGAATCCACACTGGAGAAGATCCATCGATCATCAAAATCGATGGAGTTTAACGACATGGTGTGGAATTATCAATGGTCATTTAATAGGGCCATTTTTTTTGACAATCATGTCAATGGGCAAAATTACCTGCAGTTTCTAACAAATGAACTCCCCAACCTTTTAGTCAATGTTGATGAACAGACAAGGGAACACATGTGGTTTCAGCATGACGGTGCACTGGGTCACAGGACTGTTGCCGTTCAACAATTTCTGGCTGAACAATATCCTAATCAATGGATTGGTATTGGGCGTGCCGAATTTGATCACGTTGAATGGCCACCTAGGTCCCCGGATCTAACGAATCCAGACTTTTTTTATGGGGCTACGTTAAAAATGTCGTCTATGCTGAAGCTCCGACTACGAGAGAAAACATGAAGGAGCGAATCAGAAATGCTTGCCAGAACATATCAAGAGAAGTTCTTTTATCAACTGTTCGAAGTTTTGAGCGAAGAATTGATCTCTGCATTGTTAATAACGGAGGAATCTTCGAACACTTGATTCGCTGAACAAAAAATTGCGATTTTTTGATTGCATACAAATAATATTTTTCGGGTCTTATCTTAATTGATAGGACCTAGTGGGACCTGAAAATCCATCTTGCTACGTCCTCGTCGTAGGTCCTGGATATCGAGGTTCTCGATGACTAAACGCAAGCAATGGTATTCAAAATTTGAATAAAACTGATAAATGGGCCCTGTGAGGGTTCAGAAAAAACGAGGTCTCAAAGAATACCTTAAAATCATAAAATTTTCCGTTCTTTAAAAATTCGGGGTCAAAAATAGTATGTGTTCCACTTTTAAAAAACGAAGTTAGGACCCGTAGGGCCTAAAATAAGGCCCCGGGCCCAAATTTTTTGGGCTCATTTGGTTGGAAATTTTTAACCAAGAAACTTTCCTAATGCATATGCTATGCAAAAAATGCGTTATTTTCGAGTTAAGGAGGCTTGGCATCGTAGGGGTCGCATCTAGCGGGGGGCCCTTGCTGGTGCATAACTAAAAATAAGAAAGCATCTCCTGTTTTTACTTATTATGATTAGTAAACAATTCATAAGTATTTTTGAAGAAATCGGTATAAAAATTTTAAGGAAAAACCCGAAACTAGAAAAAAAAATTTTATGTACAGTAATACACCCACCACAAACTAAATTTAGTACGTCCCTGTTATATTCGAAAATTGGCAACGTCGTTCAGAGCGTGTTCTGCTTTTCAACTTAGATCTCGCGTGGGTTTAGTATTATCAGCTAGTTATAAACTAATTTTTACATATAGAATTAAGTTTAATTTATTAAAATTTCGCTGTAAAATGCAAAATGTACAGTATACGTGCAACAATTGGACAAAATAGAGGAAAATTTATTAAAAAAACGTCCAAAATAAATTGCAACAACTTGTTGCTCGCAATAAAAATGGTGTTCGCAAAGCAATTGTGAAAATTGTTGAAACTGTACAAGTAAGTTTTACCTACTAAATATTTACTTCTTAAAAATCAAAATAATATAAAAACTACAATTTGTATGATTTTTTATTTTTAGGAAACAGAAATTTCAAATGCAGCAGGTCACAATTCCGACAAAGGGAAAAAAGATGAGACTATTAAGCAGTTCAAGTATGTTGATCTTGCTGGTAGAAGAATTTTAGATATAAAAAAATTAGCTGAAGAGTTGTGGTGCTCCAATTGTAATAAACCATTATCTCTAAGACATGTACTTGATGAAAATCATGCAGGCATTGTATCCAGGTGGTCTGTTCATTGTCAGTCTTGCAATAGTATTCACAAACTTGCTACTTCAAAGAAGAGTAATAAATACTTTGATGACAATATTAAATTAACTTTTGGTGCCCTTGATGCTGGTTTGGGAGAGAGAAGTCTAAATACTGTATTATCAGCATTAAATACTTTCACAGTGTCTCCTCATTCTTTGAAAGTATATGAAAGACATGTTGGAACCGCAACAGAAAGTCTGGCAAAAAGAACTTGCGAAGAGGCAATTCAAGAAGAAAAGCGTATGACTTTAGAGCATAACAAAAAGTAAGTTAGCATATACTACATACAGAGATGACAAATCCACAATAAAGAATAAATAATTATAAATAAGCTAGATTAAAGTAACATGTACTAAAACTATCATACAAATGTTTAAAATTCTGAAACTAATGATAGTTTTCTGTAGGCT
Organism: Encarsia formosa; assembly: GCA_038277355.1. Lineage (NCBI taxonomy): Eukaryota > Metazoa > Arthropoda > Insecta > Hymenoptera > Aphelinidae > Encarsia > Encarsia formosa. The sequence goes on along the minus strand of CM076185.1, from coordinate 32,762,942 downwards.
GTCAGAATTGAAAGTATAGATTTTATAAGTGAAAAAATGAATCATGTTAATGAAAAATTTTTTGGAAATATATTTACAGCTATATATACATAAGAGTGAAAGAAATTGTTTAAATTGCAGAGCAAAAAATTTTTTTTTAATTATTAGTCTTTTGACAAATTTTTAAACATTATTTTTACAATATTTTTATACACTCATTTTACAATATCATTTTTTAATTTTCATGTATAATATTTATACCTTTTATAGAGTAACAAATTTTTTAATTTTTGTTAATTGAAATTTTTATAAATTTACAATTTTGGTGTGAAAAAAGTATGGGATGATTGTTGAATGAATTTCATGAGAATGATTATTTATAAAACTTTGAATCCATGCAAATAAATACTTACTTTGAATAATACAAGGTTTTGATTTTTTCCTTTCCTTTTTTCACTCCTACCTACCAATAATTCCATTCAGTAAACCTTTGTAAAATATAATTTTTTCAGTATGCAACTACCAGTTGATCAGAACTGTGTTGATTTGGGAGCAGCTTTTGATGCTGCTTGGCCTAAGAAAGGTTGGCAGATGAACAGTCACAGTGGTATTCATCTAAAAATATTGTTACTTATTTTCCAAAGAAAAACTTATTAAAAAGACTTAGAATGAATTTATTTTTGTAGGCCATGGACATCTAAGTGGAAGATTTTCAAAAAAAATTATGGCTTTTGGTACAAGAAATAAATTTTGTAAACAGTGTCTAGTCAATCCAAATAAAAAACACTCTTGCAGAAGAAACCACTTTGGATCTTCAAAAGCTATCGAAGCGGACATAGCAGTTGAATTGATATTAAAAAACAATAGTCTGAATAACGCTGGATGTAGAATAAAAATTCTTATCGGTGATGATGATTCTTCATCAATGTCAGCTCTTAGAAAACTTGCTCCCTATCCAATTGAAAAATGGTCAGATTTAAATCATGCATCTAAAAATTTTAATAATAAATTATTTGAAATAAAAATGAGTGCTGATGTCAGATCATGTTTTTCAAAAATGTTTCCCTTAGTCATACAATTAAATAAGGGTAACACAGATAAAGTAAAGAAAGCACTAGAAAATTTAGTTCCACATGCATTTGGAGACCATGAGAATTGTGATGAAAGCTGCAAGAAAAATTATGACAAAACTTTACCTTATAAGTATTTTAAAGATGGCAACTGTTTATCAGATGAAAAATTAAAAGTTCAACTAACTAAGGCCATTGAGCCATACATTAAAAGTGCTGCACAGCTAGCTCCATGTGGATCCAGTCAAAATAATGAGTCATTTAACAACACCATTTGTGGTAAGCATACAAAGTCTCATTTCTATGGTGGATCTGAGTCTCACTATTTCAGAACCAGTATGTCAGTTTGTCAAAAAAATATTGGATATACTTTCAATTCCGAAGTCAGCAAAGAACTTAAACCATCACCTGGTAGTCACTCACAAATCTACAGGAAAAGAAAAGAAGACATTTTAGAACAAGATAAAATCAGAAAGACAAGCATCAAATTCAAAAGAAGGCGATTGGAGCTAAAAAAAGAAAGGTCTAATAAGACTACGACTGCTGAAAACAGAGAGGGAATATCTTATCAATCTGGAGCTGGATATCTTAACACTTCTGATTTGATAGATCAAGCATTTATAGCAGAGAATGTTGATTACAAGGATTGCGCCATAGTGGTGTTTGACCTGGAAACAACTGGTTTGAGAGAGACTGATGAAGTAGTCCAAATAGCAGCTGTTTGTGAGGGCAAAACATTCAATCAGTATATAATGTCTAAGAAACCTATGAGTCCTGATGCAGTTGATAAAACAAAGATTACCATTGTCAATAATGAGATGTATGCTGATGGTGAAAAAGTCGAGACCTGTCTACCTAGAGATGGATTACTAAAATTTTTATTTTATTTAAAAAGTTTAAATAAACCTTGCATTCTAGTTGCTCATAACTGCTTCAGATTTGATGCCAAAAAAATAATAAATTTCTCAAAATCTGTACAGCTATTTAAGGAGCTGATGTTATTCGTTAAGGGATTCTGTGATACTCTTTATGTTTTTAAATCCTTATTACCTAAGCGACAGAGGAATGAGTATAATCAGCCAGCTCTTGTTGCTGATTTTTTGGATAAGTCCGACCAATTGGATGCACATAATGCTCTCAATGATGTCTTAATGCTGCAAAAACTTATCCAAAACTTAAAGGCTGACAATCCTGCTATTATTAGTCATACCCGTAGTATGGATTATATTGTGGGTGAGAAAGGTAGAACCAAAAAAATAAAAGATAATGAAAATTCTTTATTAAATTTTAAGATAAGTGGTAACATGAAGAAAAAGATTTCAAAGGCTGGAATAAATAAATCTATTTTGGAGAATGCGTACAAAACTGGTGGTCTTGAAGCTTTAGAGATATTGTTAGGTGAAAATATTAATAATAAACCAAGAGTCACTACCAAAAAAGATATCATTCAAATTATTTATAATCAGTTAAAAAGTGAAGAAATCGTAGAAGTAATAAACCAAGTTGATTGTTAAAATTGTATTTCATATTTTAAAGTCTGTGCAGAGAAATTTATTAAAATTTGTTGAGTAAAAATAATATATTTTGTTATTATTGCCACTTTCTTTTGGTTTCCTATAACCTCAAATTTATGTAAATAATTCAATTACGAAAAAGGATGTTAAATTAATTTTATGAAAAAGAAAGTCAAAAAAGAGCAGTATATGAAAAGTCTATATTATTTACAGAATAAAAAATTGATTTAAACATCACAATTAATACATTAATTCAAGAAATTTAAAAAAAATCATAACTATCTTTCAAGTTTTATTTATTACTTATAATATACATGAATTCTTTTGCTAAACTTTACACTTTAACAATCAGTTATCACTCATCACTGCTCAACACTAATTTATTTCGGAGACCAGATAGTAGAGACCGGAGTTGAATATCCGACGTTGCCAGTTTAGGCTTGAGCATGCGCGCAACGCAAATCAGCTGTCGACATCCGCTATGATCGGTATTTTATTACCAAAAATATTAATTTTCTCTAAAGTTAGTCTGACAACCTCTAATTTTTCTTATTTAGAAATGATCTTCGTTTTTTTTTCTTTCAAATGATACCTTACTCGTAACAAACTTATGGATTTTGACAATATGCGGAATTTTTAAACGTTTTTTTCCATAAGAAGTTGTGTTAAAAAAAAAATTTTTTTATTGATTTTTTTCTCGAAAACGAGTCCGACAACCATTGTTGTGTTAAATAGGAAAGTTATTCGTCTTACTTCAAGGAATCTACAGGAATTTTACCGGCTCTTTCTTATGGATTTTGAAAAAACTGCCAAGCCTCCTTAATTCGGGTTAAAAAGAAATGGGGCTTATAAAAGTCTTATGAGCCCTGCAGGGCCTCATGTGGGGCCCAAAAAATTTTTCAAAAAATACCTAAAAATCGTAAAATTTCCCGCTCTTTCCGAATCTGAGGTCAAAAGTAGGGGTTCCTATTTAAAAAAACAGACTTAGGGTCCGTGGGGCCCAAAATAAGGCCCTGGGCCCAAATTTTTTGGACCCATCAAATTAGCCCCAAAAAATAATGAAACTTTGCTCTCTACATTTTTTTCGATTTGGGCCTTTCCAAGCGAGTTATTTGGGTGGGTCTTTTAAAATGGGTCACCCTGTATACATGAGTTGTATTAAGATATTGGAAGATATTGTGATCCATTGCCACCAAATGGAAAGTAAGTAATTTTTTCTTAACTAATCACACATTTTTTTTGTTTTTTTACTAACCATTAATTTTTTTTTATGTTTGCTGAGCAAGGAAGAATGCAGACCGACAGTTAAAGAGCAAGTCAAGGTACGAGAGATTGGCAACAATTCACTCGCAGGACTGCAAAGTGATGTCAGATAAAGCTGACTTAATCCGGGCTTTGCTGGATCATTTTCTTCAAAAAAAAGCGAAAGAGTAGCAGTAGCGAAGTGGAGGAAAGAAACAAAACAAAATGTATAAAAAAAATAGTAAGCTTTTTGTAAAATTACAGACTTTTTTTTTAGAGCGCAAAAAGATTTCTGTCGCAACTGCAGACAGACCGGTGGAGCAGTATGCGATGGTAATAGTTGATGTGCATCGGTCGAACGATGGTAAGATAATAAGTTTAAACTTTTATTTCTCGAAAAAGTATTTTCATTTTTTTTTAATTTTCAGACTACTCTCCGGTGAAAGCAAATGCCGTGGAACTATTTTATTATCTATTTTTGTACCGTCTCAATCAGAGGTAACAAGTCATGGTAAATATAAATTTTTAAACTCATGTATATACTTTTTTATTTCAATTTTATTTATTATATATATTCTCGATTTTTTTGATCACGAGGCAATCCCAAAACCAAAATCCATGACGGGAATAACAGCAGAAATTTTTAAACAGGAGTCAACCGAAAGTAAAGTATACGCTTTTTATTTTTAATTTAATTTATTGTAAATATTGTCGAAATAATAACAGACATTTTTGGGGAGGCTACATCAGAACAGCAGAGCTTGGAGCCAACCATTTGGTGTACCTAAATACTTTTTCAAAAAACTGTACAACTTGTCAAAATGATTTGAAAATGAAATTCAGTCTACATAAATACTTTTTTCATTTCACCACCCACGACCATGACATTAAATTTTTTTTCACACAAAAAAGCTCGGTCACGCTCTCGTTTCTCCTTCGTCGAAGTTAGAGCGCTTTACTCTGCTCTTCCGCGTTAAAAAAAATGTTATTAAAAATTGACCTTCAGCTTTTTAAAAAATCAATAAATTTCTTATTTCTTGATCTAATACATTTTTAATTATACTTTATCGAAAAATTTCACCATCAGCTTTTTAAAAATCAAATTTTTTATTTTTAGATCTTATTCATTTTTTAATTATACTTTATCAAAATTTTAAACTTAAAAGTCAAGTCCCGCAAAAAAGGTAGCCGCAAGAGAACAATATCCTCCCGATCATTACACCTCCCCGCAGAACACCAGGTAACCACCCACGGGCTCCCGCAGCGCGCCCCAGGACCACCAGCACCGGGACCGCACCCCAGCACGCCCCCCACCACCGGGACCGTACCGATGACGTCACTCGTGGTTACCGCCAGCGCCTCGCTAAGCAAAGCCCACTGACTCGCTATAAATGTTTATGACTACTATCATCATTCTTTAAATTTACCAGGTATTTCTTTATTAATGAACCTGGCATGTTAATTCACTTTATTAACCATATAACAGTTAAGTCAATAAATTTGTTAAATCACACTACTCTTAATAGAATAAGGTTCTTAATAGAACCAGAATACTTAATCTAAAATTTTTCTTTACTTTGAAATGAACAAGCCTTGCAATTTACTTATGTTGCAGTTATCTTATCTAAAATTCACGTCATGAATCAGGGTAACCTGAAGAGGTTGGACAGGAAGTTTAAGCGTTTAAGTACGTCTAATTAAGTTATTGTATTGCTTGTAATTTACATTAATGAGAAATGAAATAATGGCATGCCTGGTTGTATGACAAGATTGGTTAGATAGAACTGATCCATTAGTTTAGAATTTTTTTCTTTTTGAATTTGGTTTATATTATAACTTTTAGTAACGCCTCATTTATTGATTATAATGAGTCTTTAATAAGTAAACTCAAGAAATTTAAATATTCAGTCTGTTGTTTATATAGTTATTCATGTGAAATAAAAATTTTTTTTGCTTCAGAATTACGTAAAGAATAGGAATTAATTTGTAGTCTGCAATCAGGAAATAAAAGGCTGCAGTTAAGCCGTAAATAAATTGATATAAATGATATTAAATTTTCATTCAAATACCTGGATTCTACTGTCACGTAGATTGCTTGTTGAGTATCTATATTTTTAGTGTTTGGAGGGGAGTGATCTTGTGTAACGTAATTCTGTGGTGAGCTTTGAACAGAAACATAAACAGAATACCATAATTTATTTTACCTAATTTTTTTTTTGTTCTTCACAGAAGTTGGTATTTATATAGAATTTTTGATCGACCCTTCAATTTCGCGCTGTGACGCTGAGTTTGTACAAATTAAATCACGTTAATATTCAGAGAGTCTGAACCCTCCTGGTCAAAACGGGGAGGTAGTGGGCTTTTTCGTCATTAAATTCAGTAATAAACGCAAAACCGTGAGTGTTAATCGCAAACCCCAGTGTTTAATTTCACGACCTTTTCCGTGCTCCGCAATCCACGATTCAACTTTTACCTATCTACTACAATCGAAAATAAACTTCCTAATAAAAATGAAATCTAGAAAAAAAATATAAACAAAAAAATAGAAGTGATTTAGGGGGGGGGGTAGGGTCTGAGCGGTCAAAAAATGATGATTTTTCGATGATTTATAGTGAAGCTCCTGTTTATTATAATTTAATAAGAATTTATATACATATCATACAACATTCAAAGAACATTCTGTCAAAATTTCAGATCAAAATATTAAAAATTGAGGCAATGGGAGCCAACCAAACAAGGCGCTTCGAAAAAAAGATGAGTTGCGGTGGAGGCTGTAACTCGCGAACGGTTCATCTGAAATCAAAAAATAAAGTAGATTTAGTTAATATATTAGTTTTTCTCGCCCCCTAGTAGGATCAATTTCATTTTTTTTCAATTTTGAAGTTTTGGCGACGTTTTGAAGCCAAAACACTGTTTTTTGGTCACCAAAACCGGCCATTTTATGGCTAAAACTCGGCCAAAAAAAAAAAAAAAAAAAAAAGTAACTCACTAGGGGGCGGGTTTTTTATGCATTAAAGACGTATGTTTAATTCTAGAAAGATCGGTGCAGTAGTTTACAAATGAGAACTTTCACCAACTTTGAAAAATAGTGTTTCGAGAAAAACGCGTTTGAAGTTTTCGGTACGAAAAAAGTGAAGAAAAACTATTTGATTTACAACTTACACTGAATCATCTATTCCAGCTCCATAAAGTAAGTCACCAGCAGCTTCAGCAATGTCCAGGGCATCTTTTTGTCCTTGTCTTCGCCGAATTCTACCTTCTTTGGTTTGAGCGGCGCTTTCGGAGTCGGCTTTCATTATGCGAGTTTCGTCCGCCAGCCTCGCGTACTCATGGGCGCTGCATCCAGTACCAACTCCTGCTGATTGAAGAATCATTAATAAAGCTGTATTTCCTTCATTAAAAGTACATGCAGCTATATTTGCTGCAATCTCTACTATGTTGCAGCCAGCAGACGATGTTTTGGGAGCAATTTTCCAAATAAGTTGATTTAAACTCTCGTTGTTATTTTGCGTAAATCCACCAACGCATCTTTCTGAAAGCTCCTCTTTGCTCAGATCTTCGTATATTGGTTTCATTGCATCCAAAACATCAACTGGTAAGGCCTCGTTAGAGTGAGAAAAGTTTTCTAAGGTGTTCAATGCCACAGCTTTCTGGTATTCGCACCAAGAGTCCGCGCCGCTCGGACAATCGTAGTGCTGCGGATCTTCGTCTGTGGATGAGTTATGGGCGTACGTTGCCCAGATAGCCTTTTTCATTTTATTTACAGCATCTTCTTCTCGACAGTTTCTTCTAATCGCCAAACCGTAGTACACAGTAAACTTGTCGATAAGTGCCCCTGTCAATTTTCCTTGCCCCGACAGCGTTTTACTTTTTGTTGTTTTTCCGACGTTTTTACCGGACTTTATAATTTTTTCTTCAACCGTGTTCTTAACAAGGTCTCGGAGCCTTTTACCCATACGTTTTTGTACGTGGCCAACGCACTCTTTTTTTGTTATTTGGAAGTTGTCTCCGTACGGTTTCAAGTTTACTACTCCGCTGTAAGTCTTGCTATCCCCGTCAGCTGCCTCGACCTGCTCTGCTCGAAGGCCCCAGACTTAAAACTCTGTAACTTTGTGAGTTTTGCTCCAAACCCTTAGAAATTTTAACACAGCATTCTTGAAATGTTTTACTACAAGAAAAAAAAAAAAAAAAATTCGATTTTTCAAAAATTGCCAGACCCCCAAACAAAAATACCCCCCCCCCCCCCTTAAAATATATGTAACAAAAAATCACGAAAATTATAAAGTTTATCTTCAAAGAGTGTTTAAAAATTTTAAAATTAACTTAAAAAAGTAAATTAAAAAAAAAAAAAGAAAAGAAGGATCAAATTTATAGTTTAAGCTACATCAGGCACAAACTTCATTTAAATTTCCCAATTTTTTTTCATTTTCTTTTTTAACTTTATATTGTGCGTTTTCTGGATAAGTTTTTTGGTCATCAACTAGTTTTACTAACTAAATATATTAAATAATCTTCCTCACAATTTTTATGAAAAAAGATGAAAAACCTCGATTTTACACCCTTTTATCCCTTAAATAGAGGGAGAAATTAATACTTACCATAATAATTTAATCTTCTTAACATAGTTTTTCCCGCAAGTATCAACCGAAAAAGTTAAATTAACCTCAATTTAACCCCTTTTCGACCCTTAATATATCAGTTACCCATAATTTTTCAGTTACCTTGATAATGAAACAATATTTTTCAATGATTACAATATCATAGCATTTAAATAAATTTTTATTCACGCAAAACAACAATTTTTGCGCATTTTCCTGCTTCCATGACTTTTGAACGAATTTTATCAATGTCTAATAAATTTTTTTTGGTTAACTGAAATTCAGGGTAGTTGGAGTTCCATTTTGCCAAATGAAATCCACCCATCCTGCACAAACCTTCAAGTTGATGAGCTTTCTCGTTGAGTAGTGCCAGAGTGTCAGCTCCCCCGAAGATATCGTCCACGTACCTGCCAACTTCAATTGAGTCAATGGCAAGTGGATAAGGATGACCTTCGTCCAGAATGAGTTGCAGCAGTAACATGGAGCTGCCCAAGTACCATACGTCACCGCAATTAACTTGATGAGTATTTCCCTGAGTTCGCTGTCGATCCAAATTATCCTTTGTAAGTCCTGATCATCGGGATGAACCAAGATTTGCCTTTACATTTTTGTGATGTCTGTGGCAAACACAAACTGATGAGTTCTGAGCCATGTGAGTACGTCGACGATGTTGAGCAGCAAATTGAGTCCAGCATGCATGATGTCGTTGAGAGAGTAACCAGATGATGTGACAGCAGACCTATTAAACAAAACTCTCAACTTAGTTGTTAAACTTTCCAATCTGAGCACTCCATGATGAGGTAGATAATAAGCTGAAGATGATCTGAGCTCCTCTGCTGGCACAGGAACCATGTTACCCAGTTGAGCATATTCCTCCGTAAAGGCAAAGTACAGCTGCTTGTAATTGTCGTCGCGTTCAAGTTTGTTTATGATTCCTCTCAAACATACCCTTGAGCGAGCCACAGAATCGCCCAAACCAGAAGGATCCATCTTCAGTAGCAATCTGACGATGTAGCGTCCTTGTGGGTCCCTTGAGTGTGTTTTGAAGAAATGTTGTTCACACTCCTCTTCTTCTGGTGTGAGGATTGACTTTGAAAGGCGTGGAGTTTCTTCCAAGTCCCAAAACCTTGTCAGGATCTCCAGAAGTGAGGTGTCGTCATGAACTGTTGCCACATGAAAGGTTTGTCGTAGTGAATGAGTTGCCTGTGAAGAAGGTCCATGTACTAACCACCCAAATATAGACAACTCAGCAATAGGATCATGAGGGGTTCCTTGATGAGGCTTGGCATGATGATGTAGCCATAATGATCTGCGCCCATTATAATGTCTATGTTGCGTGATTGACCAAATTGAGCGTCTGCTAAGTTGAGTTTGCTGAGATGAGGCCAAGTTGATTCATCGCATGGGTGAGACGGCAACGTAGAGGTCAGCTATTTTAATACATGAGCATGGAGTTTGAGCTGAACGTTGCGATGAATGGACTTGAGAGTCACAACTACCTTTGCTTGAGTGAGAGCTGACTTTGATCCACCAATGCCAATGATGGGTACAGATGAGCAAGTCCAAGGAATTTTGAGCATTATTACAATGTCAGATGATATAAATGACAATTCTGAGCCTGGATCGATGATAGAAGTCTTACTGAATGAGAAGCTGACGTTGTGATGAGCAATGCCACCGTAGTAGCCAGAAGTGAGCGTTCCAAAGGTTGAGAAGAATCAATTGTGACTGCGCCTGCTTTCTATTGAGTGGATTTGCTGACCTTGGTTTGAGAAGAAGCTCCAGGACTGGCTCCTGACTCTTGATGTATCATCATATGGTGAGTTTGTCCACATGTCTTGCATCGGATTTGTAGTTGCGATTCCTGGCTGATTGTGAGTGGTTGCCGAGACAATTAAAGCAGAGCACTTGCTCGACAACAAAGAGCCTGCGAGCTGTTGATGAGAGTTCCCTAAAGCCAGGGCAAAACTCGATGTAATGTTAGCCTTCGCAAAAAGAGCAAGGGTACTGAGTTGTCCTTGCAGGTTGAGCTTTCCTGGGCTCAGCAGCGATCTGACCTCCTGCAGCGCCAACATGAGCCTTGGCAGGTTTGATAATGGGTTGAGTTGAGCCCAAATTAGCCTTTCCATTGTGAGATGCACCTTCCACTTGCTCAAGAGCTTAAACCCTGCTCATGAGGAATTGCTCGAGGCTCTCAAAGCTGGGAAATTCCGATGATTTGGCCAGAGATGTTTCCCATTGTTCAACGGAAAGACGGTCCAACAGATTGATGCCTTTAGCTGTCAATAGGCAGTCTCCCAGCTCTTCCCGTGAGACGTGAGTCATCAGTGACTTCCTGATACCAGAGAGAGATGATACCATTGTATTGAGTAAAGCCGAGTTCTTAGGTTGCACCTGAGCCAACCTATTGAGTTTTCCAATTTGTTCTGTTATGAGATATCTCTTGTTTTCATACTGAGACACTAGGGTATCCCAACTCAGCTACAAACTTTCATCGGTCAGCGGGAACGTACTCATCAATGCCCACGACTACCCTGAGAGTGAGCTCCGCAGATAGTGTAACTTTTGTGACTCTCCCAGACTGGTGCTCTTGAGCACCAAATCACAAAAGGTGGCTTTGAAGGCGGGCCAATGGGAGTCATGATGTCATAGACGACATCTTCCATCTTGCTGAGCTGACCTTGAGAAAAATAATCATGATTGATCATTGCAGCTAGGCAGTATGATACTAGGTGTGAGTGGTCCTTGTGGAAGGCATCCATGAGCTGTCTAACTGAGTTTTGCCAAGTAATGATCAGTAGAGCTCCAACAGCGCCATCATGCTGACTGATTTTGTTCCGAATGCTCTCCAACGTCTGCAAGCGCTCCATCTGTGAGCCAATCCAGTCTAAGTAGTCAGCAGATATCGGGTTGCCTCCAGAGTTTGATCGCAATCACCTGGTGCCACTATCTATAACATTAGCATCCCATTATTTCCCTCCACTCCATCTAACTGGATGGTCGGAGTGACTTTAGCGTCTTTCACATTTTCTTTTGAGCTGTCCTGAACTTTTGTAGAATTTTCAGTACGATTTGCAGGTGAGGTACTCCTTGAGCCTGACTTGGAACCAGCGCTCTTTTTGTCATCCTTTGCAGATGGGTCTATGTTGCTTAGAACCTGATAATGAGCTGACCAATGAGTTGCACAATGAGCTGGAGACGAATGATTGAGTCATCTGGAGATTTGAAAAAATGAGCCACTGCCACAGAGAAGAAAAAACCCAGCCACTTACCAGCTATCCGGCTCAAAGGACCAAATGTTCCGGACCGGTCTATTAAATTTATTTTTATTTGCCGAATAAATCTGATGGAGGAGGGTTGTTAAATGAATTGGAGGAAGACGCAGTTGAATAAAAACAGTGATAATTTATTTTAATTTTAACACAGCACTTAATTTCATAAACAACAAAAAATCTTAAATAATCATAAAATTATAAATAGTGAGTTCATACAAAGAGAAAAATAATGAAAGGTGAAAATGTCATAGGTTATGAACTGAGAATTTTCCAAAATTAATTTTCGTGTAAAGAAAATCAATTAACTTGAGAATCAACACTCTAGTCAAAACTCCTTACAGATTTGATTATATTAATTCAAAACGTAAACACGTGTTAGCTAGAATAGAAATGAGGTAAGCAAACCACTGAGTGCGGCCTTGAATAAAGAGAGAAAGAGAGAGAGATTTGATTTGATTTGATAGATTTATTCACAGTTCATTTTGTTGTACAAAAACATTTAAGTTAAACAATAGCAAACATAGATATTACAATAAATAGAAAAAGAAAAAATAAATAAATTACATAAAGAATTAACAAAAATAATAATAACAATAATAAAATAATAATAAGTAACATGAGAAAATAACAGTTGAATAGATTGATCTGAAACAGTCTTACTGATAGTAAAAAATTGCACTTCAGCACTAACTGGTAGCTGATGAGATTCAGAGAGAGAGAGAGAGAGAGAGAGATTTGATTTTGATTTTGATTTTGATGATTTTATTAATTGTACATTATGTTGTACAAAATACATAAGGTGAAAAAGTTATACATAAAATTAAAATTACAAAATAAAATAAAATAAAATAAAATAAAATAAATAAAATAAAGGTATATAAAAGGTATGTAAATATAGATAGATAATATAAAATAACAATAACAGTAATAAACAATAATCATAATAATAATAGCATTAGTAACAGTAAGATGAATGTGCAACAGGTACACAATTTAACAACGGCGTACCAGACTCAGTCTTCTCCCTCAGCAGTAAAGATATGTGTTTTGACGAGATGTTTGAAACTGGACAGGGATGATGATTGGCGTATATGAGGGGGTAGTGTGTTCCATGAGTAAGTAGCCAGTATATGAAAAGATCGTTTCAGACAGTCCGTACGAGCAAAGGGGACAATCAACGAATCAAGTGCATGCGGGTTCGCCATTCTCAAGGGACGTGAGCTGAGCTTCGCAACAAACAAATTCGCCAAATAGGAGGGAGTACCTGTGAGAAGGATTCTATAGAGCAAGCAGGCAGCAAAATAATCCCTGCGGCCCGCTACTCAAAGCCAGCCAAGCTCACGTCGGTAGGGTGTAACGTGATCACTCTTTCTAATCCCAAAGATGTACCTGATCCCACGATTGAGAAAACGCTGTAGTATGAGATCCTGCCCACCCAAGATATTACAGTACACCAGTGAACAATAGTCAATAATAGGAAAAAGCAAGGTCTGCACGAGGTGTTTACGCAGTTCAGAGGTGGTGCTGCGTCTGAAATGGTTAAGACGGTACAAAAGAGAGTTGGCTCTACGACAAACATACCGAACATGGTCTTTCCAGTTCAGCTTAGAGTCCAGCACCACCCCCAAACTACGCGCAGAGGGGACAAACGGGACTGTGCAGCCACCAAACCGCAGGTCTCGAATACCCAAATCGTTAAAGGCATTGACATAGAACGGGGTCCCAAAAATCATTGCCTTGGTCTTACCAGCATTCAACACCAGCTGATTAGTGGCAGCCCAGTCAGCAATGTGTTCAGCACCCCGGCTCAGTCTTCCAAGAGTGGCATGAATGTCCTCAAGTCGGCCCCGCATGTAAATCTGCAGGTCATCCACATAAATCACATGAAAGACAATAGGGCCAAGGCCTAAAGCTATGTCAACAACAAACAGAAGGAAGAGCAGAGGACCCAACACGGAGCCCTGGGGCACGCCCTTATTAAGGGGGCGGAAAGAAGTAAAACTGCCGTCCTCTGCCCTTACTGCTTGCGAGTGGCCAACCAGATAAGAGGCAACCCATCTCAAAACCCCATGCGAAAAACCTAAGGACTGTAGCTTCCTGAGCAACGTTACGTGCGAGACCGAATCGAAGGCTTTACTAAAATCAAAAAGCAACAGCGCGGTCATTTGTCTTCTGTTCATACCCACCCGAATGTCGTCCGTGAGTTTCAATAGGGCTGTCTGTGTGCTATGTCCTGCTCTGAAGCCCGCCTGATAATCGTCCACCAAACCCTGTGATTCAATAAAGGCAGTAATCTGGTCATGGACCAGTCTCTCAAGGATCTTCGACATAAAACTGAGCAGGGAGATAGGACGAAAATCATTCAGACAAGACGGAGAGGGTGTCTTATTGAGAGGGATCACTATTGACTTCTTCCACTGCTCAGGAAAGGTCGATGTGGATAGGGAAGTATTAAAAATATTGCAGATGAAAGGACCAATGGAAGGAAAGGCTGACTGAATAAAGCTCTGCGGTAGGGAGTCAATGCCCACCGCCTGGGATGTCGACTGGCACATAACGCGTGCTATCTCGCCCACCGTCACATCCACAAACGCAAAGCCACCATGATCTGTCTCTTTTTCCAAGTTATTCAGAAAAAGAGAGAGATCTGGTGCCATATTATCAAAAGAGACAGAGGCAAAGTGAGCATTGAAATCCTCCACCGAGAAGCTACCCAGATTGGAGTCTGCTTTGGAAGAGATACCAAGATGCCTTAGTTCCTTCCAGAGCTGTTGAGGATCAGTGATGTTCCTAAGCCTTTGCCAATAGAAGTCGAGTCTCGCAGACTCAATCCTCTCATGTGCAAGATCACGCGCTTGCCTGTATAAAAGTAGTTCAATATCGAGTCTGGAGCGTCGGTAACGTCTGTAGAGTCTGTCTCTTTCAGTCAATAGGTCACGGTGGTATGCAGTAAACCACGGATGACGATTCTTTCTTTGTTTGAGGGTTTTCAGAGGAGCAAAAATATCAAGAGCAGCGTTGAGGTTAGAGTACAAGCAACCCACCCTCTCACTAAGCGACTGCGTTTCATCCGTGAATACTGACCAATCACACCCTAGCAAAAATTGATTCAAAGCTCTAGCATCAACAGATTTGAAGTCCCTGAAAGTAAAGTCATTCGTCAAAACTTGGGGGGTTTGAATGTCAAGGGTGACTGTCATCAGGTCATGTCCCGCAATCAAAGGTGTCTCTGTCTTCCAGTAGCTAGTCACAGTGTCCAGTGCGTCAACGAGAACCAGGTCAAGCCAAGTATCCGAGTGGGAGGTGTGATGTGTAGACCCAAATGGGACCGAAAACAGAGAATTCTCATCAATAAAATCACGCACAAAAATCGCATCAGGTGAGTCCGAGAGCTGGTCTGCATTAAAATCACCAAGGATGACCTTAGTGCCATAATCATGCATATTATCACGCAGGTCGGACACAAAGTCAGACCCGAGGACAAATGGGGCATGCGGGGGCCTATACACCACACCTACAAATATGGGGTCAGTGCCTCCAAGAGAGACCTCAGCTAGAAGATACTCAGGATGACCAGGCCTACCGTTCCACTCAGTGGAAGACGAGCAGAGGTGTTTAACTGACAGAGATTGATGAACATAAAGCGCCACCCCGCCCCCCTGGTTATTACGGTCATGCCTTAGAAGAGTATAACCCTCCAAAGCAACAAGCGCATCCTCAATCGAAGGACCCAAATGGGATTCAGTAACAGCGATCACGTGTATCATGGGCTGTGATAAAAGAAACAGCCTAACCTGCTCGATATGTCCCTTAAGGGAGTTAGCATTGAAATGGCAGACACGCAGCATCATGCCCTTGCCACGCACGGATCTCTGGTGTAAAGAGTGTGTAGGAGGCTGGGAGAATGATTGAGAATGAGATGAAGAAGAACTAAAGAGTAGCGGTTTGAAATAGGATGTAGTAGAGGAAGAAGTAGTTACATGTGAGGTGAGAGATGAAAGATGCATACTGTGAAGAAGACTGAAGTGATAATATGAAAATGTAATATTACCGCGTGAGAGAAGATGTGTCAGCATACCTGTTATTACAAAAAACGATTCAAATCTTCAATGCTGGAGATGAGTGTAGGGGTGTCTCCCTTCTTCCTGCGAACGTAGATTCGGCCACTGCGGATGAAGCTGATGAATCCAGAGTCAGATTGTCTCGCCTTCTCACGTACAGCACGATGCAAATCAAAAACTTCCTTAGGAAGGAATTCATTCAGGTTCAGCAGTCCAGGCAAGATTGAGTTGGGATCAATCTCAGGGGGTAAATTCGATGACAATGCAGAGGTGTGCAGCTTACCCAACTTAATTTTGCTCTGGATAATTTCTAGCATGAGTGCTCTGGAGTGAAGTGTAACTAGAATCGATGGTGGGCGACTTTGCTGAAGATTCGTAGGCGAGGTTGTGGTTGGAGGTTGAGTTGAGGACGTTGCAGCGTTTGAAGTGGAAGTTGACGTTGCTGACCTTGTGGTGGCCTTGCTGATGAGCATCCTTGCACCCACTATATCACGGGCTTCAGTATCCGGACGCAGAGTCTTGAGTACTGAGAGAACAAGTGATTTCACGCTGGCACCAGGAGGAGTAGCAAGACCTCCAATTACCTGCTCCGAGGAATTTGTAGCACGTGTCGTCGCGTTCAGTCGAGCAAGATCAGAGCTGAGAGCGGCATTCTTTTTCTCAATTTGTTGAATTTTATTTAACAGCTCAGTATCACAGTGGAGGGTGGCAGACAGTTCCGGATTTTCAAACTTCTCCTTCAGCTCAGCCAGTTCACCTTTTATATCTTCCAGCTGGTCCTCAATCGAAGCGCTCCTTGAAGGAAGTCTTCAGGTTTCCAAGCTCATTCAGGATACTTCTCAAAAGTGCCTCATTATCTACTGGCTCAACATTCTCCGAAGTTACGGCATTCGAGGTTTTAGATGAACCAGATGAGGCTGAGTTTGTGCGCAGACGAGTGTTCGGTGCGTCGTTCAACCTAGTCCTGTCAGGCGCGGCCTGGGTGATGCAGAACGTGCAGGCTTTCGCTTGCTTACCATGCAGCATAACAGTTGCTAATTTAGCACACTGCGAATGGTAGAGCTTGCTGCAATTGTCGCAACAGTGTAGTTTCGCATTTGTACGCACGGGCCCGTGACAAGAGCCGCAGAGAGGAGCATCTTTCCCGTTCATGACTGAAGTTTTAAGTATCACTGGCTACTCTTAACCTCTCAAGCACGCAGTACTGCACAAAGAGCTAGCGAGATGACGGACAAGAAGTACTAGTCAACCTGTGGTCAGGCCACAGGTAAGTAAAAAGGCCAAGAATTGGTCAGACCACTGTGTGGTATAGACCACCTAAAGAGGCTAGCAAGTAGTAGAAGACTATGAATAGTCAGGCCGTAAAACCGCAGACAAGGGGTGACAGTTGCCAAAACAGTCAACCAGTGTAAGGTTATAGTACACCGTACAGGCTCCAAGGTATGCCGGGTTGCCAGGTATCAATTGCGCAGCCTATCTATAATTCAAAAATTCGCGCGGATTTGCTATGGCTATGAGCGCACTATTGTAGATAGAACTTAAGGCACTTTGCGCGGCTAAACACTGATGCCGCCAAAATTTTGCACTAACCTCACTTTGCACTGGTGTAATTTAATAAGTTTTTTCAAAGTTAAATTACTATGAGCAACACCACAGTAAACAAAAGTCAATCAATCCACTTAAAGTAGCACGAGAACCGCTACTCTAGAAAAAAATCTCTCAGTGTACACGGGAACGAGACTCAAACACTAGGAAAAAACCGAGCGAGAGAGAGAGAGAGAGAGAGATTTTGATTTTGATTTGATTTTTATGTGTTTATTAAATGTACATCATGTTGTACAAAATACATAAGATTATAATAAAATAAAGTTCTACATTAGAATATAATTTCGATATAAAATAAAATATAATAAAATAAAATAGAACAGAATAACAATAATATAATAATAAATAATAATAATAAAAGTAATAAAACGAATATAATGGTATACAACAGTAATCAAGTAACATGGGTAACATTATCAGTCTCATCAGTATTCACTCCACGAAATCACAAACTAACATTTTTTACTGATCCAGAGTTCAACAGTGTAGAAACAAACTTAATCTTCTCCCTTGGTATTAAAGATGTATGATTTGATAAGGTGTTTGAATGTAGTGAGGGATGTTGATTGGAGAATATATGGGGGTATGGTATTCCAGGAGTAAGTAGCTAACACATGAAAGGATCGCTCCAGAGACTTAGTGCGGAAAGAGGGGACAAGGGACAATCAAGGCATCAAGTGCATGTGGATTAGCCAATCTTATGGGACGTGAGCTGAGCTTTTCGACAAAAAAATTCGCGAGTGAACGGTTTTTAAGACCGAAAGTACCAGGGTTTTAAGGTTGGCACCAGCTGCTGCATTCAAGCCACCAATCACAACATCCATTGAGGGGGAGGTTGGCGGTCTGGAGGTAGTGACTTGCAAGAGGCGCGTTGTCAGCTCAGCGTTTTTCTACTCCAGGCCGAGGACTTTTTCCAGAAGCTCAGGGTTGTTATTTTGGGCTGACTCAGGAGGCGCAGTTTCGAGTCTCTGCTTGATTTCCGCCAGTTCACGTTTGACTTCAGCCAGTTCAACCTCAGTATTATCAACACGAGCAACAAGCCCAGGAATGGTATCAAGTCCAAGCAACTTAGTATCAGTGCCATCAAAACGTCCATTGACAGAGGACTTGAGGTCCCTCATCTCCTTTAAGAGTAGCTGGAGAGTACTTTCGGTGGTGGCAGGAGGTTGTTCAGTCATGGCGGATGACGTAGAAGCTGACGTATGTGTCGATGCACTTGTTGTTGTAGTTGGCGGTAGCGATGGCACAAGGGTAACCAGGTCAATCTTGGACGCGCATGACTGACAGACCTTTGAGGGCACATCTCTTACATTGATCATAAAAAACTTGGTACACTGTGTATGAAAAAGTTCCTTGCATTCAGATCAAGGATGAATAAGATTTCTAGGACGTTTGGGACCTTTGCAGTGTGAACAGATGTCATCTCCCATCATCATAGTAACAGCACAGGTAGAGAAGCCAATCAGGTAAAAATAATTATAAAAACTAGATCCAAGACAAGCAAGTAGTGTAGCTTGGATTCAGTACTAGGATTCAAATTTTCGTGGCATAACAGATGAGTAGAATGTATGAGTTAAGGTCAGACACTACTCGGTCGGTAACAGCGAGAGTGATGCCACCTGGTGGCAAAAAATCGACTCACTGGTCGTGCGACGTTACCATGGGCGTGTGATCTAGCAAACCTCAAAAATTTGCACCAAAAAAATGAGCACGCAGATCAATCAAATAAACAAACTGCACCACCGCACAATAGTCTTTATAAAAACAAAGAGTTCTGTCGAAACAATGCACCAATGTATGATAACGGATAAGGTTGAAAACTTTGGCAGGGTTAAGAACGCCAACTGCACCACGAGCAGACACTTTTCCGCCTCAGAGCCGAAGAGAGAGTCAGAGAGAGAGAGATGACCAAGAGAAATTCAAGTAGCAGCAGAGGATGGCCTTGAGAGAAAGAGAAGAGAAAGTGGCCGCGTGCATAAAACACATGCACAAAACAAAAAGAGTTTACAGTAAATTAATTACTGCACGTAAACAAGATTGAGTGGTTCAAGTGAATTATTGTTACTTGAACAAAAATACCTGGAGATGTCCTTTGAAATGTTTGAAGAGAGTATCCTGAAGAAGAGCTTGTGATCCACCAGAGAAGAGTTGCCAGTGAACCGCGCCGACTAGCACGGTAAGGAGTGACTGTAATATTACTGATTGCAGTCACGACGATGAGCTTGACCACACTTGTTATACTAGGAGCACTCCAAAAAAAAACACAGTAAATGAGTCTAAATCCAAGATTTCACAGTAAACTTGAAATTAACAAGAAACTGAATAGAACAATAACTTAAAGTTGACAGAAAATTATCTGCTGCAAGCTGAGAGAGCGCCAAAACGAGAAGTGAACAAAGAGCAGCTTGCCCGGCGGTGTCAACGACAGCAGCAGCGCCAGACCCTAAGCTGCGCAGACGGCGGCGCGAGAGCACCAGCATCATGTAGTTCTGCGTGGTCCAAGAGATGGCGCCACGCAGTCCACAAACTATTGATTTTTTGCTCGACGATGTGTACGGAGTGAAATTATTGTTCGCTCCGCAACAGGAGTTGTCAGCATTGTCTAAAGGAAGTCCTCGAGAAATAGAGAGAATTGAAAAAACTGGAATCTAATTTTACTGACTCGTCTATATGAGCCAAACTGTATAGTTTGAAAATGAGACCAAAAGATAGAATAAATCAGTTTTTTAACAAATTTAATGCGAAGTCAAAGGAGTCATTTTAACAAAAATAAAAGATTCAGTAAAACTAAAAATTAAAATGAAAAAAAAGGCTCCGTAGTACTCAAGCAACTACTTTGATCTATCTTTTAAGCCCAATCCTATCAAAATCAGATCAAAATTAACGTCATAATATAGAAAAACCTTCCTCAAAATTTACTATATCTTACAATATTACGTGGTTACTTTTTTCACTTTTCACCCACTTTCTTCCAACCCCGCCCACCCTAGTTCTTTAGTTTGTAATCGTAAAACAGCTCAATTTTTCTGAATTTTTTTCGCCCATTCCCTTCTTACCTTCTTTCCTCCTTTGTTCCCTCCTTTTTCCCCACTCCGACACCGTTGTTGCCTGTGATACTCTTAATTCCTTTGAAGTCACGCATTTTTCATTGTTTATGATTTGTTATCTCGAAAGTTAATACCACTTGCTATATTTTCTCATGATTTATTACCAGAAAACGCGTTTTTAAAAATTTTTTTAAGAATATTGAATATAGAATTCAAGAATAACCTTTAAATTTATGCCAATTTTTACGCTCGGCTCAGCAGTGTCATGTAATAAGTTGAAATTTTTGAGCTTAATATTTCAAAAATTAGTTTCTCTTGGAGGTATATTTAAAATACCAACGTGTAGAGGACTTAAAAAACTAATTTTTGCCGAGTTAGAAAACTTTTTTAAGAAACACGAGAACTATAGGAAACCTCCTTAAATAAATACAAGATCCTTTAATAATAGCGATGAAAAAGAACGCATCGATGTACTGGATCCATACTATATCCAGCCATATTTAGGACGAACGAACCATAGACATGTTAAAGCAATACGAGATCTAATAACACTTGAGAATACAACGCATCCATATATTCAATCAATACTAGATTCAGCCACGTCTCAAAAATTTAATTTTAAAAACAAATAAGTAAAATATTAACTCAGTAGTATAAATATATTTGAATAAAATTTCATTTTATGTTTCAGTCAACAATTTCTTTTGAACCAGGCTCGGAAAAACAACGAGATGTAGATTTATCAATGATTCCTTCCTAGATTTATCAAGATTAATTCACGTGGTCGTTGAAACAGAGGATATGGTGGTCAATAAAATATTGTCAGATTTAATGAACTCAGTGGCTTTAAACTATAACAAGATACTAAAAATCCTCTATTATATTAAGAAGTTTATTTTCGTCGTCATCGTCGACTTCCTTTTTCAAAAAAAGTGACTTAGACGTCTCAGATCAATTAGAAATTGGGTACTCGGGGGTTTTCAGGGCTGCTGATCACGTATCCAACATTCATTTAAAAATGATTGGGGGGCATTTCTCCGACGCCAATTCTCTGACGGACATTTCTCTAACTCCATTTCTCTGACAAAAATAAATCCGACGTACCATTTCTCCGACAAAAATAAATCCGACGTACCATTTCTCCATAAAAAAAAATTCGGACAGGTGTTTCTCCGACAATAAAAAATTATAAGCGGTTACTATGGCCAATGTTTATATCTTCAACCACTTGTTTGTTTTGAACGAACTGGTGGTTTCTACGGCCATTGTTTATATTTTTTATCTCGCAGCACCTTTCAAAATTTATCGCGTTTCAAAATTTAAAGTTTTCGTGTTAAATTATAAATTATCAGTTTTATGTCATCAATACTGTGAATTTACTGTTAAATTTTGTTGTCAAAGGAAACAGTGTAAAATTATGAGTGCTGAAATTGTGGACAACAAATTAATCATCTTTGGTTATACTTATTATCGTGGCGCGGAATTGGGCGGTTTTTCTCAAGGTAATAAGATAGTAGCAGAATAGCAAGTTTAAAGTGTAACCGATGTAACCCAACCCTTCGACATAGGTGTTTTGTGTCAACTTCCGTCACGTGAAAGTTTAACGAAATTAGTAAGAAGCACAAAGACCAAAAACCTACCCCCTAACCCCACTTCTCTTTCGGATGTCGGTGTGCCACCGGAACGGTTCCAACGTACGCTTGCGGATGAGAAATTACTGATTTTTGATTCAGGAGTTTCTGATTCTGAGAGGGTTCTAGTATTCGCCACGCAATGGAACCTGCAACAACTTAACAAAAGTAGAGTATGGTTTTTTGATGGGACGTTCAAAGTAAGTGCATACCAAACAAAAATATAAATTATCATAATATCAAAAACGTAAATATTAGTTATCACCTACAATCTTTACGCAAGTGTTTAGATTGCGTTCTTGGGTTTTCGCGAGCGACGAAGAGACATGGCAGATGAAGAAATAGTTCCTATACCGTTCGTTTACGCTTTATTGTCATCGAAAGCTGAAGCGCAGTATACTGAAGTAATGAAAGCAGTCAAAGCAGCGGTGGAGGAGTATCGCATCCCCAATTTCGGACCACAGAAAATCATGACGGACTTGGAAAACGGAATAATTAATGCATCCTTTAACACTTTTCCCGATTCTACTTTAAAATGGCGCCTGAAACGAGTAGTTGGGTCATACGAGGATTACGTTGAAGAAGGAACGGAGCTGGAATATTTAAAAAATTTGGCGCAGAACATATATTTGTAAAATTTATAGTTTCAAAAAAAAAAAAAAAAATTTAGAAATTTTGTCGGAATGTAGGGTTATCGGAGAAATGTCCGTCAGAGAATCGGCATCGGAGAAATGTCCAGGAGCCTTTTTAAATTTGACCTATAAAAAGTCTACTTATTCAAGGTTGCAATTTCTTTTTTCTCAGGCTCTTTTCAAACTTTGACGTCTATAATTAATTAGAAATTGAGTATTCGGGGGTTTATGGGGTTGCTGATTACGAAACTGACCTTTATTCTTTGATTTGGCCTATGTAAGGGCTACTTACTTAAGGTAAAAATTTATTTTCAATAGCTTTTTTTTGAAACTTCGTATTTGGAAGTTTTTAAGGTTGCTAATCTGACCTATATCGTTGTTTTGAATTTGGCTAGGCAGGTTACAGAAAGAATCAGCAAGGGTGGTAATTCAGGAGACATACGAACGTGCACAATATTATTGAAAGTATATGTAGTAGGTAGGCTGTAAGTACGAGTTAATGCACGGGCTTTCCCAGTAAGTCTGTGAACAGATTCCAAGGTTAAAACTTCCATGTATGCAGGAGTGTGGGATGCATTTTCAAAGATATCGGAAAGTTTTTTCTCGCGTAAAGCTCGTTTATGACGCATGACTTCGTTTCGTGCAATAGGACCTGAGAATGAGGCAACAATTGAGTCAAACTAAACGCGGTTTCCCGAGGTGCTGGAGCGCGATGGATGGTTTTTGGGAGCGACCCAGATCCGTGTGGCAACAATGCGGGTTATTGAGTTGGGACTACCGATAAAGCGAAGGATAGTGGAGACAATGTCCTTCTCATCCTTTTTGGAATTAATCTGACCAGCCGGTATGCCTTTGAAACGAATCTCTCAAGGGTTGGACTGAGTTGCAAGATGCATGAGTGTTGCAGTTTCATTTTCAACCGCATCCAAACGCGCGCTGACGTGGGCATCCTGTCTATCAAATCTATGCCTTGACTTTTGTTTCAGTACTGTAGGTTGCTAGCATGTTAGGAGTACAATGGTGTGTTGCTCTTTGGAGGCGACATTTCAATAACTTTATTACAAACTTGTAAGCGGTTCACTTATTATAAGCACAAAAATGCTACGACGCTACGCAGCAGCGTCGCTGCGCAGCGCGTGTGTATTCCTAGCCTCGTAACCAGCAGAGCTTCGATAAACACATCTATCACGCGCGGAACACTTTGAACCTAAAGTATTCATTTTATGATTTGTTTATTCTAGTTTGACAGAGAGATGAGTTAAGCATTATTTTTGTAAAAGTTAGGGTAATTAAGATAATAATTTAAATAGTTTTTTTACGGGGCTATTTCTCATTTCTAAATATTTAAAATATCAGCTGTATCTTGGAAGCGGAAGACCGTACAGGGTTCTGGTTGGTCGCAAAATTTTTGTTTTTTCATAAAAAAAATTTAACAATTTCTTAATATGCACAAAAATTTAGCTTAGAAAAAGCTATGGTCGTTTGAAGATACCTGAAAATGAGCAAAATAGCAATATCTGTGTAGGACTGAATTATAAAAATAACCAAACTATGTTGTCAAAATATTTTTACAAAAAAGAACTTATTTTGAACAAAATTTTGCCCTAAACTAGAGGTTTCTATCTCATTTTGATCAAAAGTTAGAATTTTTCGAAAAATACCTTTAAATTGCTTAAAATAGCTTAAAAAGACGCCATTTTTCAATCTTTGAAAAGATCTAGCACCAAGCAGAAATAAGATAGAGACCTCTAGTTTGCAACAAAAGTCTTCTATTAAACAGTACTTTTGAAAAAAAAAATTGCAATAAAATCCGTGAACCTCATGCGGGCTGATTTGCCAAAAAGTATTGTTTTGACTCATATATATATATATATATATATATGTGTGTATGTATATGTATGTGTGTGTGTGTGTGTGTGTGTGTGCGTGTTTGTGTTTGTTTGTGTATGTGTGTGTGTGTGTGTGTGTATGTATGAATGCATATAGATTGATAGATTGATAGATGTTTTTTATACATAAGTATTTTTTCCTACTTTCTTCAGACATTTTAATAGATAAGATTAGAATTGACATTGAAATCAATGTGGCTCACATCGTCAATTGCGTCGCTCTTTTTAATGGGAACTTGAAGAACAATAAAAGTTACTGATTTTTCATAAAATAGGAAAACCAAAAAATTTAATCTTTTTTTTGCTCGAAAAAATTTGGTTTTTTTATTTTTAAATTTTCTAACCTTAACAAATGCTAGCCTTCCGATGCACTGCAAGCGTGCATAGGGGATAACAATAATATTAACCTTAAAACTCACTTTTCGAAAATTTTAAAACTTCTCCACCAATCAGCTCACAAATAAAAATCTTACGTTTACGCAAGATGGTGATAGCTCTCTTGAATAATGGGACTTAAGAAACTATTTTTCACTCAACTTTGTTAAAATTTGAAAGTAAATTCTAATTTGTCACCTGTGGGTATCGATTTATGCCATTATGTGGATGAGAGTATGGTTGATAATTTCTACTAGCAGTTGGGTAGATATTTCTCATCATGGCTCCTTGACACGTTGGAATAGGTGCGAGAGCTTTTTGTAACTGTTTTTCTTGTTTCCGATACTTTGCTCTTCTATTTTGAAACCAAACCTGAAAATGTAGGAAAGCTTTTTTATTTTTAATAACGTAATTAATAAGTAATAATTAACTTGGTTATGAGCAGAAGGATTTATAATTTATTTTAATTATAAAAAACTAAATTAATAGCTCATAGACTCATTATTAACTTGGGCGGCCTGCAGTGGCAAATGAGGTAAAGCTATATCAAAACAAAGTTTTTAGCAATAATAATATTGTCACGAGTAATTTACCTCGTGACAACCGAGGTGATCAGCAACAATATGCGCGATATAAATATTCGTTCGCAATTTTCACGATAGAAGTAGTGCAAGAAGTTTTGCGACACGCCAGCCTTAGTGATCACCAAAAAGACGAAGATTGATAGTTGCTCTAGTGGTCATTCGGGCAAGACTGGTTGATCCCACGTGCAGCGGCGTCAACTACACGGAAAAAAAAGTTTAGCCAAAATTACTCGGGAACTCTGCCGTTTTAGCAGAGGTGATCTTAATTTTTACTCGACTTTACTAACCTCTGCTGTTTTGGCAAAGGTGTCTTAACTCTCCGTAAGAAAACTTAAAATATTTTGAGGTTTATGTTACTTGCTAACTTAAAAGTTCAATTAAAATTATAAGATTTTACTCAAAATTATTCATGATTACCGAGCACGGGGATATTTTACTTTACAAGCAATACGGTACACAGTGCACTGAGCACGGGGACACTTTACTTTACATGTCATTCGGTACACGGTGCACCGAGCACGGCACACTTTACTTTACGTGTAATTCGGTATACGCCTCATTGCAAGTATCTGCGATGAGTTCCTCGATTTTTACAGTGAAATCCTCGCTGAAATCCTCAAGCGAAATTTTGAAAAATTTTTCTTTGTAGTTGCTCCTCAGGCAGGAAAACAAGCTTTCTGACACAAAAGATTTGTTACCTGGCAAGCAGTTCGGCTTGTCCAAGAAGGGTTTCTTATAACCAACGTCCAATCAAAGCGTAAATGTTTGCAACTCCTCAGTTCCAAGGTACCGGGCCGATTTCCCCAGGAAGTTTTACTCGTGTGATAGACGGTAGAATAGAGGATTCTACCTCAGCTAGCACCTGGTCGACTACCAGATAACCGGTCGACTCGCCCAGGAAGTGTTACTCGTAGTAGAGAGTCGGATAGTGGATTCTACCCTACGTTGCACCAGGTCGGTGACGAAGTAATCGGATCAATTTCCCCAGGAAATTTTACTCGTAGTAGAGGGTACAGTAGTGGACTTTACCCCAGGTGGCACCAGGTCAACTCCCCCAGGAAGTTTTACTTGTAGTAGAGGGTCGGGTAAAGGATTTCACCCCAGGTAGTACCAGGTTGACTAGCAGGTAACTGGGTCGACTCCCCCAGGAAGTTTTACTCATGGCAGAGGGTCGGGTAATAGATTTCACTCCAGGTAGCACCAGGTCGACTTCCCAGGAAGTTTTACTCGTAGTCCAGGGTCGGGTAGTGGACCAGTGATAACGAGTACATAAAAGTCCTTCAATTTGTTCTGCGGAAAACTGAAAATGAGACTGAAGAATATGTAGTTTTTTCGTAAAATTGAGGGCCTGCACGCCCAAACTGCTTCAGCACTCGAGACGCTTGAAAACCTATTTGGAACATTTTAAAAACTTGGAAACTACTGAATATTTTTCAATGAAATTTTAGCAGCTTATTCTTGAGCCCTTTCCGCTGCCAACAGAATGTTCTAAATATTTTTAAAGTGTTTCATTCAATTTCAACCTGAAACTTTGGATTAAAAAAGCAGGCATGAAAATTAAGAGTTGAGAAAACTTCCTGCGAGGAAGTTTTTCATGATGCCTTGAATATGGTTTTTGGAAAGTTTCAAAGCGATATTCAAAATAGGTAAAAAATTACAGCATTTTCGAATTAGCAGATGGGCCTGCCTGAGCCGATTTTCAAGCGTCTTGAGCGCTAAGGCAGTTTGAGAATGCAGGCCCTCAATTAACGCCAATGCAAACTTTGGGCGATGTATTTCGATAAAAACGGTAGTGGGTATCGCAGACGACGTAATAAAGAGAGATACTGAGAAAGTGAAGAAATTATGTGTTGTAGTTAAAACTGATAAGAAAATCTGTATATTAGCTGTTCCATACAAAAGCACATTTTCGTAAATCAATAGGTAATTTATTTATTTATTCAATAACACATGAGAAAATTTCCCATTTTTACATAAGATATTTTTATAAATCTTAGGTTGGTGGTAAATATACACTAGCCTGGTTGTTAAATTTTTTTTTTTTTTTTCACTTGGTTCAGGTGGAAATCACTTCTTTACCCCAAAAAACTGATAGGGAAACTGTCATTATAAGGCTGAGACATTTTTTTCCCGTGCCTCAAAGCAGGTGAAATTTTCCATTAGTTTTCCATTTGAATGTCTCTTGCTCAAAAACGAGTATAAATCATAGATTTTTTTTTCCAAAGTAACATGTACCGAGGTTTTTTTGCCATCTCAGTTCAATGAAATGGCCCATTTTCTACTGTTTTGGCGATTAAAAATTTTTAATCTGAAGATGCTAATGACAGTCTCCCTATCAGTTTTTTGGGGTAGAGAAGTGATTTCCACCCGGCCCAAGTGAAAAAAAAATAAAAAAAAATAAACAACCAGGCTAATATACACTAAGTAAATTAAATTCATTATAAGGTAAGTGTGCCTAATATGGCCCTGTGCCTAATAGGAACCCCCCTGTTATTTTGAATATGCTCGATATGCGGCATCTCTACAAGGTAGGAAGAAGTCAAAAACACTGAATTATGAAGTTTTCAGTTGTTTAGAACATTTTTGCGCACACCTAATAGCTAAAAACTCGTTTCGTATACCTCCGTTATTATTTTACGTTGTAATTAAGTGGTCTGCCAAAAGATTTAGACGCACTTGACCAAAATTTGAATAAGTAGCTTCGATTCGTTATTGTTTCAGCTTTAAAATGCGACCTTAGTTTTTGTTCAACTCGTTTTCTAACGGGTTTTATTCTTAAATAACTTATTATTCTCCAGTGTACCTAATATGGCCCCCCGCAAATTAGTAGAAATACCGATATTTCATAGACTTGCTTTCATTTTGTGTGGTATGAAATTTTTATAAAGTAGTATTTGCAATATCGATTTAATTAAGAGAGTGGAATTTTTAAAAAAGCTGTTGAAATATACACAATTTATTTCTTTTAAATGAATTCATAAATCGAAATTTCGAATGTATAGAGGGCGTTACTTTGATAAGCGTGTAGTGGTGAGATTCAAGTTCTCTTAATGTGCACACCACACTCAACTTTTAATTAATTCTGCGTAAGTATAAACTTGAATTTTCAATTTATTTTATGCAATTTCACAATTTAGATTGAACTGTGCTGATTTTTCAAAAAAGCTGTTTACTTTCATGTAATTTATTAATTGTAATCTTAGAACACGAGTCGAAATCTATTTTATGTTAAGAGTGTATAAGTTACAAAACTATGTAAAATTTGACTTTTAATTAAATTTTCCAGCTTCTTCTTCTTTTTCTTCTTCTTTCTTTTATTGGCACCAATATATATATATATATATATACATATTTTTTCCAGCATTATGAGTATATCCAAAAGAAAACGTCAGCGCACGCGCGCCGAAATACGTCGTCTGGCTGCCGCTGCTCTAAGAAAAAGACAAACATGGACGGCTGCTCAGTTAAACGACGCTTTACAGGCCGTAAGATCGAAACGTATAAGTCGACACCAAGCATCTGATCATTTCAGCATTCCCCGAACCACGCTTCGAAGATATTTTGATTTGAGAAAACAAAATAAGAAAAAAATGGGAAGAAAATTTACTCTCACCGAAAACGAAAATGAAGAATTATCGACTCGCATAAAGCGTCTAGCAGAAATCGGCTACCCCATAACCAAAAGAATTCTCAGATTATGTATGTGCAAATACTGTATAGAAAATAAGCTGGAGCATCGCTTTTCTGATATAAAAAGAATAGCTGGTTACAAGTGGGCTAGAAGTTTTTTAAAGAGAAACCCCACAATATTTACAAGAAAAGCACAAAATTTGAACCCCACTAGAATTCAAAAATTAAATAAAAATGTGGTGCAGAATCACTTTGATAAGTATAAATCTCTTCTTGAGAAACATGATCTTGTTAATAAACCAGGTGCAATTTACAACATGGATGAAAAAGGTTGTAGATTAAGTTTACATAATACCCCACAAGTTTTTGCAGCAAAAGGTTCTAGGAGAGTGCACAGCGTAGGAAGTGAACATGGAGAGAATGTCACCATAGTTGGATGTGCAAATGCTGTTGGAAATGCTATTCCACCAATGATTCTTTTCAAAGGAAAGAGACAAAAACCTGAGTTTGGGGATAACTTACCACCAGATTCTGTTGTTCAAATGACAGATAGAGGCTCAATGACAAAAACATGTTTTGTTAAATGGCTGAAACATTTTTCTAAATACAAAACTCCTGAAAAGATCATCCTTGTATTTGATGGAGCTAAAAGTCATCTGGACCATGAAATTGTTGATGAAGCGGAAAAGCATGACATTATATTGTATTGCTTATCTTATAATACAACTCATGAATTGCAACCGATGAATAAAGCTGTTTTCAGATCATATGAGTATCATTGGGATCAAGAACTTACAAAATACTGGTTTAACAAAGGTGACAGAGTATTGACAAAACAAAGGTTTGGAAAAATTTTTACTCCAATTCGGGATCTTTCAATGACTCCTAAAAATATCAAGTCTGGTTTCGCTGCTACAGGTTTATTTCCCTTTGATCCATCAATCATAGCAGAAGAAGCATTCAAACCTAGCGAAGTCTCTTACCAAGAAGATCCAAATGAACAGAATTCAAATTTCTCTATACGCTCTGTTTCTCCTCAACCTGGACCTTCGGGTGTAAATATGTGTTTTCGAAGGAGAGCATTAGTTTCACATTGTAATGAAATCAATGAAGTCGAACAGGCTTGGGTAAGTTCTGATTCAGATATTTCAGATGATGAATCTGAGCCTGACCAAAATTTAAAAGTAGCCACTAAAGTGTCATTTAATGATATAATACCTTCTCCAAAAAGGAGAAAGCCAAAAAATGTGAACCGGAAAAATTCATTAAATTGTAATGCTGTTGTGTTGACTAAAGATAGTTTGAAAATCCTAAATTAGAAAAAAAAAGTTCCTTAGTTGCAAAAACTAAAAAAAAATCGAAACCAACAGTATCTGGAAAAAAACCTACCAAGTTAGTTAAAAAGAAAAAAGGAGAAAAAATACCAGCCAACTCAACTGATTCAAAAAAGTCAGCTAAAAAGTTGAAAACAAACAATTTCCAAAGAGATGAGACTTGGTTCTGTAAAATTTGTTTAGAAGATTCGGTTAAAGACATGCGTATGTGCAGTTCTTGCCTGGCATTTGTTCATGAAGAGTGTGCAGGACTCACAAAACAAGATGCTGATAATTTTATCTGTCCAAAGTGCATTCCCTAAGAGTCCTTACTTTCATATTTAATTTTTATCCTAATGTTAATTAAGAAAAATAAATTTAATTGTTTCAAAGCTTTTTTTCATTGACAAAAATTTAAAGTTGTAATTTTTCTACTAGTTGTTCAAAAACATTGTAAAAAAAGGCTCAATTTTTAAATAAATTATTTTTAAAATAGTAAAAATTTTGAAGTTTTTTAAAATCTTATATTCTGATTGATTTAAAAAATCGCAATGAATAAAATACTTCAAGGGGGCCATATTAGGACACAAATTTTAGGTGTATTAAAAAACCGAGTTTTGGTAAATCCTCTGTCATTTGAAGCTCATTGATCAAAATCGAACGTGTAAGGTCTCATTTTAAAGCTCTTGAATCAAGCTTTAAAATGAGACCTTACCCGTAAAAAAAATATTGATTTGATTCACCACAACGTCGATTCTCGCTCAAGGGGGCCATATTAGGTACAGGTACCTTAATTAAATTTTTTATTTTAATTACGACCTATCCGGAACCAATGATGGAGTAAGGTGTGAATAAAACTCCTTTATTTATTGTTTCGACGTTTCGGCTACCATCGGTTAGCCATCATAAGTATTTGTTACTGTAATTAAAAAGTGTTTAAATTTTACATCATGTTTTTCTTAGTTAAAAATTGTACAAAGGATGAGAAAGAGAAGAACTTACAAAAAATTATTGATACATATAAGTATAAATTTAAAAGACGCCGTTACTGTACGATATCACTCTTGGTACTGACTTATTAGAACATTTGAATTAAGGTGTATCGATAAACAGTTTAAGTCTATTTACATATCAAGTGATACGACTGGAAATTGTAAATATGAGTTTTATGGTTTAGTTTCAAAGGGTTTATTGAGAATAATTTTATAATTAGGTGGCAGATTATAAGCTTCATTTTTCTTGTTCAAAGTATTCAGTTTTACGTTAGCTTCAGTTATTTTACGTTTTCTGGTATTCTTTTCATGGTGTAGTATCTTAATATTCTTCCAATCAAACTCATGTCCACAAAAACCATTATCAGGATTTTGTTGTCGATGTTTTGTAATCACATTATGATATTTTTTATTTTGTAGATTGATGTTGGTAATATGATCATTTCTCATAGTATTTAGTAATCTACCTGTTTCTCCCACGTACAACTTATCGCATTCTAAACAATTTATTTGATACACTACTCCTTTATTGTTCAGATGTTTCAGCTTATTTTTCCCTAATTTTATATATTTGCTAAGTTTAAAAGGAGCTCTGAAAACTGTGAATTTTCGATTTTTTGAGTTTATATTTAATATTATCCGAAAATTTTTTAATAAAAGGAAGAATCATGGTATTTTTATAGTTATAATTATTTTGTTTATTGTTGTTGTTGTTGTCAAGGTTAGGATTGGGGTTTTTTAATTCATAAATTCTGCTTCTTATGTATTTATTAATAAAATCTTTGCGATAGTTATTTTGTAGCAAAAAAGTTTTTATTTTATGTAACATATTAGTATGGAATTTTAGATGTGATAATTATATTCCTTTATCTGTAAAATTTTTAATGATTGCTATATTTTGTTCAGTGGGATGATTAGAAAGGAAGTTTAAAAATCGGCCGGAATATATATATATATATGTCTTTGGTGTACCAGTTTGTTATTAAAATATTGTTTTTGTCTCTAATTATCTGTAAGTAAAGAAAATTTATGCTGTTATTCTTTTCTATTTCCCAAATAAATTTTAATCGGTCATGGTAAGAATTAAAAGTATTTAAAAGTTGTTTTATTTTATTAGTGGGTAATATTAACAAAGTATCATCCACAAAACGGAAATAATAAAGAGTATTAAGGTCTAAATTTTTAAAAATATGATTTTCTAAGTCAACCAGCACGTATTCAGCAAAAATTGGGCTGCTGGGGGAACCCAATGATGCTTTGTGTGATTGTTTGTAAAAATTTTCATTAAATTTATAATAAGTGGAGTTCATTAAAAGTTCTAAACCATTTAAAAATTCCTGCTAAGGAATATCAGTGTATTTTTTTATATCTAGGGCTTCACGATACTCAAGAAAAATATCGCTATCGTCTCGAAATCGATACGATATCCGAGACGATACGTCTCAACGAATGTCGATATCGATACTATAAAAATTTTTTATGAAGCCACCGATATTCTCGTATCGGCGATATTCCAGAGACGATAACATCGAAAAATATCGTTTCGAAAAAAAAGATGTATGTAGCAATTTTAATATGTGTGTGTGTGTGTGTGTGTGTGTGAAATAGCTAATCAGTTATCCCCCAAACTCTAAACCCCCCAAATACTCTGGGCGCCCGAGTTCAACAAAAAAACTGATCAGATATCCCCCAAGCTATTTACCCCCAAATACCCTGGGCACCCAAATTCAATAAGTAAACTGATCAGCCATCCTCCAAGCTCTAAACCCCTAAATACCCTGGGCGTCCGAGTTCAACAAAAAAACTGATCAGCTATCCTCCAAGCTATTTACCCCCAAATACCCTGGGCACCCAAATTCAATAGATAATCTGATCAGCTATCCTCCAAGCTCTAAGCCCCCAAATACCCTGGGCGCCCAAGTTCAATAAATAAACTGATCAGCTATCCCCCCAGCTATATACCCCAAATACTCTGGGCGCCCAAGTTCAATAAATGAACTGATCAGCTATCCTCCAAGCTCTAAACCCCAAAATACCATGGGCACCCAAATTCAATAAGTAAACTGATCAGCCATCCTCCAAGCTCTAGACCCCCAAATACCCTGGGCGCCCGAGTTCAACAAAAAAACTGATCAGCTATCCCCCAAGCTATTTACCCCTAAATACCCTGGGCACCCAAATTAAATAGATAAACTGATCAGCTATCCTCCAAGCTCTAAACCCCCAAATACCCTGGGCACCCAAATTCAATAAGTGAACTGATCAGCCATCCTCCAAGCTCTAAACCCCTAAATACCCTGGGCGTCCGAGTTCAACAAAAAAACTGATCAGCTATCCCCCAAGCTATTTACCCCCAAATACCCTGGGCACCCAAATTCAATAAATAAACTGATCAGCTATCCTCCAAGCTCTAAGCCCCCAAATACCCTGGGCGCCCAAGTTCAATAAATAAACTGATCAGCTATCCCCCCAGCTATATACCCCAAATACCCTGGGCACCGAAATTCAATAAGTAAACTGATCAGCTATCCTCCAAGCTTTAAACCCCCAAATACCCTGGGCACCCAAATTCAATACGTAAACTGATCAGCCATCCTCCAAGCTCTAAACCCCTAAATACCCTGGGCGTCCGAGTTCAACAAAAAAACTGATCAGCTATCCTCCAAGCTCTAAACCCCCAAATACCCTGGGCACCCAAATTCAATAAGTGAACTGATCAGCCATCCTCCAAGCTCTAAACCCCTAAATACCCTGGGCGTCCGAGTTCAACAAAAAAACTGATCAGCTATCCCCCAAGCTATTTACCCCCAAATACCCTGGGCACCCAAATTCAATAAATAAACTGATCAGCTATCCTCCAAGCTCTAAGCCCCCAAATACCCTGGGCGCCCAAGTTCAATAAATAAACTGATCAGCTATCCCCCCAGCTATATACCCCAAATACCCTGGGCACCGAAATTCAATAAGTAAACTGATCAGCTATCCTCCAAGCTTTAAACCCCCAAATACCGTGGGCACCCAAATTCAATACGTAAACTGATCAGCCATCCTCCAAGCTCTAAACCCCTAAATACCCTGGGCGTCCGAGTTCAACAAAAAAACTGATCAGCTATCCTCCAAGCTATCCACCCCCAAATACCCTGGGCACCGAAATTCAATAAATAAACTGATCAGCTATCCTCCAAGCTCTAGACCCCCAAATACCCTAGGCACCCAAATTCAATAAGTAAACTGATCAGTCATCCTCCAAGCTCTAAACCCCGAAATACCCTGGGCGCCCGAGTTCAACAAAAAAACTGATCAGCTATCCCCCAAGCTATTTACCCCCAAATACCCTGGGCACCCAAATTAAATAGATAAACTGATCAGCTATCCTCCAAGCTCTAAACCCCCAAATACCCTGGGCACCCAAATTAAATAGATAAACTGATCAGCTATCCTCCAAGCTCTAAACCCCTAAATACCATAGGTGCCCGAGTTGAATAAGCAAACCGATCAGCTATTCCCCAAGCTGTAAGCCCCCAAATCCCTGGGCATCGAGTTCAAAAAAATTGATCTTCTAAACCCCCAGATACCCTAGGCTCCCAAGTTCAATAAATAAACTAATCAGCTATCCCCCAAGCTGTATACCCCAAATACCCTGGGCGCCCAAGTTCAATAAATAAACTGATCAGCTATCCTCCAAGCTCTAAACCCCCAAATACCCTGGGCACCCAAGTTCAATAAGTAAACTGATCAGCCATTCTCCAAGCTCTAAACCCCTCAATACCCTGGGCGTCCGAGTTCAACAAAAAAACTGATCAGCTATCCTCCAAGCTATTCACCCCCAAATACCCTGGGCACCCAAATTCAATAGATAATCTGATCAGCTATCCTCCAAGCTCTAAACCCCCACATACTCTGAGCGCTCAAATTCAACAAAAAAACTGATCAGCTATCTCCTAAGCTGTTTACCCCCAAATACCCTAGGCGCTCGAGTTTAATAGATAAACTGATCAGCTTTCCCCCAAGCTGTAGACTCCTAAATACCCTGGGCGCCCGAGTTAAATAATTAAACTGATCACCTGTCCCTCAAGCTCTAAACCCCTTAAACCCTGGGCGCTCGAGTTCAATAAAAAAAACTTATCAGTTATATAATTGCACCAGTGAATCGTAATTAAGGTATTGTTACAAAATTATTTACAGCTGGGCGGTGGGCCGATAAGTTTTTTTGTTGAACTCGGGCGCCGTACATTTCACATTAAAAATATAATGCTGTGGGGTACAATAGGGTTTTAACTGTAGATTTAATTGCGTCTGTCGGGTGTATCAGTCCTGAATACTTCATCTTGATAAGGCGAAGATGCCATCAAATATTCCATCAGCTATAGATGGTTAGCAGTGAAGGGTTAAACGGTCCTTAGCCTTATCTGGTGTGATTCTTTATAATTCTCAGTGAGCATTAATTAATTCTTCGGTGACCATCTCTTTTGTTCCTCAGAACAAATCAGTATTTGACCAGAATTCTTGTCTAGTCCAAGGCGGGTCACACAGCTCGCCTCGCCGCGCTCGAAAAGTTGAGCCGGCGGGGATTCGAACCAGCTTCCCTCAGCGTGACGATGTTTCGGCCAACTAAGACGTGTGTCTTAACCGACTGAGCCATCGACGGCCTTTTTTTAAAATCTTAATTGAAGACATCATTTTTTAAATATTGTGATTTTTATACTCATTTGTAAATTTTTTAACATTAAAACTATTCAACATTAATTATACCAAAATCACAAAAAAGAAATTTTTTAAAATTAATTTGTGCTATACCAGTGCAACTTGAAACATGTTAGCCCTTAATACGCATTTAGTCAGCGCTACCATGATATTTTTACTGCTACAATGTGCATCATTGTCTCTTCATCAATTATGGCATCTTAGATGTTACAATATATTGTTGACCCAATCAAATCTTTCTCTGAGTGTGGACACCCAGGGTATTTGAGGGTTTACAGCCTGGGGGATAGCTGATCAGTCTATTTATTGAACTATGGCGCCCAGGGAACTTGGGGGCTTAGAAGATCAATTTTTTTGAACTCGACGTCCAGGGTATTTTGGGGTTTAGAGCTTAAGGGAAAGCTGATCAGTTAATTTATTGAACTCGGGCGCCCAGGGTATTTGGGGGCTTAGAACTTGGGAGATAGCTGATCAGTTTCTTTTATTGAACTTGATGTCCAAGATTTTGGGGGTTTACAACTTTGAGGGATAGCTGATCGGTTTATTTATTGAACTCGGGCCCCCAGGGTTTTGGGGGTTTACAGCTTGAGGGATAGCTGATCAGTTAATTTATTGAACTTGGGCGCCCAGGGTATTTGGGGGTTTAGAAGATCAATTTTTTTGAACTCGATGCTCAGGGTTTTTGGGGTTTACAGCTTGAGGAATAGCTGATCGGTTTGTTTATTAAACTCGGGCCCCTAGGGTATTTGGGGGTTTACAGCTTGAGGGATAGTTGATCGGTTAATTTATTGAATTCAGGCGCCGAGGGTATTTGGGGGATAGCTGATCAGTTTCTTTTATTGAACTTGATGTCCAAGGTTTTTAGGGTTTACAGCTTTGGGGGATAGCTGATCGGTTCATTTATTGAACTCGGGCGCCCAGGGTATTTGGGGGTTTGCAGCTGTTGCGGTTGAGCGTTTTTTGAGAACTGGCTCTCTCGTCGTGAGTGATACGAGAACTTGTTTAAAAGACGATTCTCTAATAGCACTTTTATGTTCGAATTCGTGGTCAAAGTCTTCTTTGAATATTAGAAACAAAATATGTTTAACGGACTTAATTCATGATTAGTAACTATCTTTTTTTTTTTTTTAGATTTTTTTTCTTTGCTCATTTTGTATTTTTAAAATTAATGATAATTTAAATAAAAATATATATTATAATTACTGTAATTTATGATATAAAAGTGTTTAATGAATATAATATAATTAACAACTGATTTGTAGATGAAATTTTTTGAGTCGATATTTCTCGATTCTCGGGATTGAGCCGAGACGATATCGATAAATTTACAGTAAAATATCGTCGATACGATACTCGATACGATAAACATGCCCATACGTCGATACGATATCGATATAATTCAAAATATCGATATCGTCTCGTATCGTGGAGCCCTAATCATTCCACCTGTTTTTTACCCCCTGAATAAATTAATGAGAAGGAATACTAGGAAACATCGAGACAATATCGAACGAAACTAACGAATGATCTGGAGGTATTTTAATATTTAAGATTTTTTCTTTGATTTGAAAACTATTCTTTATTAAATATTCAGGTCTAACAAAAGCTTTATTAAGAATATTGTTGTAAAGTTTAGATAAATTTTACGTAGGAGAATCTATATATGAAACAATAATTCGTAATGGTATATTAGGCTAATGTTATTTCGATAAACCATAGCATCTAGCTATGTTACATTCAGAAGTCAAAATATCTTCACGCTCAAAATTAATGTATTTTTTTGTTCTCCATTCATTCATCAAATTAAAAATGAGTTTTTTTATCATGTCTGTTGGGTCAAAATCTAGTTTTACATAAGTAGTACAATCATTCAATTGTTCCAACATTTTTTCGTTGTATTGATTTTTTTCTAAAACTACTGTAATATTACTTTTATCTGACTTAGTTATCAAGAGATTAGAATGTGATTTTAAGAATGTATTTGTTTCATCGATGCTATTTTTAATTTTTAATTCAATCTGAGAAAGTCGCTGGCATTTTACAAGATAGTTTTTAGATATGTTTATAATATCGTTTCTAACTGACTCTCTGATGGTACTAGGAATAATATAGCTTTTATTTTCGAGATCTTTAATAAGTTGATCGAGTTAATAAGTTGAGCGATTGTTTTTGTTTACTCACTAAGAACTCGCTACTATAATTATAAATAACAAGATACATCAAAAAGTAAATATACGTCATCATTCGTTATTTCATCGTCATCAAGTAACTTAAGGCTATGTGTAACAAATGAGTTAAAAGAGGTATTATAGAAATCAAACACTGAACTTAATTTGTTGCATAGTACAGAGGAGCGATATGTCGGAGAATGATACATATTGTTTTTACTGCATAATTCGATATAGAAACACTTTTGGTTAGAAACACTTTAAGTCCGAGGTGGTACATAGAATTGAAATGAACCGTGTAGGTTGGGACAGTCAGTAATTCCGGTGATGATTTTGAATGCACAAACAGCAAGGGCTCTTCTTCTAGCAGACTGAAGCGTAGATTTTCGAAGCTTTCGTTGAATTTGAGAATAGTCATGGCAAGAAAAGTGCATAGGTGATCTAAGTTTGAAGGAAGCATATCTTAGAAATTTATGGTTTAATTTTTCAATTGCGGTGGTGACTTGATATTCTGTAATTGGATCCCAGATGATTGAGCTGTACATTAAGAGAGGATAAACAAAAGTGAAATAAAGTGCACGATAAGTAGCTGGAAGCTTCAATTTGTATGAAAAACGCTTTATAAAATTGATCTTTCTGGTTACTTGAGGAGTGATGTGTTGAATCTGAAGATGCTAATGAATTTACGAAAGTATGGTGTTGGTCTGAGACAAACAATATCATCGAGCATTTTCAAAAAGAGTGGGGGTTTACAAATTGGTCGATATCGGACTTATCTTCACTTTTAAAAAGCGGGGTGACGAAGCTGTGTTTCAGGTATGAGGACACAATTCCATGCGATAGAGAATAATTAAATGTATATAAAAGCAAAGGAAAAAAAAGCTTTTGCAATTTTTAATAAGTAACGGATGTATTCCATCTGGACCAGGACTAGAATGTGGATTAAGTTTATCAATTGCAGCTTCAATGTCGCGAGTATTTAGAACAATTTTTTCATAGCTTTCTTTAAAATCGATAGTATCAGACAGATCAGTATCGGAGTAGACACTGCTAAATTTCTTAGCAAATAAGTTGGCGATATCAGTGCCGTTGTCAGCTTGGAGATCTGTAAAATGCATAACTGATGGAAGGTCGCATGACGAAGACAAGGAATTTACATATCCGAAAAACAAACGACTGTCGTAAGCAATGGAGGTTTCAGTATTGCTAGCATGTTTGTCAGACTCCGCCTGTAGAAGAGTTTTGCAGAGGATACGTTGTCTGCGAAAGAGAGATTTGAAGTAATCGGAATCGAAAACTTTTGAGTATAGATGGTAGATTTTCTTCAAAGTGATAGCACTGCGTAGTGAAGAAGAGAACCCAGATGGAAAATTGTTAGATTTAACTGAAATTCTAGGAACATGTTCTAAGATTAGATTTTGCAGGGAAAACAATATTGAGTCAACATCGGAACTAAAATCAGAGAACTCGATATTTGATATTTTATCATAATCGGCTCGTTTATAATAATAGAAAGTCTGAGTCAATTCAAGTGTAAAGTGTTGTTTGATTGGTACAGAGACAATGAGTGCATGGTGATAAGCATCACATTTGAAGATGGAATCACTGGCTACGGTAGAAAAGGAATCAGAAATATTAGATAAAACTAAATGAAGTATATTATTTGACTTGTTGGGTAGTTTGTTGAGTTGGAATAAATTGAATAGTTCACACAGATGCATTAAGCGGCATTAAGAAAGTCTTTCAGTTTAAAAATCACAAAATTACTTTCTTTAATAGCACGTACCTTGAGTTCGTCAAAAATATCTTCACCGTTTATCACTTCTTCAACAGTGTCGAGACAGGCTTCGCATTCATTGATTCGAGTAGA
Source organism: Encarsia formosa (assembly GCA_038277355.1). Classification (NCBI taxonomy): domain Eukaryota; kingdom Metazoa; phylum Arthropoda; class Insecta; order Hymenoptera; family Aphelinidae; genus Encarsia; species Encarsia formosa. Next base: position 32,722,763 of record CM076185.1, on the reverse strand, counting down.
TAGAGTCGTATTTAAAGATTTCAAGTCATCAAAGTTGGATTGCATCATATCAAATGCCAAAGTTTGAGTTGAGAAGAGTCTAGATGAGTAGATGACAAATCATCTACAGCAGTCGAGTTAAGACTTGAATGCGACTCATTGTTTAAAGTATCTAACTCCTTTGAGCTCTTGATCGAGGAGGAACGAGAACGCTGACCTTGACAGCAGTGAGCGAACGAACCGTCCGAACGTGGTTTAGCTCGCCTAGAGCATGACTTGTGGTAATAGGTGTTGCACAAGGAGCACTTATGTTCCCTTTATGTTTATGTTATGTTCCCTTTGTCGGGATAGAGCGCACACTTTACCATGATCAAACAAATGATCAAGTGAAAAAAGAAAATGATAAATAGCGACACTGCACTGCACATGTGTGCGTAGCTGTTTGTAGGTTAAGTGTGAAGTTACATCAAATAACCACGAGTCGCCGTGTTGACAGCACTAGAATTACGTTTAAATGCGATCACTGTTCTATTAATCCAATAATTAAACAAAAATTTAATGCAATTTACAGTAATAAAATCAATCAATAATGTAATAAATGGGAGCGAGAAGCGATATAATTTTTACGTAGTAGCACCACCTACCGAACTAAAAAATGCAACTAAAAAAATACACACGCTAAAACCACTCAAGCCATATTTGACTAAAACTTCCTGAGGGAGTCGACCTGGTGCTACCGGGGGTGAAATCCACTACTCGACCCTCGACTACGAGTAAAACTTCCTGGGAGAGTCAACCTGGTATTGCCTAGGGTGAAATCCACTACCCAACCCTCTACTACAAGTAAAACTTCCTGGGGGAGTCAACCCGATTACCTGGTAGTAGACCTAGTGCTACCTGGGGTGAGATCCACTACCCGGCGCTCTACTACGAGTAAAACTTCCTGGGAGAGTCAATCCGGTTACGAGGTAGTCGACCTAGTGCTACCGGGGGTGAGATCCACTACTTGACCCTCTACTACGAGTAAAACTTCCAGGGGGAGTGAACCCCGGTTACCTGGTAGTGAACCTGGTGCAACCTGGGGTAGAATCCCCTATTCTACCGTCTATCACACGAGTAAAACTTCCTGGGGAAATAGGTCCGGTACCTTGGTGCTGAGGAGTTGCATACATATTTGTATTGAATGGACGACGGTTATAGGAAACACTTCCTGGACAAGCCGAACTGCTTGCAAAGTAATTGATCTTTTGTGTCAGGAAGCTTTTTTTCCTGCCTGAAGATCAACATCAAAGACAAATTTTTCAAAATTTTGCTTGAGGATTTCACCGCAAAAATCGATAAATTCACTGAGAAATTCACCAATGAATTCATTGCTGAATTCATCGCGAATACTTGCAAAAGGGATATAATTACGTTCAATGGACTTTCACAAATATTAAAATATACAATAAATAAAAAAAAAATACTTCTTTATAATTGCGAAATATTTTACTAAAAGTAAAGCTTGCTTTAATTTTTAATTTTTAATTTTTTTTTCCCATTTTCTTAGCATTGATTTTTTTACTAAAGTTGGTGAAAGTGACTACTTATCTTCAATATTTATTTGAATACCTTTTCTTAAAAAAATTTCAGTTACTGGTCGCATGCAAGAAAGTGGGGGAATAAGTTTATAAAAAAATATATCAAGTGATTTCTCGTTAAAGTCAAGGGCATTTACGATTATGTCTTATGAGAAGTTTTAGGAACTAAGTCAGATAATTAAACGATCACACTTTTTTGAGTTACACATGACAAAGTACCATTTTTATACTTCGTCATTATTTACTTTTAAAATAACCAAAACAAACGTAAATATAAGATCAACATAGAGCTTAAAAATCTTGTTTGTTTTTACCACTCATTACCAAGATACTACCAGTAATATCTTCCAAAACAGTATAATCTATTTTTATAACAAGTATAACAAAACTTATTTTTAGAAGTTATCTATTGTATCAATGTTTGTAGGTTTTAATACAAATAAGAATATTAAAATCGCTGAAAAATTGTATGATTTTGGAAAAATGAAAGACTAATTTTATGTATACATTGTAAATTTTCTAATATGTAAATAATTAATTGTAAATGATAAATAATTTTTTCGATCGTTTGCTTTACAATTTATTTATTGCGGCTGTAAATTGAGAATATCCACTTATAAAACGGAAACTTAATATTCACTCTTTAGATAAAGATGTTTCTTTTTTTTATTCACTTGAAACTTCTTATTTTACTAATACGATTATAGTTGCTTACTATCAGTTTGTGTATCTATGTCTTCCTTTACTAAAATCAAGAGCTTAATCGCACTAAAAGAGTACAACTAATTATTGAGCTTGTTGGATAACTGCGATTTCTTGCAACTTTTTTTCGAAGTTCGAATTATACTTTTTACTATGACCATATGAAAATTGCTATGGGAGTTCCAATTTTGTCATGGAGTGCGACAAAAATACGGATTTATACATATTATTCTTTTGTGCAGCACATCGGCTACATAATGAATATCTCCTTCGTTACCTGTTAACGACGGAGTATCGTTATGAAGTGCCCCCGTGCTTGGTAAGCCGTGTACCAAATTACATGTAAAGTAAAGTGTCCCCGTACTCGGTACATCGCATACTCAAGCACTTAGGTAGTGTCCTGAGCTCGGTGCCACGCATACAGAATTACATGTCAAGTAAAGTGTCCCGTGTTTGGTGTGCCGTATACCGACACATTTGAAAAGTAAAGTGTCTCCGTGCACGGTACACCGTGCACCCAAGCACTTGTCAAGTGAAGATTCCCCGTATTCGCTGCACAGTGTACCAAATTGTATGTTGAGCAAAGTGTCCCGTGCACGTTGTGCCATGTACCGAATTACATGTGAAGTAATGTATCCCCGTGCTCAGTACACCGCGTACCCAAGCACTTGTAAAGCGAAGTGTCCCGTAAACATTGTGCCATGTACTCAAACACTTGTGAAGTAAAGTGTCCCCATGCACGGTACACCATGCACTGTGTACCGAATTGTATGTTAAGAAAAGTGTCCCGTGCACAGTGCACCGTGTACACAAGCAATTGTCAAGTAAAGTTTCCCCTTGTTTGGTGCTCTATGTACCGAATTGTATGTTCAGCAAAGTGTCCCGTGCACGGTGCACTGTATACCGAATTGTATGTGAAGTGAATTATCCCCAAGTACGCTACATCGTGTACCCAAGCACTTGTCAAGAAAAGATTACCCTTATTTTGCACTGTGTACCGAATTGTATGTTAAGCAAAGTGTCCCGTGCATGGTGTGCCATATATCTAAACACTTGCGAAGTAAAGTTTCCCCTTATTTGGTGCACTGTGTACCGAATTGTATGTTAAGCATGGTGTTCCGTGCTGGTGCACTGTTTACCGAATTGCATGTAAGTGAATTGTACCCAAGTACGCTACACCGTGTACCCTAGCACTTGTCAAGTAAAACTTTCCCGTGTTCGCAAGCACTTGCAAAGTGAAGTGTCCCCTGCTCGGTGCACTGGGTACCGAATTGCATGTAAAGTAAAGAGCTCCCGTACTCGGTACACCGTGTATCCAAGCACTTGTAAAGCAAAGTGTCCCGTGCTCGGTGCACCGTGTACAGAATTAAATGTAAAGTAAAGTGTCTTCGTGCTTGGTGCTCCGTGTACCCCAACACATGTAAAGTAAAGTGTCCCCATGCACGGTACACCATGTACCCAAGCACTTGTCAAGTAAAGTTTCCCCTTGTTTGGTGCACTGTGTACCGAATTGTATGTAAAGTAAAGTGCCCCCGTGCTTGGTGCTCCGTGTACCGAATAGCATGTCAAGTTAAGTGTCCCCGTACTCGTTACACCTTGTACCTAAGCCCATGTAAATCGAAGTATCCTTGTGCTTGGTGCACCGTGTACCGAATTACACGTAAAGTAAACTGTCCCCGTGCTCGTCGCACTGTGTACCGAATCGTAAGGTAAGTAAAGTGTCCCCATGCTTGGTGCACCGTGTACCCAAGCACTTGTATAGTGAACTGTTCCGTGCTCAGCGCACTGTGTAAAGAATTGCGTGTAAACTAAAGTGTCCTGTGTTCGGTGTGCCGTGTACCGAATTGTATGTTAAGCAAAGTGTCCTGTGCTCAGTTTACTGGTCACCAAATTGCATGTAAAGTAAAGTGTCCCCGTGCTTGGTGCTCCGTGTACCCATGCACTTGTCAAGCAAATTGTCCTGAGCTCGGTGCCACGTGTACAGAATTACATGTCAAGTAAAGCGCCCCCGTTCTTGGTAAACCATGTATCCAAGCACTTGTCAAGCGAAGGGTCCCGTGCTCGGTGCACTGTGTACCAAATTGCATGTTGAGTAAAGTAACTTCGTGCTCGGTACACCGTATACTCAAGCACTTGCTAAGCAAAGTGTCTCGTGCACGGTGAACTGTTTACCGAATCGCATGTAAAGTAAAGTATCTCCGTGCACGCTACACCGTGTACCCAAGCACTTGTCAAGTAAAGTTTTCCCTTCTTCGGGGCGCTGTGTACCGACTCATATGTTAAGCAAAGTGTTCCGTGCTCGAAGCGATGTTTACTGAATTGCCTGTAAAGTGTCCCCGTGCTTGGTGCTCCATGTACCCAAGCCATTGTCAAGTGAAGTGTCCCCTGTTCGGTGCACTAGGTACCGAATTGCATGTAAAGTAAAGAGCTCCCGTATTCGGTACACCGTGTATCCAAGCACTTGTTAAGCGAAGTGTCCCGTGCTCGGTGCACCGTGTACAGAATAACATGCAAAGTAAAGTGTCTCCGTGCTCGGTGCTTTGTGTACCGAATTGCATGTTAAGTAAAGTCTCCCCGTACTCGTTACACCGTGTACCCAAGCACTTGTAAAGCAAAGTGTCCCCGTGCTCGGTGCACTGTGTACCAAATTGCATATTAAGTAAAGGTTGTGTCTAGGTACCATCGCCGTGTACCGCACACGGTACACGGTACACGGTAGCTTTTTACTTTAAATCCTATAATTTATCCCAAATAACCCACTTAAGTTCAAAAAACTACTAGTTTTTACTTTAAATCCAATTGCCCATCCTAAATAACCCAATTAAATTCACAGAGTGTCTAAAATAACTCTTATTTGGTACCGTGTACCGTGCACCGTGCACCGAATACGGTACACGGCGATGGTACCTAGACACTTTCTTAAGTAAAGTGTCCCCGTGCTTGGTACACCGAGTACTCAAGCATTTGTAAAGCAAAGTATTCTGCGCTCGGTGCACCGTTTACTGAATTGGATGTCAAGTAAAGTGTCCCCGTATTCGTTACACTGTGTTCACAAGCACTTGTAAAGCAAAGTGTCTCCATGCTCGGTGCACCGTGTACCGAATTACATGTCAAGTAAACGGTCCTCGTGCTCGGGGCACCCCGTACCGAATTGCATGTCAAGCAAAGTGACCCCGCGCACGGTACACCGTGTACCTAAGCACTTGTAAAGTAAAGTGTCTCATGCTCGTTTCACCGTGTACCGAATTGCATGTTAAGTAAAGTGTCCCTATGCTCGGTACACCGTGTACTCAAGCACTTGTAAAGCGAAGTATCTTGTGCTCGGTGCACCGTTGACCGAATTACGTGTAAAGTAAAGTATCCTTGTGCTTGGTGCTCCATGTACCCAAGCAGTTGTCAAGTGAAGTGTCCCCTGTTCGGTGCACTGGGTACTGAATTGCATGTAAAGTAAAGAGCTCCCGTATTCGGTACACCGTGTATCCAAGCACTTGTTAAGCGAAGTGTCCCGTGCTCGGTGCACCGTGTACAGATTAACATGTAAAGTAAAGTGTCTCCGTGCTCGGTGCTTTGTGTACCGAATTGCATGTTAAGTAAAGTGTCCCCGTACTCATTACACTGTGTACCCAAGTACTTGTAAAGCAAAGTGTCCCCGTGCTCGGTGCACTGTGTACCAAATTGCATGTTAAGTAAAGTGTCCCCGTGCTTGGTACACCGAGTACTCAAGCACTTGTAAGGCAAAGTATCCTGCGCTCGGTGCACCGTGTACTGAATTGGATGTCAAGTAAAGTGTCCCCGTATTCGTTACACTGTGTTCACAAGCACTTGTAAAGCAAAGTGTCTCCATGCTCGGTGCACTGTGTACCGAATTACATGTCAAGTAAACGGTCCTCGTGCTCGGGGCACCCCGTACCGAATTGCATGTCAAGCAAAGTGACCCCGTGCACGGTACACCCTGTACCTAAGCACTTGTAAAGTAAAGTGTCTCATGCTCGTTTCACCGTGTACCGAATTGCATGTTAAATAAAGTGTCCCTATGCTCGGTACACCGTGTACTCAAGCACTTGTAAAGCGAAGTATCTTGTGCTCGGTGCACCGTTGACCGAATTACGTGTAAAGTAATGTGTCTCCGCACTTGGTGTACCGTAGTAAATATACTAGGATGGTTGAAACTTGAATTTATTATCTTGATCAACCCATCTAGATCAACCAATCCTATGTAGATATTTATGTGTAAATATTCTTGTATACTTTTACTTTCATATTTATTTTTAATTTTTTTATTTTTACATATATATTTTTAATTTTTTTATTTATTTTTTTTATTGTTTTTTTTTTCGGTTTTCCATGAGCTCCATTATGGTTAGTGCAGATTGTAACTAAACGCGTGCCTTTGTCCAATGATGAGTATCCATGCTGAGCTATATTAATAATTTCAACATTGAATTTATATCTTTCCAACCAGCTTTTGTAAATATAACCTAAAACGTAGTTTACCAACATATTTAACAAGATCTAAATTACTTAATGCTCTTTGAGGCAGACTTATTTTAACGTTTTTTTTTTCTTCCTAATCCATTGCTGGACCAAGGTCTCAAGTATAAACCATCACTAGACCAAGGTGTTAAGTAGAGTCCATAACCAGACTTCCATGGACTCAAATACAAACCCTTGCCCACAGCTATACCTTCCATAGACTTATTATGTCCACGACTTTCTTCCAATTGATTTTTTGCATACCTAGCATCATTAATAGCTTTTGCAACTCCGGCAGCACCCCCAGCAATTGCGCCTGTAGCACTCAAACCTGCAAACAATGGGACGAGGTATGGTAAAAACCCACCCGTTTTCAAAGGAATAGGTAAGACTTTCGGATGCTTTACAGATTTTTTACCACCTGCCTTTTTAACCGCGTCTTTTGCACCTTTTAGAGCGGAAGAGATGATGGTTTTCATAGAGCTGCCTGGCTTAATTGATTTGGATGCTGCTTTCACTACGGTATTGAATGTTTTAGATTTATTTTTCTTAGCAACAGTCTTTTTCTTTTTTATTACTCTTTTCTTTCGAACCATTTTCTTCTTTTTAATTACTTTTTTTTCCACACCCATACCGAATTTAGATTTAAGTTTCATTGCGTTCGCCACAGCCCAAGCAGATGTTTTTTCTCTGATACCTGCGTCTTTAGCGCGAACTCTTTGCCAGGCTTTGTCCGCAAGAACCAAATCCGCTTTATTTCTCTCACGGATATTATCGGGATTTTGAGAATAAACAAGATCGTGTTCTTTGCAAGCAGAGTCAAGAGGGTTGACTCCGAGATCACCACGGGCTAAACGTTGAGATAGTTTGGTTCCTGGTCCACAGTACTGATATCCTGGAAGATGTAATTCGAAAGGAAGTTTATTAATAAAATTATTTACTAATCCACTACCTTTCTTTACCGCATAAGAAATCATTACTCGGCAATTGTTAGACAACGACTGAAGGTGTGGGTATGTAAATATCTTATTTATACTCTCAACTTTAATAGCAATTTAGACATCAAAAGATGAATATGGAGTTCCAGAAAAATTCAATTTCTCTTCCCATTCCGAATTTTGATGCTATAGTTGGATCAGAAAAAAGGACTAAGCGTCATGGAGACTTGCTTCCAGATAGTATAAGAGCAGTATTTTGCGGACCGTCAAACTGTGATAACACCAACAGCTTACTCGCTCTCATAATTCATATTAACGGTTTGAGATTTGAGAATATTTATCTGTATTCAAAATCTCTCAACCAGCCTAAGTACAAATTTTTAAAAGAACTTTTAGACCCGCTCGAAGGAATTCAATGTTTTCCTTTCAGTGATCATGAAGAAGTAGTAGCCCCAGATCAAGCTTTACCAAATTTGCTCATGATTTTCGATGACGTTGCTTGTGAGAAACAAGACAATGTAAGAGCATTTTTTAGTATGGGTAGACATGGTAATGTTGATTGTTTTTATCTTTGTCAAACCTATACAAAAATTACAAAACAACTCATCAGAGACAATGCTAACTTAATAGTTTTATTTCGCAAGACGATACAAATTTGAAACATGTATATGATGATTATGTGAATACTGATATGTCTTACTCCCAGTTTAAAGACTTTTGTTCGGCTTGCTGGAATAATGATGAATATAATTTTGTAGTCATCGATAAAGACAGACCGATCAATTGCGGTCGATATAGAAAAGGATTTGATAATTTTGCTATAAATATAACGCAATGAGATGATAAATCACTAGTGTGTCATCAGTCTTTGAAGCTTAAGCATGGCGAATTTCGAAAAAGAAAAAGATACTCTTCGTGCTCTGGTTAAGGCTAGACACGCAATCAAACGGAAACATAAGATATTAAAATTAGAAAGAGTCTCAGTTGAGAAAGCATTAGAAAATTCATTAGAAACCTTTGATTGGACTACTTGAAAAAATTGCTTCAAATACTAAAGTTGAGTTACACGAACCTGATGCACAGTTTGCTAATAATCCAACATTGGAGGCAAGTAGACATGGAAAACCATTTCTTCTGAAATTTCAATCCGAGAAACCATCATCTTCAAATGATGTAGTTATGGAAAACAAAGCATCTGCTAAACCATCTGTTTCAGAAAGGTAAGAAAAATCTCTGGAAAAGAAAGCACTTGCTTAACCATCTGTTACGGAAAAATTTTCTTTCGATGGTAATTCTTCGTTAAACGAATCGTCTAATGACTTTTTCAATAGCACACTTCTTGATAAAACTCAAAATACAACAAGCTATGAAAGCGCTGATGATGATGATAACTTTCCTATTCAAAAAGAGAGAGAAGGTGATTTAGATAAAATATATGGAGTTCGAAACGAAGGTGACGAATCTTACATCGGAAATACACCAATTTATTTTTCAAAGACAACAGTTGAAATAAAAAATAATAAATTTGAAAATACTCCAGGACTTTACGAGTTATTGTTTTATAAAAAAGTTGATCCTGAATTTCCTACTCGCGAAGATTACGACAACTATGAAAAAATACTTAATCTATCAAGTGCGCATAAAATAGGTTATAGATCTACAGAAAGGATCAAGATTTCGAATAGTTCTAAATTTAAAAATGTTATCGATCCCATGTTCAACATTACGAAAAAAAAGGTAATGTATTCTCCTGTAACAAAACGGGGAGGAGGTTTTTTACCATGGTACAAAATTGCTCTACCGAATGAAAAAACTGATTACGTACACTGGGATGATCCTAATGAACTAGTTGGTCGACTTCAACTTCTCACAGCAGAGCAAGCAGCTAGAAACTCTAATCATGAAAATGAAATTCATTCGATCCTAGAAGAACTTAAAGAAGGTGGATATATATATTAAGTGCTTGCATTAATCATTACCAGTGACAAAATGAGTGTTGATGTGTTCGGATGACGATTAGTTCAAGATAAGGGTGAGGCTGGCTTGCCTGGTCCAGCAGGAAGAGGTTTTAGATTAACTTCAGATGGTGATTTTGATATTCAGCATAAGAAGTTATGTAATGTCAGTGATCGTAGCAAGTCGAGTGATGCTGTTACGCTAGGTATCTTGAAACAGCTTATGAATTTGGAAGTAGAAAAAATTAACGGTAGTATAAAAGACATACAAAATCAAATTCTTAAACTACCTCGGAACCAGGTTTTACAATCGGAAAGTATTGAATCGTTGAAAAAAACCGTGCAGACCGTTGTGCAAGAAAATGAAAAGAATAATAAATCTTTACAAGAGTTGCAACATAAACTTGAGAGCATACCTGACGCAAATAGTTTGAAAAAATCGGCTCCAGCAGAGATTAAAAAAGATTTACTTTATGTTAGAAATAGTTTAGGATCTGAGATTGAAAGTGGTAAGAAAAAATTAAAGGGATTGGATGAAAAATTTAGAAAAAAACAAATCTATTCTTACCAAATTAGAAAAAGATATTTCAATATTGAAGAGTGATCATATCATTAGCCAACAAGAAAAATGATCACTTTATGCAAGAAATATTTGATGATGTAGAAAAACTGAAAAAATTTATGACGAGCGAATTGAAACGAAAGTCAACAGAAACCAAAACTGATGTAAACAAAAAACTAAAGGTAGTCTTTTTTGACAAAGAAGAAGAAGAAGAAGAAGAATGAATAGATATCTAACAGCTCTCAAAATTTTTATAGTCACTTTCAAGAAAACATCGCTAGAGTAAAGATGAAAAAGCAAGCGGTTGTAGATGAGATTCACAAACCTGCACGAAGAAACTATCCACGTAGAACGGTTGAGGTGCGTGGTATAGATGAAACTTGGCAGGCTGATCTGGTGGATATGCAGCTCTATTCTGATTATAATGATGATCACACGTTCTTGCTCACTGTCATAGATATATTTTTATAATATGCTTGGGCAGCTCCGCTGAAGAGTAAAAGCGGTAATGATGTAACACAGGCCATGAAAAACATTCTTCTGCAAGGTAGAGTTCCTAAAAATCTTCACGTCAATGAAAAAAAAGAGTTTTACACTAAGAAATTTAAAGAATTAATGAAGAAGTACGAGATTAATATGTTTTCAACTTTTAGCAACCTCAAAGCATCTATTTGTGAGCGTTTCAATCGTACCCTTAAAATAAAAATGTGGAAGCCATTCAGTTTACAAGGGAGCTACAATTGGATTGAAATACTTTCAGATCTAATGAAGTCGTACAATAGTACTAAGCATCGAACTATTAACATGAAACCAAAAGATGTCACATCTGCTAATGAGGTGCAAGTTCTAAAAGGATTCTCAATAAAAAATCTACCATTGAAGAAACCCAAGTTTAAAGTTGGTGACAAAGTTCGTGTTAGTAAATTAAAGAAAATTTTTGAAAAAGGTTATGCCCCAAATTGGAATGTACAAATATACACAATTAAAAAGGTATTGAAAACTCAACTAGTTACTTACTATTTGACGGATGAGGATGATAAAGATGTTAGGGGCGGGTTTTATGAGCAAGAGCTTCAGAAAGTAAACTATCCAGACGTATATTTAATTGAAAAAGTTCTTAGAAAACATGGAAATAAGTTATATGTTAAATGGTTAGGTTATGATGAAAATGATTTGTAAAAGTTTGATTAAATAAAAAATAAAAATTTATATATTTTGAAATTATAAGTATGTATTTATTTTGACATATATTTTTTTAATTACAATGTTAACAAGTTATAACCAAATTAAAAATCATAACCACCCAAATATTTGAAATATAACGAATGATCTAATATTTTATCTGCCATATCTTGCCAGAGATCATTCTGTTCAATTAACATTTGTGATATTTTATCGCGAATGAAAACGTTAAACTCATTATTAATAGTGATGACAACTCTTTTACCAAATCTTGTGTTCACCTTCTTCATGTCCATCACAGTGTATTTGTTTCCTACTTCTAATTCAACCATCTTTTTTTGTGGTAGGAAATCGGACGTGGCTTCTGAAAGACTATTCAATGAAGTAAGAGTCATTTTACTTGAAGACATTTTGAATCTGCAAAAAAAAAAAAAAAAAAAAATTATTAATAACTTGAAAATAAATTTGTATGAATAAGAGAATAATGAGGTTCAACTTACGTAATTTACGTTCCTCTTTTTGCAAAGGTTCAATTAAGTTTCTAAAGACTGGTTGGATGATCTTTTTGACAGGTTAACTGGCTGACTACCTTCTTGAGAAGTTTCTGAAGACTTGCAGGATGATCTTTTCGATGGGTTAAGCGGCCGACTGCCTTCTCGAGAAGTTTCTGGGGACTTGCAGGATGATCTTTTCGATAGGTTAAGCGGCCTACTGCCTTCTCGAGAAGTTTCTGGAGACTATCAGGATGATCTTTTCGATAGGTTAAGCGGCCTACTGCCTTCTTGAGAAGTTTCTGGAGACTTGCTGGGTGATCTTTCCGATAGGTTAAGCGGTTGACTGCCTTCTTGATCGGTTTTTTCTTGCTTCTTATGTAGTATTCTCCCCTCACACACTACTCCCCCTTCTTTGATAGTACTTTTAGGAGTGGAGATCATTTCGTTGAAACAAGACGCATATTGAGTCTTATTTCTCAATTCTTTGGTGTTGGGTGGGGATAACTCGTCAACAAACCAATTGGGATCCATAGGTTCTTGGTCAACCGTTGTCTTTTCCGCAAGCAATGAAATGTCTTCACCCACCTTTTTGCTTGTATTGAGTGAAAGTTCGTTGTTCAAACTCGGAATAATATTTGTATCTGATGTTTCAATGAGATTTAAAATATCCTCAAAATCAATATTTGATGTTTCAGATATATCTATATTTTTTTCTTGCTTCCGAGTTAAAATATCCTCAAACTCTTCTATATCTGAAAGATCCATCACGATATCGCCGGGTTCTAGGTTAGTTGATTGATCTCAACTTTTTGCGAGATCTATCACGACATCACTGGGTTCTAGATTAGCTGATTGATCTGAACTTTTTTCAAGATCCATCACGACATCACCGGGTTTTAGATTAGTTCATTGATCTGAACTTTTTTTGAGATTACAAAATGAAAAGCTAGATACATCACGAATTTGAATATCGTATTCTTTTGGAATATCACGATGACCCCAAGGAAGCGTTGAATGGTCCTTGCTATTCGGTATGATGTAGCGTGTATCATCATCTCCAGCTAAGGCTTTCTTTCTTTGATGTTCCGTAAAGATTTCGTGTTTTCTCACGCATATATTGTTTTGTGTGACATATAAAGTGTCGTCGTTAAATAAGCAATTTAAGTAGTCTTTGAAGGTAATTTTATTGTTTACAACAGATTTCTGAATACCTTTGGCTTTAGATATTGGTGCTGGCTCCCTCCACACGAATTGAGTATAATTTACTGCGAAGTCCGCAGAAATCCAAAAGGATCCTTCCTTTGCATATGCTTTCATTATTTCGATATTTTTAACATTCTTGAGCTCCAATCCAAAATTGTTTGGGTAGGGATGCTCTGACGTGTCAAACCAATCAGAATTTTTTTTCATAACATCATAAATGTTTACACCTTTAAACTCATATATATAGCTATCTGTATCGCTGAAAAGCATCCGCAAATTATTTCCCACCCATTTTTTCATGTGTGTATTGTGAAATTCGTACATGAGTTGTTTTGACAGATCAAGCACGCTCATACCTACACAAATCAGTTTATCTATTTTAACTTTGAGAGGATCCATTTGCACAGCGATGAAGTTTTCATCAAAAATGGTACAACTTCTATAGTTTGGTTTTGCAATATATAAGGCAGCTCCGTACCTTCCATCCCATTTGCTTATTAATTTAACCTCGGTATGTCTGCGCTTACTTTCTAAGCATTTTCCGTATATGCTGTTAATCATTAGCTTGTAAAAGTTCTTTTCAAAGGCATTGACAGCATTCTTTCTCATTTGCGTATTAAAGTATACCTATGGAGCAAGCCATGGAGACTATTTGAATTGTAAAACTATGTATTATTGTTAGTTTCAACCCGTGCTTAAGCGCTTCTTGAAGCGTTCTATAATGAATTACATAACGTTTTTTTGGGTACAGCGTTGTCATTAGTTTCTTTTGCTTGTATCCAGGAGCTGTCATGTGTTCTGGTAGAAACGATAAATCAGCATGGAAATCGTGGAGATGGTGTGGATAGTCCACATCCACCTCCAATATGTAACCGATGTCGCTATCTGCTGGGAGATTCTTTATTACTTCTTCATCAATAAAATTTAGGTTCTTTATCCACTCAATGTCGCGTTCCGGGAGATGATTTGTCATACTTGCTCCGTATAAATTATTTATATCTAGAAATATTAAAAATTTCTCTTCTTCGGCTGGGTTATACTGCTTTCCCATAAAACGATCATTTGCTTTAGAGTACCTATTACTACACATACTTATTCCACCTCTGATTCCTATTTCAATAAAGTTTACCTTATCAATATCCGTCAATAAATGCAATTCGACATTTTCTTGTTCTTTTAGTTTTTTCAGCATCACATCCATGCTCAACGAAGCAGCTATGGGGTACTTAGTTGGGTCGAGCTGATAAATATGCATGCAAATCGATCAAAATTTTTCAAAAACGTCACACAGTAGCAAAACATCCTGTTTATTATAAAGATCGCTGTGTTCCCCCAAATTCGTCATCCCAAATTCATTGAACACTTTTTGAGCATGATTATATTCATCATCAGTGACATCACGATCGGTGAGTTTACTTTTGAATCTAGATTTTGCAGGCAACGCTTGCTCTTGAAGTGTTTCAAAACTAGTTATGTAATCATAACAAAACGTACCTTTTTGTCGAAGCATGTTAATTTGACTCTCTGTTTTTCCGTCTCGTTCGAAAACGCTTGTAAGTATTGGGAACGAATCTAAGTAGGAGGACAACTTGTCTAGCGAATCTGCCATGAAACGGAAAGAGTCTATAAACCTTAAGGATATTTTGCTCCCATCAAAGGGTTTAGTAAACGAGATGTACCGCTCTTTGGTTTGCGGAATGACTGTCACTTTCCCCTTGAAATATTTAGCAGTGTGAAGCTCTTTAATAACCAAATGCGAGTCATACCTACTAAGGTTGTGAAACACGATTGGAACGGTTCTATTGTCCTGGTAATTTAAATTACGAGCTTGATGCGAGGCTCCTCTGAATCTGCAACAAAAAAAAAATTAAAAAAAAAATTTTTTTTTTAAACAAACATAATAACTAACCGTCCAGTAAGATGGCAATGGTCACGGACTCTTATTTGACTCTCCAGTTCCTTTTCACTAATATGACAATGTGTAGCTGTTCGAAATCGCATTTCTTCTTTGTATGTCAGATTCATTGGTCTAGCGTTTGCATAACGCTCCTCCACCATTTCAGCAAATTTCTTAAGTTTTCTCACAAACCATTCAGCAGGGGTTAATGCATCTTGTCTAGTCTGTCTATAGCATTGATATTCTGATTGCGTATCATCAAATGAACACTTAACATAATATCCAATACTGTAGGCTCGATGTTTTTGGAAAGCTCGTTCGTCTTCTATAGGTTCCAGCATACTTTCAAAATCTGCATGAATGATGTATCCAGATAATTCCTTGTTGCTATAATGACTAAATTTCAATATTTTTTCATCATCGATTGGTAGACTAACATAGCACTTGTTTAATAATACACAATTCTTCGAGTAAAATTCCAGTAATTTTTTTGATTTGAAAAAGTGAAGACAGTGGTTGCAAAAAAATGTTTCTTCTCACACCTGGTCTCTTGCGCTCTACATAATCTAGAAAAATCTTTCAGCCAACAATAGTGGTAGTTGATTTCATGAGTGTCAACAGTATCATCTTCCTCGTTTTGTGGATAATAATCTTGAATAAGTAATAGATTAATATGTTTATCTTTTAACAAAGGCGTCACATAGCATGGTACAGTTTTGAAAGCATCATTCCCAGTTTCAGGATCAACTCCATCTCTGCACAATTAAAAAATATTAATCGATAAATTATTCTGAGATTCGAAAGTAGGAATATGATGCAAAGGTGTAGGGAAATCGATATTATCAAAATCTAGTTCATAACCAAATCTGTGATACGATGATACGGCATTGACATTAGTCTTTGCAGGATAAAATGCCGATATTACGGCGTATTTAAAACAAAAACTATCTCTGTTATGTACGTTCACGCATGCTTTTTTACTCTTTATAAAGGGTGGTAAGTCAATAAAAGTGCTGCCGCGGATTGAGTGTAGCTTATTAGTATTAACAACCAAATTGAATATTTCGGATAAACTCCAACCTTATCCCATCTCCTCGAACCCCTCCATTTTTTGTAAGATTGGTTCTTTTTTAAATCCATCAAAACTATTTTCTAAATTCGTTGTTCTAAAGACTTGAAAATTTTCGGTGCTAAAAAATTTCGTATACTATTATTTCCTCGTCTTGAGAAAAAATTATATAATCTGCTGTTAATTCTGCATTAATTTTCAATGTTTTCAATTCTTGCAACGCTTCTTTTATTTTTTGAACAATAACTTCCCGAACATCTTCGAGAAATGATTTAGCATCTAGATGCTTTAGGTTAGTAAAAACTCCGGTTCTTACTCTATTTTCGTATGCTGATTTGGTCACGTTGCAAGGAATTTCTGTTTTAGGCGAATCACTCGTACCCTCCCCAAATTTTATAGATAAATAATGTTATTGATGTGAGTTTGAAACTTCTTTTTTAAGCTAAACACTTTAGTTGAAGTAATAAATTGTTCTATTTTTTCAATCATTTCACTGGCTTCATCTATATATTTTTGAATAGTTTCATCTTCAAAATTTTTCTGATATTTTCTAAAACCAATCATAAATCTTTTCACACTAGTTTCTAAATTTTCAGTCGACATTTTAAAAGTCAAAAAGATACCTTTGCTTACAAACGATGATTAAACAACCGTGATGGTTGCATGCAAAGAACCATACGTGTCTACCACAGATGAAGTCTGATGCTGCACAAAATGCCGATGTCTAACACAAACCGATTGCAAATGTGGTTGATGCTGTTCCAAATGAAGAATCGTTGTAAAATACAATACACAAATAGATGTAGAGAAGATCAGTATGAATCGTATTGGTAACACTCACAAAAAATTCTAGATAACAGCAGGAGATGTTATACGTACTGGGTCTGAAAAAAATGAACTGCTGACCGAAGAGTTTGGTGCGTTTTTATATTCGAGAACCCACGTGTAGTAAGAGAGGGAAGGGTTAGTACAGCTTTCCGAAACCTGCTTTTACTATAAGTTATGTTAAGATGAGATTTTGAATTATTGTGTTGTAAGAAAAACGTTTCCTAATAATTTGGCTTTCAAAATACCAATGTCTGGTAGACTTTTATTTCATAAAGAAAACGGAATATTAAAACATGTTTAGTCTTGTAAGCTTACACGAAAGCGTTAGAGACTTGCC
This sequence comes from Encarsia formosa, assembly GCA_038277355.1. NCBI lineage: Eukaryota > Metazoa > Arthropoda > Insecta > Hymenoptera > Aphelinidae > Encarsia > Encarsia formosa. The sequence continues at coordinate 32,705,564 of CM076185.1, read as the reverse complement.
AAATGTTTAATTTGAATGTTATTTAAAAATACCTACTTTTCATTGACATATGCAACAATCGATATTTCATTTCAAAATTATGAGTCTATCTGACCTTCAGAGAAAGTTATTTATTATTTAATTTATCTAAGATGTAAAACATTTTCTTTTAAATCTAGATAGGTCAGGGTTTTATCTAGGTAAACACGTATTTAACGTTAAATAACTAAGAAAATTATTTAGCTCACCACACCAATTAATATCCTGCCCTCCTTCCTTTTTTCCTCTCCTCCTTGCACAAAAGTTGATTATTGCTTGTTACAAATCAGTTGTAGTCGAGGTTTAGGAGGAAACACATCTCATCATCATGTTTTGGATTGCAGATTTTCAAGGATTTAGATTTGGTAAAGACAAATTTATAGTAAAAGAATTTGTATGTACACCGTTTGTAAACGATTCCACTAAAAATATTTCCAAGTACCTGTTTGAACCACAGTTTAGTTGGAAACATATGGACGAGAAGGATCAGAGAGCGAATAGATTTTTGGAATCACATCTCCATCGGATACTCTGGCAGGTTGGATCCACACCTTATTCCAAGTGTTGCAGTGTGATTAAAGAAAATTTACAAAATGTCGAGAGAATATTCGTGCATGGAAGTGACAAAAAAAAAATTATTTGCAATTTATTTTACCCAATAAAATTATAATCGATTTAAATGATATAAGGTGCCCCTCTTTGAGAAAATTACCTCGTGATGATAGTGTTAATTGTTACCACCATTTTAAAGATATTTATAAAACATGTGCGCTACAACGTTGCAAAAATTTGGAACTGGCTTGAGAACCGTTATAGCAGGGTCCAGGGGTGGTAGCCCCTGGTAGGGGTGCAGGGGGAGAAGCCCCCACCAGGGGGGTTTGGGGGGGGCGGAGCCCCCCCGACAAAAAAAATAGACGAAAGTTTTTAAAAAACTTTACCTGTAAAAAAATCTTAGTTGATAAAAATGAACCGATTAAAAAAGAATGAAAGTAAAATGAGTGATATAAAATTTTCATCATTTTATAAATTAGTAAAAGTTAATCTAAAAAAAAAAATAGTACAAAGTATGAAAGATTTTTACACTAAACTATTACTTGCACTAAATTAATATTGACACTAATAAAAAGCGATTTACACTTTAATTTATTTATTTTTAAAGTTTTAAAAAAATTTTCTTATAATCTTAAAGTAAGTATTCAAGGACTGGGGGAAGTAATAATAACTAATTTGATTAAACAAAACACAAAAGAATAATTTTTTATTCATTAGTCAAGTAAAACAATTTACTATGTTATGTTTTTGAAAAACAATATGCATATGAGTTATACCAATTTCACTCAATGTTAAGTTAAAAAAATATATTTAATGGCGTTGTATATTCATGATTATTGTGTATAAAAACGCGGTAAATTGAAAAAATGCAATTTTTTGAATATTTTATTTTACGTACTAAAAACAATTCGTAAAATAGAAGTTTACGCATACTATGAAAAAAATATATATATTTAAAATTTTCAATGAAGCTATAAATTATCTAACACCTAAAAAATAAAGGGAATTTTTTTGTTTGTCATGGTCGGTGAAAATATTCGTCCACACCGATCGATATCGACTTTTCGTGTGGACGCGGGCCAGCAGCCGAAGATCAGCTGCTAGTGGACCATTCCGGAACGGAACCGATCAGTAGAGGTTGGACCGGCGAGAATGGGACTATGCGCGCCAGTTGTTTGTAGACCGCTAGCGCAGACGCTGTTTTTTTCGGTTACTTTGTTTTTCGATGACAAAGAAAGAAAAAAGTATTGTTATCGCGAGTCGCGTCGGAATTGTTAGATACGATGTCGCAAGCTATGATTACTGTGTGAGAGTGTGTGCAGTCACGTAGACTACCCGCCTTTGTTCCTGAAGATCTCCACCCGTGCATAAAAAGGTTTGTGTACCCACGATCGAGTGTAGATAGTGTGAAAGAGTGTGGTGTGATAAGGGAGAGAACTTGTAGATTTTTCTCTCCCTGTCTGGATTTGCTTCTGAAAGATTCTAAGTGTAAATTCTTGACAGAATTCTTGACAGAATTCACGCGTAGAAACTTGCGAGCCGGCGAGCGTAGCTGCCTGGCAGATTTTGTGTTTATATTCACTTCTCTTTGCTCGGCCGCCCGTGCGATCGGCCGAACCTTAACTTCAAAGAGCGCGACCGTTAATTTTGAAGTAATCTTTTGTTGTTGTTGTTGTTTTTTTTTTTTTTTTTTTTTGTTGTTACTAATAAATCAGAGATTAAAATTAACTTTCTTCGAGTGTTGTTATTATAAATAAATCTTTTCCTCCGCTCAATTTTCCTCGGTTAGGATATTTTTCTATAAACTTTTATTTTCTTTGTTTATATTGAGCTTGGGGAAATTTTCCTAGCCCACTACCGGCATTTAAGAGTTAGCTCGCGTAAGCGTCTTCCCAAGCATGTCTATTAATTATTTTCAGGTACGAAGATAATAGCGAGAGTACTTAGGAAAAAGTACTCGGAAGATCTATTTGTTTACGGCTGGCACTCTGACAACGCGGGTTATCACGGAGGCCGTGATTCGTTGTTTTTCCCCGGACGAGCATCGTAACAAATTGGCGCCCAACAACGTGGTTAATTTTTTATTTGTAATTTTCGCTAAAATAACGTAGTGGTCGAGCCACGGCAGACAGCTCGACGCAAGCGGTGGAAAAGAGAGCGTGGCAGTGGCGTATCAGCTGCAAAGTTAGGGATTAATAATCCGACAGCGCGGTTTGTTTTCCGAGTGCTGTTACCTTGTCCGAGCACGGACAAAGAATTTTTGTTTTGAAATAAATCCAGACACTACGATAGCGGTAGGAGCTGTTCGAATTTGAAGAATTCGATCAGCTCACCCAAAATTTGTGAATAAAGACAATTGTGAGGCCGTTTAAGATAATTCTTTTTTTTTGCTTGTTGAGATTGGAATTTAATTTTAGCAGCTGATCCTGGAATCTTTCGAGGTTTTTGCGACTCAAAATTTTAAATTATACCAGAGGAAATTTTTGTTTTGTGGTTGGTCGAAGAATAGTCAGGAACTTTCGGTAGAGGAATTTACCCGACTGGTTATTGATCGTGCTGTCGCACGATCGGATTTTATTTTTGTGCTTAGGCTTGAGCCGGTAGAATTTTAACTCTGGTATATAATTTCGAGACGTGCGAATATTTTTCGGGAGTAAGAATTCTTTTTTTTTCTGACGGCAGATTTTTTTTTTTTTTTTTTGGATTTGAAATACTCACATTGGTTTTTGGAGTGTGTTCGTGACAGTACAGCATTTGCGAGCGTAAAGAGGGCTGTAGTCAGTCAATCTGCGATATTTTTTGTCGTTGTTATTTATTTGTTTTTTTTTTCTTTTCCTTCTGGCGTATTTAGGTAAACCGTATGGGAGTTTAAATAAATAAATAGGGACTGGTACTGTCACAAGTAGATAAGCGGTATATTTTTTTTTGGTAGTCCTCGAGTACACGGGAAGAGAAATGGCAAGTGAGGATAAGGAGGACAAGATTTTCTGTAAGGACACCACCGATTATTAACGCTTTCAAATCGGTAGATGTTGGTGCTATAGTCCGGCGCTGGAATTTGAAATTCTCCAGTGGTCCTGAGTCGAGTCTGGAGCAATTTCTGTTAGACGCTGCAGACAACAACAGTCTAGCTGGACTAACGGATAAGCAACTGTTAGATGATTTAACGTTACCACTGATTGGGGTTGCGACCACTTGGTACCACAACAACAAGAAGCAAATCGCTTCTTGGGATGGTTTCTGTCGTCTAGCCCGAGAATGGTATGGTGTTGAAGACCACCAACAGTGTGTGCGAGCTGAGGCTTTCGCTCGCACACAGGGTGAGTCTGATCCAGCCAGGGACTACATCACTAATCTGCAGTCGTATTTGTTGAAGATCAGGCCCGAGCCAGATGAGACTGAACAAATCGACTTCATTTTAAGGAATATGTTGCCAAATCTGCGCAAGCAGATCCAATGCAACGAAATTAAATCGATGATAGGTTTAACGAACCAAGCCGTTGAGATCGAGCGGACCTCTCTCAACGAGGTTAATTATAGGCCACCACCATCACCTTAACATCTATGTGGCCTTATCTCGCCTATAAATAAAATAAGGCTGCAAGAAAATGAGAGTCAACGTGGCAGCAACTGCTGTTGACAGCAGATCGGCTGCTGACTCGATAGTCAACCACCTTGATGCGTTCTTAAAAAAGCTCGAGGGCAGCAAGGACTTTAGGAAGCCAAGGGGCCCAAGGCCCCAAAATTCGAGCAAGGGCGAGCAGTCCAAAGCTAGACACTGAAGACGATAGAAGGGCCAGGAGCTCATCACCGAAACCAAGTACGAGTGAAGATAAAAGAAAGAAGAGCGACAAGCCAGTACCACTTCGCTGTTACTTTTGTAAAGAAGAAAGGCGCATTAGACCCAAATGCCCAAAACGTCAAGGAAACGAAGTGCCAGTGGAGTAGAGGTTAACTGTTCCGCCGACCCCTCTTCCCAGTCATCACTCGAAGAGTTCATTGGATCCTAAGTATACTGAACAAGCAACAGGTCAAAATGATTCGGTTGCAGCAGACTTAGATGCGGAAGCCAGATGAAGGTTACCAGTAAACATAGGTGATTTCCGCATTAGAGCGTTGTATGATCCTGGGGCATCACGTACAGTGATGAAGCCATGCGCTATCAAAATGGCAAGGTGCAAGGCTAGCTGACGGGCGTAGGTGTCCTATCGCCGGATAGGTCTCAATACCTTTTGAGGTCACGGGGGTAAAACGCGATCTCAAGATAGCCATCATGACTAATCTCGATGCGGATTTCTGTTTAGGAGCAAACTTCATCTGAACTTTTAAAGTAGTTCTCGATCCCACTACAGACGAGTTAGAGATCAGAGTTGCAGGAAAGAAGGCTAACCTAGAGGTCACCAGTATCCAGGTGACCAAGCTGACAACGTTAGCCTCAATAGGTTTTGCTGACATACCAGCAGAAGACCTCGAGAGACTCAAGCAGATGCTTGACAGAGTCCTTCCGACCGCGGACGAACCTTTGGGCTGCACCTCGTGGATCGAGCATGAGATCGACGTAGGAGACGCAAGACCGATAAAACAAAGGTACTACCCAGTTTCACCGGTAGTGAAGCTGGGAATGTGGGACCAGGTGCAAGAAATGCTTGATAAGGATATTATTGAGCCTGCACCCAGGTCCGGATGGTCATCTCACGTGGTTATGGTCAAAAAGGAAAACGGAACGAGACGATTTTGCATTGACTTCCGCAAGGTCAATGCGGTTATCAGGTCGGTGGACGCATATCCAATCCTGTACATGGACGACATCTTGAGCAAATTAAAAAAAGCTCGATAAATCACGATTCTGGATTTAAAATCGGCTTACCACCAAGTACCGTTAAAACCAGAGTCGGAGCCAGTGACGGCATTTACCGTGCCAGACATGGGCACATTTCAGTTCAAACGATTGCCGTTTGGCCTGAGTTACGCAGGAATGACTTTTCAGCGTCTGGTCGCGAGATGATCATCAGGGAGTTCGGCGAATACGCTTACGCCTACCTTGACGACATGATCATCATCACAGAAGATTTTGAGACACATCTCAGAATTCTTAAGGCAATCCTGGCAAGAATTAGAGAGGCGGGCCTGACGATTAATCGGGAAAAGTGCAACTTTTGCCAGTCAGAGGCAAAATACTTGGGCGTCATCGTTAGCCATGACGGAATTAGACCCTGTCCCGAAATGGTCAAAGCCATTCTGAAATTTTCGGTTCCGACGAACCGTAAGAAGTTGAAGTGGTTCCTCGAAATGTCATCATGGTACCGAAAATTTATCAATCACTTTGCCGTGGTTGCAGACCGCTTACGAAACTCACCAGCACAAGGATTTGTTTCAAATGGGACGACGAGCAACTGGAAGCATTCGAAAGAATACTGGTGTTACTCGGGTCAACTGCGGTCCTGGCGAGACCAGATTTTTCAGTGCCATTCATGATTCAGACTGACGCTTCCAATACTGGAATCGGTGGCTGTTTGACTCAAATCATCGACGGTCAAGAACGAGTCATCGAATATTTTAGTTGAGTTCTGAATCCAGTACAAACGTTTAGTTTTTGTGAACTACACAAACTTTATTCATATGACAGCTGTTTCGACGTCTTAGCGTCTTCATCAGATTAAATACAAACTGTAACTTAAATGTAGGTTTACAAACGTTTATATAGTATAATTTTGTGGGTGTGGTAAGATCATTCTTCCAATCATACTTCTAATAATGTAAACATAAGAACTTGTAATCAAAACAGATTAAGTAAAGGTGAGTTATTTAGATCTAGCTGATTATTTAATAAACATCCTGAGTTTTTTAATCTATTAATTTCAAGAGACTCCAAAGCATTAAGTAAGCATTAAAAGACTCAGGATGCTTATTAAATAATCAGCTAGATCTAAATAACTCACCTTTACTTAATCTGTTTTTATTACAAGTTCTTATGTTTACATTATTAGAAGTATTATTGGAAGAATGATCTTACCACACCCCCAAAATTATACTATATAAACGTTTGTAAACCTACATTTAAGTTACAGTTTGTATTTAATCTGATGAAGACGCTAAGACGTCGAAACAGCTGTCATATGAATAAAGTTTGTGTAGTTCACAAAAACTAAACGTTTGTTTTGTTTTTATTAATAAGTTACAATTTCCTAAATTGTAAATGACATTCATGAAAAATATACTGAATTATTTACAAAATGGAATGATGATCAAAAATCGATTTTTAATCTAACAACCAAAATTTCCAATGGTATGTACTTTATAGATGGTCCAGGAGGCACTGGAAAAACTTTCCTTTATAAAACTTTAATTTATTATTTCATGTCAAGAAATAAAAATGTTTTATCTATGGCATGGACCGCTATAGCTTCAATTCGATTACAAAAAGGTATGACCAGCCATAAAACTTTTAAATTGCCGTTAATTTCAAACAATGTTGAAACTTCATTTTTTTAAAAAGAATCAGACAAAAAAAATTATGCATGAAAAAAATGTGACAACATCGTCTGGGATGAAGTATCTATGATTCCAAAAAAAGCATTGGAAATCGTAGATAGGACTTTACAAGACATTTATAGAAATAAATTACCTTTCGGAGATAAATTAATAATTTTAGGAGATGACTTTAGATAAATTCTTTCAATAGTAAAAAGAGGTAATGAAAAAATTGTCGTGGAAGATACTATCAAATTTAGTAAATTATGGAATAGTTTCAAAAATTAAAATTAACTAAAAATATTAGATGTATTGATGAAAAATTTTCTTAATTATTATTAAAGATTGGCAAAGGTTCGATAGAAAATTTTCGAATTCCAAAAGATGGAAAACTAATGATGTGTGTCATTCAATTTTTATAGATATAAATGAAAATCATGAATTGAATAAAGTTATTTTAGCTCTAAAGAATGAAAACATACAAATGTTGAATAATAAAGTTTTAAATATATTAAATGGTCAATGTAAAAAATATTATAGTGTAGACAAGGCTATTCGCTCCGTGCGAGTTCATCCGCGACAACACTTACAGAAAAATCCGCGCTGTAAATTCGAGGTGGCGTAGCGCTGGCGACAACACTTACAGAAAAATCCGGCTGTAAATTCAAGGTGGCGCTGCCTACTTGCACGGAGCGAATACGTAAAAGAGTTGTCCAGACAGATAGCAACATATATGACGGAAATAGAGGGTTCCGAGGTATTGACGGCTGACAAGCATAGAGATCAGTGGATAATGAGCTCCATCGTGTCTCGGCTACCTGCTGCTGCACGGCAGCACAATTCTCGCTTAGCCATCATATAGTAAGCACGCCATGACCGATTTTCGAAGTTATAGAATCTTGAAGCTAAGCTTGAATAAAGATTTTTTATACTCTGAATTGAATCTGACGTTGTCTGTTTTCATTTATTACAACCCTCTCCGACACCGACTAAATAATTAATCTTGTCAATATATTTATATTATCCAATTGAATTTTTAAATTCTATTAATGATGGTCTACCTCACATGAATTCACGCTAAGTAATGTTAATACAAAATTTAAGTATCAATGATGGATTGTGTAATGGTACAAAATTAAAATTGATACGAACATAACATAGGAGCAAAAATTATTACTGTCGATAAAAGTGGGAAAATTGTGTTCATTCCGAAAATTACTTTAAGTACAAATGAAAATTCAAGTTATACGTTTATTTTAAATAGAAAGCAATTTCCCTTTTTTTTAGCCTTTGCAATGACAGTTAATAAGACATAAGTGCAAAGTTTTGATAGAGTTGGCATATATATAAAAACTCAACTTTTTTCGCACCGTCAATTTCATGTATCGTTAGATTTTTTGAATAGTAGGAGACAAGGAGGAATGGTGTCAAAGGCCTTTGAGAAATCGAAGGAGATAGGGATTGTGACTTTTCTGCGATCGATTCCTCGACGGGCGTATTCTAGGATGCCGATTATAGCTGTCTATGCAGAGTGACTGAGCCTGCATTGATGTGGGTCTATTAGGTTGTGACGGGTATTGAAGTTAGTTAGTTGAGCGGCGATAATTCTTTCGAGTAGTTTAGAGAGGCCGAGAGGATTTCTCCTACTCAGATGAAAAGTAGCCAGTCGTGAGGAATGCATTTATGAGTTTGGTGATGTAGGGGAGAATTGAGGGATGGGCGAATTTTATCAAAGAGGATTAGAGAAAATTCAAAAAGTGGTAGAGAAAGGAGATTGGGTGAAATGTCAATGAGATCTTGGGGTGAAAAGGGTGCTTAGGATTGAGGTACAGAAACGTAGTGGGAGTCTAAGGAGGGGCTATCAAAGATTGACAATGGGGATGCTTTAGTTGCGGCAATGCCACTAGCTTTTTTAATCGCACGCCATTTGGTAGCGTGATCAGGGGCGTTCTCAATGATGTTCCTATTAAATGTATTTTTCAGCCGATCTAGGTCATTGGTATCCTGATTTCGAGGGGTACGATATTGGGCACATATACGGTGGGCTGGCAGATATAATAAAGTTTGTAATGTCGATATAACATAAATTTATCTAATTTGCCCACCATAAGCGAAAGGAGCGCTAAAAAATATTTTTATATGCATAAAAGATCCAATGAATTGGTTAGAAATGTCAGTTAATTTGCTAAAATATTTTTTATGAGTCACCAAAAATGTATGTATGTACCTAACACAAACACTCTAACTATTATAAAATTGATTTATATCTTCGTTTGTTAATATTAGATCTACTTTAGCCTTAGAAAATTTTTTAATGAATAAAACTATTAAAAAAAAAGAATGAAATTCTATATTAAAGACTATCACATGAGTTTGCCTAACTGATTCAAATAATTTTTTTTTTTTCGCAATTTAGTCTTATGATTATTCAATAGCCACAATTAGAGCTTACTTATTACTATTTTGATCTTGTGCTTCAAATGTTTGCTAGAGATTTTTTTTTTATCATTAAATAATATTGTTGTTAACTAAAATTAGGGGGTTAGTGAGCGGAGCGAGCAGGGGGGCCCCCCTAGTTAGTCTATATAGTAAAGTTGATAATCACCGGGGTTGACACAAATTTTGACCATGAATATTCAAATGAATACATGCTATATATTTCAGTAAAATTATTAAATGAATGAATACGCTAATTTTTTTTTTATATTGCAAGATAAAAGAGAAAACCCAAAAAGAACGTCAGCATTTTATTCGTGATGTGATTGATTGAAGAACAAAATTTAAATTTTGAATTTTTATTTTTAATTTTTATATTACAATTCAATTAATACATTCAGAGAATAGATTTGATAAAAAATAATTATTCACAGGGGTGGATAAACTTCTGTTCAAAATAGCAGGTTCTTCAGCTTCAGGTTCAATAGGAAGTGGTAGCAGCATGCTACCTCTAATAGGGCGCTCATACCGTCCATTAGAACACTGCACAATCACCGACCTACATAGACCATCTTTACTGGGGACAAGCTCAATCACCTGCCCCATCAGCCATTTGGTGGGGGAGGCGTGTGCTCATTTTTTATAAGAGCAACCTTGCCGAGATCAAGATTTCGTTGTAGCCGCAACCATTTCTTTTTTTTTTTGCAAATGGGTCAAGTACTCCTCGCTTCATCATGCCCAAAAACGATTACGAAAAATAATCTGAGTGATTAAGTGCCAACGGTTGGTGTTCAACTTACTGTCGATATGCTCATCAAAAGGCTTGGGAGGAGAGAACAGAGCAGAAGATGCTCCTTTTCGTTGGATTTCCTTCAGCCGTGGGGACCAGGCAGCGATTATGAAAGAAGTCCTGTACTGAATTCACAACAAGCCCAGAGTGGTAACTGAAGAATCCTGGGGCGGAGAGATGTCAATTGACTGCGAATTCAGATCGAACCCTGGCAGCAAATAGAAGTGGTTAGAAGCCAACTTACCTTCAGTCATTCCCGCCGAAAATAGTAGTTTTACAAGCTGCTCAGCTCTCTGAAAAAGTTTCTCAGTAGGGTCAGCTCTCTCTTAAAAATCATCAGCCTACAGCTTTTTCTGATCAGCTGCAGCAGCTAGAGCTAAGAGTCCTGCTCCTGATCATCAAGCTCCAGTAAGCAAGCGTCCGACAAGAAGGGAACGCAGTCTGTACTGTACGTAACCATGTTCAATCGATAAAATTCAAAAAGCTCGTCCTCGGAGTTCCGCCACGCAATTCTTTGCCAATCATGGTAACGAGGATCAACAAGGGACTGTCGGAACATTTTTACAGTATCGCAGGAAATTGCGAATTGCTTGAACCTCCAGTTTATTAGAACAGTTCTAATATCGAGAAGAAAATTCGACCCAGGATTCAAAAAATCTCAAGCTATTACCATTAGATGCTTTGGTTGCAGCATCAAATACTACTCTAAGTTTTGCAAAATAACCACTTTTAACGACGGAGCTTTTTCCTGGCCAAGCTCCTTCTTTTGTACAACTTCCATATGCTGCAGCTGATCGTATTCGCTCATAAACTTCGAATAAGCCTCATGCAGCTTAAGCCGGTGATGGAAGCACTTTTCTATTCTTCGCAGGCTCGACGCTGCAATATCGCGGGATGTGAAGGAGTTTTAATATTTAGTAAGCGGACGATGAAGCGCCCAGAGCTGTCATGCTGGACAGTCTCACAAAAATGATCGAGGCATTTCTGATCCTCATTTTTCCAATCGGGCTCTAATAAATCCGAAAATTTCGCATTAAATAATGTGAATCGCCACATGCTACGCATTTTGGTAGGGGCTTTACATTAAGATCTTTAGATACAGCCAGGTGAGTTGAAGTACTGCTTGATCGTTCTCTGAAATCAGACCTGGAGGAATTTCTACTCTGCGCAGGCCTTTGCTTGTTGCGGGAGTGATCTCCCAAAGAAGCAGCAGCATAAGATGAAACTGAATCAGCGTCCAATAGCTAAAAAGTTCTTATTCTTTTTTGCAGGAAAGTAAAAGCTCTTGATACGTTGCGAAAGGGTTATCCTCCTCCCGTTTCTTGGCTCAATCCAAGCTAGTAGAAAGAGCAAGTTTAATTTTTACGTGAAAAACAAATATCGCATCCCAATCATCCATCGCTAGTCCTAACGACTCAAAAATGTTTTTACTGAAATTTGATAGTGCTCAAATGAGACGCGTTTTCTGTGGAGGATGACGGCAGGTTGACGAGTGCAGTCAGTTGCGCGTTAAAACGCAAGAGTTTATCATCCTACCTGGCGCAAATCGCACCCCACGTGGACTTGAATTTAGCGCCGTCGACGCAAACCGCATATCTCTAGTCTTTACAGGTTCTGAGATATAAATAAAAGTTGAAAAATCTCTATTTTCACTTCTATCTTATAGCTTATTAATCTTTTAATAAATTGATAATAAGTAAATACTATTGCTAGCAATTAAATTTCACTTTTTGATTTTTTTTTGTTTTTTATTATTACTATTATTATTATTTGATTTTGAGAAGTCTCATAAGTAAATTAAAAATTTGTTATTTTCCAACAAAATTATCAATGTAGTTATTATTAAAATTTTTTAGTCATAAGGAAACGCAAGAAAAAAAAAAGATTCTTATTCAATCATCATTAAAGCTTGATAAATCTCAATAGGATCTACATAGGACCCAAAGAGGATCAAGAGGACCAAGAGGAGTGAGAGGAGTTTTTGAGGATTTTTAGGGAGGATTAAGTATTACCCCCTCGATACAAATTGATAATCTACAATTTGTTTTTCTTTCAATTTTAGAATATTAATAGATAACAAAAAATATTTTTTTTTTTTAGAACGAAGTTCTTTATTGGAGGTTATGATGGATCTACGACAAAACGTCCGGACGACAAAATATCCGCGACAGAACATCCGCGACAAAACCTCCGGGGACAAAATATTCGGACATTTTTTAATTAGTAGTATAAACAAAAAGGATTAAAATTTTTTTATCAAAACTAAAATAAAACGGTTGAAAAAAAATTGAAAAAATACGACACAAAGACTTGTTTTGAGGCAGATTCGCGGATGTTGATTTTGATATATTTGAAGTAGCCTTTGACATAATATTCATAGTTGATTCAGATGACACTGCAGCATGTTTTTTTATCTTAGATTTGGCTTTGATAGTTTCAATTTCTGATACTTCAACTATATGATTATGTCCATCACGAGAATACTTATCACTTTCTACAGTCTTTCCACTTTTTTTATCAGATGTTGTATGAACTTCAGCGCAACATCTTGTTTTTTCATAACTACAACACTTTCAATGAATTATGTTTTTTCCTCTTGAATGTTCTTTATAAATAAAATTACTATAGATTAATTGATGTTTACCTGAAAACGAAACTTAACGTCATCTTAACAATTCAGATGTAGAAATGAAAGGCAAACAACTCCTGTCAAAGCTTGTTTACGAATGAAAGGAAAACAACTTCTGTGAAAGCTAGTTTACGAATGAAAAGAAGACTTATGCGAATCTTGGTTTAAATTTTGAATCAGCTGTATAGATGTATTGTTTATGAATGAAAAGAAAACTAGTGTGAAGCTTTAAATTATCAAATAGATAATTCAAATGTCGTTTGGACATTTTGTCGCGGGTGTTATGACGCAGTCGTTTTGTCGTTGGACGTTTTGTCGCCCACTCGTTATGACGCGCAGGGGCTGCAGCGAAAAAATCGTAACGTCACAAAAACTTGATAGATTAAGTATTTTTTTAATTTTTAAAATCTTAATTCAAATTATCCAAAATCCTTGAAAATAAATATGGTGTACAACTTGATCGACAGAGCAATATTAGTTTCTGACAAGAGATTTCATTCAGAAAATGTTAAAAAAGTTAACAAACTGTTATCCTAAAATTCATTTCCCATTTGTTTTTCTGATTTTTATGCCAAAAAATGTCTATGTTATCTGAAACAAAAGTTGAGAGAGATTTTAAATGTTGATCTGAATAATAACTGCCAACTTGAGCCGGTAACCTCTTCTATTAAACTGCAGATAAAAATAGAAAATTATTAGTCAGAGTACCATTTGTGAATGAGAATATTTATCATAAGTCTAGAATTTTGTTTGGTCAGCATAAAATCAATGCTATTCCTTAAATCTACAGAGACTTTGCAAACATTGTTACATTTTTGAAAGACAAAACTCTAAAGATGGAAAAACTAGGAGTTGTGTGTAAAATTGATTGTGGTGATTATTGTGTGACGTATGTTGGTGAGACAAGTAGAAGACTTAACGATAGAATGATTGAATATGTACAATTTAAAGATGTGAATTCTGTGGTTTCCAAACATATGCTGGATAACAATCATAAGTTTAAATTTTTACAAGTGGAAATACTTGACAATGAGAACAGATTTTACAGTAGAAAACTGTCTAAAATGTTATGTACAAAACTAGCTAGTAATAGGATTAATGAAAAGACTGATGTTCGTTTTCTCAATAAAATCTATTCTGCAACATGTTCAAAATTTTTACCTAATCAACTAACCATTATTAATTTATTCTAGATTCAATCAATGTATATTTTCATTCACTGCTACTATGTGTGATATTAATATGCGCAACACTGTGCGATGTATGCCTAATGTTCCTTGTTCTTATAACTTAACTGTATTCTCGTTCTTGTACCGTGTACTCTTCTACAATGTCAGACTTGCTTTCATTCTTGACTTGCTGCAATAACAGCATAAACACATTGTAAGAAATTTAATAAATCGTTGATAGTAAAATTAATTGAAACAACAACAACGTTTTCAATTTATTGTGCTTACCACATCCGAATTACTAACTATTATACCTATAAAATATTTACATACAAAAAGTTAAAACTATAAAACAATAACTAAAATCACCCAAGTGTTCGAAAGCCCAAGTGGCAGGATGAGACGAATCTAATCTGCACGGCGACCCAAGGCGTTCTTTGGCTTTGGTGGAAACGATGATGGAGCGCGCGCGTTTGTTCAGAGTCGATTTCGTGGAATCTCCGCCAAACATGGCTGAATAGCCCAAACACTTATAAATGGGAAAAATAAGTAAAAAGGTGCATAAATGCTCGTATTCAACAATAATTTTTACCCCCTGAATTGTATTAACATTGATAATATTTGCAAAAAAATAAATTACCTGAATTCTTGCTTCGTTTAGTTTTGTACTTCTCGCTAATTCTTCTCTGCAATATATATCAGGATAATGTGACTTTGAAAAAGCCGATTCCAGCTCGGCAAGTTGTTCCTAGAATCATAATTAAAAAAATATTTATGCAGAAGCAACAAAAAAAATTTATTAGCTTTTTCTCCAAAAATTTAGATAACAAACATAGAAAAGATTTTTTGAATTATTACAATTATTAAATGGTTAATAAAAATAAAACAACGTTTTAATTTTATGTGATCTACACAATTTATTTAAAATGGTAACATGTTTCGACGACTAAGCGTCTTTATCAAACCGAGTACAATATAATACTAAAGCTAAAGTGAGTGTACAGAGTGTTTAAGTATATCGATAGTAAACAGTCAGGGTAGAATACGAACGGTCAATCAACTCAAGTTTAGGAGTGGGGAGTTATTTAAATCTAACTTATCATTCAATAAAACGTTCTTGTGTTTTAGTCTGTTTATTTTTAAAGATTCTAACGAATCTAGTAATTTACTTTTTCTTTGAATATGTAAAATTTCGAATTTTTCATTAAATTTATGACCAGAACTTTTGAGATGTTTTGCGTAATTAGATTTCATTATCCTAGCTTTTCCATCTTTTCTGATTTTATTGCGGTTTCTGTAATCAGCTTCATGTTCAGATATTCTTTCAATAAATTTCCTACCAGTCTGTCCTATGTATACTTTGTCACATGAGCCACAAGACAACTTATAAACACCTTGTTTATTATATATGCTATCCTTGGATTTATTGTTCTTTATGAAACTGCCTAACTTATTTGTTGTTTTGTAAGATACACAGATGTTTTTATCTAATTTCTGGATAATATTCTTAATTTTATTTGATAAATTGCCTAAGTAACTAAAAGATAAATAATTTTTCTTTCTTTGATCATTTTGTGGGTAAATTTCGTTAAAGAACATTTTCTCCCGTTTTTTACTTATCATATTATCTATCAATTCAGAAGAGTAACCGTTATTAACAGCCATCTGTTTTATGAAATTCAATTCCTTATAATAGTTCATTCTAGACAAAGGATCAAATAAAAATTATGTTATAAAACATCGCTAAGACCAACCTGATCAGCTCTTCGATCATCTTGACAATTTTTTTGTATTCTGCTTCAAAATTTTGTATACGACATTCCTTTTTCTTTTTTATAGTTTCAAGAGTTAACATTTTTTATTTACAAGTCTCTCTCGGCGCGCAAGCGCGCGCTGTTGCATTACATTAATCATTATCCAAAACAAATTTTGTCGAAGCTTCTTCTCAATTAACCTACAATAAGTTGTATATACCCTTTACCTTTTCCGCTACCTTCAGAGTTCATTTAAACTTTCGTGGTTATGAATTCATTGGTTTTGTGTATATGGTCAAAAGTCAAAAAGTTGGCCACGTTTGTAAAGTCATGTCCTGTAATTCCGCACAAAAAAAGATACTTAGAAATGAGACATCGTTACAAAAATTTGATAGCTTTCTGATCCCATTGAAAAATAGATGCTGTCAAATTTTTGTAACGATATCTCATTTCTAAGTACCTTTTTTGTGTGCAGAATTACATGACATGACTTTACAAACGTGGCCGACTTTTTGACTTTTGACCTTATACTACTAATTATTTTTTTCATAATTTAAATCGGATAATTTCGAATACTTGATTAAGTAATTATTTTTATCAAATCCATTCTCTAAATGTTTTAATTAAATTACAATATAAGAATTAAAAATTAAAATTAAAATTTTAAATTTTTTTCTTCAACACATCACTAATAAAATGCTGACATTCTTTTTGGGTTCTCTCTTTTATCTTAGGAATTATTCATTTTTTGTTTGTACTTATTTTTGTCAACGCTAATACAAGCGCCCGGCGTTTTCATCGTTAGTCAAAGATTTGAAGTCAGATTTTTTCACAAAATCCAAAATAATTCATTTTGGATCAGTTTGATATTTTGGAAAATATATTTTAATACTTCCGAAATGAATTATTTCGAATTTTTCGAAAAAAGTTTTCAATGAAGTAATAATGAAACTATTCCGTAAATTTAATAACTATTTAAATAATTTTTTTACAAAAATAAGATTATATTATCTCAATAAAATCTTATCAATTGGTTTTGTCTCTACTTGATGGAAATTGATAAACATAATGGTTGTTCGAATAAAAACTCTGTTTATAGATCAGTCAAATTTCCACTGATAATTTATTTTAATTTTTAGTCGAATACATAAAATAAATTAATCAGTACATATGTTTCAGTACACAGTAGCTTCTTCAGACGGTGGTCGTTTCAAAACTAAACTCAAATTTTCGAATGTGTATATAACCAGTGTAACTTACTGTAGTAAAATCATAATCAGAGTTATTGCGATGGTTCAGAATAAATTCAGCAAAGGATAATTATATAAGTCTAATGGTGAATTAAGGAGTAAACTGAGATTAGAATTTTTTATTCTATTAATTTCCAGTCTCTCTAGGAAATCTAACGTCTTGCCTTTGTCACACGCGTGTAAAACTTTAAATTTCTTATCAAACTTATAGCTAAATTGTATAAAGTGGCTTGCTATATTTGATTTTTCAGGGAAGTTATTCAAATATGCCGTCTCGTACTCAGTATTCCTTGTTCCAAAATTTCGTCCTGTCTGACCTATATATATGTATATATATATATATATATATATACTAGGGGGGTACTCCCCCGATCGCTACGCTGGCCAACCCCCCAGAATTTTGTGCTAGAATCTACACTTGTAACTACACTTAGGGCCGAGACAGAGATAAATGCACAGAATCCTGTGCGCCTACACAGAGCTCTTGTGCAGCTCCACAGACAGGACCTGAGCAGAAGTAAAGGAGCAATGAAATCAAATTAACTTGAATAAATAAATTAAAAATTAATTAATGAACCTTCAGTTTTATGGTCAGGGTGAAAACCTGGTGCACTTGCTGATAGTTACGCCTTGGCGATGATTTCCCCAGGAAGTTTTGACTCCGGAGGGGTCAGGAAAGGCAGCTAATGCACTTGGTGATAGTTACGCCTTGGAGATGATTTCCTCAGGAAGTTTTGACTCCGGAGGGGTCAGGGTAGGCACCTGGAGCATCTGATGCTAACTACACCTTGGAGATGATTTCCTCAGGAAGTTTTGACTTCGGAGGGGTCAGGGTAGGCACCTGAAGCATCTGATGATAATTACACCTTGTAGATGATTTCCTCAGGAGGTTTTGAATCCGGAGGGGTCAGGAAAGGCACCTAGTGCACTTGATGATAGGTACGCTTCGTAGACGATTTCCTCAGGTAGTTTTGACTCCGGAAGGGTCAGGAAAGGCACCTAGTGCACTTGGTGATGGGTATGTCTTGGAGATGATTTCCTCAGGAAGTTTTGACTCCGGAAGAGTCAGGAAAGGCACCTAGAGCGCTTGATGGAAGTTACGCCTTGGAGATGATTTCCTCAGGAAGTTTTGACTTCAGAGGAGTCAGGGTAGGCACCTGAAGCATCTGATGATAATTACACCTTGTAGATGATTTCCTCAGGAGGTTTTGAATCCGGAGGGGTCAGGAAAGGCACCTAGTGCACTTGATGATAGGTACGCTTCGTAGACGATTTCCTCAGGAAGTTTTGACTCCGGAAGGGTCAGGAAAGACACCTAGTGCACTTGGTGATGGGTTCGCCTTGGAGATGATTTCCTCAGGAAGTTTTGACTCCAGAAGAGTCAGGAAAGGAACCCAGTGCTCTTGATGGAAGTTACGCTTTGGAGATGATTTCCCCAAAAAGTTTTGACTCCAGAGGGGTCAACTCCAAGGCGTGACTATCACCAAGTGCACTAGATGCCTTTCCTGACCCCTCCGAAGTCAAAACTTCCTGAGGAAATCATCTCCAAGGCGTAACTATCAGCAAGTGCACCAGGTGTTCACCCTGACCATGAAACTGAAGGCTCATTAATTAATTTTTAATTTATTTATTCAAGTTAATTTGTTTCATTGCCCCTTTGCTTCTGCTCAGGTGCTGTCTGTGCAGCTGCACAAGAGCTCTGTGCAGGCGCACAGGATTCTGTGTATTTATCTCTGTCCCGCCCTTATACACATGACCCCCCTGCTCCCTCCGCTCGCCAACCCCCTAGAATTTTATGCTCGAATCTTACCTAAACTTGTACCTACACTTATACACATACCCTTATGTCTACCTCTGTGCATACTCTGATGCATACCATTGTTTCTACTCTTATAGCTTGCGACTACACCTGCACTTTATTTTATGCCTACCTTTCATCTTACTCCAAACCCTTGTAACTACCCTTGTTCTTACCGTTGCACTTACTCCTTTTTATAACTAGTCTCTTACTCAGGAATATGTTCATGTTTATGTATCTGTTTCTATCATGGTGATAACTGTAGTTTGAATTTTTTTCATGCTTTTATTTCTAACTCTAAGACTACTTTGTTCTTATCGTTGAGCATGCTTTCAATTCTATCCTTAGTAAAACATCTGTTTTTATTATTTTTCCGACTTATTTCCGTCTTCTTATTTATCAACCTTCCCTGCTTCAAAACCTTGCTACTATCCACGTCTTTTGAGTCTTTTCTTTCAACTCTCTTTACTCCGTATGTTGACTTTTTTTTCTTCCTACATATGTTAATAATTATGTGCTTACAACCTATTTTTTACTTAAGCTACTAACGCTAAACCTTCTACACATGCATTTGTTTCTACATCTGTTTATACTCCTATGCTAACTCTAGTTCTTTATTTTTTGAAGTGAAGCTTTTTATATGAGGAGTGAATCTATAAAAAACGACACAAAAAACCGACCAAAAAATCGACACCAAGATATATTTATAAATATATAAATATTTACAGTGTACATATATATATATATATATACATACTAAATACATACCACTGTACATACCACATGAAAAATTACTACAGCAATAATACACCCTCTTGAAGATCAAATCACGCGAAATCCACCCACGTATTCAAAAAAACCAAAATAACCCATCTTTTTTTCATTTTTTTTTCCAAAATATCCCATCAATAAAAAAAATTTCTAGGTTGGCGTGGTTAACCAAAATAACCCATCCCAAATAACCCATCACCCAATTCCTGGAACTCATTTTTATTTATTCTCGGGAAAAATGAGACCGAACACTTATCCTGACTGTCCAGATAGTGTCGAAATGTCCGGATAGATATGTATATATAAGACATTAGATATATACATATATATGTGTATATCTTACTATATTATAAAGTTGTTTTTCTTCTCCCACGCCTCCCCACGCTCCCCACAGGCTCCTCAAAAAAGTGCTTAACTAACCGTAAAAGTGTACCGAAATATGATTATTTCTATGTGTTTTGATTTTTCCTATGATTGTCTAATCACGCCCCCCTACGCCCCTCACGCCCTTTTTTTTACCCACGCCCCCCATTTATGAGATCTGTTATCACTTTTACCTATACCTTCTATTTTTGATATATGTTATTACTTATGTAATTATAGAAATTTAAAGTTACTATTGAAATACATAAAAAACTTATATTTCATAAAATAAAAATAACAAAATAATAGCAGTAATCAAAATATATAAAACAGTTTAAAAAAAATATTTTTATATTTTATTCAAGTCAGTAAAAATTGACTATTATTGCACAATACTTAAAAAGTGCATTCAATACGTCACTCCTGCAGTAGGCACAATGATCAGACAAAGGTATGAACTAATGTTAGTACACGAATACGCACACGGGTTGATACAAGTTTAGGCAAGAGAGTAAGCACAGGAGTGGACATGAAAGTAAGTACGGATTTGGTACGATCTTATACAGTAATTTTTCTTCACTCCTGCAGTGGGCACAATGATACGTACAAGGGTATGCACTAATGTAAGTACACGGACACGCGCACGGGTTGATACAAGTTTAGGCAAGAGGGTAAGCACAAGAGTGGACGTGCGAGTAGGTACGGATTTGGTACAAGAGAGTCTAGATAGTACTTACAAGAATAGGCACAGCAGTAGAAATAAGACTAGGTACACGGATATACACAAGGGCGGGGAAGAGAGTAGGTTCAAGGGTATGTGCAGGAATAGACACAAAATTAAGCACGTTGGTAGGTTCAGGATTAAAATATGAAGTAGAAAAAAAGTTAAGAACAGAGTAAGCACAGTAGTACAAAAAAATATCAGAACAATAAAAAATGAATCAGTAGAAAATTAAGTAGAAAAAAGGGAAGTTATAAGGAAAGAAACCAGTGCATCTATAGAAGGTTCAACAGTATGAACAAGTATAAGGTAGGCACCAGTATACGAACAATAGTTATGCTACCAGAATTGATACATCTCTGTTCTCTCATTCTCCCATTCAAAGTTTTATGAAAATCGGTGCATTAGTTTTAACGCCAACCTCTTGACGAAATTCGCAAAAAATTGCTAAAAATCTGCCGAAAAGGGTTTTGTACTACTAGGCTAAGTACAAGGATATGAGTAACTGTATACACGTGAGTAGGTACAGTAGTAGTCATAGAGTTACGAGGGTATGTACACGAGTTTAATAAACATAAAAACAAAGATATGCACAAGAGTAAATACAAGGATAACTACAAAAGCACAAAACAATAGTAGCTACGAGGGTATCCACAATTGTAGACACAATGGTAAGCACTAGCATAAAAATCTGGGGGGGGGGGGGGGTTTGGCAAGCGGAGCAAGCAGGGGAGTACCCTCCCTTACTCTTCTCCCACGCTCTCCCCATGCCCTCCAAAAAAGTGCTTACCTAACCGTAAAAGTGTACCGAAATATGCTTATTTCTATGTGTCTTAACTTTTCCTATAATTTTCTAATGGGAAGTATTAAAATGCACGGGAAATAAAATCATTTGCACGGGATGTGGGTCGCACAGGAAAATAAATACTTTTGCAAGGGAAAATAAATACTTTTGCCAAGAAAATAAATTCTTTTGAACGGTTTGATTAAAGAGTATTTACCTATCAAGCTTAGAAACAAAAGACCACTTGCTCTTTCACTAAGCATCTCTCCACCCATTTTGTTATTGAGCTCAGTTCAATTTACAGTGTCGCCTCAGTCGACGAGTAACGCAAAGAGCCAAAAGATGACTGGTGAGTGAACGTATTTTGAAACTTCTGAGGACTCATCTGAACAAGAAAATTCATCTGAGGTGATCCAGCAGACTAAAAAAATATGCAGGTGACTAACACGAGTGTCGCTTTAACGTCACAAATACCCATTAGCAACAGAGGCAGAAAGAGCTGTAAAGTTAAAAGAAGTTTGGAAAATATCTTCAACGAAAATGGTGGGAGAAGGAAAACGAGTTGATCGGTGCACAAAGGAATGTTATATAGTGTCTGAGTGTCCAGCGTGCTTGTACCTACTATATCATTCTTCGGATACTTGCGTGTACTTGTACGAAACAGAAAAGGAGCACGAACATAAAAATATTGATTCTACGTGAGGCTTTTCATCAGAATTTGAGGCTTTTGTAAAAGATAAATATGCAGATGGTATTACAAAGCCAAAATGCACTACTAAATCTCATTCATAAAAATCAGATGATAGAACCTGCAAAAGAAAAACTTGTTGCATTTCTTAGAACAATTCGAAGTGATAATGGCACTCCTTCCATATTGGCCGCAGATCTTAGAGCTTGGTGCAATGAGCGCACTCAAGTTCCAGATGATGAAGATGTACCATACGTGATTGATTTCCACATTTTTACAGAATCTTTTGATTTAGAAGAACAGGATTTGAAAATAATTTTATCAACGATTAGATTGTAAGCATTGGCCAGGAAATTTATGAGATTTGTGCACAACAGATGCGACCTACAACCTGATTTCAAAATAAAAAAAGCTTTACTAATGTATTAATCTTTTATAAAAAATATCGTTCATTTCAATAACAGTTGTATAATGTTCAATAAAACAAATTTTTTGCTTGATTTTTGTTGAGTTTTGCTCTCATTTTTTTTCCAGTGCGAGATTAATTCTATTGCCGTTTAATACTTTTTTTTCTTGTGCAATGTTAATTCTACTCCCTTTCAATATATTTTTTCCCGTTTAATACATTTAACTTCCGCTCAAGTATTTTTTTACCGTGCATTTATTTTCTTCCCCGTTTAATCACTTATTTTTCCGTGCATATGTCTTTTTTCCCGTGAATTCGACCTAAAATTTCCAGTGCGTTTGCTTTTTTTTTCCGTGCTTATAAATCACACCCTTTCCTACGAAACATTGAAAAAATTAACTTATATCCTAAGATAAAAGAGATAACCCAAAAAGAATGTCAGCATTTTATTCGTGATGTTATTGCTTGAAGAACAAAATTAGAAATTTTAATTTTAATTTTTTATTTTTATATTACAATTCAATTGAAACATCTAGAGAATATATTTGATAAAAAAATAATTATGTAATCAAGTGTTCGAAATTATCCGATCAAAATCATGAAAATAATAATTATTAGTATACAAACTGAAACAAAACCAATGAATCTATAACCCCAAAAGTTAAAATGAATATGAACTCTGAACGTAGCGCAAAGGTAAAGGGTATATATAACTTATTGTAGATTAATTTACATGAAGCTTCGACAAAATTTGTTTTAGATTATAAAATACAGTTGCGTGTGCGCTTAGCTTAGAGAGCTTCAAGGTTTGGTAAGAGGGTAGGTACATGGGTAGATTCAAAAGTGGATAAGTGTTTACCTACAAAGGTTTGTACAGGATCGAAAACAATAGTATAAAAGATGATAGTTTCAGGGTTAGATGTTGAGAAAAAAAAAAAAAAAAGAACAACATACGTTCAAAGTTACAAATTGAAGTATGAAAATAATAACAAAGTAAAAGAGGCTGCACATGGCTGGAAACTGGTGTCGTAAGGTAAACTTCAATATTAATAAGGATAGGTTAATTGGGAGAAACCTAGATAGTAAAAATTATGAATCAAATGTAAAAGGATGTAGGAAATATTTGTCAAAAAAGTTAAAGAACTGTGTGAGAAAAAGTGTATGAAGAAGACAAGTTTCACGATTGTAATTACAAAAAAATTTGAGAAGAACAATAGAAAAGATAGTTTCCACAAAGATGAGAACAAAGATTCAGAGTTGGAGACCAAAGCATGAAAAAAAGAAAACACAACAGCAAACACCAAAATTAAAGCAAGTAGATTTATGTGAAAGAGATAGGAACAATACTAAGCAAAAATGTACATATAAGCGTAGGTTCAAAGTTACAATCGTAATGACAAGTCCAGGTACGGGAGTAAATACAAAGTAGTTACCAGAGTAGTTATCAAGTTTGAAATAATGTTATGAACAAGGTTTGTTATAAGGTTATTTACAATAGTAAGCGTACGAGGATAAAAAAAGATAATGCACAAGACCAGATTCAGTGTTCAAAATTTAAATAAAAAAAAATAAAGAACTAGAGTTAGCATAGGAGTAGAAACAGATGTAGAAACAAACGCATGTGTAGAAGGTTCAGCGTTACAAGCTTGAGTAAAAAATAGGTAGTAAGCACAAGTTTATTTACATATGTAGGAAGAAGAAAAAGTCAACAGACGTAGTAAAGAGAGTTAGAAAAAAAAACTCAAGAAAAGTGGACAGTAGCAAGGTTATAAAGCTGGGAAGGTTAATAAATAAAAAGACGAAAATAAGTCGGTTAAAGCATACAAACAGATGTTTAACTAAGGATAGAAATGAAAGAATGATCAACGATTAGAACAAAGTAGTCTTAGAGTTACAAATAAAAGCATGGAAACAATTCAAACTACAGTTAACACTATGATAGAAACAGATTTATAAACATGAGCATATTCCTGGGGAAGAGCTTAGTTATAAAAAGCAGTTAGTGCAACGGTAAGAACAAGGTTAGTTACAAGGGTTTGGAGTGAGACTTGTAACTTCCCTTGTAACTACTCTTGTCCCTACCTTAAAACTATCTTTTCCATTTGTTTGGGAATCGCGGAGGATACGCTTAAGGTTAAGGGAATAATTAACCACGATCGCGAGGGAGTTTGAAAGGTAAAAAGGGGAGGGTACTCGAAAGCACAACACTTGGAGTTTTTATGCTGCACATAAACTATTTATTGAAACTATATATACAAATGAGGAGAGAGAGCTCGCCGTTTTGGCTGGGAGTCTCTCAACCTCAGGTAAACTAGGTAGAATCGTCGTAGATAAGGCGATCTACGACGACGGCGTTGAGTGCCGTGATGCGTGATTGCGGCATCACGGTTGCAGCAAGACTGGTGAGGGCGGGAACTGGTCACTCCGGGCAGCTCTGGCATGGGACGCTCGCATGACCAATCCCGTGGCAATAAAAGGCGGTAAATCTCAAACATTCCGCTCGCCTTAATCGACTGTAGTCGACTAATAATATCTGTGAACATACTAAATATAAAATGAAGCAAAAATATAAAGGGTATAAAGTATATAAAAAAAATACAATGGATTTTTAATAGGTTGTAAACGTACGAAGAAACGTAGAGGTTTACTGAGCGAGAGTAGTTAGAGCTTACGCTCTTTGCGATAAAAATTCCAGGGTCGAAGACCTAATAGTTAAATAATGATACAGCCAGGGCCTGAAATTGAGGCACTTCAAATGGCTGAACGCTTGAGATCGTGATTGGGGCCTGAACCTGGAGTGGTTCAGATGGCTTAAATTTTGAATAGTTAGCCGGAACCTGGACTAGGACTGTCGCAGGTGGCTGAGCCTTAAGACACGTTGCTGGTGTCTGAATTTTGGAGTGTATAGCTGAAGCCTGGACTAGGTGTGTCACAGGGGGCTGAATTTTGAAAGGTGCAGCCAAAGCCTGAACTCTAAGTAATTCAGGGGGCTGTTTTTTGAAAGCGATGGCCAGTGCCTGAGCCAGGACAGCCGCTGGTGGCTTGCACTCGGAGGAGTTCATTTGACCCTGGACTTGAGGTGTGTCGGGTGATTCCATTTTGAAGGGGGTCGCCGGAGCCCGAACTTGAGGTAGTTCAGGTGGCTGTGCATTAATCAAGGACTTGAATTCGTAGGTAGGCGTCCGAGTCTGAACATGGAGCAGTTCAGCTGGCAGATTTTTTGAGGTTACAGCCAGAGCCTGGACTAGGTGTGTCGCAGGTGGCTTGATTCTAAGATTATTAGCCGAAGCCTGGACTTGAACCGTCGCAGTTGCAGGTGGCTGGATTTAGAGAGTTGTAGCCGGAGCCTGAATTTCAACTAATTCAGGTGGCTGATTTTCAAAAGGCGTGACTGGCGCCCAGGCTTTGGCTGCCGCAGGTGCCCGAGTTTCGAAAAGTGGGGTCGGAGCCTGAACTTGGATTAGTTCAGGTGGCTGGATTTCAGAAATAGTGGCCACAGCCTGAACTTATGTCGTCGCAGGTGGCCACCGGTTTCTGCGAAAGTTCGCCGTGTCCTGGACTTTGGATGTCACAGGTGGCAGGATTTCGAGGTTTTTAGCCGAAGCCTGGACCAAAGGTGTCGCAGGTGGCTGAGTTTTAAAAAACTAGATGTACGAGTCGTGCACGTCGTCAAAGGTGTCCTGCGTGTAGTAGTACAGGTCTTTGACGAAGTAGTCGTGGCCACGGTCTACGTCCTGTCAGTTTCTTAAAATTTGATAATTTTTGGCAAACTCTTGCCAGAGTTGTTCGAGACGCAGGATGCGAATCTCTGCCAACTCGTGAGTCATATTGGCTCCCTTTTGTTTAAAGGACTCGAAATGAGTCACGATTTGATTTCTGATTATAGCTTGTCTGCTAAGAATTTGCGTAAATGAACTTCATTTGTTTATGTTGCAAGGTAGGGCGATATTTGAAATAATAAATCAATAGGTAAAATTAAAACTATTTTTTGGCTTGGGAAAATTAAAATTGAAACAAAATTTAAATTTGTTTTCTAAACTTGAGGCGATTTGGTTACAGCAAAAAAAACATGAGTGGGGGAAAATCCCGCAGCTGCTCAGTCACGGAGGTGACAGGTTTAAATAAAACCCTGGTGAATTCAACCGTAGGAAAGGTAAGCATTGAAAAATATTCAACAATATGAATATTAAGCATTGGAAATCATTCAAACATATGAATGTTACTTGTAAGGAAAATTTAAATCGAAATGGAATTTAAATGAGGCAAATGTTCCTTAAATAAAGGAATGCAAAAAAAACTTAAACTAATGAATCATTCATGATAGGTTACCTTTAAATTTAGATACCATTTAAAATGAAAGAAAACTAATTGACTAGGGACAGAAAAGGAATGAAAGATTGAGTAACTAAATATAAATAAAAAATAGAAAACTAAGAAACTAAAGTATAGTAAAAGAGGGCTATTTAAGTAGGGAGTGAGCCACATTAGCTCTAAAAATCAATCCTTTAATCAAAAGGATTACCAGTATTCAATCAAGTTGAATACAGTTCATCGATGAAACCAGAATTCAGTTGTTCGACAAACAAGACATATTCGGGTATGGGGCTTGTGTATTTGGTTAATTAATCTTGACAAATACCTAAAAATGAAAAATATAAACTTTTAAAAATATAAACTTGAAAAAAAAAAAAAAAAAATATCAACAAGAGATTGGCTACTACTACCGGTAGTGGATGCGGGTATTGAAACAGGATCGATTCGCAGGAACACCAGGTTTAGTCAATAAAAGTTAGATTAATAATTTAACAATTTATTATAACAAATCTAAACCTAAGATACAAATTCCGAATTACGACTCAGTGTCGTTCAAACCAGTAAACAAATAATTGTCAATGCTCTCCAAATCGAGTCGCGCGCGCACACAACAACCTGCTGCTACCAGCAGCTGACGCGTGCGTGAGAAAAACAAAGATTATTACAATAACAGTGTACTGAGTACACTCACACGCATTCACACTCACTCGCACATATACAATTAACTTACGGAGTCGCTAAAGGCTATCATAGGAACTCGCGGGATTGCGGGATTCTCTCAATCCTGCATCCTGCAATCCCGCGTCTCGCTCTTTTTCAATGAGGTTAGGTTAGGTGCACCTCATACCAAGCCGTCAGGCTAAACAATGCCAGGCTACGATGCCTACCAGCCGCAATAGCTACCATACTCGAGTCGCCTTGTAGCCGTCGTAAAGCGGTCCAGGCGTTGATGTGAAATGACAATTTCACAATTAAACACCACACTTTCACACTACAACAACGCGCGACGCGAATGACAATAATTGCTTTAACTTCCGTAACGAGCGAGGTTCTCTAAGACCTGCCAGGAATCGATCTCCAGATCTTTGCGCGTCTGCCAGACGTCGGTCAAGTTCCCCGTCGTCCGCAGCTTCCAAAAACCGGTTGACTCGTCTAGACAGAAGAATGCTTCCCGGGCCATGACCATCGATCCCGCACCTTCTGTCTCTTCCAACCCTCTCTTCGACGACGTGCCACTCCCGAGGAGCCGGTAAACCGTCGAACCGAGACGAGTTAACTTTCATGTACGTGCTAATGCTAGGACACGAAAACTACGAGTGGCTTCCCAATTCCCGCTCTACCACCTCAGAGGTCCACTCTGAGCTGCGTTCGACAGTCATGTGATTCGCGCCAAATCCTAAATCGTTACCGACGATTTAATTACGATCACTGACTGTCACAGGTTATATGATACAACAAGAGTGTGTCTTAGGTTCTAGCGAAGCCCTGTTTATTGTTCGCTGGAGTGTTTGGCTCAGATAAGGTGCTCGAATAGACAACCCAGAACTGATATGAAGCTGGAGAAGTTACTCGATGGTTTAATTTAAGGTTGGGTGGACCACCAGGATGTGTAATGAGCTGACTAAAGGTTGCATGAACTACTAGGGTGCAGGACTACCAGTTGCTGGTGAAGAGAGTCCAGTGTGGTTATGCGATGAAGATACCTGTAGTCCAACCAAGCCAAAGGTAGTGGTGTAGTGAATTAAACAGAGTGTAAACCTATAATTCAAGGTGGATCAGTGTTTATTTACAAAAAGGGGAATTGGATTTGTGATGAATTTCACTAAAGGAGTTTGAGACTCATGGAATTTTTAAACTTAATAAATTGTAGAAAGAATTTTTAAGTTTTATCTTAACTACACAAGAGTTGATTGCACTCTTGAGTTATAGCATTGAACAAATAATATCAACAATGATAGTAATCTAATTTGAGAATTATTGCTTAACAGATATCAAAATTAGATTTTCATCAAAAACAACTCAAGATAAAAAGAAGTAAAGAAACATTATAGAAAACAAGTTGGTTAGTTTTGTGGTGACAAACTGTCAAAAACAAATTTGGAACAAACACACCAGATTATTTGATCCATCAACGCCAGGGTGCTGCTGGTGGTGAGCTCCTGTTTGGTCACGTGACGGGAACGTATTCTGGTTGCCGTGCTGTTGCTTGGACTCGAACAGCCGATGAGAGATTGACCGCTGCTTCGTTGGGCTGCGTGGTGTCCCTGAAGCTCCAGGCCGTCTCGCCGAGCGAAGGCAGTTATCCATGGAGGGGTGTCCTGGTGCAGTTGATTCGCGATGCACGCAGAAACGAGGTGCTAACACTTGTTAGCTGCTGTGAGGTGCTCGCTGCTGATACGTACATTGAGTTGGTACGCGACGTGGACGGGGCCAGGCAGTTGTCCGTCTCACTACGACGACTGCTTGCTGGTGCGCGGCGGTGATGCGTCGTCGCTGGGTCTTCTTCTTCGCGAAGAGAAAAAGAAGCATGAAAATGGCCGTGGCGTGGCACAAACTTATCACTTTTTCGTTTCACTCGCGACGTGCCTTTTTTCGGGGAACTTTTCCCCATAAGGGATGCCAAATGTTTGAGAATCGCGGAGGATAGGCTTAAGGTTAAGGGAATAATTAACCACGATCGCGAGGGAGTTTGAAAGGTAAAAAGCGGAGGGTATTTGAAAGCACAATACTTGGAGTTTTTATGCTGCACTATTTATTTAAACTATATATACAAATGAGGAGAGAGAGCTCGCCGTTTTGTCCGGGAGTCTCTCAACCTCAGGTAAACTAAGTGGAATCGTCGTAGATAAGGCGATCTACGATGACGGCGTTGAGTCCCCTGACGCGTGATTGCGGCATCACGGTTGCAGCAAGACTGGTGAAGGCGAAAACTGGTTACTCCGGGCAGCTCTGGCGTGGGTCGCTCGCATGACCAATCCCGTGGCAATAAAAGGTGGTGGATCTCAAACACTATTTTTCTTCTCAAATTTTTTTGTAATTACAATCTTAAACTAATCATCTTCATACAATTTTGCCCAGACAGTTTTTTAACTTTTTTGACAAATATTTCCTACATCCTTTTACATTTGTTATCAACGCTTTTTCTACCTAGGTTTTTCCCAATTAACCTTTCCTGATAAATATCGAAGTTTACCTTACGACACCAGTTTCCAGCCATGTGAAGAATCTTTTACTTTGTTATTATTTCCATACTTCAATTTGCAACTTTGAACGTATGTTGTTCTTTTTTTTTTTTCTCAACATCTAACCCTGAAACTATCATCTTTTATACTATTGTATTCGATCCTGTACAAACCTTTGTAGGTAAACACTTACCCACTTTTGAATCTACCCATGTACCTACCCTTTTGCCAAACCTTGAAGCTCTCTAAGCGAAGCGCACGCACAATTGTATTATATTATCCAAAACAAATTTTGTCGAAGCTTTATCTTAATTAATCTACAGTAAGTTATATATATCCTTTGCGCTACGTTCAGAGTTCATATTGATTTAAAATTTTGTGGTTATAGATTCATTGGTTTTGTTTAAGTTTGTATACTAATAATATTCTGCTAGGCTTCGCCTGATTACACACATTTTTAAATCTTCTCTCGCTTAAATTCAATTCTATTAATCATAAAGAACTGCTAAAGTTGTCAAATTTATAAAAAAGTTTAAAAATTTATTTATCCTTATCACTTTCAACTTTTTTTTTTCTCTTTGGAAATTAGTTTCTTTTACACCTTATTCGCGTTTAACTTGTAGTATCGAGTTAACCTCAAAATGGCCACATGTTCTTACTGCAACAAAGAAGGAATGGCCTTGGATAGTGCAATTAAATGCCCTTGCCATGACCTTCCTTATCACAAATCTTGTTCTGGTCCGGATCGTGTTGGTCGACTTAAAAATGGTTTCTTCAAAAGGTGCTGTGGAGGAAAATCACAA
Source organism: Encarsia formosa (assembly GCA_038277355.1). NCBI lineage: Eukaryota > Metazoa > Arthropoda > Insecta > Hymenoptera > Aphelinidae > Encarsia > Encarsia formosa. The sequence goes on along the minus strand of CM076185.1, from coordinate 32,674,665 downwards.
AAAGCCAAGGCAAATGAAGATACTACAAATGCATCAACTCTTCCTTCAGTATCCCCTCTTGATAAAACATTCTCAGATGAAGATAAATACAAAAAAAGTGTAGTTGATGTTAATTCTTTTTCTTCATTATCTACTGAAAGCCAGAAACTATTTAATCTACTGAAAGAAAATAGAGCTTCTAAACTCAGTGAATTACAGTCTACCAGTACCAAGCAAATGAAGATATTAAGTAAAGACATTAATATTTTGAGTGAAAAAATTGAAAATTTTTCTAAAAAATTTTCTATCGACATAAACAATCTTTCTAAATCACTGACCACACTAACCTCCAAAGTGAATAAATATGAAGAACTTCTCTCTCAGCTTACTACTTCTTGTCAAAATCAAACAGATGATATCGCCTCTTTCAAGACTGACCTTACCTCGAGTCATCATCAATTAGAAATGGAGATAATTTCTGAAATGAACGACAGGCAACGAAGAGCCAAAAATGTTATCATTCGCAAACTACCTGAATCATCAAACCCACAACAGGATCATTCTATTATTACTAGTCTATTTGAAAACACCCCCATTATCACCTCAAATATCAAAATATTTAGATTAGGTTGACTTGACTCTACAAGATCTGATCCAAGACCCCTAAAAGTGTGCTTCTTAAACCCCAGTGATGTTGAATGGATTTTCACGCATAAAAAGGAATTTCTATCGGGTGCGTTCAAGGATATTACTTTCTCATCTGATAAAACTTCAAAACAAATTCAGCTGTATAAGAGTCTATATAATGAACTTGAAAATAGATTGAAAAATAATAAAAAGAATATTCAAATACAACATATGAATGGAATTTCTCAAATTGTTAAAAAACATCAGATGGATACTTCAAAAAACTAACTATACAAAGTTCTCGCTCTCTTCTGATCTACTACCAGAACTGCAGAAGTGTTAAAAACAAACTTTTATTTATTAAACTAAATATCTTACGAAATGCTATTATTTATGATGTCTTTGTTATTTCAGAATCTTGGTTGGATGACACTGTTGCGGATGCTGAGCTTTATGTCTTGGGGTTCAAGTTTTTCAGGTCTGACAGGGATTTTGTACTTACCGGTAAAACAAAAGGTGGTGGTCTTTTGATTTATATCAAACAACATATTCATTGTTGTATCATATCCTCCAGTCAAGCTGGCCTTGAGTATATATTTCTTAAATTACATTATCCCAAAATAACTATAAACCTCTTTGCTGTATACCTACCACCTTTTACTTCTTTCACTGATCAAACTGAATTTCTTATTAAAATAAACAGTCTCTCAGACTATCTTAGCCCATTACCAGCTTCCGATTTAGAAAATTTTTTCATTTGTGGTGATTTTAATCTCCCTAATACTTCTTGGAATTTTAAGCATAATATCAGCTGTGCAACCTGTTCTCTTTCATCTGAGATTATTTCTCTTTCTGTTTCTAGACTTGATGATATGATAAATTATTTATCACTTAGACAAATATCTGATATTCTAAACCCAAATGGAAATACTCTTGATCTTATGTTGACCAATATAAATAACTATAAAATTACCTATGCCCCTGACCCAATTAGTCTTGTCGACCCCTATCATCCTCCTCTTCATATTACATTTACTTTTCCTACAGAATCTTATACCCAATTAGAGGAAGTTTACTACAATTTTAAACTGGCTGACTTTAATTCTAGAAATAATAAATTATCAGAGATAGATTGGATACCATTTTTCTCTAAATATGACATAAACACTTGTGTCCAAATCTTTTACAATCTTCTTTTTCAAATAATTGATGAATTTGTTCCTAAAACTCGTTTCAGAACCAGCACATACCCTTCTTGGTTAAGTTCAAATCTCATATAGGCTATCAAACTAAAAAAAACAACTACATAAGAAATCTAAAGAACGAAACGACCTACATCTCTACCTTAGATTCAAGGCACAAAGATCGATATGTAAATATTTAGCTATTCAGGATAAACAAAAATTTATCGATGAAACTCCTCGTGAATTGAAGACTAATCCTCGAAAATTCTGGAGTTTATTAACGAAGGTAAAAACTCTCACTCTTATCCTGATGTTATGTTCTATCATGACAAAAAATCTTCCAATATTGATGACACAGTTTCTTTTTTTGCCCAAAATTTTTCCTCCGTTTTTCGTAAACCTCAAGACAATTCCCAAACACTGGACTTCAATGGCTTAACTCCTACTTAAGTAATCGCTCCTATAAAGTTAAAATAAAAGGTAACATTTCCAATGAATTCATTGCATCTTCTGGCGTACCTCAGGGCTCACACCTTGGTCCACTACTATTTCTGATATTCATAAATGACTTAAAATCTGTAATAAAATTTTCTTCTCTCCTTTTATTCGATGACGATTCGAAATCATATCAAATCATTAAGTCACTCCAGGATTTTCTTGATCTTCAACAGGATCTTGAATCCTTATATCAATGGACTATCTTAAACGAATTACCCCTAAATATTTCCAAATGCTCTTATGTTACTTTCTCTCGTACTGTCCATAACAAATATAAATATGTCCTACAAGGTAAGCCTTTATTACGCTGTGACGAAGTGAAGGACTTTGGAGTTATTTTTGATAATAAATCAAGCTTTGATTCGCACATAAATTATATAAAAAATAAAGCCTCTGAATCTCTCCATTCAATAATTAGATCTGCTAAATCATTTAATGATATAGATACTCTGAAAACATTATATTTTTCATTAGTACGCCCCTCACTTTGTTATGCCTCAGTTATCTGGTCACCACAAACTAATTACAAATCGTCTATTCTTGAAAAAATCCAACATCGCTTTCTTCGTTTTCTATCCCAAAAAACCAACACCCCAATCGCACCCATAGATAATAATTATGATGAATTTTATGCTAAATTTAGAATCCCATCACTCAAATCTCACCACCATTGTCAAGATAACTTATTTTTATTTAAAATCGCCACAAACTTCACTGATACCGCACATCTCTCTAACAACCTACACTATTTTACTCCAATTAAAACCCTTCGTAACAATCAAAACATTTTTCTTGTTACTCTCAAGCCTAATGACCTGAATCATCGGTCAGTAATCGTGCATCCCTTAGTCTGAATGGGTTGAACACCAGGATAGCAGGCTTGTAAGACTTTGATTTGGCTGGTTTTTCGAGGCTGAATAAGGAGAAAACCCTGAGATATTTATCTGAGTGATTTTGTCATCCAATCAAGTATTCATGAATGATCTCTATTATTGCTTTATTATATTAATTTATCGTATTAATTTATGCTACTTTCTTTAATACTTATATATTATTAAATTCTTATTTAGTTGTAAGTCAGGCGAAGTACAAAGTCATTCGAATTTATAAATAAAATGTGATAAACCTAGCAATATGTATAAAACAGACTATGTATTTAAAGGGCTCATACCCGTAAATATAAATAAATAAACAAATAAAAAATAAATAAATAAAATAAATAATAATTATTATTTTCATGATTTTAATCGGATAATTTCGAACACTTGATTACATAATTATTTTTTTATCAAATCTATTCTCTAGATGTTTTAACTGAATTGTAATGTAAGAATTAAAAATAAAAATTCAAATTTTAAATTTTGTTCTTCAACCAATCACATCACGAATAAAATGCTGACATTCTTTTTGGGTTCTCTCTTTTATCTTAGGATATTAGTTAATTTTTTTAATGTTTCGTAGTTACTTTTTAAATTTCTATAGTTACGTAGCTGATAACTTGTATCAAAAGTTGGCAGTGTGGGTGGAAACTGATAACATATATCAAAAATGAGGGGCGTGAATAAAAAAAAAGGCGTGAGGGGGGGGGGTGATTAGAAAAGGGTGTGATTTATTAGCACGGGAAAAAAAAGCAAACGCACGGGAAATTATAGGTCAAATTCGTGGGAAAAAAGACATTGGCACGAAAAAAAAGTGACTAAATGGGAAAGAAAATAAATGCACGGGAAAAAATACTTGAGCAGCAGTTAAATGTATTAAACGGGAATAGTATATTCCTGTACAAGTAAGGGAAACACGTCGTTTCCACGAGAGTTGGATGTTTCAGCACGAGACGAAGTCGAGTACTGAAAAAATCCAACTCGAGTGGGAACGACAAGTTTCTCTTACTTGTACAGGACTGTGCTTTCTCAAATTTGATGGATAATCATTATTTAAGCATTTAAAATATTTTTACATTCGATTGTGGTGATGTGTTTTTTGTTTCTCAATTTTGTTGGTTATAAGTTCGAATGTTTTGGTCTGCTTAGCTTAATGTGTTGGTTAGTTGATTGGAATCTGAGTGTCTTTCTTTAATTATTACTTTTGCTCTAAACAGCATTTTTTTATGTATTAAATAGTTCGTTTTTAATTGCATTTTATAAAACATTTGCTAATTTATTTTTGAGTTCTGTTGAAAAAGCCTCTTTGATAGGCATCTATGTATGTATACCTCAAGCTGTCATTTCTACCAGTAAATTTTTAACATTAGAGTTTCATTAGTTTTTAATAAATAACAGTTGTTCAAATTTGTTTTTCATCACTCTTTTACTGCGTGCGCGTAGCACACAGTGTGTTATGCTTAATGTTATTATGCTACTGATTGTTTTTTTTACCCACATGCGCGTTTTTTCTGTATGTATGAATTATTTTTAAAATTTTATTGTTTATTCTGATTCCCACGCACGTAGTGCACTAAATTTTTTGTGAATAACCATATTATTTCATTTTTTTAAATCCAACCTCCAAACTGAAAAAAGTAATTTTTTAATCTGAAAAATTATTGAATTTTACAAAAAAAATTTTATTTTGATTGTTTTATACAATAATTTAAAGTATATTTTTATTGAAATTATTTACAAACGTTTTTACCAAAATCATTTAATTTTTAATCATTATATTTTTAAAGTTGTTGATTAGAAAATCTGTCAACAGCATCGTTCATGTTTTTTCCATAGGAACAAAAACTGTGGTGGAAAAGGCCCGTTTCCACCCGTGTTTTGAGTGTGGAAACGTGCCGTTTCCATGATCAGATTTGAGAAAAAAATATACTGAACAGCACTAGAATTAACATTGCATGGGAAAAAATGCATTAAGTGGTTATAGAATTGATCTCGCACGGGAAAAAGAATTGAGAGCAAAACTCAACAAAAGTCAAGCAAAAAATTTGTTTTATTGAACATTATACAATTGTAATTGAAATTAACGATATTTATTATAAAAATTTAATGCATTAGTAAAGTTTTTTTTTTTGTAGATCAGTTGGTAGGTCGCATCTGTTGTGCACTAATCTCATGAATTTCTTGGCCAATGCAAACAATCTAAGCGTTGATAAAATTATTTTCAAATCCTGTTCTTCTAAATCAAAAGATTCTGCAAAAATGTGAAAATCAACCACGTATGGCACATCTTCATCATCAGGAACTTAAGTGCGCTCATTGCACCAAGCTCTAAGATCTGTGGCCAATATGGAAGGAGTGCCTTTATCACTTCGGATTGTTCTAGGAAATGCAACAAGTTTTTCTTTTGCAGGTTCTATCATCTGATTTTTACGAATGAGATTGTGAATTACAAATTTTAGTAGTGCATTTGGCTTTGTAATACCATCTGCATATTTATCTTTTACAAAAGCCTTAATTTCTGAAGATAAGCATCGTGTAGAATCAATATTTTTATGTTCGTGCTCCTTTTCTGTTTCGTACAAGTACATGCAAGTATCCGAAGAATGAAATAGTATGTACAAGCACGCTGGACACTCAGACACTATATAACATTCCTTTGTGCACCGATCAACTCGTTTTCCTTCTCCCACCATTTTCGTTGAAGATATTTTCCAAACTTCTTTTAACTTTACAGCTCTTTCTACCTCTGTTGCTAATGGGTATTTGTGACGTTAAAGCGACACTCGTGTTAGTCACCTGCATATTTTTTTAGTCTGCTGGATCACCTCAGATGAATTTTCTTGTTCAGATGAGTCCTCAGAAGTTTCAAAATACGTTCACTCACCAGTCATCTTTTGGCTTTTTGCGTTACTCGTCGACTGAGGCGACACTGTAAATTGAACTGAGCTCAATAATAAAATGGGTGGAGAGATGCTTAGTGAAAGAGCAAGTGGTCTTTTGTTTCTAAGCTTGATAGGTAAATACTCTTTAATCAAACCGTTCAAAAGAATTTATTTTCTTGGCAAAAGTATTTATTTTCCCTTGCAAAAGTATTTATTTTCCTGTGCGACCCACATCCCGTGCAAATGATTTTATTTCCCGTGCATTTTAATACTTCCCATTAGAAAATTATAGGAAAAGTTAAGACACACAGAAATAAGCATATTTCAGTACACTTTTACGGTTAGTTAAGCACTTTTTTGAGGGGCGTGGGGAGAGCGTAGGAAAAGAGTAGGGGGGTACCCCCCTCACTCCGCTCGCCCCCCCCCCCACCTTAGATTCTTATGCTAGTGCTTACCATTGTGTCTACAATTGTGGCTACCCTCGTAGCTACTATTGTTTTGTGCTTTTGTAGTTATCCTTGTATTTACTCTTGTGCATATCTTTGTTTTTATGTTTATTAAACTCGTGTACATACCCTCGTAACTCTATGACTACCACTGTACCTACTCACGTGCATACAATTACTCATATCCTTGTACTTAGCCTAGTAGTACAAAACCCTTTTCGGCAGATTTTCAGCAATTTTTTGCGAATTTCGTCAATAGGTTGGCGTTAAAACAAATGCACCGATTTTTATAAAACTTTGAATGAGAGAATGAGAGAGTAGAGATGTATAAATTCTGGTAGTATAACTATTGTTCTTATACTTGTGCCTACCTTATACTTGTTCATAAGGTGCACAAAACCGTGTGCAACTTAGGTGGTGCATACGAGCAGCCGCTTGAGCACGTGCACAATTTTTGATTTTAATCTTCGAGTTGTCTTTTTAAAATTACCGAATTATACGTCGGTTCTTATAAAGACTCATGAATAATGTTTGTTAAAACCAATCAACTAAAATAAATTGTCTATAATCAGTGGAAATTTGAAACCCTGGTATCTAACTGGAAGCAAGCAAGAGTTTAAAACTTTACATAAAACAATATGAAACCATAATAAATAATTTAACTATATTATCAAATACACTTTTTAATATTGATAAAATAATTTATTCCTTCGGTAACTATGTCATAGCTATTTTTTTTAATAATCTTTAGAAAAAATTTTAGTGATCACATAATTACAAGAAAGACTTACTTGCGTAAAAGTAGTTCTATGACGACGACGTGCTGGTGTTGGACACGTTGCGGAAGTTGGAGCATGACCCAAGTGTGGATTAGGAACACAAGGTTCAGGTTTCAATTTTTTAAAAGCTCCTTCGATACCTGAAACTAATTAATGATTTATTTTAATTTAAGTTCAATTAAACTGAGGAGAATTTGAATCAAATTTTAATCAAGGCTCTGTGAAAAAACAGCTTCAACTTAAGCTACACATTAATGAAGAATAAAGTTAACTATTTAGGGACCACTCATAATCTACGTTCCCTTTTAGGGAGGAAAGGATGCAGGCTGTACAAAGCGACTTATCAAGAATCCGAAATCCGGGATCGAGCGAGACTGGGGCGAGGTCGATTTCTAGCTCACCCAGTTCCTGTCCGGGTACGGTCATTTCCAGAGGTTCTTTATAGACATGGTAAGGTCGTGGACCCTCGGTGTAGATATTGCGAGTGCGAGCGTGACGACGCGAACCACACTTTCTTCGTTTCCGAGAAATGGCGGGCGGAGCGAGGGACGATAGAGGCCGAGGTGGGAAACATCAACGCAGACAGTATAGTCAGCTTGATGCGCCGTGGGAAAAACTGGTGGAGCCGTATTTTTTCTCAAAAATTCATAAAAAACTAAGAAGAATGCGAGGTTGCAGAGTTCTATACGCGCACTAGGCTTCGAACAGGAATTTTCGGAAAATTAGCTTGTTTGGACACTTTTGGAGTTTTTTGTGGTTTTTTAGCTAATTTTCCAAAAATGCTTTCAGAAATCCTCTTTGGCTCAAACTCATCAAAAGTGAACTTAATTGAAAGTAAATGTTTTTGAAAGTAAATGAAAAAATAAAGAGAGGTTGTAGAATGCGAGGTTGTAGAATTTTGTAAGTGCAATGGGGTTTGAAGAAGAATTTTTGAAAAAATTGCTAAAAAACCAAAAAAGTACTAAAATTGCCATATGGGCTGTATGGCAAATCGATATCAAGTCCTCACTGGACGGAATTATTGATGTATTTCTTCATTTTTTGATATTAAAAAACGATTCGTTAGAATCGGTCACCCGCAGGGTGTAGCCTCTCTTTGTTAGTGGGCATCATATCTGTCCCCTGTTTCAATTTTGCGCCAGCAAGAAAGTTATCAGACCTCCAAAAAATTTGCATGCTGCCAACCCTCGTAATAAGGGCAAGAAAAAATATTTACTATCAAAAGTGTGGTTGGTTTTATCATTTAACGTCTAATTTTTTAAACAATTTTTTTTCCTTCAATTGGTTTTGAGAACACTTTATAATTTTCAAATCAAAAATCAAGCAGAATAATATAAGTCAGCAGAGTTAAATTAAAAATGATCAAAGAACTTTTCATTTAAATGAAGTAAGTTTCAGACAGAGCTAATGTCAATGCTAGAAATAAAATGAATTTAATAAATTTTAAATAGTTTCAGTCAACAAGCAATCGCTGAGAGAATTTTTCTTTTGAACTTAAAGAACTGTTTAGGTAAAATCAATTCTATATGGAGTCCTATAATAAAATTCATTCAGTTTTGCAAAAAAATATGGATAAAATGCATAGCTTGAATTCAAATATAAATTTCTTTGTAAAGTTACGAGATGATGAGACGCTATCTAACAAACCCAAGCCTTAAACCAGCTTCAAATTAAATTTGGAGAGTTGATTTACCAAAAATTTTTTGATCAAAATATATAAACAACTCATTGATATGAATCAGTTCAGCCACGAGGCATCAGGAGCGATGCCTCGTGGCCGAGCGAATATTCTTTTTAGACCAATCAAAGCTAATCCTTGATTGGCTCGAACATATTTTAATTTCAGTAAAAATATTAGTGCCAAAATAAATAGTCCACCCCATTTAGTCAGTGACAAAGTGTCTTATTTTAATATGCTCCCAGACCCTAACCAATAAAGTGAAATTTTTTTTAATAAAAAAAACGTCTAAAGTTGCACTTTCGTTTGCAAAAATTGCAAAACCAAACCAAAAATTTGCACCGTTTTTCATTTCAGAGATAAAAAATAGTTAAGTGTGGCTTAGCCAAAATCTTGTTTTTTCATTATTTTAAGTAATAATCGTGATCTAGAGGTTTGAAATTAACACTAATCGTTCGAGCGGTCGTTGGATCAGTGGTTAGCGTGCTCGCTTCTGAAAAAACGTCGTTCGAGGGGTCTTGGGTTCGATTCTCCGCGCAACTAACTTGGAATTATTTTCTTCGTTCGTTGCGTCGGTTATGTCGATCCCTACGTTCACCCTGGGGCCTTATCCAGTAAAATAATCGTTCGCTAAACTCATCAAAATAGCGTACTGCGCATGCGCACTGAACCCATTTTATTTTTTTTAACGAAAATCGATATCGTTACATTCAAATTTCTGAGAAATATGTGCAAATCACCACTTTTAGCGCACGGCTAGCGTAAAAACAGAAATTTTTCATTTATATTACGATACGACGTCTAACGATATGTTAACGATTTATATCGTAATGAAAAATATCGTAAATTACATCTTAATTCAGCTATTTGAGTAAGCTACCATATATATATATATATATATGGTAGCTTACTCAAGATGATATATAACATATATATATATATTATAGGTTTAAATTATATATTATTTTTCAATAATAATAAAATAGTTACAATAGTAGTAACTGAAGACAATTTTGAATTTACTTTAAGCAAAGCAAGTAAATAATTTTTTAATATAATAATATTAAATTAAATATTAATCTTTTATACTCTAAAATTAAGAAAAAAACCGAAAATTTATAAAGTTGACGTAAATTATTAAACACAATCAGAAAATAAATTAAAAAAAAAAGTTTTTAAAAAACATGCTTTTCTTTAAAAAGTTTTGAGAAATTATAAAAAAACGTACTAAAAAGTAGAAAATAAAATTTTAATGCTGCTAAATTCTTTCAAAGTACTTTAAAAGATTTAATATAAATAGAACAAACAACATTTCGTGATGAATCTAAACAAAAGCATCATGGGGCAATCGATGAAACACAGTCATACGCCTTAAATTTAAGTCATCTATAGAGCCCCATGCTTTTGTTTAGATTCATCACGAAATGTTGTTTGTTCTATTTATATTAAATCTTTTAAAGGTACTTTGAAAGAATTTAGCAGTATTAAAATTTATTTTCTACTTTTTAGTACGTTTTTTTTTATAATTTCTCAAAATTTTTTAAAGAAAAGCATGTTTTTTAAAAACTTTGTTTTTATTTATTTTTTATTTTCTTCTTTTTAGTCTTGAAAAGAATATTTTTAGCGTAAAATTTTAAATCTTATTAATGTTTAAAATTTGGTTATTATTGAAGTTTTTATCATCCTTTTTACAATTATAATACTTGAAAACATTTTTTTATTCAAATATATTGATAACTACCAAATTAGAACCCCTGCAGAACTCTTCAAGTCATCCTTACTAAATTTGGCCCAAACTCTCGAAGAAGACCTCCAGGTTCCCCAGGTACACCCGTCATCGGCGACCTGGCTGTCCAGGTTCAAACTTCTTTCTCATATGCTCTAAAACACCCCCGAACTCTATCCAAAGTCATACTCCAAGAATTTGACCGAACTCTCGGAGATGACCCCCAGGTACCCCGGACACCCCCATCATCGGTGACTTGGGTACCTAGGTTCAAATTGCCTCGATAAATACTCCAGAACTTCTTTCAAAGTCATCCCCGAAGAATTTAGCCCAAAATCTCGAAGGTGACCCTCCAGGTACCCCCGTCATCGGCAACCTGGAGGTCCAGGTCGAGAAGTGACTACGGATTAATGTATTGTCATCCAAACCTAGACCCTCTACAAAATTTCAGACCTCTAGCTCTTATAGGCTCCAAATTATAGAGCTTGGCAGTTTTGAACATACGACGACGACGACGACGAAAAACCACAGTGAGTTAAAGAAGCATGTAAATAAATAAAAAAGAAAAGCATGTAGAAACGTCAGCATCGCATTGTCTTATTCTAAGAATTTTATTAAGTCTAAGTATCAAACTGTCAATCTAGTTATCGTTTAAAATTTTGTTATCATTACAATTTATATTATTTTTTTTTTTTTTTTACAATAATAATATTTGAAATATTTTTATTCTTATTAAGTTTTTCGCTAACTAAAAATTTAGACACCCTACACGGAAAAAAATGGGAGTTTCTCCAAAAGTTCGGAGAGTTTTCAAAAAAAAAAAAAAAATGGAGAACTTCCCGGGGATCATTTCTGAGAGCTTGATTTTAATTTACTTAAAGGTGACTTTGGTGATCGTCTGCGGGCTCCCAGGCATGAATTTCGACCTGGGCAACCAGGTCACCGATGACGGGTATACCCGGAGATCATCTCCTAGAACTTATTTCTAGATTTCCTCGAGGTGACTTTGGTGCTTGTCTGAAAGCTCCCAGGCATGAATTTTGACCTAAGCAACCAGGTCGCCGATGACGGGTATACTCGGGCATCATCTTCGAGCAATCGAGTTTTTTAGGTAAAGAATAATGTTGTTGACCAGAGTCACCACGAAGAAAACTTAAGTCAAGTTCTCGGAGATGATTCCCGGGTATACCCGTCATCGGCGACCTGGTTGTCCATCTATTTATAGAACTCGTAAACAAACCGCTAAGCGTTTGCTTGTAGTATAAACAGACACCCTATATATATATATACATTTCAAATGAGCTAACGATTATCGAAAACGTTACGTTCATTTGAAATTTCGATCGGTAAAGTTACTGGATAAGGCCCCTGACTGCTTTGGAGTCGGTTTTACCGGGGGCCATCATTTCAGCGCTGGTCGTAAGTTTATCTCGACTGGGAACAATATTTGGGACATAATTTCCCAATGAGCTAAACTCGGTTCGGCACTGGCCTAATCGAAGACTATCTGATTGGGGGCGATATGTGGGATAAAAAGTCCCAATGAGCCTGCCGGTTCAGCGCTGGTCTTAGGATTAACTCGAATGTGGCACATACCCTGGGTTTCCCGTACTCCACATGGTCCGTATGGACCATGGGCTAATGCGAAGCAGTGTAGGGACAAAAGTTGTCAATAAGCCCTTACGGAGCATAAAAAATCGCGACTATAAATAAGTATTAAAAAAAAAAAAAAAAACAGTAATCGTTTGCAAAAAAAATTGCACCATTCGATTATGCAAAAAAAATTACGAAATTCCACTATCACTAAGTGAATAATGAAATTAATTTGTGCGCGCACGCGCGCGTATGTGTGTGTGTGTGTGTGTGTGTGCGTGTGTGTGTGTCCGAGTCGTATAAGATTCGATAGGTTGATCGTTGATAGTTTTTATTGGTTATTAATTTTGATGTCAAACCTAGTATCCAGGCGAGCCTAGGAGGGTTATTTGGGATGGGTTATTAAGGTTAAACCTAGTATCCTGGCGAATCTAGGAGGGTTATTTGGAATGGGTTATTGGTTTTGAGGTTAAGCCTAGTATCCTGGTTAGCCTAGGAGGGTTATGTTGGATCAAAATAACTATTTTGTGGTTGTTTTAAAAAATATATATGCAAATACTAATTCTGGGATGTAAATTATATCAAGTGCCTAATTCTGGGACACGCCGAATGCGTGATAAATATACGCGTCTAGCGTATATATATATATATATATACTAGGGAGGTACCCCCCTGCTCGCTTCGCTCGCCAACCCCCCCAGAGTTAAATGCTTGAATCTACACTATATATCTTTTCCAATAAAATAGTAATAAGTATACTTGAATTGCAAATGAATTTATTTTCAACTTATTAATTTTAAATTACTTAATGCAGTTTTCCACACCACCCAGGAGGTACTTGCAAGGCGCGTTGGGTTTTTTTTCAACAATTTTGAAAATTTTTTCATATTTAATTTAATGTAAGAACAAAAAGAAACTATATGTGGAACCCTTTGCCAGTAGCCGTACAAACCACATATAATTCATTTAAAAACACTTTTCTCGTTAATAATTTTCAATTCTATATTTATGAAAAAAAATAAATATTTATAATTATATTCTTCCATTAAAATTTTAAACAATATCTGCATTATCATAGAAGCTTTCGTTTGAATAATGCAATAATTTTTATAAAAATCTTTCGTTTATATATATACAGGGTGAGTCATTTTAATCTATAAGGCTTTTTCATAGCAGACTACATCTAGCAGAACATGGAATAACCAAAACGGTATTAGCCAGTTTTATTTAATTTCATGGCCTTTATAATTTTTTGTATTTGTTATTTTCCAATCTTATCATGATTTTCTATGATTTTGACAACTTCGTTGAAAAAAGATCTATGCTGTTTTTACTTTTTCGTCGATTGAAAGTCTTCGCCGACCCCGAGCATTTTTGGTCAAATGCTCGGGGTCGGCGAAGACCTTCAATCAACTGTAAAGTGAAAAGAGCATAGATCTTTTTTCAACGAAGTTGTCAAAATCATAGAAAATCATGATAAGATTGGAAAATAACAAATACGAAAAATTAAAAAGTTCATGAAATTAAATAAAACTGACTTATATCGTTTTGGTTATTCTATGTTCTGCTAGATGTAGTCTGCTATGAAAAAGCCTTATAGGCTCCAAAATCTCGAAACTGAAGCCCCGGACCAAAAAATTTTTCGTATAAAAGTTTTATGATTTGGAGGGGGAAAGAAAATGGTTACCTTGGATTTGGGCCCGGGGCCTTATTTTGGGCCCTAGGGACCCAAAGTCCGTTTTTTTAAATGGGAACCCCTATTTTTGACCCCGGATTCGGAAAGAGCAGAAAATTTTACGATTTTAAAGGATTTTCCGAAAAATTTTTTGGGCCCCCTGAGGCCCTGCAGGGGCTTATAAAGCTTTTATAAGGCCCATTTCTTTTTAACTCGAATTAACTCTGAAATAACGCATTTTTTGTATAGCACATGCATTAGAAAAGTTTTTTGGTTTAAAATTTCTAACAAAATGGGCCAAAAAAATTGGGCCCGGGGCCTGATTTTGGGCCCTACGGACCCAAAGTCCGTTTTTTAAAATGGGAACCCCTATTTTTGACCCCGGATTCGGAAAGAGCAGAAAATTTTACGATTTTTAAGTATTTTTCGAAAATTTTTTTGGGTCCCCTGAGGCCCTGCAGGGGCTTGTAAAGCTTTTATAAGGCCCATTTCTTTTTAACTCGAATTAACTCTGAAACAACGCATTTTTTGTATAGCACATGCATTGGAAAAGTTTAAGGTCTTCCTTATTTATTTATTTATTCATTTATTTATTTATTTATTTATTTATTCATAAAATTACTTGAATGTCCAGTGTATTGGGTTGTCAAATTTTTCCCTACTTAGCTTTAGCGTTAGAAGTATCACTACGTGTTGTATACACCTCGCACGCATACCTAAGATACACTTTCTTTATCGTAAGTGTTATCAGAGTTAAGAAGGAGTTTACTATTTTTTTTAAATGAGCTGTTGTTAACTATAATAATCAATTGAATTTAGAAATAAATCTGATCTTAACATTAAAACTGTCCAAAATAATTGAATAACAACAAATAATAAATTGCTATCCAACATCTTATTGTTTTTTATAAAGGTAACCTGATTGCGTTGTATTGTTTTTTCTTGAAATTTTTATTGTCAAATAAGACATTTGATACATACATATTCTTATTCGCAGATTTTTTATGATTTTATCAATGTATTGGCCAATCACTCTAGAAAAAAGTTTGATAAAGTTTTAGTTAAAAAACTGGTTAGTTTTAGTTTCACGTATGATTCGGTTTTGGCTATTTTTATACGTAGTTCATCTTACTAAAACTCATCCATCAACAAGAAGTAGTGAAAATATTTTTTACGTTAAAATTCATTTCAACGAATTATTTCGTTTTATTAAAAACCTTGAAATGGCAGATTATACGCCCGACAAAATAGTTAATATGATCATGGTGCTTGGGGAATGCAGAGAAAATTTTGCTCAAGCTGCTGAGCTATATGCCCAGCGATTTCCAGGTATAAGACATCCATCACAAGTTACGATTAGGGATATTACTGCAAGAGCTCGGGCTGGGCATTTATGTCGGCAACGACGACATCGAGAATATGGTGCTGACGATGTTCGAGCTGTATTAATTTTAGCGGTAAGGCATTTAAATCCTCACACGAGCAGCAGACAAATCGAAAGAGAACATGGTATACCCCAGAAGACAGTAATAGGGATATTTAAAAAACTTAAATATCACCCATACCATATAAATTTGGCTCAGGCGTTAACGCCTGCTGATTTTATAAGTCGAATAAATTTTTGCAATTGGGCTCTTCAAAAAATTCAACAAAATCCCAATTTTTTTCATCACGTGATGTTTTCTGATGAGGCCACCTTTAAAAACAATGGACAGTTAAATCGTCACAATTGCCATTACTGGTCTACAACAAATCCTCATTGGACCAGAGCTGTGGATAATCAAAACCGATGGAGTGTTACTGTTTGGTGCGGCATCATTAATGGTTATTTAATAGGTCCTTACTGTTGCGATGGGACTGTAAATGGTAACAAGTATCTAGAGTTTCTCAGAGATCATCTTCCAAATTTATTTGAAAACGTTGATTTAGAAACCAGGCAAAGAATGTGGTTCCAACAAGATGGAGCACCTCCACACTATAAAGCGGAAGTACGAGGTTTTTTGAATGATCAGTATCCAAACAAATGGATTGGACGTGGTGGACCTGTTGCATGGCCACCACGCTCACCAGATTTGACTTCGCCGGACTTTTATCTGTGGGGTTTTTTGAAAAATATTGTCTACGCAACAGTTCCAACGACTCGGCAAGATATGATTAACCGTATCCAAAGAGCGTGTGATGGTATTCCACGTGAAGTACTACTAAAAACTATAGTTAACTTTCAAAAAAGAATAAATTTATGTATCACAGCTAATGGAGGACACTTCAAGCCAAATCTGAATGGATAGTTAAAAAAAAATTGAGGCTGCCAAATTTACAAAGTCCTAAATACTCTGTATCACCAAAAAAAATTAATGCTAAATATCTTTTTACAAATAACCAAAATAAAACATTTGTCGAAAAATACTTAAAAATCGTAAAATTTTCTGTTCTTTCCGAATCCGGGGTCAAAAATAGGGGTTCCCATTTTAAAAAACGGACTTTGGGTCCGTAGGGCCCAAAGTAAGGCCCCGGGCCCAATTTTTTTTGGCCCATTTTGTTAGAAATTTCAAACCAAAAAACTTTTCTAATGCATGTGCTATACAAAAAATGCGTTATTTCAGAGTTGATTCGAGTTAAAAAGAAATGGACCGTATAAAAGCTTTACAAGCCCCTGCAGGGCCTCAGGGGGCCCAAAAAAATTTTCAAAAAATACTTAAAAATCGTAAAATTTTCTGCTCTTTCTGAATCGGGGGTCAAAAATAGGGGTTCCCGTTTAAAAAAACGGACTTTGGGTCCCTAGGGCCTGAAATAAGGCCCCGGGCCCAAATCCAAGGTAACCATTTTCTTTCCCCCTTCAAATCATAAAACTTTTATACGAAAAATTTTTTGGTCCGGGGCTTCAGTTTCGAGATTTTGGAGCCTATAGATTAAAATGACTCACCCTGTATATATATTTATATATATATATTTTTTGATTTAATAATTTTTAAATCTATTTTCTTTAAAAAAATAGATATTCAAAATTCTCTTCTAAAATTTTAAAAAATATCTGTAATATCAAAAAATCTTCCGTTTTAATAATTCAATTATTTTTCATATCTTATATATATACTTTTTTTTAATTTTTTGATTTAATAATTTTTAAATCTATTTTCTTGAAAAAAATAGATATTCCAAATGCTCCTCTAAAATTTTTAAAATATCTGGAATATCAAAAAATCTTCCGTTTTAAAAATTGAATTATTTTTCATATCTTCCGCATTTACAATTGTTTTTGTTTTTTCATTCTTTTTGTTTTAATAATTCAATATTTGATTTATTTAAGTTTTTGCAGGATTTTTTCAAATGTCTTATTAAATGATCTTTTGAAGAAAGTATTTTTGAACAATATTTACATTTTATTTTAATATTTTTATTTTTATGAATCTTTTTATGTCTTCTTAAATGAGCTACTCTTTTGAAACGTTTATTACATTTTACTTCTTTGCATTTGTGAGGTCTATCTGAATTATTATGTTCTTTCAAATGAGTTGATAAATGATCACTATTTTAAAAAATTCTTCCACAAATTGTGCATGAATGTTTGATTATAGAATGTTTTTCATTATGTCATTTCATATAATATTCACTGTTAATTACATTTTCTTTACATATTTTACAAAAGTAAAGGTTTTTTTCATCGATAAGGCTTTTTCATAGCAGACTACATCTAGCAGAACATAGAATAACCAAAACGATATAAGTCAGTTTTATTTAATTTCATGAACTTTTTAATTTTTCGTATTTGTTATTTTCTAATCTTATCATGATTTTCTATGATTTCGACAACTTCATTGAAAAAAGATCTATGCTGTTTTTACTTTTTCGTCGATTGAAAGTCTTCGCCGACCCCGAGCATTTTTGGTCAAATGCTCGGGGTCGGCGAAGACCTTCAATCAACTGTAAAGTGAAAAGAGCATAGATCTTTTTTCAATGAAGTTGTCAAAATCATAGAAAATCATGATAAGATTGGAAAATAACAAATACAAAAAATTATAAAGGTCATGAAATTAAATAAAACTGGCTAATAACGTTTTGGTTATTCCATGTTCTGCTGGATGTAGTCTGCTATGAAAAAGCCTTATTGATTCATTCATTCTGTATCTGAAATAAATAATTTTTTATAAATAATATAATAATATATTAATAAAATTTTTTTTTTAATGATAATTTTATGATTGTATTATTAAATTAAAAATTAATGTTATTTATTATAAAATTATATTAAAAAAAATTACTTATCTCATGTGAGAGTTATTAACAATTTAATTTTAAGACAAATATAAATTAATTACTATGTTACTATATTACTATATTACTTTTTTTTTTTTTATTAATCTATATCCTTTCATTAAATCTTCTAATTCCATAAGTTCGTTTTGATTTATTTGTTTTATATCATCTAATGTTTTGATTTTAATGTAGTATATAATTTCTAAAATACAAATTAAAATTTTATTTATGAATAAATTTTTATATAACTCATTCAAAGTATCCTCGATGAAATCAGTAATAAATTCGTTGTTGAAATCCTCGCCTTCATATTACTTTATATAAAATAAAAAAAGAAGAAATTGGCATTAACCTAAGCTACTTATTTCTTTCTTAGCGACTATAGCGCTTAAAATAGTTATTTTTAAACTTTAATTCATATTTCATAACCTATAACAGCTAGAGACATGCTGATTGCAAAATAAAGGCATATACTGTATACATTGATTAACTTTGACTTTGACTACCATCTGTAAAAACTATTTATTTGCATTTTATTCGTTATGTTAAGGTAATTACCGCAAAAATTGAGTTTCTTAAAAAATCTCTATAACTTTGCACAGAGTTAGTTTCTTTGCGTCCTCAACATGTTAGTATTTTGCAAATAATCCCAAGCGGGGCTAAATTTTGAGATATTAAGCTCAGAAGTTTCAACTTTTCACGTGTGATTCCTATGCTGAGCGCGTAAAATGGGTCAAATTTAGAAATTATTCTTGGATTGCAAATTCAATTTTCTTAAAATATTTTTAAAAAACAGATCTTCTTGTAGGGAAACATCTAAGGAATCGTGGGGTACAAAGATAAATGTAGTAAGTAGTATTAATTTCTGAAATAATGAATCGAAAAGAATGAAAAATGCATGATTTCGGTAAGTTTTAGAGCAATGGTAACGGTGGCGGCGCGTGGCGTGGGAGTGTGGACAATGAGCGTCTATTGGCATCTAGCATGAGGGGAGGTAAACTGGGGCGCTGTTGCACGTATACAACCATAAAAACAGCTTCCAAAAATTTGGTGGTGATTTCTTGAACTAAAATTTTTACATGGAATTTTGCATGCAATAGCTTTCAATTTTCCCTCCTGCTAGATGCTAATAACTATATCTATGTTGCCTATATATACATGGGTTGTAACTACCTTAACCGACCCCATAAGATCAATTCTAAATTTGTTGCAGATACAATTTCAACTTTTCTCACTTATGGAATTCTTCTGATTAATTTTGAATTATTCTGCAGCTAGTTGTCACTTAACATGACCAATAGAATTTCACCCTTACTGAGAGGGATCTTTACATAATGTATTTTACAAAATTCGACTCGAGGATTTCAAAGCAAAGAGCGAAGATTTTATTTTTGATATCATTGAGAATTCTTACAACGCCGTTATAATACAATCAATAAAATTACCAGTTTCTTGAATATCTCCAATTATTTCTATTTTTGATCCTCTTTTAAAATTTATTTCTTCATTATCATCATTGATTACTATAATATCTATTTTATAATAACCATCTGTTATGACTGCTATATATTCATTGAAAGAATTTTTTTTTATAAATTCAGTTTTTATATAACCTTCTATTTTTATAAAACCTTGTTTGCTATTTATTTGATCAAAATTAATTTTTTCTAATTCAATATTTTTTATATTAAACGTTCCAAAACTTTTTATTTTTGATATTTTTTGTAAATTCATTTCATATTCATTATTTCCTTTACTATATCTATTTGATTTTGTTACTGATAAATTTTCCAAGAATAATATCTAAAATTATTTTATTATTAATAAATATTATTAATTTAATTTTTTTATAGGAATATTTTAATTACTTCATTTAATTTAATTTTATTTTTAAATAGATTTATAATGTCATCATAAATGTTAATTTGTATTTTCATTCCATGATTATTATTAACGACAAATTTATAAATTTTAAATTCTTTTTCATCTGATTTTTTTATAAATATATTTTCTCCTATAATGTCATCTACATAAACTATAATTGATCTAAAAAAAAAATTAGATAATTGCTAAATAAATACTTTTTATGAATGTTTAAAAATACTCAGTTCAAAAAATCCATAATCCAAAATCCAAGAGTTGATTTAATACACCTTAAAACGACTCAAAAGCTAACATCAATTTGTTTATCAGATAAAAAATCAAAAATTAACAATCTGGGAAGGAAATGTAGCTCTACAAAAAAGATGCGCATTTTAATTTTATATCAGCTGATATCAATGAAAATCGATTTTGAAAAATATGCTAATCAGACCACTGCACTAAGGTTAACATTAAGCTAACTTAAAGCCATCTTTAAGCTTGCCTTAAACCTCTTACTATTCAACTCATTTATTCATGTGGAGGCCTTTATTATTAATGAAATCCATGCGAGGGCCCTAAAGGTATTTACTAAGCCTTTATTTATTGTTGTTGTCACCGAATAGACAATAAGACAATAGCAGAAACTCTTTATTTTATTATGTTTATATAGAATAGAGACGTTATTAAATGAAAGTAAAACTTTTTCTATAGTTAATAAATATTTATAAATTGAAACCAATATTAATTTAAAGTGATATACTATAAAACTTCATTACAGCAATGAAGAAATTATTGATAGTTACAAATAAGTTCATTATCATTAGATAAGTTCATACTTATCTTCTCAGAAAATTATACGCAATTCCTTGCACTTGTAAATATAATATAAATAACATTTTTACAAATGAGGAGGTTGCAAAAAAGAAAGAGGGTGGGAGCGGGGTGGGAGCGGAATGGGGTGAGAAAAAAAAGGGCGAGAAAGGGCGGGGTGGGAGCGGGTGGGAGCGGAATAAAAGTGCAGTTTTTGACCTATTTTACGGTCTAAAATGAAGAATTAAGGGTGGGAGCGGGGTGGGAGCGGGGTGGGAGCGAAGAGCAAATTACAACTATATAATATAGTAAGATATATATATATATATATATCAGAATTTACTTAATAACAGTAGAATTTTGTAAATTTTTTTTGCATAACGGATCAGTGCAATTTTTTAGTACTTTTCTTAAACTTCTAATTCACGATTATAACTTAAAACAATGAAAAAACGTGATTTTCGCTAAGCCAAATTTAATTTTTTTTTATCTCCGTTATGAAAAACGGTGCAAATTTTTGGTTTGGCTTTGCAATTTTTGCAAACAAAAGTGCAATTTTGGGCATTTTTTTTATTTAATAAATTTCACTTTTTTGGCTAGGGTCAGGTAGCCGTTTTAATCGTGTCTCTTTAGATCCTGATGTAAATTATAATGATGCGAAAAATGCGATAACTAGTACTGCAGAGTACGAGTCGATTTTGTCAAGTAGTAATGGAGCTGTAACGTTCTACCCTTCTTTCTACATATATCTAATCACGGAAACGATAAACTAAGAAGGAGAGGCTACACCCTGTGGGTCACCGGTCCTTACGTAACTTCGGGGATCGTTATCTAATATCAAAAAATGAAAAATCCATCAATGTATAATGGACCCTTGATATCGAGTTGTTAGAGCTCATATGGCATTTTTAGAACTTTTTCCGTTTTTTGGCTAATTTTTCAAAAATTCCTCTTCAAAGCCTATTGCACTTACAGAATTCTGCAACCTTGCATTCTCTTTGTTTTTTTCATTTACTTTCGAGGAAAAATATTCTTAAGTTTATTTTTGATGAGTTTGACCCTAGGCTAAGAAGATTTCTAAAAGCATTTTTTAGAGTTTTTTGGCTTTTTTAAACTTTAACTGTACATGAACAACTTAATTAAAACGATATCTCGGAATATTTTTTCTCAAAAACTCGTGAAAAAACAAAAAGAATGCGAGGTTGCAGAATTCTGTACGTGCAATAGGCTTTGAACATGAATTTTTGGAAAACTAGCTAAAAACCACAAAAAACTCTAAAAGTATTTAAACAAGCTTTGTTTTTTCATGAATTTTTAAGAAAAAATATTCTGGGACATCGTTTTAATAAAGTTGTTCATGTACAATCAAAGTTTAAAAAAGCCAAAAAACCCTAAAAAATTCTTTTAGAAATCCTCTTAGCCCAGTTTCAAACTCATAAAAAGTAAACTTAAGAATATTTTTCCTTGAAAGTAAATGAAAAAAACAAAGAGAATGCGAGGTTGCAGAATTCTGTAAGTGCAATAGGCTTTGAAGGAGAGAACACACGGTCGAGTGCGCTTCGATACCGACTCAACAGCAGCTTTAATTCGTTTGATCGCTGAATATTCACGTGAAATAAATTGGTTGGAGTGACGTACGTGTTTGTGGGTTATCGTGAGTTATAAGTTAAGTCAGCGGGAAGGTTGTCATTGCCAGATGACTTGACATTCCTCGATAAGACGACGACGCTGAGCCAGACGCCTGCAAAGAGACATAGCAGCCTGGTAGATCGCATACAGCTGAGCGGCTTAAGATTCATCCTAGCGGCTTACAACACGTGCACCTGCGGCGTTTTAAGTGAGTTTTGTTTAGCGTATGTTAACGAGAACAAGAGTGTGTCCGCGATCAGTTTTTTTTGTTAAATCTTAAACTACTTTGTTTTGCTCGCGCGCGCGTAAGCTGCCGATAGCAGCAGGTTGTTGTGTGCGCGCGCAGCTCGATTTAAAGAGCATTGACGATTCTTTGTTGTCGATTTCAATTCTCGATCGCTTGAGCAATTATTTGAGATATATTACCGAGTTGGCTATTAATTTTGTGTTAGTTTTTAAGTTGATTTTTTTGATTAAATGTTAAAAATTAACTTTTTGATCTTCTAATTTTTTTCTAACCGGTGTTCCTTGCGCTCGAATCCTCTATCCCGCGCCTACCTACTGAACTTAACCTTTAGCTGGCACCGTGGGGTACTATAGTACCCCACTGTCTTCTTTACCTATCTTCGGTACCTAAAATTTCGTAAACCGGGTTTATAGCGACATCTACCTATACTTGAGGGATGTGGCTTGCCTTTCCCGCCATAATTAGTGCTCGATGACCGTTAGTCTGCACGTAGCAGTTGTCGAAAGCGGTTTGGGGTACTGCAGGACCCCACGGTGCCATCAACGTTGATACAAGTAAAATTGGAGCATTTTTTTTTTCTTTTATTAATGCGTTAAAACACGTTTGAAAGGTAAGTAATTATTAAATCAGTCACTAAAAATTTTTTTTTCTCGATGCCATGAGTCCTACGACGTTTTATGTATATTCTCAGCATGGCGTATAATTTGCGGCCACGACTTTTGCGAGAGCACTTACTAGAAGTTGACAACAATGATGAAGAAGTTGAAAGCGATGGTCAGGATGAACCGTCTTGCTCTTCAGAAGAATCTTCTGAAGAAGAAGGAGAAATGGACGTCGATATGGAAGTCCCGAGTGAGAATCAACGGCTTTTGCAGAGTCGAGAAAATCCACAGCGTGGTCGCCCGTCATCGAAACTTTATGGAAAAAATGGTTTCCAGTGGAATGTAAAATGTCCTTCTCGTAGATCAGGTAAGCAGCACACCAGGGGTTTTTTTCATATGCGCGCTGGGATTGAGCGCTTCTCTCTGTCTCTTTTTCTCTTTTTCTCTCTCTGTTTTTCTCTTTTGCTTGCACGCGTATTTTTGTAAAATGTTCACAAACTAACTTCAAGTTTTTTTCTCGTTATAAAATTTATTCAGCCGAAATAATTTAAATATTATGAATTTTTATTTACAACAATTTTATTACTATAAAATTTTTATTATTTTTTTCGCCTTTTACAGACAGGCAGTCAGATATTTTACCAGAAATAAAACCTGGTCCGGCCGGTAACGCTGCCGATGCAAAAACAATTATTGATTTTTGGAATTGTTTATTTACCGATGAAATGATAAATTTAATAGTTGATAGTACCAATTTAAAAATAGAAGAGGAAAGCTTACATTATGTGGTTGAGGAACGACAACAATCGTGGCATTATCACACTGATCCAGTTGAAGTAAAAGCTTTCATTGGAATTTTATATTACTCTGGTTTATGGAAATCGGCTGATGTTGATGTGAACAGATTATGGGACAAAACTAATGGTTTATCTATGTATCGTAGTGCTTTTTCAAGGCACAGATTTACGTTTTTATCAACGTGTTTGCGCTTTGACAATGCAGATGAAAGAGAACAAGATGATAGATTTGCTCCTATCCGAAATTTATGGAACATGTTCATCGGAAACTGCGAAAAGAATTACACTCCAAGTCGTCAATGCACCGTGGACGAGCAGTTGTTAAGTTTCAGAGAACGTTGTAAATTTAGAGTTTACATGAAAGATAAGCCCGATAAATATGGCCTCAAAATTATAAGTTTGAATCACTCTCAAACAGCTTATGTGGTAAATATGAATAAGTTTTTATTTTTTAATTTATGAAACCAATACTTGAAAAAAAAAAAAAAAAAAAAAAAAACTAAATTTTATTTTTATTACAGATTAATGCTATTCCTTACTTAGGAAAGAATACTGAAATCTTGGAAGATAATGAAAGTGTTCCTGAATACTATTTTAGACTGGTAACTGTGCCAATTTACAACACCAACCGTGAAGTGACTTGCGATAATTGGTACACCTCGATTCCCTTACTTCACAGAATGCTGAAGGATCCGTATAATTTAAAAATTACGGATACTATCCGAAAAAATAAACGAGAAATACCAGTTGATTTCGTGGTCAAAGTTCCCAAAAAAGATCGTCCCATGACTAAATTTTGTCATACTGAAAACATTACGCTTTTAACTTATGCGCCAAAGAAAAAAAAATCTGATAAGATAGTTCTAATTGCTTCGTCACTTTTGAAAACTGAAGAAATGACAGGTGACAAATCGAATATTGTCCTTCATTATAACAAAAATAAAGGAGGAACGGATACTTTTGACAAGTTATGCCATTCCTACAGTGTGCGTAAAAGATCTAATAGGTGGCCTGTTCGATATTTTTATGGGATCTTGGATCAAGCGATCGTTAATACGAGAATTTTATTAGCTTGCAAAGAAGAACAGAGTGAAAATATTGAAAAAATCACTGCTATTTCTTGCTTGGAAACCCTTTCTTTTTATTTAATAAAGCCGCTTTTGGAGCAGCGACTTTCAATTTTAAAACTTTCAAAAAAGCTAAAGTTTGGAGTCCGATCTATTCTAAAAATATCTGAAACATCGGTACGCTCTATAACTCAAGTTAATCTTGTAATTAAAAAAAGATGTAGTTTTTGCACTAGGGGGAAAGACAAAAAAACTGATAAAGCCTGTGGCGTTTGTTCGCGTCCGATTTGCCCGGACCATAGATTTTTAATTTGCCAAGACTGCGCTGGCACTTGAATAAAATATTTTTTTTACAGTTTTTAAATTCTTCATGTAATATTTTATTAAAATGTACAGTTTTTTTGTATGAATTAAATAAAAAAATTGAATAACATTAAATTTTCTAAAAATACCTAATGGTTTTTTTTTTCGTAAACCTCAGATGGTAATTTCTGAGAATAAATACCTTTTTTAAATAACCCATATAAACTATTATTTTTCCTTTATAGTCCACTACTTGGAGATAACCCAGCTAAAATTTTAGACCTTTTTATGAAAAAACAAAAAAGTTATGATTTTTTTAATAAAAACGGTTTTTTTTCTATTTTTTTCGACTTGTTGGATTTTTTTTTAGGACCGACTTTAGGTTATCGTTATTTAAACGTATTCCCGAGTCCACATTTGCTCATTCAAGCCCTATAACAAAATATAAATAAAGTGCTTAACTAACCGTAAAAGTGTACTGCAATATGCTTATTTCTATGTGTTTTCATTTTTCCTATAATTTTCTAATCACGCCCCCCCCACGCCCTTTTTTTACTCACGCCCACATTTTTGATATATATTATCAGCTATGTAACTATAGAAATGTAAAAAGTAACTAGCAGTATACATGGTTAGTCGGCAGTACTTAAAAAAAGGAATTGAAAGGTGAAGTAACGGCAGAGGTCAATAGCATATAAAAAATATTATAATAGAAACAAGAGTAGTTGCATGAGTAGGAGGCTAGTTAACGAAAAAGATTTTTACAATGGTACATGGAAAAAGTTTAGGAGGGTTAGCGCATCCGTAGGCTAGCAGCCGAACTAAAAGTGTATCATTTCACATTTGCGAGACAACAGATTAGCCTGTGCTGGAACGAGCGTAGGCCTGTGAGCGGCCTAGTAGGTCTCCGAACGTCCTAATCGTAGGCTCCCGCATGCGTGCACTATTCTGCAGTGGGTCTGCTTCCCATGCCATGATAACTTAATAAATTCTCTCGCGTGCATGGTGCAATCGACAACTTAATTCCTAATTGACATCACATTTCTTGAGATTAGTAGTTTTATGTTGTATTAATAAAAAACTTGAAATAACTTAGAAAAATTAAGGAAAAATCAATGAAAACTTGAGAAACTTTTCAAAAATTTTCCGAACATTTTCCCAGTTTTAAATTACATTGTTTGAAACTACTAATCTTTAGGAGTATTGTGTTAAAATTATGTAGCGATTTGTTTACTCAGTCCATAATTCTGATGAGTTAAAAAAAACATTATTTTTCTGACCGTCGCAGCAAGTGAATATTTTTTCGGCGTAGGCCGTATATGGCCTACTCTAGGCCAATATGCGTCCTAACCCTGTAGGATGACTGTAGCTCCACCTTTCTTCAGCAGCTGGCCTAAACTTTTTTCCGTGTAAGAATTAAGACATGAACAATGATAGGCACGATTATTGTTCCAGGGATGGGTTTAAAAATACAAGGTTACCTCAGTGTTAGAAACAAATATAACCCTAAGGGTGGTCAGGAGACACCATAAAAGGGTATCCACAAGAATATGTTTAAAGTTATAAATAATTTTATGACAAGAGAAAATATTCAAAAATGCACAATAGTAGGCAGAAGGGCAGGCACAATTGTAGGTAGAAGGTTGCGTATCAATTATGTAAGAACAAAAAGTAGAAATGATATTAGTTCCAAGGCTTAAAACAAGTCTAGGAAGATGAAAAAGAAAATACTGAACTAATAGTAGAAACGAAAGTAGACATAAGAATAAGAACAACATATGTTCAAAGTTACAAATTGAAGTATAAAAATAATAATAAAGTAAAAGAGGCTGCACATGGCTGGAAACTGGTATCATAAGGTAAACTTCGTTATTAATCAGGATAGGTTAATTGGGAGAAACCTAGGTAGAAAAAATAGTGATAACAAATGTAAAGGGATGTAGGAAATATTTGTCAAAAAAGTTAAAGAACTGTGTAGGCAAATGTATATGAAGAAGACTAGTTTCAGGATTGTAATTACAAAAAGATTCGAGAAGAACAATAGAAACGATAGTTTTCACAAAGATGAGAACAAAGATTCAGAGACCAAAGTATGAAAAACAGAAAAAACAACAGCAAACACCAAAATTAAAGCAAGTAGATTCATGTGAAAGAGATTGGAACAATATTAAGCAAAAATGTACATATAAGCATAGGTTCAAAGTTACAAACGTAATGACAAGTGCAGGTACGGGAGTAGGTACAATGTAGTTACAAGAGTAGTTATCAAGTTTGAAACAATGTTATGAACAAGGTTTGTTACAAGATTATTTACAATACTAAGCACAAGAGAATAAAAAAAGATTTTGCACAAGGCCAGATTCAGTGTTAAAAATTTAAATAAAAATAAAGTATTGGAAAAGAAACAGATGTAGAAATAAATGCATGTGTAGAAGGTTCAGCTTTAGAAGCTTAAGTAAAAAAAAAAGGAGTAAGCACAAGATTATTAACATATGTAGGAAGAAGAAAAAATCAACAAACGTAGTAAAGAGAGTCGGAAAAAAATACTCAAGAGACCTGGATAATAGCAAGGAGTAGGTAAACAGTGTGGGTCCGAGCTCATTTTTCTGCGCTGGCACAAGTTTAAAATAGTGTTTTTTGAGTGAGGGGGGGGGGGGGTTGGCGCGCAGACAAATTCATCCACGTGGATGCTGGCGCGCAGCCAAAATGCATCCGCGTGGACCCTAAATATAGTAGCTGCGACGAACACGCAGTCATCACGTGGACGCTAATTATTGCGCATTAGCGTGAGTCACTTTTGGACAACGCCGCTAAGCATTTCGCGCGAGTTTTTCCATTATTTTGAGGTTAAGAAAAACAAAAGACTATTGAACGGGAAGTCGACCGATCGCGACGACGGTCGAAGCCTGAATCCGAGTTGGGGCAACGCCGCTGAGCATCTCGCGCACGAGAATTGCGCAGTTAGTGCGCGCGCTTTTTTCTAAACTTGAACTGATGCCAAAGCTCTAATTATAATATCTTCAAGGTCAATAGTTTAATGTAATTGTCAAGAAACAAAAATTAAATATTTTTATGTAACCTCTGATTTATTAATCCAGCTATTGTGTGATTTATCAAATCCTAACCATTTAACATATACTTGATTCCCTCGCTTCCTAATAACTTTTTCCACAAGAAAGACATCAGGGTATTTAGACTTTAAAAGTTCTTGCTCATAGAAACCACCTGAAATTGGCTCTTTTTTATAATCGATAAGATGGTAAGTAACAGGATTAGTCTTTGACACTTTGTTCACAGTAAAAATCTCAGTTGTCCAGTTGGGAGTATAGCCTTTTTCGAATATATGCTTAGTTTTACTTACGCTTACTTTGTCACCAACCTTGAACTTTGGTTTCTTTTTATGAATATTAGTGGTGTATACAATTTGATCTTTATTGGTTACATCTTTTGGCTTCATGCCTATAGTTCGATGTCTTTTATTATTATAAGTAGCAATTAATTCGGGTAAAATATTTATCCATTTGTAATTTCCATTCAAACTAAATTGTTTCAGGTGCAAGTTTAAAATAGTGCTTTTTGAGTTGGAGGGGGGGGGGTTTTGGCGCGCAGCCAAATTCATCCACGTGGATGCTGGCGCGCAGCCAAAATGCACCCGTGTGGACCCTAAATATAGTAGCTGCGACGAACACGCAGTCATCACGTGGACGCTAATTATTGCGCATTAGCGTGAGTCACTTTTGGTCAACGCCGCTAAGCATTTCGCGCGAGTTTTCCCATTATTTTGAGGTTAAGAAAAACAAAAGACTATTGAACGGGAAGTCGACCGATCGCGACGACGGTCGAAGCCTGAATCCGAGTTGGGGCAACGCCGCTGAGCATCTCGCGCACGAGAATTGCGCAGTTAGTGCGCGCGCTTTTTTCTAAAGTTGAACTGATGCCAAAGCTCTAATTATAATATCTTCAAGGTCAATAGTTTAATGTAATTGTCAAGAAACAAAAATTAAATATTTTTATGTAACCTCTGATTTATTAATCCAGCTATTGTGTGATTTATCAAATCCTAACCATTTAACATATACTTGATTCCCTCGCTTCCTAATAACTTTTTCCACAAGAAAGACATCAGGGTATTTAGACTTTAAAAGTTCTTGCTCATAGAAACCACCTGAAATTGGCTCTTTTTTATAATCGATAAGATGGTAAGTAACAGGATTAGTCTTTGACACTTTGTTCACAGTAAAAATCTCAGTTGTCCAGTTGGGAGTATAGCCTTTTTCGAATATATGCTTAGTTTTACTTACGCTTACTTTGTCACCAACCTTGAACTTTGGTTTCTTTTTATGAATATTAGTGGTGTATACAATTTGATCTTTATTGGTTACATCTTTTGGCTTCATGCCTATAGTTCGATGTCTTTTATTATTATAAGTAGCAATTAATTCGGGTAAAATATTTATCCATTTGTAATTTCCATTCAAACTAAATTGTTTCAGGTGCAAGTTTAAAATAGTGCTTTTTGAGTTGGAGGGGGGGGGGTTTTGGCGCGCAGCCAAATTCATCCACGTGGATGCTGGCGCGCAGCCAAAATGCACCCGTGTGGACCCTAAATATAGTAGCTGCGACGAACACGCAGTCATCACGTGGACGCTAATTATTGCGCATTAGCGTGAGTCACTTTTGGTCAACGCCGCTAAGCATTTCGCGCGAGTTTTCCCATTATTTTGAGGTTAAGAAAAACAAAAGACTATTGAACGGGAAGTCGACCGATCGCGACGACGGTCGAAGCCTGAATCCGAGTTGGGGCAACGCCGCTGAGCATCTCGCGCACGAGAATTGCGCAGTTAGTGCGCGCGCTTTTTTCTAAAGTTGAACTGATGCCAAAGCTCTAATTATAATATCTTCAAGGTCAATAGTTTAATGTAATTGTCAAGAAACAAAAATTAAATATTTTTATGTAACCTCTGATTTATTAATCCAGCTATTGTGTGATTTATCAAATCCTAACCATTTAACATATACTTGATTCCCTCGCTTCCTAATAACTTTTTCCACAAGAAAGACATCAGGGTATTTAGACTTTAAAAGTTCTTGCTCATAGAAACCACCTGAAATTGGCTCTTTTTTATAATCGATAAGATGGTAAGTAACAGGATTAGTCTTTGACACTTTGTTCACAGTAAAAATCTCAGTTGTCCAGTTGGAAGTATAGCCTTTTTCGTATATATGCTTAGTTTTACTTACGCGTACTTAGTCACCAACCTTGAATTTTGGTTTCTTTTTATAAATATTAGTGGTGTATACAATATGATAAGTAGCAATTAATTCGGGTAAAATATTTATTTATTCGTAATTTCCATTCAAACTAAATTATTTCCACATCATACTTTTTAGTGTTCGATTAAAACGTTTACAGCCCATGCATACTTTGAGTAGACATCAATGACTGTGAGCATATACCGGAAACCTTTATTTTCTTAAGCGTAAGGTTGCATTTCTACGAGATCAGCTTGCCAAGTTTCATCAACATCTCGATAATCGAATGTTCTACGAGGATAATTTCTCCTCACAGACTTATGAAGTTCTTCCACTATTTTTTTACGTTCCATTCATCCTATTTAAGGTTTTTGTTTTCACTGGAGCTTTTGTACTAACAGGTTTTGTTTTCGCTGGAGCTTTTGTACTATCAGCTATTTTTTTCAATAATTCTTGATGTTTGACATCAAACCTTTTAACTAACTCATCTACATTCCATTTTATATAACCTCTCAGACGATTCCAATCTGTATCATCAATTTTTTTCGCGAATTCCACGTAATTATTTAAATATTCAAGGTTGACCGCATCTTTTTGACTCACAGGATGAGCAACGTTACATAAACGTTTATTTTCTATATCTATATGGTGATCGGGAGTTAATTTAAATGCCTTGTAGCTTTGAAAATCTTTTTTAATTTCATTTATACTCGCTTCGTATAATTTTTCTGCAGTTTTCAATTTTGATGTTAAAAAGTCAAGATTAACTGCATCTTTCGAGTCTTTGGGAGGAGCAACGTTACTTAAACGTTTATCATTAACGTCATACTGCTTTTCTGCTGTTAGTTTATAATTGGTTTCTCCTCGGGATTTTAGCTTATGACCAAACACATCGATACTCATGATGAAACTAAAAATTTAAAGCAAGTGCAATTTAATATATATACCCCGCTTCTCGAAGCTCCTCAATAATTGCTAAAATTTCATTATTATGTGTGAGGTTTCCAGCTGAACGTTTAGCTATGAGTAACCGTAATCGTTCAACTAATTCATTGGGATCATCCTAGTATTTCTAATCAACACTTGAATTTATTCTCGCAATCTTCAAATCAGGTAAAATACCACCACCACGTTTTTGCATCTCATGAAACAAAGGAGCGATGAATTCGACGAACTTTTTACTTTTATGCACTTTCAATGAACCGTCTTTATTTAAATGAGCCTCAGATAACTCTAAGATTTTTTTATAATCTGCTTTTTCAGAACTTCGAGGTTCTCCTGGTGCTTTCAGTGGTAATAAATCCATCAAACCATTTGTTTTGTTGAATTTCACTCCATCAACTATGATATAATCAGAGTTAAAAGAAATTTTAGATTTTCCAAGAGTATATGTACCATCTTCTTTTCGTTTTACGCCATAAATTCTATCTAAGACTGAATCATTTGACTTGAGAAGTTGAATATACTCATCATCATCATTATTATCATTATACATTACTGTTTCATTATCACCAGTGAAGGTTGAATTAAAATCTCCAATTTTTGGTATGTTTAAAGGTTCATTCAAATTATCAATGAAAAAATTAATTCCACTTGTATTTTCATCTTTTTTCCGTAAACTATTTATGAGAGCATTTTTACTTTTATTTGGAGTACTTTGTTCAATAGGAGTTCCAAAGTTCACACGAGATTGAAATTTTCTAACACTAGATGGAGTTTTCAAATTAAACTGAGACGGAGAATTTTCAGTTTTAATGTTGGTAGCTATTTTTTCTAGAGGATCTATAATCGGCTTAAACGTGTCACTCAGCAGCTGTTCAGTGCTAACTTTGTTGAATTTTATCAGTTTGTATTTACGTTTTATAGCATCTCGAGCTTTAATAAGCTTTCGAAGAACATCTTTTTCTCGTTGCACTTTATCCATCTTTATGAGTAATGATGAACTAAAAAAAATTACGCTATATTTATAGCAAAGCAATCGAAACCTCTACGATATCTCCCATCATTTATACTTCTCTCTTTATCTATTACTAGAAAACAGTGCTTACCCTCTTTCCAACACGCGGAACACAATTTTTTAAATTTTTCATAAGACATATCTGAGTTTACATGATTATTGTAAATATGCTTTAAATTAGTGTCATCTTGTTGAAATATTACTAAGAAATTAACATTGTCTCGATCTAAATGTTTTGGTATACTTGCATAAGATTGACAAAGGTAAAAACAATCAACTTTTTTATGCCTACCAATACAATAGTAAGCTCTTACCTTATCTTGATTTTCGCTAGAAATATCATCGAATATAATAATCGAGTTAGGTAACACTTTATCAGTAGTTATTACATCATCGTGTTCGCTAAAGGGAAAATACTGAATCTCCTCTATAGAGTCTAGTAGTTCTTTGAGAAATTTATACTTCGGTTGATTAAGTGACTTCGAATAGACATAAACATTTTCAAATCTTACACCATTTAAGTGAGTAATGAGACCGAGTAAGCTGTTGGTTTTTCCAGATCCAGAAGGTCCGCAGAATACAGCACGTATATCGCTGGGTAAGAAGTCACCATGACGATTGCATGTTTTGTCTTCTGCAATATCAAAATTGTCAACGGGGAGTTTAACCACCTGCTCTGTGAAATCCATTTTCATGTAATGAAACATATAAATACATCGCTACCGATTTATACTTTCAGTTGATTTTCAACAACCATGAAGTAATGATTAAGTATAAGAAACGAGGTCGCGGTCAAATTCATAAATTAATCAACAACTTGCCGTTCGAGCTACACGTTTCCAATTACCATTACTGCGGTCCTGGTACTAAACTATTTCAGCGTTTAGAAAGAGGTGACTCTGGTATAAATTTATTAGACTCAGCTTGCAAAGGAGCACGATATAGCTTATTCACAAAATCGTGAAAATGTTGCAGCTAGACACGCTGCAGACAAGATCTTGGAAAATAAAGCTTGGCAACGATTTTCGGCTAAAAACGCTAAATTTGGAGAAAAAGCCGCAGCCTACGAAGTAACGAATGCAATGAAAATAAAAAGAAAGTTGGGCATGGGTTTGAAAAAGAAAAAGGTTAATTTTACAAAAGTAATAAAAGCTGCTGCATCAAAAAAACATGATGAAAAAAGACTAGCGAAAGATGCGATAAAATCAGCTCTGCATAAAGCTCGAGAGTATATTAAAAATGCTGGAGGTAAAAGTAAAGTTGCTGTACCACGCATTTTACCTGTGCCATTAAAAATTGGAGGATACTTACCGTTTCTCATACCTCTGTTTGCCGGATTAAGTGCAACCGGAGCATTGTCCGGAGGTGCTGCTGGTGTAGCTAAAGCTGTTAATGACTACAGATCGGCTCAAAAACAACTAGATGAGTCTCAACGACATAATAAAACGATGGTGGCTATAGCACTAGGTAAAGGATTATATCTTAGCCCTCATAAAAAAGGTTATGGACTACATTTGAGACCGTATGGAAAAGGATTAAAAAAAAAAGCTCGAAGAAATACCGAAAAGGGCTTCAAACAATATTGATTTACTGAAGTTTGCACAAACATTAAAAATACCTAATTTTCGAGGTGTTTTTATGAGAAATACTTTACCATCACATTCTCACGACAATGAGTGTGCGATTGTAAATTTAGATGACTTTAGTAGACCTGGAACACACTGGGTCGCATATCGTAAACAAGGTGATGACGTTACACATTTTGATAGCTTTGGAGATCTTCCCCCTCCTATAGATCTAATGATATATCTCGGCGTGCAATCAGTGAAATATAAATATAAGAGATTTCAAAAATTTAATAGTTCTAATTGCGGAGAGCTTTGTTTGAAATTTCTCAGTGAAGCTATATAAAGAGAGTAGATTTAAATTATGATTTCATTTTATAAATAATGGAGGAGTCATTAACACTTACTTTATCCGGAAAATCATCGATTCTGAAAGCAGAATATTTTCCACCAATCGAGCTATTGCCTGATAAAAATTATTCTCTCGGCTTAATTCAATTTTTAACTTTTCATTCAATTCCTAATATCGATGAAGGTCACAACAAGTTTTATGTCGGTAAAGAAGTAATCACTATACCGACTGGTGATTATGAGCTTGAAGATATTATAAACTTCATAGAAGATGAGCTTCAAAATAAAAATAAAAAAATAGCAATTAGTACCACGACTAACAATAATACTCTTCATTGTGAAATTAAGAGTAACGAAGATATTGATTTTACACAATCTGATTCAAATGGGCAAATTTTAGGTTTTAGTAACCGAATTATTAAAAAAAATTTAAAACACATCTCAGATATACCTGTAAAAATCATTCAGATTAATGCTTTAAGAGTGGAGTGTAATCTAACCGCTGGAGCATATATAAATGGACGACTTTCTCATTGTATACACGAGTTCTTTCCAGCAGTTCCTCCTGGTTATAAGATTGTCGAAGTACCTAATCAAGTCATATCAGACCCATCACAGTGTAAAGCATTACTTATTTAGAAGTACGTATCCTTGATCAGAATGATAATTTAATTAATTTTCGAGGTGAAGAAATTACAATCAGACTTCATATTAAAGCATCATAATGGGAATCGTATTCAATAGTAAGAGGTATATAAGTACAACTCCAGTATGGAAACCAATCATCAGTCGTCAACGTTCCATCAAGGCGTTAACACGAGAAAGCAAAAAGTTCCTTCAAAGTATTGGTTTAAGAGTGCGTGGATAAAAATAATTTTTTTCTGCTGCAATCATGGACGAGATACTAAATTTTCAAGAACCAACCGTTTTTGATGAATCAATAATTCATTATGAGATTCATCTATATCAACCTTACAATTCAAAGAGTTATAATTACAATGATGAGATTAGAATTATGATACAATCTCAAGATCTTATCCTTCTACCATCACAAAGCTCCCTACATATTTGTGGTGAAATAAAGAAGAAAGCAAACAATGAAAATGTCACTAATACTTTAGTTGTTAATAATGGGCTTTGTCATTTATTTGATGAAATTCGTTACGAAATAAATTCAGTTGAAATTGATAGATGTAAAAATGTTACTATTACTACATTGTTAAAAGCTTTTATTTCAATAACACCTTCTCAGTTCAATATTATTCAAAATGCAGGTTGGGTAGATTTGCCTCAAAGAACGATTAAAGTTACTGATGAGAATGGGCAATTTGATGTAACCATTCCTCTGAGTATGATTTTAGGGTTTGCTGAAGATTATCGAAAAGTAATTATGCATGCGAAACATAAACTAATACTTATTAGATCGAGAAGTGATAAAAATGCAGTTGTACAAACTAATATGGCAGCAGCAACTGAACCTCAAAGATTTGAAGAATTCAAGATTACCATAAATAAAATAGAATGGCTTTTACCTCACCTCCTTGTGTCAAATAAAATGAAATTAGACCTATTAAATCAATTGAATAATAATGTTATAATGAGTTTTCGCACGTAGGAAATGCATGAATACCCTCTACTACCAACTACTAAGTCTCTACTAAATATGTTTGGAAAAACTACTAAATATGTTTGGACTGTTAAGACCTCTACACAGTTAGAAAAACCTCGCTTTGAAATACTAGCATTCCAAACGTATCGTAATAATATTGAGAGCAATAGTACAAGTAACTTTGATCACTGCGAGATTCGCGATGTAAAACTCCATCTAGGTTCACAATCTTATCCGTATAGCAATTTAAATCTTGATATATTAGCTAATCAATATTCTAAGTTATATGAAATGTACTTCAACTTTCAATATGCTTACTATGATAAGCCCCCTGAACCTTTTCTTAGTAAAGTAGATTTTATAAAATAAGCACCCATCGTAGTTATAGACTGTTCAAAACAAAATGACTCATTAAAAAATGCTCCAGTGGATATAATTTTAGAATTTGAAACAGTAAATAATATTAAAGATTATACCAAAGCATACTGTCTTATTTTACACAATCGAGTCATCGAATACAATGCTGTTTCGGGAATAGTTAAAAAACATTATTAATATAAATAAGAGTTACTTTAATGGAATTAGTTAGTTTTATACAGCATGGAGTACATAATAGACCTACAAGGTTTTAAAAAATTTCCTAATGAATTTATTTTCAAAGAAATAGCAATTTATACGCTAGAAGAAGATTCTTTGCCATTGGTGGATTTATTTGCATCTCCTTACAATTGGTCAAATCAAACTAAAGAAGAGATGAGTATAAATATTTGGTTAACATCAAATTACCATGGACTTTTTTGGCATCAAGGGGATATTCCATACGATGATTTATATAAAACTCTTCATAATACTCTTCACAATGCTAAAGTTATATATATGAAAGGTCTTGAAAAAAAAAAAATGGTTAGATGAAATTGGAATAAAAAATGTTTTAAATTTAGAAGATATACAATGTCCTTCATTAAAAAAACTTCGATCGCAATCAATTAAGTATGCTTGTCATCATCACAACAAAATGAAACGTAGTAGCACTCATCCTCACTGTGCAGTCCATAGTAGATTTTTATTAAAAAACTGGTTAATAAACTCATACTAAAAAAGTTTTTTTATCGACAACTGAGAAGACTAAAAGTTTTTTTTATTAGTGGAATAGGCCTACAGGAGACACCACTTTGAAAAAAAAAAAAACGCACCAATCACATCTACCTCTAAGGTAGTAGGTAAATGATGTATAAAGCACCACATTTTCATAATTAGAGTTCAGTCATCATGGATCTCATTGTAGACGCAAAATGTTTCTATGATAGCAAACGAGATTTTATTATAAAAGAATTAGCTATAGTTGCAGTAAATGAAGATTACATTAAGCATTGGATTGCACAGCCTCCATGTCCCTGGTCAGAGCTACCATATCCGATTCGATTACTCAATAACATATACACCGAAATTCAGCATAGTCTTAAGTAGTCTGATGGTGACGTTCCTCTTTCGGAAATTTATGACGATCTTCGATCAATAACACAGGCATCGAGATGTATTTTTGTAAATAGGAATGAGATGATTAAATTATTGTTTAAAATAATAGAAAAACCCGTCATCAAAATGAAACATTACAACATTGATGATTCAGGTATAAAAGATTATAAAATTTCTGCTTTTGTTTTCATC
The DNA here is from genome assembly GCA_038277355.1 of Encarsia formosa. Classification (NCBI taxonomy): domain Eukaryota; kingdom Metazoa; phylum Arthropoda; class Insecta; order Hymenoptera; family Aphelinidae; genus Encarsia; species Encarsia formosa. The sequence continues at coordinate 32,636,745 of CM076185.1, read as the reverse complement.
ATGGTGAGAAATTTGGTGAAAAATATTCTTGTTGTTTGAATGATGCTTTGAATATGAAATATTTGTTGAAAGGTGGAGGGGGAATATCAAACTAGATTATAAAAGGTTTGTTATGGAACGAATTTCGCTTAGTACGGTTCAAACATGGCTAGCTCTCAAAAAGATTATATAATTAAGATTCAGTGGTATCAGAGTGGTGAATTAAAATTAACACCAAAGGAGGTATCCGTCCTATCGCTGCAAAGTAATTCCATCGGGCATTGGATTATTAAACCATCTATTTCATATTCATCTTTACCGAATCAAGTAAAAGTGAACAACGATCATTATAGACAGTATAAACATGGTTTAGAATGGTATGAGGGAGATATACTTGAGGATCAATTAAAACGACGTTTGCTTGATATTGCTCGAAGTGCAAGAGCAATTTTCATTCATGGCAAAAAAGATTTGAAGTACTTGGAAGCCGTAGTCTGTCGTCCTATTATTAATATCAAAAAGTATCATTGTCCAAGTTATGATAATATTAAAACGATTTCAACGTCTCAAGATCAATGTTTAATTCACGAGTTGAAAGAAGACTCATCATTCAAGTATTGTACTTTGTATAAAGCATGCTTACTCAAAACATGGCTTCTAAGCCTGAATGAACACTATCCACTACAAAATAATGTCGTCGTAGATTATCTCATTTATTTGGATGTTCTTCAAGCGCATAAGAGAAAAATTGATCTGGATGAATTTTATAAAGAAACTACAGATGAAAATTATTTTTCTCAACTTTTAAATAAGTTTTCAAGAGTACTAAAATAGAATCATCACGAGTTCCTTCAAGTTAAAACTTCAAAGACTTCCTCGTGTGGATTGTGAAAATTATAGTTTACCTTATTGTGATGGTAGTGATGATGAAGAATTAAATATAAATAAAAAAAAAATTACATGCTTAATTAATCCATCAATTATAAGAATGCTTGCTAGACCACGAAAAATTCCCACTACAACCAGAAAGTGTGTAAAATCTCATCAATTTTCCATTTTTACTCATTCTAATAATAACACTCGCTCAGTCAACAACATGGAAGATTACAATAAGCAAAGGTAAGTTTTAAGCATAAACACTATCACCAATTATAAAATTAATACTTTGTTTTTATTTACAGTTCGAGTCAGGTTGAAAAGACCTTAAAACCTGAATCTCGAGTTAAAGAACATTCTGAGAGAAGCTCGAAATCTAGGATTTCAAAATTATATGAGACCGTTGACTGGTTAGAAGTGAAATTATCTGATTTGAAAGCTATTGAAGATCAAAGAGCAGCTGAATTCCAAGAAGAAATTGATAATTTGAAGTTTATTCAAGATAATAGAGCATTCGAATTTCAAAATCATATTAGTCGTAGTGCTGAATTAAAAGAATTTCAAGATCTAAGAGACTTTAAATTTCGTAATGATATTGAAGATATTTGTACTCGTTTAGAACGATTAGAACTTAAGTGAATGTAATTAACCTATTAAATAAGTTTCAAGTGTGTAAATTGAAATGAATAAATAAATAAATACTCATATAGAAGATAAATGATTTTTTTTTTTTTTTTCAACCTTAACCTTGTTACTTTTTTATTATAGAATACAATTACATAATTTGGTTTTTAACAAATTAACGTGAACAATAAAATAATTCGGCTTTTTTAGTTTTTTTTTTTTTTTTTTTCAACAAACAAACAAACACACAATTATATAATTTGTTAGTTTTTTATGAACATTATAAATACCGACAAACTAAATTTTTTTTTTTTTATTTATTCAATGAATAATGTCCCCACGGTAGAGTATCTGTTTGACCTTCAAAAATAACTCTTTTATCATCATAAGGACTCAGAGTTATTTTTGAAAATTTTTCTGTGTAAACTTTATGACTATGTGAACGTATGAGAAATTGATCTGCTTTTGGAAAAGCTTTATGACTAAACAAACATTTTTCATAATCTTCAGTAGTAATTTTTCGCATAACAGAGTTTTTTATTCCTTTTGCTCGCTTTTCTACATAGTTATTTGTACTTTTTACTCTTTTATCTTGATGCTCGAGAGATGGCGCAACCGTGTACTATGTTTTATAGGTAACGTTGCACGAACACATATGAAATTAACCCTTAAATGCCACACGGGGTCAGAATGACCCCACATAACTGTCAGTGTGGCAGTTCTGGATTTGGGTGTGGCCTTTAAGGGTTAATAGTGATATTCTACACCTCATATGAACTTTAAGGAAATAAAATAGTCAACTTTATTACATTTTTTTTTTTATTGATTGAAGTTAATAAATGTGTAACTCATACAAATATAATTAATATCAATTGTCAAAATCCATGTCAATGAAAAAAATTACTGCTTTATACTTATTATTTTTTAAATCATTCAAAATTTCTAAAGGAGTTATACATTTTTTTTAAATTTTATTATCATTACCACTCTCGATATAATGAATGAAAATTTTAATTTTATCTTTCATTAAACTTTTAATTATAAATTCAATTTCATCATTAATATTATTTTTAAACGTATTGAAAACTTGAGCTGTTGCAAAATCGAAAAGTGTAGACACACGAGTAGTAAATTTTTCCTCACAAAATAAATTTTCAATCTCTTCGTCATACATTACTTACATGTGAAATCTTTAAAGCTGAAAATAAAAAGGGGGGAACTTTTATTTTATTTTATTTTTTATAATTCTTTCAAATAAATGTACAATTTTTTTTTACATTAGTATTTAATTTTATTTAAAAAACACTGTTTACATGAAAAACTTGTTAATATTTATTTTAAAAAACATTGAAATTTTTTTTTCTTTTTTCTTTTACACAAGTACTTAACTTTTTTAATTAAAAAAAAAAAAAAACACTGTTTACATGAAAAACTTGTTAATATTTATTTTGAAAACATTGTTAATAATTATTTCAAAAACACTGTTAATAATTTTTAATTTGAAACACTTTTAACTCTTAAAGCGCACACCGGGTCAAAATGCCCCACCCTCCCACTTGCGCGTGTATTTTAAACAGATGAAAATTCAATAACTCCATTTCCTTGATAAGTAAGAAACAAACGCATCTTATTTGCCATTTGTTGCATCGCATTGTAAAATTCTAGATTTTCTAGTAAGAATCCCGCTTGTCTTTTGGGTAGAAATACATCAAACTCCGATTCTAGTTCGGTTACTACTTTTTCCCCAAAGCGTGTTTGAACCTTTTTTAATTTCATTACCATGTACGATCTTAGTTCTAATTCCGCAACAGGTTTTGTTGGCTTGTAGTTTGCAAGAGAGGCTGAATTTAATGCTGCGAAATTCATAATCTATAAAAAAAAATTTTACTTATGAATAAATCAAACGTTAACTTGAAGATGTACATTTAATTGTAGAATAAAAATTATTTAAAAAAAATTGTACATTTATAATCTGAAATCATAAATAATAAATGTTCTTACTTATTTAATTTGCAAGTTTCTGCGGAAGATTTTATGAGAAAATCGTTGAATAAGGAATGAAACAGTTACGTTTTCACAAATAATCGTATACTGAAACACTGAAACACTGAACTTTTCAAAATCAAACGTTCCACTCAAAAGCTGTTGTGAGAATGAGAAATTAAACGTAGTTTAATAGAGTTATCTAACAAATTAGTCCTTAGAAAAAAATTATTTTAAATCTGAGCTGCCACCAAAAAAGGTTTTATCCCCCCCCCTCCCATAAATTCGATAAAAAACAACTTATTTAAAGATTTCGAAAAGCCCCCCCCCCCTAAATTCGATAAAAAAACAACTTATTTAAAGATTTCGAAAACAATTTTTTTTATAGAAGTTTCCTATGAAAAATTTTTGATTTCCGCAGTATAGTTGTAGCTTTCATTTGAGCAAGTTGAGGTATTAAGAATAATGGCTCGAACAATGGAAACAATAAATTTAACAGTAAGTTTTTGTTAGAAATAATTTTAACGATCAAATTTGAATTAAATGTAATTTTCAGGGAAGCATGGTGAAACCGTGTCACGCTTGTCGCAGTGAAGAGCATACTATGCTCTTATGTTTATACTGTAATAAACATTGTGATGAGGAACCATTACTATTTCTCCCGGGCGATTCGAATCGGTGAGTTAGTTTTTATTTTATTTTATTTTATTTTATTTTATTTTATTTTATTTTATTTTATTTTATTTTATTTTTTTAAATCTAATTTTATTTTTTTATTTTAGCGCACTAGCAGGTGCAAAAGTAAAAAATAAAACTCTTTGTCATCAAGAAAATTGGTTGGAAAAATTAGTAATATGCCATTATTGCACCAGGACTAATCATGAACCGAGATTAGAAATAGTGGAATTGGAAAAGTAAGTTTTATAATTATTAATTAAACATAAGTTAATTTTTTTAAATTAATCATAAATTAATTTTTTTTTTTTCAGATCTGCCGAAAACGACATTATTATTAATATAGAGTGAGTATAATAATTTAAAACTTAGTAATTAAGTTAACTAAATTATTAATTATTTAATTAATTTTCAGGTCAGACTCCGATGATAACGATGATTATAAAACGAAAGGAGGAAGTGCTCCCGATTCAACATCACCGGCTAAAAAGCAAAAATTATGTTAAAAGTGTGTGCGCGTGTTTTTTAAATTTGTGAAGTGTGAAAAAATATTCAATGTTTTTTAATTAATCAATGTGTTTAACAATTTGAGTGAAATTAAATTCAACTAATTCAATGTATAATGTGTGTGAATAAAAGTTCAAAATATTTAATTTTTTTTATTCTTGTCAATTATATAAAACTATTGACCTTGAAGATATTATAATTAGAGCTTTGGCATCAGTTCAAATTTAGAAAAAGCGCGCGCACTAACTGCGCAATTCTCGTGCGCGAGATGCTCAGCGGCGTTGCCCCAACTCGGATTCAGGCTTCGACCGTCGTCGCGATCGGTCGTCTTCCCGTTCAATAGTCTTTTGTTTTTCTTAACCTCAAAATAATGGGAAAACTCGCGCGAAATGCTTAGCGGCGTTGACCAAAAGTGAGTCACGCTAATGTGCAATAATTAGCGTCCACGTGATGACTGCGTGTTCGTCGCAGCTACTATATTTAGGGTCCAAGCGGATGCATTTTGGCTGCGCGCCAAACCCTCCCCCCCCAACTCAAAAAGCACTATTTTAAACTTGCGCCTGCGCAGAAAAATGAGTTCGGACCCACACTGTTTATCTACTGCAAGGTTATGAAGCAGGGAAGGTTAATAAATAAAGGGATGAAAATAAGTCAGTTAAAGCATAGAAACAGATGTTTAACTAAGGATAGAAATGAAAGTATGATCAAAGATAAAATAAAGTAGTCTTGGAGTTAGAAATAAAAGCATAAAAAAAATTTAAACTACAGTTATCAGTGTTGGGATTTTCGTATCAGAGGATTAATAATTCGTAGATCGTTATATTAACTATTATTTATTAATAAGTATAATTTTAGTCTAGTTTACACATAAATAACGTGCGTCCCGATGCACATGGTGTCTCTTACGGACGACTCTTTCAAGTAGAGTGTTGAGCATATAATTTAATTTTTCTGGCTCACTCACATTTCCACAAGCACTTTTTAATTCGTTCACTGCTTTTTCAAAATCTAAAAGGAATGTACTCGAGTCTTCGTAATCTTTCAATCTTATTTTATCTAGTTTATTTCGTATACAAATCTGTAGTGCTGTCGATTCTTTTAAATACATTTTATCAAACACTTTCATTATTTTAAAAGCTGAATCTTCTTCTCCAATGAATTGGAATTGATCATTTGAAATGTTATTGTAGATGTAACTCATGGCTTTGTCATTTTTCTCTTGCCACTCTTCTAGTTCATCAGTAACGGCTCTATCTCTTTTTGCTGGTTCATCACATTTTTTAATTTTCAATGCCAGCAAGAGTCGTTTATTCCAAATGCTGTAGTCGCGACCGTCAAAAATTTTCACTTTCACCTCCTTGGTTTTAGACATTTTCGTTATTTTTATTTTTTGTACAAATTTAGGTTTATTTACCACTTGGTCGAGAACCAAAACTCTTTTTAAACCTTTCAGAAAAATTTTCCGTAAATAATTTCTATCTTCTAATTTTCACTCAAAATTTGAATTATTCACAATTTCGTTTGGTTCGTGTTCGTTAAATTTTTCTTTGTTTAACTCGTTGCCCATTTAACAATTTACAGTACTCAATTTTAATTCAGACATGTGCTCACTTTACCTCACTTTTACCATGCGTTCGTTTAGCTACATAACCCACCACGCGCTTGCAAGATTTTAACTCCACGTGCATCCAATAGTCGCACGGAGTTTTCCTCAAATTCTTTTTGCCTTTTCAACACTTCGTTTTCAAACTTGGCTGGAGTAATATTATTTTCTGTGCCCCTGAGACAGCAGATACAGAAAAGTAAGAGATTTTTAGAGCACATTTTTTTTTCTTCTTCACCGCACGTTTCAACTACACTTACTTATTGTTCGTTCAAAAGCAACTACTGGCCTGCTACCATGTTGGGATTTTCGTATCAGAGGATTAATAATTTGTAGATCGTTATATTAACTACTATTTATTCATAAGTATAATTGTAGTTTAGTTTACACATTAATAACGTGCGTCCCGATGCACGTGGTATCTCTTACGGACGACTCTTTGCAACTGCTACAAGCAGCGCCACTCACGCATGTGTCACTCACGCATACTCGTAGGGGGGTTATTTTTATTTAAAATGACCTTTTTTAAATGCCCAAATAGATTTGTTATTATTATTTATTATTATTATTATTTATTTTTATTATAATTATTATTTTTTATTTTTGTTCAGATAGCCCCCAAATTTTTTTTTTTTCAATTGACATTTATTTAATTATAACCAATAATTGTAATAAAAATTTTGTAAGGAAATAAAGCTCTTGTAATCTTGTAATCTTTAATCATTTTTATAGTTTTTTTCAAGTAAAAAACAATCGAAAAAAATGGTTTTTTTTAACGAGAAATCAATGCTGTTGATTTAGTATTTTTTTTTTTTTAAGTAAAATTTTTATTTGAAGTTCGTTTTTTCTAAAATATATAAATGAGACTTTATACTATCTCCAACTATTTTTTTTTTTACTACTCACTGCATTTTTTTTAAATAATAACAAATGTCCTAATTCCCTGCTGGTCCGAAATACCTACCTGTCTCCTATAAACAAACGTGCACGCGGCCCTACAAAGCTGAACCTGGATCATCCCGTGCGCTGGTGGACTGAACCCTTGCAATCAACACAGGATAAAGCCTTGTAACATTGCATGGGTTCAGTACACAACTTTTTTTTCCGTGTAGAGTTTTTCCTCATAACTAGAAATTCTGTATTATTGCACAAATAAATTGTGAGTTCGTCGTGTAAGTACAAAACGTCTGAGACAGTAATTGAGACACAAAAAAATTAGGTTGTATCTAGGTACCATCGCCGTGTACCGTACACGGTACATGGTACACGGTAGCTTTTTACTTTAGATCCTAGAATTCTTTCCAAATAACCCACTTAAGTTTAAAAAACTACTAGTTTTTACTTTAAAACTAATTACCCATCCTAAATAACTCACTTAAATTCACAGAGCGTCTAAAGTAACTCTTATTTGGTACCGTGTACCGTGCACCGTGCACCGAATACGGTACATGGCGATGGTACCAAGACATTTAAAAAAAAAATTAAATGATTTACTAAAAAATGATTATAGCTAACGAACTTTTTAAAATTTTTCGTGTGAAAATTTTCACCCCCACCACGAGTATGCTGCAGGTTGTGAGAGTAAGCGTATTACTAGACGCCTATAGCTATGTCTTACTCTCACAGCCTGCAGATCGAGAAGCCGTGTTAACTGTACAACTCCTCGACCAAAAGGGACCCGATACAGAGACCGTGCGTATAGATAAACCTCCTACACACAAGCTAGCACCGCCGCCGCAGCCTCCGCAGCCAATAATAGAACATGCTCATAGTAATACATTAGCATTTAATAGTGTTTGAAAGTATGTATGAAGCCCTTTTCTTTTTTTAATCATTCGTTTTCATGCTAGACAGTGCTACTGATGTGTAGGGGGGGGGGGGGGTATTCGAAGCACCTTCCAGCGGAGGAAAAAGTCGTATATACGAAAAGACAGGTTAGAGTAAGAAATCATTCTCTCACTTGGCTCTTACTGAAAAGGTCGACGAAGAACCACTCTCTCTCGGTTGGTAGTAAGTCTTATGTTACTTGTAACTAAATTTTTCAAGTTTTTCACTTTTTGCAGAAATGAATGCAAATAATATCATATCAAATGCTCTTTGTCTTAAGGAGCTGAAGGACTTTGATATCTGCAAGGAATACCATGTGACGAGTATATTCAGCTACCTTGAGTGGTATTCTAATGATTTATGTGAAGGTGAGGTAGAGAGACTTGGGTTAGTTTTAGATAATGATATTAAATTAAGACTCACGTATGATTTGTTTATTATATTTAATGCAAAAAGCGTTATTTAAACTTTCTTATTAGTAAATCTAGCTTGACAATAAAAATACAAACTATAAAAGATGAAAACGTATTAACCATATGTGCGGGTAAATATGCAATTTATGGTAAACCCTTCTTTCATGCTAGGATTAATATATAAATGCAATGATAAATGTATGAAAAAAAAAAAAAAAAAAAATAGAGAAAGTGGTTACAGGGAGGTAAATGATGATTGGTTGTACCTCATGAGAGTCGGGCGTTGGTTTGGAGCCCGACTCTGCGCTTTCTTTTTTTTCAACTAGAGCGCGCTAGTAGCAAGAGACCTCAGGCTTTTTAGTATTTACGAAATTAATTAAGCTTTATTGATAATTTTAATTTTCTTTAACATGATCATATTATTATTTGTTATTGTTAAATTTTACTCAAAGTAGCATTTTAGATTTGATTCGTTTTTAATTGATCGTGAAAATAAAACTTATTGTTTTATAAGAAAGGTTCACAGCTCCAAACCTCGCTGTGAACTGTAAAACCCAACCAATTAATTGGCTTTCCCATGACTTTCTTATTGTTTTTAATCAATTTTTTACTATCGATCGACTACATCTACTCCTAGGCCATCTATTATTAAGCCAAATTTTTAGTTTGTACGCGTTATTGTAGCTACACGCACTAGTACCCCTTTTTCTAAGTCAGTGATGTTTACATTTAAATGAATTCGGACCTATTGTTTTGAGCGAGGGCGCCCTCATGTCTTCCAAATTGTAGATAGTCCTAAATTAAACAATAGAGGTTAGAAAAAAGCAATCAAAACTAATTTTTCTGTTTTTTCATAAAATACTCACTTTTCTGGCAGGAGCTCTTGCAACCATATTTTTTTCTCAACCCCCTTTACTACTATTCTCGCAGCAGTAAATAGACTGTCTTGTATAATACGCTTTATGTCGGTATATTCAGCCTAACCATAACCACAACTAATACCATGAACATGGTCGGCAAGGTAGGTGTTTGTTCTCTTCTCTGAGGGTTCGAGAGAGTCCCAGCTTACCGGCGGTGTAAAGATAACCACCGACCCTTGCGTGGCTTTGTTTACGTTAACAAAAGCAAATTCTTTAAGAATAAAAATGTTATTAGACATTCTGAAGCCTTGCACATCGACCGCATACATATCTTGCTCCATCTTTAAGTAAAAATGAAATTTTCAGGGATGATTACACGAATATATACGAATTTTTTATCGATAGAGGGTGCTGCTGTGCCTCGCCGCCATCGCCGCTATTGCGCATGAGCACTAGATCTTTTAGTATTTTAAATAGGACTGAAAACTTACTTTTTTTATCGTTGGGGGCACATTTTATGAAACCTTGTTTCATCCCGTGAGAGGGCGCGCTTAAGGGTATATAGTGAAGTGATGTACAGTGACTTGATTATTCTTTTGGTTCCTTCCATGCGAGAGGATTTCTCTCCTGGAGAGCAGGAGCTTTTTCGAGTTTTAAGTATATTCAGATTAGTTGCTAGACGGCGTTGCTAAACTTTTGCTGTTTCAGTCTCCCCCACCATCAACATCTTGCCGCCTTCACCGCAACGTATGCGTCTTGCCAAGATGACTGGATGTAAAGCAAAAACTCGACCTCTTGCTTTATCATTCGTTTATGCCTTCTCTCGAGAACCAAATGTACTCTAAAGGTGAGCATGTTTATCTAGTAGTCGTCTATCTTTTTCTACATAATCTCTTTTTTTCAGATTAAATTCTTCGATTAAAACTTGGCTATACTCCTGGAGGCCTCAAGGGATCAAGATAGCTCCCAGGAAGGCCTGAAGCGCTGGTTCAACCTGGCAACGGAGATGATGCAAAGTCTAGAAGAACTAGCTTACTCTAATAATCTAAATGTGCACGATAAGCGAAAATGCGAAACTTGTCTAACCCATGTCATATTTGCGTACTGGGTACTTAACAATAGACTTAAGGTTGGTGGAGCGCTCCATAGAACTACCTATAGTCGAATTCGTTGGGATGATGTAGCATCCGCGTTTAAAGTTCGATCAGGTGTTATTACTAACTAAGATCATAAGGATGCTGAATCCTTTCTCGATGATGTTCGCGAGCTCTTCGAGGTAAAAGTTAAAGAAGCTTTGAAAAAAATGAGTATAAAAAAAAAGTATGAGTCTAAAATGAGAAGAGTATAATTGTAAATTCAACTCTTTCCGCTGAATATTTGCTTAAAAAGGTAGATTCGGAAGAAATTGATTGCAAATATTCCAACACTGAAAATAAAATCGTACAACTAACAAGTGATCTCAATGAATTGTTTAACGAAAACATAAAAGATCCATTGTTAGATCAAATTGAGAGCTTTGAAAGTTAAGGAGTGGTTGGACGCTGTTAAAAGTAATGAGTTTAACAATACATATCAATAAGTACCAACCTCTCGTTGGTAGTTCGTATATTCCTTTACCTAAATTTATAGCTGATAAACATGCATGTATTAACATTCAAAACTTAAACGATGAAATGTGTTTCAAATATGCAGTACTAGCGGTTCACACCCAGTGAAAAAGAATGCTCATGAGCTTTTTAATTATAAAAAATATTTAGATGAACTTGATTTCACTGAAATAAGCTTCCCCGTACCGCTTAAATCTATTCCACGATTCGAAAAACAAAAAAATGTGTCCGTCAATGTATACAATTTAACAAAACATGGTAATGAATATAGCATATCCCCGATTATAATTACTAATAAATATATAGAAGAAAGACATGTAAATCTATTGTTAATTCAAAGTGTCTATAGTGATTCAGACAAAGAAGACGAACAGGAAGATCTAAGCGATGAGCCTTTTATTCTACATTACGTAACTATTAGAAATTTAAGCCGTCTTGTGCGTTCAGATTGTAAGAAGCATAGAGCTGCGATAAATGTTTGCAATATTTGTTTGCACTTCTTTCAAAGCTCCGCAAAACTCGAGGCTTATCGCTTGGACTGTCAAAAATTAATTAAATGTGCAGTTGTTAGAGCGCAAAAATTACAGCCGCAGTGAATTTTGTCTCGGGAAATTTTTGAGTCTTGAAATTGCAAATAAAAGGTTTTGACCGATGCGAAAATGACAGCCGCAGCGACGGAGAAAGCGGAGAAGTCGCGTGGTTGGACTCACGCGACCTACGTCGCTGGACATCCCCACTCCTGCGTGACTCTTCGTTCTCGCGTCGCTTGACTCGTCGTCGGCCGGAGCGAGCTCTCTTCTCTCTTAACCATCGAAACGTTCCAATCGCATCCAAGCAGTACTTACCCAATAAAAAGAAATTTAAAGGTATTATTCAAATGCATGGACGTAAGTTAAATTTTCATTTATCCTCTCAAATTTTTTCTTTTGAAAGAAAGTAATTAGTATACTTAATTGAACGGAATAAGTAAATTCTCGGTAATTATTTATACATTTAGAGATAAATATGTGTTTCGAGAAGGGCACTAGTTTTTCCATCAATTTATTGAGAAATAAAAAAATATTTAGGGTTATGGTGGATATTAAAATAGAACAAAAAAAAAAAAAAAAAAAAAAAAGGGTTTTGTTTCCGAAGTAACCGTAAAGTATTTGGATTTACTTAATAAAATTAATAAGCTGTATTTCATTTTGGACTGACCGTGACAGCAAGCGGTTATAAGAGATAAAAACAACCTTTGCAATAAAGAAAGATTTTAAATTAATGTCTTGGGACAACGTAAGTAAAGTTCATTGCACTTTTTGTATAATTAATATTTAAAATAACCAAGGATCTCTGTGATTATCGCGGATTCAATTTAAAGAGTAGAGCCACGCGCATCATGGAGTAATAGATTGAATTTTCTATCATCGCGGTTCACTAGAGAGTTACATGCGCACGGGACTAATAGCCGGACCAAATGAATTAATTATTAAATAAAATAATAATTATAATAATAATAATAAAATAAAAAAAGAGATAAATAAGGTATAAAACCAAATCTACTTTACCTAAAGTTTATTAATTTCGCTTACGATTTAATCTGAATTATCTACTTGCTCAGCGCCAATCATACAATTTCTAGTTAAAATATTGCCGTCAAAAGGCAATGTACTTTTGTTAAAGCAAAATTACAGGAAGGTAGCGACGAGTGAGCAATTACCTAACCACGTACACACACACACAGACACACAATTCAGTTGGAGACGTTGGGCGTGCGGTGCACACACACAAATTACATAAACAAACCACACTAGCAAACGCGAGCAACCAACAACTGATTGCGGGTGCATCCTTGGAATCCCGTGTGCGTGACGAGCGCACATCATTTAGGATCAAGCGTCGTCTACGTGGCTCACGGGTGATCTCAGGGTGATCGTGCGGGTTCGAGGTCATGGTACGGGTGGCGTGGTCCGGTGATACCCTGGAAGTGCTGGCCGTCGCACATTCTGTTCATTTGCTTTGATCACAGCTTTAATTAATCAAACAAGGTACCATTACTTATCTAGGTTTCGTTCTAACTACAATTGCTAAATTTACATTAACTGGAATCACTACATTTGTAAAATAGAATTTGATCTTACTCGTTCATACACATTAAAATTCTTAAAAGAATCAGTTCATTAACATTTGATTTTGTAGCTAGCGATAAAATGACGTGAAATAAATTTAAAACCGGCAATTGATATGTGTGTTGCAGTATCCGAGCCTAGAGAAAACTCTCGCATGATGAACCAGTGCAATGTAGGGAAGGTTAACAAGAAACTCGGGCGTCTGAGTACGTTTTATTTATTGATTGAATTTTTGTAATTGAATTAAATAAGCACATGGCAGGTCTGGTTGATTGACAATTAGGTTAATTAAAGTATCTGAAGATTGATTTTGGTTAGTTGCCTAATTTTGATAAATATTTATAGAAAATGAACAAGTAAATTTTCTTATTATATGGATAGTCATTTGATGTAATTTATCTGTGACAAATTTAACTCTTTCGTATTACTTTTATTTATGCATAGGGCTTAGTTTGTAGTCAACAACCAGGCAATAAAAGGCTTTAGCCAAGCCATCATTTGAGTTGTATTATAAACAATTGGAATTTTCATTTAGTCACCTACTCCCTTGTCACATAAGTTATCTATAGTATATCCGATCTTCGGAATATTTGGGGTTAATGATTAACGTGGTATTAGGTAGAATCTACGTAAGAGTTACAACAGTGTTGAATCGGTTATCATTGAGTGAGAACCAGTGCTCATATTGGGCGAATTGAAATTTTTTTAAGAAATCAAGCAACGTACTCGGAGCAAGGTGGGAAAACTGCTTACCAAAAAACCTGGTTGGATGCTAGATCTCGCCCCGTGAGCCGGTTGGGACCGCAAGGTAAAATTAAAGTAAACAATTAGCTCCGGTGTGTGTGATTTGGCAGAAAACAAAATTCTAACTTTGCTCAGAGTACGGAGCAAAAGTAGCACGCTTAGTAAACAAACTAAGACGTAGCACAGTTAAGTTACCTGAGTCACCAAAAAATATTTTAAAATTTACTAATCATAAAAATAAGTTAAAGTGTCCTTTCGTATTGTACGGTGATTTTGAAAGTCTGCTAATACCTGTTGATGAAGGTCGAGACTTTTAGAGTCATCAAGCTTTTAGCGTTGGTTTTTATGTATAATGTAGTTATAATGATGCTCATTCTATCTGTCAAGGTTTCCGACAGCTTCATGAAAGCATGCAAACTCCCGCGCAATGGTTGATTGCGAGAATGCGAGACTTTGTAACTTATGTAGAAAAATTGTATGAAAACCCTGCGAAAATGGTTCTTAATTCTTTCGAGCAAAGGTCATTCGAAATGGCAACTTCTTGTCACATAGGTCATAAATATTACGATAAAAATTCTATTCGTGTTCGCGATCACTGTCATTTAACTGGGAGGTATACGGGCAGTGCCCACCAAGCTTGCAATGTAAACTTCAAAGACTCTTTATTCGCACCTTTTATTTGGCATAATTTGTCGGGTTACGACTCCCACCTAATTATTAATGAACTTGCGACTAGTGAGATTAAAGGGGCGAATTTCTTTAATAGCCAAAACGAGAAAAAAGAAAAATATACTAGTTTTAGTAAGTATGTAAATGATAGTCGAATAAGTTTTCGCTTTATAGATTATAGATATATTATCTCTAACTATTTTACCATTTAACAAAAATCTGTATCCAACGTGGTCATAACCAAGCAAAAATTTCTAAATCAGCCTTTCTATCCCCCTTCGTATCTCTCTTAATTTTGGGCACCTTTACAAAAACTTTACTCCCACATAAACGTAAATTTTTCAAACTCATCGCTTCCCCATAATTTGAGGGACTATCAGCGCTTACAACATTTACGTAGATATAATTTGAGTTTACATTTACCCCATACCAATCTGGCTGCCATCTTAGTCTCTGCGGCCTTTGTGAAATATTTTCCATCACCTCAACGCTATCTTGGTTGTCTATATTTTCACCCGACTCTATTTTCTCCCTACCCTCGTTTGATTCAGAGTTTTGATTTTCACTTTGCAAATTTTCATCATCGCTATCATGATTATCATAGCCTCTAAAACCAATCAAATTTTTATCATTTTCAATGATGTCCACATGTTTGGCTCTATTTTACCATTTAACAAAATTCTGTATCCAAAGTGGTCATAACCAAGTAAAATTATTAAATATTGCTTTCTATCCCACTTAGTATCTCTCTTAATTTCGGGCACCCTTACAAAAACTTTACTCTCATATAAACGTAAATTTTTCAAACTTAGCTTCTTTCTAAATAAAATCTCAAAAGGGGTTTTATTTTCAATCGGGTTTGCACTTGTTCTATTTTTTAAGTAAGCTGTGACTTAAACTACCTCCGGCCAGTATCTACGATTTACATTCGCCTCAAAAAGCAAACACCTGGCAGAATCCATAATTGACCGATTATATCTTTTCGTCCCTCTAACCTCAAAATGGGAACTTCGCCCCTTGTTTTCGGTTAGAAGGACGAAAAATAGTATATTTCCCTTAGGCTCGAGGGTTCGATTTAGCCTCCTCGTTGCAACCCTCGCCTTCGGCTCGGGTCGCAAACCTCTCGAAGGCCAAATCGAACTATCTCGCCTGCGGGAATAATATACTATTCTGCGGTCCCATTTAATTCGTGCACGTTTGGAGGACAAGGTTCTATCAGAATTCCCTTCTCCCTCATTAATGTGAAAATATCCCGATTAATAATTGTCATAATTTTTTAATTTCATCTGGTCGAGCTTGCTTCTCACACAGATTTGCATGGCTGTAGATTCTTTTAGATACATTTTGTCAAACTTCTGCATTATTTTCCGAGCAAATTTTCTCTCTTCTTTGCTCAAAAATTCTAATTGATCGTAGCTTATACTGCAATTAATGTAGTTTATTGCTTTTTCGTTCATGTTGGCCCAATTTTCTTGTTAATCTGATGTCTCTCGAACTGCTGGTTCTGCACACTTTTTCGTTTTCAAGTATTGTAGTTTCCTTATTTTCTAAATGCTATAATTCCTTCCATCAAAGAAATGGAATCTTGCGTCTTCGTTTTGCGACATAGTTAGCTCTTTAATTTGTTTATCTTTATGTTCCAAATTAGCACTATGACGGTTTTGAATTTCTTCAATTAGAATTTTTTCTACTTTTCTTAAATCACTTTCATGTTTGTCAGCATACACTCCTTCTTTTTGATATTGTAGCAGAATATCTATTATTTCACCCCTTGACTTTGTCGCTACGGTATTTTCTTCCTTTGTGCCTTTACAAAGACTATTCAGTTCATCTGTAATAAAACATTCCAAGATTTTTCTGGGTGGCCATTTACATAAAGTTTTTATTAAATCTTCCTTTGGCACTAACTTTATACCTGCCAAGCTTAGTTCGTTCAAACACTGATTTTCTTTTTCTAATAGGCTTATTTAAAATTCTTTCCAGGCCTCTTCACGTTCGTAGTAACGTGGTATCTCAGTTTCTCTTTAGAACACTTTAAAATAGTCACTTTTCTGTTTTTCAAAACCACGCTCTGCTACCATTTTGAATATTCTGGTTTTAGAGTATAAATTTTCTAAATAAAGTACATTTCAATACATTAAAAAAACTCCCGACATAATGACGACTCGACTTTCGTTTTACGAGTGGCGTTCGGATTACACCTGACAACGCTTATTTATCTGTGCTGTAAAACTACAATTCTGCACTGGCATACTTAATTATTTAGTTCATCTCATGTCAGCATTTCGACACATTCCGTACATGCATAAATTTACTCTCATTTCAACAAATTTAATAGCCGCTCAATCCTCTCAGACCGAGGTAATGGCAAATAAACCTATATACGTAGGATTTTCGGTGCTTGAAATGAGTAAGGTTCATATGTATTCTTTTCATTATTTATGCATGCGTAAATGGGTTAAAAACGATTCTCTCAAGGTCCTTTATATAGACACAGATAGTTTTATATATGAAATACGCGGTATGAGTATGTATGACATTATGAAAGATCATCCTGAATGGTTCGATACCTCAGACTATCCCGTAGATGATGTGCACGGTATAAAGCGATAAAATAAAAAGGTTCTTAGCTTGATGAAAGATGAAAATTTCATGAACGTGATGGTTGATTTTATTGGTTTACGCCCAAAACTCTATTTACACGTACGCAAGATCAACGTGATGTTCAAAAAGCTAAAGGGGTTAAGAAAACGGTTCTCCAAAATACAATTACGTATGACGATTATTACAATTGTCTTTTCAATAAAGATATCGTAAGACGCAAGCAAAATAATATTCGGTCTGTATTACATCAATAGCGAACTGAAAAACAAATGCAAATAGCTTTGTCTTCTAACGATCATAAGCGGTATTAAATTGAGGATTCCACCGACACTCTACCGTGGGGACACTGGAGGATAACAGACACTGATCTTTTCGATATGGTTGAGGAGGGTTTGAACACACAGCCGGTCGAGCATACTCCTGCGCAGGCATCGGACGAGGCAATCGTAGAGCTTGCGGTGTCAGCGGCTCGAGAAAAAGTAGTGGGGAAGAGTCGACTCAGGCCATATATAGGAAGGTATTGTCGGAGCAAAATATCATTCAGCCTCCAAGACATGACTCGTTAAGTTCTACTCCTCCGAGTAAAAAGCTCAAACTCTCAAAGTAAGTCTAGAAAAAATAATATTCCTATTTCTTACTATTAATTAAATATTTTTTAATTGTAGAAATGGCTCTATTACAATTAAACTCTATTAGCAACGTAGCTTTCCTCCCGAACAACCCCTCGTTGATTTGGAGAAGGATGAATCGTATAGGGTGACCAATCTAAAAAAGGTAGTAACTAGATACGGGGAACGTGTTGTTGCTATTCTTGATTTTAAGTTCCAGGTATTCCTGACCAATAAAGTATGCACAACGATGATTGAGAATCAGAATCTTTTCGATGAAATGCTTATATATGTATGCTCGTAATAATGCCTTGAAATTCGTGTACCGGGCTGATAGGAAGTATGAGTTTTCCAATGTAATTGATTAAGTTAAAAAAAAAAAAAAAGAGAGAGAGAGAGAAAGAGGTAATAGGGAGGTAAATGATGATTGGTTATATCTCATGGGAGTCTGGCGTTAGCTTGGAGCCCGACTCTATTCTTTCTCTTTTTTTCAACTAGAGCGCGCTAGTAGAGAGTGAAAAGGAAAAAGTATTCCTCCACAAGAGCACGCTAGTTTATTCGAGAGAGCCCTCTCGTGGTTCAAAAATTGGATTTATAAATTCCAGCTTACTCATAGTAAATCTTCACTCTCTTTCTTAGCTCTTACGGGGAAGGTCTTTCTTAAAATTTTTACAAAGTAAGCATGAATCAAACCGATTTTCAATTTCTTCCTTTTAAAAGTATCGAGGATTTGCAAATTTGGAATTTTTATAAAGTGACTGACCTTTTTAAAGTCGGGTTATTGAGTGCCGGGGAGAGAAGGGTACTGTTAACTTTGGAAAATGAATTTAATATACTCCTTCCGTTGGAAATTTCAAATGACTTTCGATGTCATTATAATACTTTGTTTGGTTTGGCTAAAAAATCTCTTTTATACGTAGAACAAGGTAATTCTCGTCTAACCTTTATTTACGGATATCATTATGACTATGTTAAGCAACATTTTAAAAATTTCATACACCGGACTGCCGTTAAAGCTTACCGCTTTATATACTTTGATTTTTAGTTATAGGTTAGGTTGTACATGAAAAAAACAATATATGAATTTTTTTTCTTTCGTATTATACACCTCACACATAGCTTATGATTCCCTGATTAATTTAAAAAAAAATTATCCCGATCATTAAAAAGTTATCAACGTTTCAACTTTCGAAGCGCTGAATTCCTTTCGCTGAGAATTCGGGCGACTTCCGATTTCAGTCTCAAGCATCCGGTTTTCTATACAAGCTCTCTTGCAAGGCGCTGTGGCCTCAGCTGGATGTTATGTAACGCTGCCTCGTTCTTGCACATGGCATGGCTCTTGCAGCCACAGGCCGCTGTCCGCAAGGCGCAGGCGCGCATTGCCTTGCAGCAGAGCAGTCAGCAGCACTGCATGGCAGGTGACAGCGGGCAGCTGACAGCTGTGAGCTGAAGCCAGCAGTGTGCGTGCTCAACACGTGTCCCCTCCCCCCGCTCATGGGACTAACAGTAAGCGGCAGCTTGCCTCTCAGCCTTAGTTGTTTGTATGCATTATCAATAAACAAGTGATCATGATGACATTGTCATTAAAAGTTATTTTTCAGTTCCTTTTTTATATGAAGTTTTTCACAAGTGAAATTTATGATTGAAGTGCTGCAGACGCTAGGCGCAGCTCGGTTGCACCTGCAGCTGTATCTCATATATGTACATGTAAATATACATGATATGCATTACCTGGACATTTCATATACACGATCGGCACTATCCGGACATTTCGACACTATCCGGACAGTCAGGATAGTGTTCGGTCCCATTTTTTCTGAGACCAAATAAAAATGAGTTCCAGGAATTGGGTGATGGGTTATTTTGGATGGGTTATTTTGGTTGAACCGCGCAAACCTAGAAAAATTTTTTACTGATGGGTTATTTTGGAAAAAAAATAAAAAAAAGATGGGTTATTTTGGTTTTTTTGAATATGTGGGTGGATTGCGCGTGATTTGCGCTTAAAGAGGGTGTATTATTATTTTAGTAATTTTTCACGGCCTTCGGCCAGCCAGTGGCTACTGTATATATATATATCTTTACTTTATAATCTACAAACTCAACGGTCAATGTATAATATACAGCAGCAACAAATCATGCAATTGCTCTGTACATACTTAGTGTATAATTTTAGTGATTGTGTCATAATAATGTGTAAAAATATCTAATATTAGTAAGATTTTCTTTACGTTTGTTTTTGCGTATGAAGTTTTAAGTGCTCTACAGTCTAGTATGACTGTTTATTTTGAAAAGATAACATTTTTTTGTGTGTACATTGATGTACATATAAAGTACTTAGATCACTCAAAGAAAATAAATTATACATCACCAATCATACCTATACTTTACCAACGGATAGTTACGAATTAGAAGATATTAATAAATATCTCAAGGAAAGACTCAAGAAAGATAATATTGAATTTAAAATTACTCCCAATAATAACACTGTTCGCTGTTCAATCAAGTGTAGCGAGGAAATAAATCTCCATCCCGAAGACTCTATCGGTCGTATATTAGGGTTTAAAAAAAAGATTACTGGAACCCGGTTTCACACATACCTCAGATAACCCCGCTAGCATCCTTAAAATCAATAGCTTGAGAATTGAGTGCAACATCACCTCAGGATCCTATGTAAACAGGAAAAAATTCCACTCTATTCATGAATTTTTCCCAAGTGTTCTTCCAGGGTATAAAATTATAGAAGTCCCCTCTCAAGTTATTTACTTACCAGTTAACGTAAAGCTAATCGATTACTTGCAGTTACGTATAGTCGATCAAGAAGGAAATATTGTTAACTTTCAAAGAGAAACTATAACGATTAGACTCCATATTAAAGAATCCTCGTAATGGGAATAATCTACAATAGCTATATAAGGGAGCTAGTATGGAGCTCAACCATCAGTCGTCATCACGCTCCCAGAGCGATAACACGACGAAAATTTCTAATGAAACAGAACGTAAGTTTTCTGAAAAATCTCGCGTTCAAAGTCGTTCCTGGTGGAAAATAAATTGCGTACTTCTTTGTTGTTGGGGAAAAAATGGTCGATATTCTAAACGTTCAGTCTCCCGTGACATTCGATGAGAGTATCTCTCACTATGAGATACACGCTTATCATCCCTACACCGGTTTCAATTACAATCAGGAGGATGAGATTCGTATAGCCATCCAGCACCAAGATCCAGCTGCTTTACCATCACGAAGCTACTTGCATATAGTTGGTCAAATGCGAAGGCAAGATCAATCTCGAGCTCTCAAGTCACCAATGGTAAATAACGCCATTTGTCACTTAATAGACGATATGAGGTATGAAATAAATGCTATAGAAATAGATCGTAGTAAAAATGTAGGTATATCATTCGTAATAAAAGGATGAGTATCCTTAAGATGTAATCCTTCTCTTATTAATGCAGCTTGGTTAGACACTACTCATTCTAAAGACGAAATAACTGACAATAACGGTTACTTTGATGTTTGCATACCGCTTAGTTTGATCTTTGGCTTTGCGGATCGTAAAATTGTAGTTAATGTGAAGCATGAGTTAATTCTCCGACGAGATATTAACGATATCAACGCGGTTAAGCAATCTAAAAAAGCATCCCAACAAGGGGATTACTTTGAAACTATTGAAATTAAAACATCCAAAATTGAGTGGATGATGCCTTACGTGACCCTTTTAAACGAGCATAAAATTCACCTTTCAAATTTCCTGCAAAAGGAAAAACCTATAGCTATGAGTTTTCGTTCGTGCGACCTCTATGAGTATCCTACTCTTCCACATACTTAGAAGCATGTCTGGACTGTAAAAATGGCTAATCAGCTGGAAAACCCACGGTATATGATTATAGCTTTTCAAACTAATAAGAAAAATAAAAGTGATAAAAACTGTAGTCATTTCGATCACTGTTCTATTACTAATTTAAGGTTATACCTCAACTCCTAATACTATCCATACGACAATCTCAATTTGAACTTTCCTAAAAATCAGTACGCTATTCTCTATGACTACTATACTAATTTTTATAATTCTTATTACAGATTGAGCAATGAAAACGTAGGGCCAATGCTTACTGGAAAAGAATTTTGCAAAGATGCGCCTTCGTTTGTAATAGATTGCTCAAAACAAAACGAATCATTAAAAAATGCCCAGGTTGATGTAAGACTAGAATTTGAAAGCGATCAAAATATTCCCGAAAATACTACAGTTTACTGTTTGATAATTCACGACCGTATAGTTGAATATAATCCCATGAGTGGGGATGTAAGAAAAGTTGTGTCAGAGTGGGGGATAAAAAGCTCCCTCTACTGGTGAAATATTCTTTAAATACGAGTGCTCCCTGCTCTAAACCTCAGTCATGGAGTACTCTGTAGACATCCAAGGCTTCAAACAGCCTCTCTCTAGCTCCGATAATGATCAAGACGATTACGTGGCAAAGGAATCGGCTATAATTCCTGTAGCTGTTGATCGTGAACCCATGGTTATTCTATTCAAACCTCTATATCCGTGGAAGAGGTTCCACAACAAGAACCGGGATCAAAACACTTGGCTTGAACGTTATTATCATGGCTTATCCTAGAAATCGGGTACGATGGAGTACATGTATATTGGATCGGTTCTTCGCGAACACTTGAGTGACTCATCCACGGTATTTGTCAGAGGCGCGATACAAAAACAATGGCTGCAGAGATTTGAATTTAACATTGTTGATATAGTTGAAATGGGTCTTCCCCTCAATAAAAAAGTGAGAAAATTAGTAACCGTTTGCCCTCATAATAACGGCTCCTTCAAAACCACCTGTATTCTGCATAATTCTGAACTTATCAAGCTTAATGTTAGGGAGCTTCTGAACTCCTTGATATGGTGGATGGGTTGACTATAAATACTGGGTCTATTAACAAAATATAATCATTATTCATCCGTAATGAGTTCAAAGAAGACCTCCACATCTTACCAGCCTCTCAAAGAGGAGGAGGGTAAAAAAAAAAGAGAAGGAATCTTTCTGGAAAAAAGTTAGCAATAGATTTTCTTCCAATTCAAAGCCAAAATCAAATGAAGGAGGTTATGAAAAACTAAAGTAGTAGGCAAATAAATCATGGAGGTGTAAATAACTATGGATGTACACCACAGGAAGAGAGCGTTGTGTGGGGCTCTCTCCTTATTTTCTTACCCTTAGCTACTCTCGCGGTCAAACCTACCTCATAATAACATGCTGAAATAATCCTCGAAAAATGAGCAAAAATAAATAAATAAATTGATGAATAAGTACCCCCCCCCCATTAAAATAATCAGTAAAAAAATAAGCGTCCTAGGGGTTCCCCCTACTCTTGGATAAGCAGGGTCGTCAGGGATCCCCCCTTTTACTCTCTGATCGCCCTCCCCCCTGCTACTCGCGGATCAAGCCTCCCCGTCCCCCCTACCCCTCCCTTCTTCCCCACTGTCAGAGGCCAGAATCTCCACAGCCATACTACTAATGCGTGTATAAGAAATACATTTTCATATTAAATTGTATCAAAATTGAGTTCAGCTACCTTTTTTTGTAATGAAGATCGTAGATAAAATAAAATTTCTCGGAATTTCAGGGATTTCTTTCTCCTGAAAAAAGTCGTACATACTACTCTTACCATTTATGTGCAACTGGATATTAACTTCTCTTAAATATTCGTTGAAAAGGTATTTTCTCTTGTTGCTACTATTCATTTTTCAGATCAAATTTAACAACACTAGAAATTTCTCTGCGCGCAAGCGCGCATAACTCTTTTTCTTATTGCTTTTGTAAAGAAATCTTAAGCTTTAATTATTAGAAGAAAATGTGAAATAATGATTTTACTTTAATTAGATAAATTGAATTTGACACTTCAAGTTATTACTTAGGTACGACTTACAACATAAATTAATTAGTATTAAATTTTCAAATGAAAATAATTAGATTTTTTAACTACTATACTGCCGCCATATTATAAAGGGCCATAACTGCAAATTTTCAATTTTGAATAAGGGAACGTTCACAAACCACGTGACCCAAATAGGGGGGGAGGGGGGGCGATTAAAAGGCTACAAAAGGTTACGTGGGGGGTAGGGCTGTTGATTCAGAAAGGCACGTGGTTTTTAAAGTGCATTAATCGATATTTCGATTCATAATATTTTACTGTCGAACGTTTAAGTCGGCTATCCCCCAAGCTCTAAACCCCCAAGACCCTGGACGCCCGAATTCAACAAAAAAACTGGTTGGATATCTCCCAAGCTCTAAACCCCCAAGACCCTGGGGGTAAAATAAATAATTTTGTAACGATACCTAACTACACTGAACTGGTGCAATTATATCATGAAGTTGTAAGTCTGAAATTTTGAACTCCAAAATGGGGTGGTTGATTAGGGAAACGCTATAAATTTTTACTTATTGGTCAACTCTTCGTTTGCAACATTATCAACAAATTTTTTTTTTTAACTATAAATTAAATGCTTCTAAGAAGCAGACACATTTCAAGAAAAGTGTAAAAATTTTTGTTTGTTTATTGGTTTTTTTTTTTTTTTTTTTTGTTTTTATCTTTTTATTATTTTGTAATATTTCCAAGTGATGTAAATAAAAGTGCACCACAACCTTTTTGTGGAACAAAAAAAAACACTTTTTTATGGACTTGATATTCAAATATAAAGTACGCTTTAATTATAAAATTATTTCACTCGGTACCAGAGTTTTGTGAGGTTTAGAGCTTGGGAGATAGCTGATCAGTTTTTTTATTGAACTTGGGTTTCCAGCGAGGGGCTATGCTATCCAGAATCATTGATGATTCTTTTGATTCTTTTGTGATTCTTTCTTGATTCTTTTGGAAAATTTAACATATTTTTGAGCCTTGGATCCAATTTCAATTGATAATTTGTTCAAAATAATATTTTTTGAAGATTTTTACTTGAATTGACATTGATATTTTATTGATTAAATATTGATTTTCATGTGTGATTCTTTTTGTGATTCTGAAGTGCATAGCTCCTCGGTTTCCAGGGTTTTGGGGGATTCAGAGCTTAAGAGATAACTGATCAGTTTTTTCTTTGAACTTGAGTTCAATAAATAAACTGATCAGGTAACCCCCACGTCTTGAACCCCCCAAACCCTGGGCGCCCAAGGTCAACGAAAAGACTGATCAGTTATCCCCCAAACTCTAAACCTCCCAAAACTCAGGTTACCAACTGATCAGTCTTTTCGTTGACCTCGGGCCTCCAGGGTTTTGGGGGTTCAAGACTTGGGGGATAACTGATAAGTTTTTTTGTTGAACTCGGGCACCCAGGGTTTTGGGGGCTTAGAGCTTGGGGGATAATTAACCAGTCTACTTATTGAACTCGACACCTAGGGTTTTAGGGGTTCAAGGCTTGAGGGATGGCTGATCAGATTATTCATTAAACTCTACGCACAGTGTTTTGGGGGTTTAGAGCTTGGGGGATAATTAACCAGTCTACTTATTGAACTCATCGTTTTTTTTTTTTTTTTTTTCTCGACGTCAGTTTTATTGGGGGGGGGGGGGGAGTAGACCTTAGGACACCCCATAGCTCAAAGGAGTTGTTGCGCCCCTGGTATTAAATCATTAAATTATAACTTAAAAAATAATGTTTTTAAAAAACTAATAGTATTCATATTTACAATTTGAAATCGTAAAAAAAACCACGTGACTTTAGGGGGGGGGGTCGAAAAATTGATAAAAATACTACGCTGATCTTCATGGGAGGGAGGGCTCTTCAAAATCTTCGAAAAAATGACCACGTGGTTTATGAACGTTCCCTAATATGAATCCAGATATTTTGAAAACTATTGTGAACTTTTGAAAAAATTATAAACTGAATTCCTGATGTTTTGTAAATTTTAAAATTACTATCCTAAGTTTAAAATTTACGTAATTTATTAAATCTATTTAATCAACTCGAAAGTTATAATTAATTTTATTTAAAAAAAAAATTATGATTTGTAAAAGTTAACCTACTAACACGTGAATCAAAAATTTCGAATTATTCTACTATAACTGAATTTTACGTAATTTCTCGAAAAATATTTTGAAGACTGTTATATAATGTTCTAAATTTTTATAAATTTGACGTATTTATTTTTTTCGTTTTTTTTCTGTAATGATTTATTCAATCAAAACATCCATGAGAATTGCGGTTTAAAACTTGGAATTCAAAATACTTGAAAAGTGACAGATTGAAGTTACCTACATCTTTGCTTATGGCGGCAGTAGATTATGATCAGTTTTATACCTTCAAGCTTCATTTAAGCGGTTTTCAGATTCTTGTTGTTTTAAAGAGTTACCACAAAAATCGACAAATCTTAGCCCATTAGACAAAATTGTGATTTTTGATGAAATTTCATGAAAAATCGTTAATATCAATCGAAAAAACACCAAGTATATTTTCTCCTTAGAATTTTACTTAGAGTACGATGATATTTTTTAAAAAATTAAAACTTTTTAAAATAATCATTTTAAAACGTCTGTATAAAGATACTACTTTAACCGGTCATATCACTGACACAAAAAATCTTTTCCACTTTCAATTTGGCAGGGCTTTATATCTGACCATTTACACTAAAAATTTTTTCGAAAATCGAGGGGCGACAAATAGACTAATTCTGGGGTCACCCCCTATTTTCAGAAAGATTTAGATGATTGTATGTACATCATTATTGTTATTTAAATGATGAAATGAATACATAGTTCATTATGTTCATTATCAATGAATTTTTTTTAGTATAAGTATTCTACACTGGTGGGGCACAGATGTTTGAAAAATCGATATCGACGATACAAATTCATGGTCAACTTTTTGACTTTTGCCCAAATAAATAGATTATTTCTGTTCCTATAGTATAAAGGAGATATCGCCATCTTGAAATAGTATATTGCAATACAAGAGCAGAAAGTTGAACATTGCTGCACTGCAGGCAGATATCGCGCAGTGTAGCAGTGTTTAACTTCCTGCTCGTGTGTTGCATACTTTTTTTCTCCATTTTAGGTCGAAAGTACGCCTATTTAGTCAAATAAACAGTTTCACCAAACCTCAGCTGCGTGAGCCAGGCACCACCATGTTTTTCTTTCTGATCAGCTTGGGCGCCTCTAGCGGAGTCTCTCAAAGCTATGATATTTATGTTTGATGGCTGCTGCCGTATTTGCTGCACGAGCGATAGCGAGTGCAGCAAAACCGGCGCAGCAGCCATCAAAACATAATCTGCAAATTAAAATTATAATATGAGTATAGCCGAGAAAATTTTGAATAATTTGTTGCTGCTGCCCGAGACATGAGAAGAAAAAAAAAAAAACATTGGCGTCGGCGTGAACTTACATACACAGATACACTAACGTACACGTTTAATTGAGCAAGTCAGTTTTCACCCATCGCTGAGAAATTGATTAGATTTGTTGCTTAAAAATATAACCTAATTCAGTCGAGGGCTAAACTTCAAGCGTCAGCAATTAGCATCGGCACCATCATAGACACACATTCTTAAACACGTATACACATACACATACACACATTGGCTCGCCACTTGCAGAGGTATTATTTTAATTTCTTCCTATCCTCATAACTTTATTTATTGTCCAAGGCATAGCAGCAAAAATAAAAACATGATTAGCGTCCGGCGACAGCACCAGCACCATCACAAACACACATTGCTCGTAACCTACAGTCGCAGTTAAAGATCTATTACGAAGACTGGAAATCTTATTTTGATGACTTCAACTTGTAGCCTTTGCATAAAATTAACAATTAAGTACAAAGTTGGTTTTATCAGATTTTAAGTTTTGACCTTATCTGCTTTAGTAATTAAGTTTATCAAACAACTTTAGTAATTGATTAGAAGTGTAAAAAAAAATTTCTAAATTTATTTAAAATAACAAGAAAGCAGGGTCCAGAGTTTCAAGTCAATAGGTCCATTGGTTTTTTCATAAAAATTATGCCCTCAAAAAAACAACGATACTTGGTTTTATCAGATTTTAAGTTTTGACCTTATCTGCTTTAGTAATTAAGTTTATTAAACAACTTTAGTAATTGATTAGAAGTGTAAAAAAAAATGTCTAAATTTATTTAAAATAACAAGAAAGCAGGGTCCAGAGTTTCAAGTCAATAGG
The DNA here is from genome assembly GCA_038277355.1 of Encarsia formosa. Lineage (NCBI taxonomy): Eukaryota > Metazoa > Arthropoda > Insecta > Hymenoptera > Aphelinidae > Encarsia > Encarsia formosa. The sequence continues at coordinate 32,608,908 of CM076185.1, read as the reverse complement.
TCCATTGGTTTTTTCATAAAAATTATACCCTCAAAAAAAGAATGATATTTGGTTTTATCAGATTTTAAGTTTTGACCTTATCTGCTTTAGTAATTGATTAGAAGTGTAAAAAAAAATTTCTAAATTTATTTAAAATAACAAGAAAGCAGGGTCCAGAGTTTCAAGTCAATAGGTCCATTGGTATTTTCATAAAAATTATACCCTCAAAAAAACAACGATACTTGGTTTTATCAGATTTTAAGTTTTGACCTAATCTGCTTTAGTAATTGTTTAGAAGTGTAAAAAAAAATTTCTAAATTTATTTAAAATAACAATAAAGCAAGGTCCAGAGTTTCAAGTCAATAGGTCCATTGGTTTTTTCATAAAAATTATACCCTCAAAAAAAGAACGATACTTGGTTTTATCAGATTTTAAGTTTTGACCTTATCTGGGCGTCCTGGTTTTTTTATCAATAAAAAAACCAATGAAAAAATTATCTCCCAAACTATACTACCCAATAACGCTAGGCATCCGAGTTTTCTATAAGCAAAAAAATTTATAAACAAATTATTCCCCAAGCTATACAACCTAATAACGCTGGGCATCCGAGTTTTTTATAAGCAAAAAAATTAATAAACAAAAAACCCCTTCGCAGTAAAACTAAATAACGCTGGGCATCCTAATTTTTTATAAATAAAAAAATTAGTAAATAAATTATCTTCCAAGCTGTACAACCCAAAAATGCTAGGCGTCCGAGTTTTTTGTAAATAAAAAATTATTAAACAAGTTACTCCTTATCTGTAAAACTCAATAACGCTGGGCATCCTAACTTTTTTATCTAGATAACAAAACTAATAAACAAATCATCCCCTAAACTATACAACCCAATAACGCTAGGCGTCCTAGTTATTTTATGAATAAAAATACTAATAAACAAATTATCCCTCAAGCTTTACAAGCCAATAACGTTGGGAGTACGGGACTTTTTAAAATTAATTTAACAATTCAATAAATGAACAGGCTTAATTGTTAAACCTAGTGAAAAATTTGGGGCTCTTAATAAACAAATAAATGATTTAATAGACTATCACGAGGCACTTATTTTTGATATTCAGAAAAACTGCAGTCGATATATCCAGGATTAAATTACCGTTGACAATAACAAAAAAACAGACGCCCAGCGTTATGGTTGTATAGCTTGGATATAATTTGTTTATTAGATTTTTTTATTGTTTAAATAACTAAGATGCCCAGCGTTATTGGGTTGTTTAACTTATGGGATAATAGTTAATTAATTTTTTTTTTCGTAAAAAATTCGGACGCCCAGCGTTATTGGGTTGTATAGGTTGGGGGTTAATCTTATAACTAGTTTTTTTATCCATAAAAAAACTAGAATGCCCAACTTTATTGGGTTGTATAGTTTGGGGGTTAATTTGTTTATTAATTTTTTTGTTTATCAAAAACTCATACGCCCAGCGATATTGGGTTGTTTAACTTGGGGGATAATTTGTTTATTAATTTTTTTATCGATAAAAAAACGAGGATGCCCAGCGTTATTGGGTTGAATAGTTTGGGGGATAATTTGTTTATTCATTTTTTTGTTTATAAAAAACTCAGACGCCCACCGATATTGGGTTGTTTAACTTGGGAGATAATTTGTTTATTAGTTTTTTTATTCATAAAAAACCAGGACGCCCAGCGTTATTGGGTTGTATTACTGGGGGAATAATTTGTTTATTAATTTTTTTAATTATAAAAAACTCGGACGCCCAGCGTTATTAGGTTGTATAGCTTGGGGGTTAATTTGTTTATTATTTTTTTTACTTATTAAAAACTCGTACCCCCAGCGTTATTGGGTTGTAAAATTAGAGGGTATTTTATTTATTGAATTATTAGTTTATAAAAAAAGCTGGGCGCCCAGCGTTATTGAGTTTTTTGTTTGCCTGATCTGTGCCGGAAGATTTTCAAATTTCGCGGTACCACCTGGGCCGGGATCGGTCACTCTAGTGCAGACGGGTGCACTGCACACTGCACACAGGTGTAAACCAAGTGTAAACAGCATCTCAAAGTTAGCAACTTTTTTTTTTTTTTTTAATTAAATTATATTCAAAAAATTACTAGTATTTCACTGATTAAAATACGCTGAAAAAAAAATGCTAGTCGCTTGGTTTTTTTTTAAATAAATAAAAAGTGGTAGATGCTAAGCGACCTTAAAATCGGTTTATTTTAATGAATATTTATTTAATCGGTACATTTTTTATGCTCAATCGAAAGATGATTTGACTAGCAATTAGCATCTTTTGGTTTCACGAAGCTAGCACAATTATTTTTTAAGATACATATTAATTAATTTTACGCTACAAACGAGGCAGTAGGATGAGCGTGCGCAAGCGCAATACGCGCTCGATGTTTCAATTCCATTTCATTCCCTTGATACTCCGGGGACTCCCTCGGAACTATGAAATGTATGTATGTACCTCTAACTTCAGGCGCGCAGGTCTAGTTTACAGTTACTACGCATAGAGCTAACTGTTACAAGCCACAATATCATTTGTTTATCTCTCTCATAAGTAAAAAAATAAAATTTTTTATTGAAAAGGGTGAGCCGACAAATGGTTATTTTTCACTGATTTAATCATAATTCAATATTAAGCTTCACACGCTTCTAACTAAGAATTTTATTATTTCACTTCATCTAAAGATTTATAAACAATAGGATGTTTAAGAAAAATTTTTTTTGCTTATAGTTTTGAATTTTTTTTTCATCTATTAGAAGAATCAGGTCTTAAATATCACGACACTTTTTACTTGACCGAGAAAATATGCAGCGTAAAACCCAATAATTCCCCAGGGCAACCATCGGATTCTCAAAAAAAACCTCGTAATGACTCACGTAAATAATCCTTTAGTAAGGTCGATCTGGCGTGAAAAGACCAAAAATATTGACGTAAAAGAAAACTCTAATGTTGTTGTACATACTGGAAAAGTTTGTGTGGACACTTAATAAAAACGCTCCAAACTTAATTTCAGAGGGACCCATCACGGAACATTAATTTATTTACGAGATACGGTAAAAAATAAAAAAGACCCATTTTTTCTAATTTAAATTGAAATAACTTTGAAACGATGCGTTTTACGAAAAAAAACCCTCAGATATGAAAGTTTTTCCGTTAAATTTTTTACAAGACAGGCCCATTCTGATTTCAACAATTTTTACAATTTTGCGTGTACACGTAATTGAACAAAATAAAAAACCTCTGAATTTTCATGATTTGTGATAAAATTATATAAAATACTTGAAAGTGATTTGAATTAACTTTTATCATAGATTTGGGTACTATGATAAATATCCTAACCAAATTTTACTAAACTTGGTTTTTCAACAATCTATTTGTTAACAAAGGACCTCCCGCATCAAACTTTCATATTTTCAATAATTTCCTGGTAAAAAAATAAGCTACGATAATAGATACTAATATTTTTCCTACAAACTTTACAAGCTAAGCTTTGAGTATATGGGGAATTCTCAAAAACTTTTAAACTCGGTAAAAATTCGTAAAAGTATAGTAAAAATTGGAGCACACTTTTGTAATTTTGACAACTATTTATTATTGTAATTTCTGACTTGAACCAATAATAAAAAATTTATTTTTTAGTTCGCCAAAGAAGCTATTGCAAAATGAAACTATCCTGAACGTTCTGGCTCCATGATCAAGAACTCTTTTATCAATTTCAATGATTTTTTTCACATAACCTAAGGCTTTCAATAAAAAATATCTGAGAACACTTTTAATTTTTTTTTCCTGAAAAATATGAAACCATTTTTTACAGTGCAAAATTGTGAAATTTTTGAAATTGTTTAAACAATATTATTAGCGCAATAACTTTGTTAGCGGACTTTATAAAAAAATTTCCTTGCGGTTTAGCGTTGGAAATATTGTTCAAAGAAGTGCTTCAATTAGAACTCTGTTTTTCTGAATACTTGTACATTTTAGAAGTTTTTAAGAATTCCCTTTATATAAATTTTTGATATATTTTTTTTTTTTTTTTAATCACTGGTTTTTGACTTAATAAACAAATGGAATAACTTTGAAATGATTAATTTTTTGTGAGTACTATTAATATTGAAAATACTTGACTAGCGCTTAGTTTTTTTCAAACCTCGTAATTATATTCGAAGTTTTTGAAGCGAAGTAATTCGGTCAAACCGAATTGAATAAAATTTGGTGTGAACATTTATCATAATATTAGTACCCAAATCATAAGAAAGTTAATTAAAATCACTTTTAAGTATTTTATATATCTTTATCAAAAAACATGAAAATTCAGAGGTCTTTTCTTTGTTCATTTACGTGTAGACGCAAAATTCTAAAAATTGTTGAAATCGGAATAGGCCATTTTTATAAGAAATTTAACGGAAAAACTTTAATTTTTGGGAGTTTTTTCCTAAGATGCATCGTTTCAAAGTTATTTCAGATTAAATGAGAAAAAAATGGGTCTTTTTTATTTTTTACCAGAACTCGTAAATATAAACTGATGTTCCGCGATAGGTCCCTCTGAAATAAGCTAGAGCGTTTTTGCTAATAAGGAGAGGACCAGACATTTTGAGTCACCGATTTCAATGAAATTTTTGAGGTAGTTTTCTGGTACTAAATGATGCAAGAAACCATAAATATTTCCTCTGAATGGGCCGTTTTGCCGGTTTGCCATGCAAATCTAAGCAATTTTTATCATTTTTTTCATTTTTAGCTAATTTTCAAAAAATTCGTGTTCGAAGCCTTTTGTACGTTTGGAAAAGCGAATCCTCGCATTTTTTTCGCCTTTCTATGAATTTAAAGCGAAAAATATTTTCAAATCTCAACTCTAAAAATTCAATGGTGATTAATTTATATTACAGGGAGCACTTTTCAACATTTTTAAAATTTCAAAATATAAATTGTTTATAAACAAATTATTTAAATTTAGATTTAGATTTGAAAGTATTTTTCACTTTAAGATCAAAAACAGACAAAAAAAAAAAGCTAAGTTCCTCATCTCTGAAAGTGAAATAAGCTTTGAACACGAATTTTTTGGAAATTACCTAAAAAAAAAAACAAAAAAGTGACCAATATGTCTGGTCGTTGTGGGTCCTTTTAGCGTCGGATGAATTTTTTGGGTCATCGATTTTAACGAAACTATGGGAATTGTTTTCTGGGATCAAATATGAGCAAAAGCATACATGGTCCTCAGAAAAGACCTTTATACCGGTTCGTCCTGCAAATATATGTAACTAATAGCATCTTTTTTTCAGCTATACTTCGAAAAATTCGTGTTCAAAGCCTATTGCACTTATAGAGATACGGGATCTCGCATTTTTTTCGTCTTTCTATGAACGGAAAGGGAAAAATATTTTTAAGTTTCAACTCAAAATTCATATTTTAAAATTCATAAAAATGCTAAAAAGTACTCCTTGTCCCTTTATAAAAGAGAGCTATCGCCATCTTGCGTAAGATTTTTATTCGTGAGCTGATTGGTGAACAAGTTTTTAAAATAATAATAAAAAATAATTTCTATTAAAAAAATTCAAGTCTAGAAAGTAAAAAAAAATATTTTAAAAAACATGGCTTGAAGCGCGCTCAGAAGAGCTAGTAACATAAATAAGTCACCATTGAATTTTTAGAGTTGAGATTTGAAAATATTTTTCGCTTTAAATTCATAGAAAGGCGAAAAAATGCGAGGTTTCGCTTCTACCAAACGTGCAAAAGGCTTCGAACACGAATTTTTTGAAAATTAGCTAAAAATGAAAAAAATGATGAAAATTTTCTTATATTTACATGGCCAATCGGTAAAAAGGCCCATTCAGAGGAAATATTGATTGTTTCGCCCATCATGTAGTCCCAGAAAACTACCCCCAAGTTTCATTAAAATCGGTGACCCAAATGTCTGGTCCTCTCCTTGTGAGCGCCTATACAAAATTTTCCAATATGTAATAACATTAGAGTTAGATCGATAACTTTTGCCACATCGACCCTACTTGAGGGCCATGAATTTGATAATTACGGAACTCATTTCTCCCATTTAAACTTTAACTTTCTGGATAGCTTATAGGTACGCAATTTAACCTACTTTTGGCTACACATAATATTTTCCCGTAAGATCCAGAGTCCAAAATATAAGGTCTTGTTAGAGCTAAGACAAGATACAATTGTCTACAATTGATCATTACTAAAGAGGTTTCTTTTTTAGACTTTAAAAACCAGTTTCTAGTGTAAGCTTCAAGTTTCAATATCCACCCTTCGAAAAAAAAAAAAAAATAAGTAAAACAATCCTTTGAAAAGATGAAATCTTATTTTCACCTAAAATAAAACCTACTATAAAAAAAAGTAAAAAAAATTTTTAATCATGCTTTTCTAAAAAATAGACTAAAAAAATTGAAATAAAAATTTTACAAATTAAACAAAAATCTTGCTCGAAAAAGAAGAAAATAATTTTGATTATACGATCTCAAGTTTTGAACTGTCTTAAATAAGCGTGAGGGTACATATATTTTAAAACTTCAAAGATTTTCTTTCAATTTATAGTTGTAGAAAAGCGTGGATCATGTGTTCGAACTTTTAATTTTGATCTTACAATTAACATGAGCTACAATTTTCTACAACTATAAATTGAAATTTGAAGTTTTAAAATATATATGTACCCTTACGTTTATTTAAGACAATTCAAAACTTGCGTTTGTATGATAAAAATTATTTTCTTATTTTTAGAGCAAGATTTTTATTTATTTTGTAACATTTTTATTTCAATTTTTTTAGTCGATTTTTTAGAAAAGCATGTTTTTTAAAATATTTTTTTTTACTTTCTAGACTTGAATTTTTTTAATAGAAATTATTTATTATTATTATTATTATTATTATTATTATTATTATTATTAATTTTTGGAAAATTTCATTTTTTTTCCTCAAAGATAGTGCCCAGGTACCATCATTGGCAACCTGGACATTGTCCAGGTCAAAAATTTTTTTATAAATTCAGTAAAACATATACAAACAAATTTTTATAATTGCAAAATTTCATTTTTTTCCTCGAAGATGGTCCCTCCTTCATCGGTGACCTGGATCTCCAGGTCTCAAACTGACCACAGATTATTGTATTGTCATCTGATCCTGAGGTCTGTACAAAATTTCAGACCTCTAGGTCAAATGTGCTCAGATTTATAAAGCTTGAAAGAATCCAACATACCAAAAAAAAATACAAGACAGTGAGTTAACGAAAAGCATGTAAAGTTTATTCGGAAAAAATTTTTCTAACAACTTTATAAAACTCAGTAGGCAGCTGCTGTAACCTAATGGGGCAATAAAACCATTACCGAGACGTGACCAAGACGGAGTCCCAGAGCTGATCGTACGTCGCACTAGATGTAATTAGCCGTGCCCCCCCCCCCCCCCCCCCCCGACCTGAGTCGAAACGTAACCCAGGTGTCTTTTGTCGCTTCATGCAAATGTATGTTTTCATGCTTTTGACCGATGTTCTCAGACTCTACGTAAAATTTTTGACGAGATGAAAAAAAAATTAAATAATAGAATTTCAAGACTGTACTGATCTTGAAGATTTGAAAAATTATACAATTTATATTTCAACTTCTAAATTTTTTCAAAAATAATTTTTTTTTTTTTTTTTACAAGCAATGAAAGGCATTTTTTTATTTGTTTATAACAATTTCTTGCATTGTTTTGCTGATGCAAATCGGATTCAAACAGTGTTTCTGGACCAATTTAAAAAAAAAACCTTGTATACTTCGAAATAAAACATTTTCAATGCTAACTTCCCCAAACTATTCCTCCGCTCAGCTCACCTAAAGGGAACTGCATCAGTGATAACATATTTTCGTCGTCGTCGACTTTTCTTTTCAAAAAAGTGACTTGACTTCTCATATCAATTAGAAATTTGACTCTCGGGGAGTTTTTAGGCTGCTGATTACGAATCTAACATTAATTTTAAAATTTGACCTACCGAAGGTCTACTAATTCAAGGCTGCCATTTATGATTAATAATTAGAAATTGAGCACTCGGAGATTTTTGAGGTCGCCAATGACAAATCTGATCTTCATTTTTTAATTCATCCTACATAAGGGCTACTTGGTTAACGGAAAAATCAATTGTTCACAGGATTTTTTTGTAAGCTAACAACGAATGTGACCTTGATTTTTAAAATTGACTTACGTTAGGTCTATTTTTTTAAAGTAATAATTTATTTTTAATATAATTTTTTTTAAACTTCCAAGGGCAGGTCCAGACATTTGGGTCACTTTTTTGGTTTTTTAGGTAATTTTCAAAAAATTCGTGTTCAAAGCCTATTGCACTTACGGAGATGCGGAACCTCGCATTTTTTGGTCTCTTTTTGAACTGGGAAAAATATTTTCAAATCTTAGTTTAAATAATTTGACCATGAATAATTTATGTTTCAAAACTCAGAAAATGCTAATAGGTACTTCCAGTATCATAGAAAGACGAAAAAAATGCGAGGTCTCGCATCACTGTAAATGCAATAGGCTTTGAACACAAATTTTTTAAAAATTAGCTAAGAAATGAAAAAAATGCTAAAAATTGCTTATAATTTACATGGCAAACCGGTAGAAAAACCCACTCAGAGCTGAAATATTGTTTACTTCTCTCGGCCATGCAATAGGTACTTTTCGACTGCTGAGCTAGCCTGGGTAAGTTTCTCTTTACTCTCGAGCAGTGGAGGGGGAGCATTTTACACCTCGCCGGGATGGAAAATTTTTTTCCATCCCGGAGGGATGTAAAATTTTGGCTGCACTATACGATTCCACGACGGTGCGTTCGTTTACAACCGTTACGTGCTACCGAAGAGCCAGGTATTAAGGGGAAAAACCGTAGCGTCGATGGGTCGGACCCAGTCTAATGACCTACCTGGTCTGCAGCACTCTTTCCCAAAATTCTCCCGTAAGCTAATACCACCAATAAAACTTATGCTCCCACTTCACTTTTACAATGCTTCGCTTTTCTGAAAACTTCACGCACAAAAAATTTCCTGCAAACATTTTGCAGTTGAGGTAAGCGGTTAGATCTCTTCGGGCAGTCGGTAGCGGAACATCTCTTTTTTAGCCATTACTTACCTTTGCATTACAAATTTTTTTACTTAAATTCAATCGTATCTGTTAGTGATTTCAAGTGCTGTGATAAAAAGTGTGAATAAATTCATAATTACAAAAAGCTAAAAGATGTCTTCTCCGATGGAAGTTGATGACGTTGATAATTTAGCTGAATAAGCTCTAAGTTCGATTATACCGGAAAAATCTAAAAAGATTTAATATTTATATTTTTAAGTTTTCTCAAAGTACCATATTGCATGCCCTGGAGAAGTAAAATATGAAACTACCCTTAAGGAGACGTCAAACATTACCGTCTCGAGGTACGTCCACTGCCCTCGACTACGGGGTTCGCGCGCTATGCGCGCTCCCCCTGCGTCTCGGGCAGCGAACTAACCTCTCGACGGTAAAGTTTAACTTACTCCTTAAGGGCAGTTATATATCATAGACTATCGCTCATCATTCGGTACCAGAAAACTACCTCCAAAGTTTCATTAAAATAGGGTTTTTGAGAGCGCTTGTTAGAAATCTGACCTTCGACTTTAAAATTGACCTACATAAGGTCTACTTGTTTAAAGTAAAAATTTATCTTAAATAACTTTTTTTTTTCAAATTTGGGATGTTTGTTCTTGAGAGTGCAAATTACGAATTCGGCATTAATTTTTAAAATTGACCAACGCAAGAACTACTTATTTAATTCATTTGGAACCAGAGAAAAAACTAAAAAAGATATTAAAAAACTCATTATAACTGTAGATGAGGTACCATGATATTTTCTTGCCGCAGGCGAGAGGGTTCGATTAGAACACCCGAGGGGTTTGCGACCCGAGCCGAAGGCGAAATTGTTAAAGAACCACTCTCGCCTTAGGGATGAATTCAATTTTTCGCCCTTCTAACCGAAAACAAGGGGCAAAGTTCCGATTTGAGATATGAGAGAGATAAACAAATGATATTGTGGCTTGTAACAGTTAGCTCTATGCGTAGGGTAACTGTAAACTACACCTGCGCGCCTGAAGTTAGAGGTATATACATACATTTCATAGTTCCGAGGGAGTCCCCGGAGTATCAAGGGAATGAAATGGAATTGAAACATCGAGCGCGTATTGCGCTTGCGCACGCTCGTCCTACTGCCTCGTTTGTAGCGTAAAATTAATTAATATGTATCTTAAAAAATAATTGTGCTAGCTTCGTGAAACCTAAAGATGCTAATTGCTAGTCAAATCATCTTTTGATTGAGCATAAAAAATGTACCGATTAAATTAATATTCATTAAAATAAACCGATTTTAAGGTCGCTTAGCATCTACCACTTTTTATTTATTTAAAAAAAAACCAAGCGACTAGCATTTTTTTTTTCAGCGTATTTTAATCAGTGAAAAACTAGTAATTTTTTGAATATAATTTAATTAAAAAAAAAAAAAAAGTTGCTAACTTTGAGATGCTGTGTAAACTGTAAGTTCTGTGATTACTTTGGTTCATTTAGTTTTGATATATTCTTCTGCTTTTTATTAATACTTGACTAAAATGCATAAAAACTACTATTTTTTAAAATATATTCATTAGTCTAAGCATGTAATTTTTCTTTTATTGATAATTAATTATCTTGCTGGGTGACGGCAAGAGAGAAGCTTTCAGTGTTGGTAAAAAAAGGAAGATGATTATAAGAAGAAAAGTAATCGACACGGTTGCTACAAGAACAGGATCTAATAAAGTACCCATATCAAGATAATTATTCAAGAAATTTCAGACAGTTGGGGAAATAATTTATTAATATTGAAGAAAGAAGAATTATTTATCACTGCCTGCTGCTTGTATGATTGCTTACTAAAATTTTTTTTTTCTTTGCATGTGCTGCATGAAATAAATAATTTAGAATTTCATTGAGGGAAATAAATTTTAAAGGTTATGAGAACGGGTGCATCGTGCATGTGTGGTTCGTGCATTTAATACGCGTGCGGTAGCAGACGACGCAAGGATCTGCTACACATGGTTAACGGGAGGAAAACGATTTTCCAAGTATCCTGAAGTTATTTTTTAACCGATTTTCATCAAACAAGGCTTAAAAAAAGCTAAAATTATTATCTAGCGCAGTACAGAGCGTTTTTTTACATTTTCCCTTTTATTTTTTTTTTATAGTCACTTTTTACTTCCAGCGCTGGTTACGTCTTCACCTTAAATGAAATATTCCAAGTTGAATTAAGTACTTTGATTTTTTTCTACACATTTAGGAAATTAAAAATTTTGAGACTTATAAATTCTTCGGAACTTGATAAAATTATGAGTTTCAAACTTTTTTTGGAAATTTCCAGCATTTAGGATTTTTTAGGAACTTGGAATTTTCATAGGCTTATAATATTGTTGTTGACTTAGAAATTTTTCGGTCTGTGGGAATTAAAAATTTATCTTGTCTATGAGAAATTTTTTTGGTTCTTCCAGACTTAAAAGTTGTTCAGTCTGTGATACTTAGCAGATTTTGAATGTGCCGACTGAGAAATTTTTTGAACCGCAGACACTTAGAATTTTTTCAATCTCTGGAACTTGGATGTTTTTCGAACCGTGATTAGAATTTTTTCAGTTTCTGGGACTTAGAAATTTATTTTGTTTTCGGACTTGGAAATTTTTTAAACCGCAGACACTTTTAAAGTGACTTAAGCCTGTGAAACATAGAAATTTATTTTGTTTTTAGACTGAAATTTTTCAAACCGTGTAAAAAAAATTAAGATCTTAAAAAGATCTTCTGAAGACATATCTTAACTATGGGCTATTTTTGAGATGTTTTAAGACAAAAAAATTATGTTTTATTTTTGATATGTATCATTTCAAAAATGTCTGAAAAAGTTCTTTTGAAGGTAAAAATTACTTATTTTTTCGTTAATTATTATATGTATGGTACGAAGTTGATTTTTAGATCTTTGATCATTTTGAGATAAATTTTAGATAAATTTGAGATAAATTTTTTTACGTAACCTTTTGTCTTAAAGATATTTATAATAGTTTTTAGAAATGATAATCAGGCAAGTGATAATAATTGCAAGATTAATTTTGTGTATTTGAGATTTTTTTAAAGATCATCTTGTGATGAACTTTCGATATTATTTATGCGCGTTTTTTTAAAGATATATATTAATATATTTTTAAAGATATCAAGATTCTTTAAAATAAATTTTGTACGATTTAAAAAAAATTTTCAACCAGCATTTTAAATATTTCAAGACCTTTTTTTTAAACTAATTGAATTTCATTATTTTTTCAAATTAAAGAGTTTACCGTGAATTACTTTCGTAGATTACTGAGGACTCGGGTACAATCTGTGCATGTTCGCGGCTAACCTTTATTTTTCTTTAATCGAGTTTCTGAAAAAGAAAAAAAAAATTGCCACAAAGTATCATTCAAACATTAAACACCAAATTTAAATTACTGCTTAATATTTAAGACTTATCTGATCGGATGTTCTCCGGTAGAAGTTCAAACGGCTGACCAACTTTTATTCGCTCTCTTGACTTCTTTCGCTACTTTGTATCATTTGTCTGTCGATTCTGTATTTTTTCTAGTTGTTGAACACATTTTTATTTTTATTTTATATAATTTACATTAAAAAAATATATATTGAATACTCAAAAAATATATTGGTGATATTTTACCATCTTTGTATGGTTAGAAAAAATACGAAAATAAACAAAATGAATTTGGCTGCTAATACGATCGATCGAATCGAACGTATTCATAACAACGACCTATGCACACGTCGTTGTTGGTGATAATGTTGGTTAAACTTCAGCATACCGAGATGACGAAGTTTAACCAATATTGCTAAGTTTTCAAGATATATTTTTTTAATGTAAATTATATAGAATAAAAATAAAAATGTTTTCAACAACTAGTAAAAATACAGAATCAACAGACAATGTATACAAAGTAGCGAAAGAAGTCAAGAGAGCGAATAAAAGTTGGTTATCCGTTTGAACTTCTACCGGAGAATATACGATCAGATAAGTCTTCAATATGAAGCAGTAATTTAAATTTGGTGTTTAATGTTTGAATGATACTTTGTGGCAATTTTTTTTCCTTTTTCAGGAACTCGATTGAAGAAAAATAAAGGTGAGCCGCGATCATGCACAGACTGTACCCGAGTCCTCAGGGCTCTACGAAATTAATTCAGGGTAAACTCTTTAATTTGGAAAAATAATGAAGTTTAATTTGTTTTAAAAAAAGGTCTTGAAATATTTAAAATGCTGGTTGAAAATTTTTTTAAGATCGTAAAAATTTATTTTAAAGAATCTTGCTATCTTTAAAAATATATTAATATATATCTTTAAAAAAACGCGCATAAATAATATCGAAAGTTCATCACAAAATGATCTTTAAAATAATCTTAAATACACAAAATTAATCTTGCAATTATTATCACTTGCCTGATTATCATTTCTAAAAACAATTATAAATAGCTTTAAGAGAAAAGGTTACGTAAAAAAATTTATCTCAAATTTATCTCAAAATGATCAAAGATCTAAAAATCATCTTCGTATCATACATATAAAAATTAACAAAAAAATAAGAAATTTTTACCTTCAAAAGAACTTTTTCAGACATTTTTGAAATGATACATATCAAAAATAAAACATAATTTTTTGTCTTAAAACATCTCAAAAATAGCCCATAGTTAAGATATGTCTTCAAAAGATCTTTTTAAGATCTTAATTTTTTTTACACGGTTTGAAAAATTTCAAAGTCTAAAAACAAAATAAATTTCTATGTTTCACAGGCTTAAGTCACTTTAAAAGTGTCTGCAGTTTAAAAAATTTCCAAGTCCGAAAACAAAATAAATTTCTAAGTCCCAGAAACTGAAAAAATTCTAATCACGGTTCGAAAAATATCTAAGTTCCAGAGATTGAAAAAATTCTAAGTGTCTGCGGTTCAAAAAATTTCTCAGTCTGCACAATCAAAATCTGCTAAGTATCACAGACTGAACAACTTTTGAGTCCGGAAGAACCAAAAAAATTTCTCATAGGCTAGATAAATTTTTAATTCCCACAGACCGAAAAATTTCTAAGTCAACAACAATATTATAAGCCTATGAAAATTCCAAGTTCCTAAAAAATCCTAAATGCTGGAAATTTCCAAAAAAAGTTCGAAACTCATAATTTTATCAAGTCCCGAAGAATTTATAAGTGTCAAAATTTTTAATTTCCTAAATGTGTAGAAAAAAATCAAAGTACTTAATTCAACTTGGAATATTTCATTTAACTGAAAAAACTTTTTTGTTAGTAAAAAAATTAAATAAGGTTTAAAATGTTTACATGCGGAACTTAGTTTTTTTTTTTAATTTGGTAAAGTGGATTTATAGATTGGATGAATCACGTGGATACTCACGTGAATTTACATGTCAACTTTTTTAATAGGGTGTAAATGATAGTAAACTCACGGCAGTTCAAAACAATAATTACCATTTTGCACATTTTCTTAAAATCAGCTAAATAATTTTTTGCCATCATAAAAAAAAATGTTAACAAAAAGAAAATCTATATGAAATTATAAAAAACAGAGTGTCCTCTGCACAAATTAACCTATAAATCGTGGTTTCACAACTCTAACATTAAGCATTCCTTTAAATAATAACATTATAAATGTGAGCTGTTGCTAACAAAAAATAATAAAATGCCGTTGAAACTAATAAACTTATACAGGATCAACATTAAAATAATAATAAATAAATCTTAGTTAACGATTGCCAAAAATTTTTCAGTTATTATGAAAGCAATTACTAATTGTTAAATAAAAATAACCTATTTAAAAAACAAGATGATCGACTGTCAATTTCTATTTAGAATAATAAATTTTAATTTTACCTCTAAAAATCTCTTGCACCAATCATGACACGAATAAAAACTTTTTCAAGATGGCGATATCTCCTTTATACTATAGGAACAGAAATAATCTATTTATTTGGGCAAAAGTCAAAAAGTTGACCACGAATTTGTATCGTCATGTCATGTAATTCCACAGTAAAGTAGGTACTTTATAAGGACATGTGTCTTCAAAATTGACCAAATATTAGTTTTTGACCTCAACATAATGCATTCAATTTTAGACAGAATTTATCTAATCTTTTTAGCTTCTGTTTTGTCTCCGAAACTTAAAGCACTATTTAGTGTTCAGTTATCTGTTATAAATTTGATAAAATTTGAAAAATTTATAATAATTCTTTAAACGCTTCAACAAATTTATTTTATTGTAGTATGATTTAATTTTACTAGAGTAATAAAAAAAATATGTCATTCAATGCTTTAAATACACGTAAGTTTTCCTTTAATGTTCAACTCTGTAGGGACTACGGTTTATTCAAACTTTAACATATTTTGTGCTTTTAATTAATTAAAATAAAATATTTTAGTTATCATCTTCTACAATCATTTACATTTCTTTTCAAAACTTGATATTTTTATTTATTTATTGGTTTTTAGTTTATTATTATTATTATTATTATTATTTTTTTTTATTTATTTATTTTTTTTTTTTAATGAAAAAACAATTTCCTAAAAAACTTTTTCGCTCGGTTTCAGTAATTATAAATATGATAATAGTTCCCTAATATAATCGACATGCACTAGAACTAGCTGTGCGGGGAGTGGCATAGTTTTATTGGACGGAACAGGTAGTACCATATGTCAGTTTCAAATTTCTTACATTAGACTTAAAAAATTTAATTAAATTGATTTTTATCATTTTACTAGTCATCAATCAAACAAAGAGCTATCAAAAGTGTCAGTAAAAAATGAAAAATCAAATTTTTAACAAATAGGTATACTAATGGCTTAATTTAAAAATTTATGTAAAAATTGAGTGCCTTAGATTACGGTCAAAATTTCAAATCAAGTTGGGCTGTTTGTTTTTTACAAGCGACTTAAGGATTCAAAACAGTTTTGTTAGTATTTTTGTAAATATTTTAAATAATCAGAATTTTTGTCAAAACTAGTTGTTGCACGTTTTGAACATTGGTGCTCATGTCTTGAACAAGTCGTTTCGTTTTACTTTTTTTATCTGACTCCTGACTTCTTTGTCCTTATTTTTATCATATAACATAATTATTTTATTTGACAAAACATAAAGGTAAAAATTTTTTAATAATACTTGTCTTGCTATTGGCTGAGCAAAGAAAGTTATGATCATATTAGATGGGAACGTTGCGGTTTCTAAAGGCTGACATTATTCATATAAACTTGAATTAAAAGTAAAGAGTTTTAATTTGAGTTATTACCAGTTAATTAAAGTCTCGTTAATTTAATTTCAATTAAGAGAAAACGTCAAAGAATTTTAAGCAAGATCTTTTAAAATTCACAACTTAATATTTTCTAATATTTTTCCTCGTAATATTTTTTGTTTTTAAAAATTCATCTTTCGATTTAATATGATAATATTTTTATAGAAAAAAAAAATCTTTTTTCTACTGCTTTCAAATTGAAGGACAGTTAAAAGTAAAACTTGTGCTCTGCACATCTAAGTTACGACCTTTGAAATAATTTAAATTGGATGAGCAAATTACTAACTTAATTTAATAAATTAATATTTTCTACATCATAGTATTATTTTTGTCCTTGACTAAAATTTGAAAGTAATATTTGTAAAATCAATTTTTTTGTGTGTATCATATTTTTTAAACTTTCTTAACTCAATGAATTTCAAAATTGTAAAACAATTGGAGTAGTTAGTTACGAATCATACTTTTTGATGAATTAACTCTTATAGATAGTATGTGTTACTTTCGAAATAAAAAGAAAGATAATAGCCAGACTCGCATAAGAAAAGATCCTAAAGCGTGGTAGCGCGCGACGGCGAGTTGGGGGTTTTTTACACACCTACTGCCGAGAAAGCGTACTGCGCTTTATATACTTTGAATTTGTCTTTTAGGTTCGGTCAACTGCGAAAAAAACAAAGTTGGACTCATATTTATATGCTTATTATCCATGCTACGCGTAGCTAATAATCCCCCACGTAATTTAAAAAAAAAAAATGGTCCCGAAAGGTATCAGCATTAAAAAGTTATATGCGTTTCAATTTTTGAAGCGATGATTTCGTCTCATTTCGGATTTCAACATAATTTCTTCTTTACGATTTCAGTCTCGAGCATCTGGTTTATTTGCATGGGCTGTATGTGGCCTAAACCGGATGTCACCTGATCGTACGCCATCCCCTGCAGCAAGCTGCAGGCAGGCAGCCGATCTTTCCATCTCTCTTACTTTTGTGTAGATTAGGTCGTTCTCGCACCGCTAATTTCGTCTCACACCGTAAAAATCTATACAGGTTGAGATTTAGCAAGTTTTACCGAGTAAAAGTACACGGTGTAGCTAATAACGCATTTTGAGGTGTACACATAAACAAAATAATAGCAACCAAAGAAAAAAGTATGACTAAAAAGCATCATATAATAGTAAAATAACTGTCTTAATAAATAAATCTTCTTAGAGGTTATAGCAGAAGTTTGTTTACTACCTGAAGTTAACTCATAGAGCTGTTGAGCACCGTAGACGTAGAGGTCAGCGCGAGTTTTCAAAAACTTAATTATGAAGATTCATTAGAACAAACTTAAAATTAATTAAACAATTTACAAAGTTTATTAAATAAATAATTTATTAAATTTGAATTTATTTTTTTTTGTTATTCTGTTTTTTTGTTTGTTTTTTAAAAATATTTTTTTTAAATTTTCTTAGAGTAAAAAATACAAAATACGATGCAACTAGAATAAATCATTAAAATATATAACTTACAAAGGGTATTCGCTGTTTGCAAGTAAAAAGCGCCATTTGCGTACGAACTAAGTGAAGAACTTTTCGTAGGTAAACAGAAGAGTCTGTGATAGATAGAACCATAGAAGTCGGTTATATCATTAAAAATAAAAAAATAAAAAAGACAGATGAAAAAGTACTTTAATTAATGATTATTGTGAATAAAGCTGAGACTCGTTTCAACTAAAAAAATTACAACTTATTATTAAAATTAAAAAATTCATAATATAAAACATTTGTAAACTTTCAAAGTTGCGTTACCGATATAACAATGTTTATTATGATAAATTTCAATGAAGTTGATTCCAAAATTGTAAAATACAAGATGTTTTTCTTAATTCATAATGTAGAAACAGTTTAAAAATATTGTTTAATCTAAGCAAAATGTTCTTCACTTAGTTCACTTTTTCGCCACCATGACTTACACGATCGAATGCGTTATCCCCTCCCTTGACATGAAAATAGCGAATAGCCGGGTAAGATAGTCGAATCGGCCCCCAGCGCGAATCCCTACAATATATATATATATATATATATATATCATTCGAAAGGGCATGAAAAAAGAAAATTTTTGGCGTCAACCAGAATTTTTTATACCCACTACTGCGCATGCGCGGTCCAAAATAGTGATTTTTCAACTTTGATTTTTATCTCGAAATTTAAGAGGGCTACCAAAACGAGGTTTGCGGCAAAATTTTGTTTACAAAAAATGTAGTTCAATCATATTTTTTAAAATCATTTTTGGCACCAAATTCAAATTGTTAAGGCTGTTTTTCGAATTTTTTTCCCTAAAAATTGCGATTAAAAAAAAACGGTGATACATACCCTCTGGAAAAAAAATATGTCATGTATTTTAGGAAAAAATTGCTTTACAAATTTTTTGAAGTGGTGGAAGACACTTTTTAGGCCAAATTATTTAAATTTTTTATCTAAATCGCCACCTAGCGGCTGCATACTGCCTTAGAATATAACAAAATTTATATCGCTGAACTACATTTTTTGTAAACAAAATTTTGCCGCAAACTGCGTTTTTCTAGCCCTCTTAGATTTCGAGATAAAAATTATAGTTGAAAAATCACTATTTCACCCCGCGCAAGCGCAGTTCAGGGAATAAAAATTGCGGTTTGCGCCAGAAGCTTTCTTTTTTCAAGACCTTTAAAATAATATGTATATTGTAGGGGTTTCTGCAAGAAAAATTTTTAATACCTCTAACGAGATCAGTTCAACCATGTTCATCACTAAAAAATTGTATAAATTAGTTATTTTCAATGTAGGTCAGGTAGGCCAAATTTTTTTATGCAGAAACCCCTACAATATATATATTTCATTTGAAAGGTCTTGAAAAAAGGATGCTTTTTGCGTAAACCGCAATTTTTTATTCCCTGAACTGCGCATGCGCGGGTCGAAATAGTGATTTTTCAACTATAATTTTTTTCTCAAAATCTAAGAGGGCTAGAAAAACGCGGTTTACGGCAAAATTTTGTTTACAAAAAATGTAGTTCAGCGATATAAATTTTGTTATATTTTAACGCAGTATGCAGCCACTAGGTGGCGATTTAGATAAAAAATTTCAATAAATTGGCCTAAAAAAAGTCTTCTACGACTTCAAAAAATTTGAAAAAATTTGTAAAGCTATTTTTTCCTAAAATAAATGACATATTTTTTTTCCAGAGAGGTATGTATCACCGTTTTTTTTTAATCGCATTTTTTAGGGGAAAAAAATTCGAAAAACAGCCTTAACAATTTGAATTTGGTGCCAAAAATGATTTTAAATTGAACTACATTTTTTGTAAACAAAATTTTGCCGCAAACCGCGTTTTGGTAGCCCTCTTAGATTTCGAGATAAAAATCAAAGTTGAAAAATCACTATTTTGGAACGCGCATGCGCAGTAGTGGGTATAAAAAATTCTGGTTGGCGCCAAAATTTTTTTTTTTTTTATGCCCTTTCAAATGATATATATATTGTAGGGGTTCGCCCTGGGGGCCGATTCGACTATCTTACCCGGCTATACCCTTTCACATTAATTGATGAAATCCTAAGATAAAAGAGAGCATCCAAAAAGAATGTCAGCATTTTATTCGTTTTATATTGCAAGTCAATTAAAACACTTGAAGAATAGATTTGATAAAAAATAATTGTTTAATCAAGTTTTCGAAATCATCCGATAAAAATTATGAAAATAATAATTAGGTTGTGTCTAGGTACCATCGCCGTGTACCGTTTCACGGTGCACGGGCGCTATAACTAATGAGCTTTTATGTACACGGTACACGGTGCACTGTGTACGGAGGAGCTTTTTGGTGCACGGTGCACGGCGGAAAGCAGGGAAAAGTTTTTGTTTTGCTATTGTTTCGTACACGGTGCACCGTACACCGCGAACGGTTCAAAAAATGTTTTTTTTTATATCTTTGCGTGCACCGTACACCAGACACCGTATACTGTTCGGTACACGGTACACGATGCACCGTGCACGGGTGAAAATATTTTTTATATCTTTGCGTACACCATACACCAGACAACGCGCCATGCACGGTACACGGTACACGGTGCACCTAGTACGGTGCAAGGTTGAAAAAATGTTTTGGCGTACACCAGACACCGCACACCGTTCGGTACACGGTACACGATGCACCGTGCATGGATGAAAATATTTTTTATAACTTGACGTACACCGTGCACCAGACAGCGCGCGCTGTTTGGTACACGGTACACGATGCACCGTGCATGGTTGAAAATATTTTTTATAACTTTGCGTACACCGTACACCAGACAACGCGTGCTGTTCGGTACATGGGACAAATGCACCGTGCACGGGTAAAAATATTTTTTATAACTTTGCGTACACTGTACACCAGACAACCCGCACTGCTCGGTACACGGTACAAGGTGCACCACGTACGGTGCAAGGTTGAAAAAAAGTTTTGGCGTACACCAGACATCGCACCCCGTTCGGTACACGGTAGACGATACACCGTGCGCGGGTAAAAATATTTTTTATAACTTTGCGTACACCGTACACCAGACAACCCGCACTGCTCGGTACACGGTACACGGTGCACCACGTGCGGTACAAGGTTGAAAAAATGTTTTGGCGTACACCAGACACCACACCCCGTTCGGTACACGGTACACGATG
Organism: Encarsia formosa; assembly: GCA_038277355.1. NCBI lineage: Eukaryota > Metazoa > Arthropoda > Insecta > Hymenoptera > Aphelinidae > Encarsia > Encarsia formosa. Next base: position 32,587,924 of record CM076185.1, on the reverse strand, counting down.
CACCGTGCATGCATGAAAATATTTTTTATAACTTTACGTACACCGTACACCAGACACCGTATACTGTTCGGTACACGGTACACGATGCACCGTGCACGGGTGAAAATATTTTTTATATCTTTGCGTACACCGTACACCAGACAACGCGACATGCACGGTACACGGTACACGGTGCACCTAGTACGGTGCAAGGTTGAAAAAAAGTTTTGGCGTACACCAGACATCGCACCCCGTTCGGTACACGGTAGACGATACACCGTGCGCGGGTAAAAATATTTTTTATAACTTTGCGTACACCGTACACCAGACAACCCGCACTGCTCGGTACACGGTACACGGTGCACCACGTGCGGTACAAGGTTGAAAAAATGTTTTGGCGTACACCAGACACCACACCCCGTTCGGTACACGGTACACGATGCACCGTGCATGCATGAAAATATTTTTTATAACTTTACGTACACCGTACACCAGACACCGTATACTGTTCGGTACACGGTACACGATGCACCGTGCACGGGTGAAAATATTTTTTATATCTTTGCGTACACCGTACACCAGACAACGCGACATGCACGGTACACGGTACACGGTGCACCTAGTACGGTGCAAGGTTGAAAAAAAGTTTTGGCGTACACCAGACATCGCACCCCGTTCGGTACACGGTAGACGATGCACCATGCACGGTTGAAAATATTTTTTATAAATTTGCGTACACCGTACACCAGACAACGCGTGCTGTTCGGTACATGGGACACAATGCACCGTGCACGGGTGAAAATATTTTTTATATCTTTGCGTACACCGTACACCAGACAACGCGACATGCACGGTACACGGTACACGGTGCACCTAGTACGGTGCAAGGTTGAAAAAAAGTTTTGGCGTACACCAGACACCACACCCCGTTCGGTACACGGTACACGATGCACCGTGCAAGCATGAAAATATTTTTTATAACTTTACGTACACCGTACACCAGACACCACACACGGTTCGGTACACGGTACACGATGCACCGTGCATGGGTGAAAATAATTTTTATATCTTTGCATGCACAGTACAACAACAACGCGCGTTGTCTGGTACACGGTACACGATGCACCATGCATGGTTGAAAATATTTTTTATAACTTTGCGTACACCGTACACCAGACAACGCGCTGTTCGGTACACGGCACACGGTGCACTACGTGTGGTGCAAGGCTGAAAAAATGTTTTGGAGTACACCAGACACCACACCCCGTTCGGTACACGGTACACGATGCACCGTGCATGCATGAAAATATTTTTTATAACTTTACGTACACCGTACACCAGACACCGTATACTGTTCGGTACACGGTACACGATGCACCGTGCACGGGTGAAAATATTTTTTATATCTTTGCGTACACCGTACACCAGACAACGCGACATGCACGGTACACGGTACACGGTGCACCTAGTACGGTGCAAGGTTGAAAAAAAGTTTTGGCGTACACCAGACATCGCACCCCGTTCGGTATACGGTAGACGATGCACCATGCACGGTTGAAAATATTTTTTATAAATTTGCGTACACCGTACACCAGACAACGCGTGCTGTTCGGTACATGGGACACAATGCACCGTGCACGGGTGAAAATATTTTTTATAACTTTGCGTACACCGTACACCAGACAACCCGCACTGCTCAGTACACGGTACACGGTGCACCACGTACGGTGCAAGGTTGAAAAAATGTTTTGGCGTACACCAGACACCACACCCCGTTCGGTACACGGTACACGATGCACCGTGCAAGCATGAAAATATTTTTTATAACTTTACGTACACCGTACACCAGACACCACACACTGTTCGGTACACGGTACACGATGCACCGTGCATGGGTGAAAATAATTTTTATATCTTTGCATGCACAGTACAACAACAACGCGCGTTGTCTGGTACACGGTACACGATGCACCATGCATGGTTGAAAATATTTTTTATAACTTTGCGTACACCGTACACCAGACAACGCGCTGTTCGGTACACGGCACACGGTGCACTACGTGTGGTGCAAGGCTGAAAAAATGTTTTGGAGTACACCAGACACCACACCCCGTTCGGTACACGGTACAGGATGCACCGTGCATGCATGAAAATATTTTTTATAACTTTACGTACACCGTACACCAGACACCGTATACTGTTCGGTACACGGTACACGATGCACCGTGCACGGGTGAAAATATTTTTTATATCTTTGCGTACACCGTACACCAGACAACGCGACATGCACGGTACACGGTACACGGTGCACCTAGTACGGTGCAAGGTTGAAAAAAAGTTTTGGCGTACACCAGACATCGCACCCCGTTCGGTATACGGTAGACGATGCACCATGCACGGTTGAAAATATTTTTTATAAATTTGCGTACACCGTACACCAGACAACGCGTGCTGTTCGGTACATGGGACACAATGCACCGTGCACGGGTGAAAATATTTTTTATAACTTTGCGTACACCGTACACCAGACAACCCGCACTGCTCAGTACACGGTACACGGTGCACCACGTACGGTGCAAGGTTGAAAAAATGTTTTGGCGTACACCAGACACCACACCCCGTTCGGTACACGGTACACGATGCACCGTGCAAGCATGAAAATATTTTTTATAACTTTACGTACACCGTACACCAGACACCACACACTGTTCGGTACACGGTACACGATGCACCGTGCATGGGTGAAAATAATTTTTATATCTTTGCATGCACAGTACAACAACAACGCGCGTTGTCTGGTACACGGTACACGATGCACCATGCATGGTTGAAAATATTTTTTATAACTTTGCGTACACCGTACACCAGACAACGCGCTGTTCGGTACACGGCACACGGTGCACTACGTGTGGTGCAAGGCTGAAAAAATGTTTTGGAGTACACCAGACACCACACCCCGTTCGGTACACGGTACACGATGCACCGTGCACGGGTGAAAATAATTTTTATATCTTTGTTTTCACCGTACAACAACAACGCACACTGCTTGGTACACGGTACATGGTTGAAAAAAATGTTTTGTGTACACCAGACGACACGCACTGTTCGGTACACACTACATGGTGCACCATGTACGGGGCACGGTAGAAAAAATGTTTTGGCGTACACTGAAAACAATACTCATTGCTATACGGCTGGCGCTCGCCACTGTCATGCGCGTGGCATTTGCCACTACGATTTCAGGTGGCGGCCACCTCGAATTCGGGTGGCAACCTATCTATCTCCGTCTTGCAAAATATGAAAAGGGATTTCGTTATATAGTAAATACACTATATATAGTTCTTGCTACTTTTGCAATTGAAGCAAGGGATCAGGATATGTATTTTTTTTTTTTCAACAAAAACTATAAGAATTATAAAATTATAAAAAATTGTAGTTGTTGTAATTAATTTAAAACATTTTCAGTCATTAACTTTATTCTAAATTAATAAATAAAAAAAACTTTTTTAGTACATAAATGCAAACTGAACAATAATTTGAAGTAGCAATATAATTTTTTTTAAATAATAATTTAAGACAATTGTTATTGCTTTTATTTTTCTTACGAAGCTTTGAGGTTATATTAAATCTAAAATTTAAAATCAATTTATTATTGTGTTACTTTTAAAATCTTATTTATTGATTCTTAAGGCCAGGACAGAGATAAAGTTATAAGCGCTTGTGCGTCTGTGCGCGGTTACAAGACTCACATGTACACGAGTTATAACCGCCACACATGGGCGCCGACTGGTATTAGTAGTTATAACTCGTGTACATGTGAGTCTTATAACCGCGCACAGACGCACAAGCGCTTATAACTTTATCTCTGTCCTAGCCTTTATAGTACAGTCAGCGGACATCTTAACTTTCCCGCATTTGAATTTGCCGCGGAAAGAAGATGGCCGCGAGAGTCGATATTTTTGTGGTTTGCCAACCCAGGCTATAGGGGAAAAAAAATTTATTATATTCGAAGTGTAAGGCGCAAGTGAGGTTAGAGTTTCCCAGTGTTTACAAATAAACAGAGATTTATGATGAATGAAATCATATTAATCTTTGATTAGTTTCTAGCTATGATGCGGAAAGTATCAGGGTGATTTGTTGTTGTGTATAGAATTGTGAAGTTGGAGTGTTATCAAAAAGGTAAATTGATACTAATTTTTATAAGTTCTCAATAACTCAAAATTTTCTTTAAAACTTTTTAGTGATAGTTATTAACAACAACAAATCACCCTGATACTTTCCACATCATAGCTAGAAACTAATCAAAGATTAATATGATTTCATTCATCATAAATCTCTGTTTATTTGTAAACACTGGGAAACTCTAACCTCACTTGCGCCTTACACCTCGAATATAATAAATTTTTTTTCCCCTAGCCTGGGTTGGCAAGCCACAAAAATATCGACTCTCGCGGCCATCTTCTTTCCGCGGCAAATTCAAATGCGGGAAAGTTAAGATGTCCGCTGACTGTACGATCGTTACAAGGGGCTACCCACTTAGTCCTGTCATAAAAGTCCTGAATAGTCCTGGCCAGCCTATTTTAAACGAGACAGGACTACGAGAGCTTGATATAATATTTTTATCTGATAGTCCTGCCATAGACCTGTGTTAAAAAGGACCAAGTGCATAACCCTTTGATCGTTATGATTCAGTCTTTTCTACCTGATCTTTTCGATGAATTAGTGGGCGGGTTAAAATTTGGGTATAGTCTTGCTGAGTATAAGTATACGGATAGGCTGCCACCCGAATTCGAGGTGGCCGCCACCTGAAATCAGAGTGGCAAATGCCACGAGCATGATGGTGGCGAGCGCCAGCCGTATAGCAATGGGTACTGTTTTCAGTGTACACCAGACACCGCACATTGTTGTCTTAGAAGCATTTAATTTATAGTTTAAAAAAAAATATTGTTGATAATGTTGCAAAAAAATAGTTAAACAATAAGGAAAAACTTATATCGTTTTCCTAATCAACCACGCCATTTTGGAGTTAAAAATTTCAGACTAACAACTTTATGATATAACTTGCATAAAACACGCACTCGCTTCGCTCGCTCGCTCATAGACAAATTTATTCAATAATATCAAATGTTATGATATTATGATAATACGTAAATGATTAAATTTTGTTTCGAGTATAACTTTAATCAAAAATATTTTAAAACACAAATCTAAAACCATATTACTGATGAAAAAAACAAAAAAAGTCTTTCAAATGTCTGGGATTACTCGAATATAGATAAATACATACCCAAAATGAGCAACCCTAGACATACTAGTACAAAAAACTTATTACGGTTCGATTTATGGAGCAAAAATTTCAAATTAACTTTATTTAAGTATAGACCTTATTAGAGTCATTAAATTCAAATTGAAGGTCAGATTCATAATCTGGACCCTCGAAAGCCAAAGAATAGAAATTTTCGAACAAATTTTGTTTGAAAAATTGTACTGGTATGTCTAGGGTTGCTCATTTTGAGTATGTATTTATCTATATTCGAGTAAGCCCAGACATTTGAAAGACTTTTTTTTCTTTTTTCATCAGTAATATGGTTTTGGACTTGTGTTTTAAAATATTTTTGATTAAAGTTTTACTCTAAACAAAATTTAATCATTTACGTAACATTATAATATCATAATATTTGATATTATTGAATAAATTTGTCTATGCGTGAGCGAGCGAAGCGAGCGCGTGTTTTATGCAAGTTATATCATAAAGTTGTAAGTCTGAAATTTTTAACTCCAAAATGGCGTGGTTGATTAGGAAAACGATATAAGTTTTTACTTATTGTTTAACTATTTGTTTGCAACATTATCAACAAATTTTTTTTTTAAACTATAAATTAAATGCTTCTAAGAATGAGACATATTTCCAGAAAAGTGTAAACATTTTCGTTTGTTTATTGCTTATTATTTATTTATTTTTTTTTTTTTTATACATATTTTCTATTATTTTGTAATATTTTCAAGTGATGTAAATAAAACTACACCACAACCTTTTTATGGAACAAAAAAAAAAAAAACACTTTTTTATGGACTTGATATTCAAATATAAAGTACGCTTAGGGTTAAGAGCTTGGGAGATTGCTGATCAGTTTAATTAGTGAACTCGATGCCCAGGGTTTTGGGGGCTTAGAGCTTGGGGGATAATCAACCAGTCTATTTACTCAACTTTTTTCTTTTTTTTTTTTTAATTTTTTTTTTTTAGACGTCAATTTGAAGGGGGGGGGGGGGTTGGACCTCAGGACAACCCCTAGCTGGAAGGAGTCGTTGCGCCCCTGATACTATATGTGTACTACCTGTATCATACACACAGGCATCCGTGGTCGAAGTGCACCAGGTCTAAAAAACTGATCGGAGACGACTTCTTGAAAGGGGTAAAAGATTATAAAGATTTGGCCTATAAGATTAATTTAAAGATTATAAGAGGTCCAGTAGGGTTCATTGAATAGAGCGCGTGACTTGAAATCCGGTAGCTCTGTATTCGAAACTCGCTTTAACAACGTCTGACTTTGACTTCCAAGAATTGCTGCGTTTAATTCCTATGACTTTGTGAGATCAATTGCTGGGCAGAGACTCTGAGTCCAGAGTATACAAAGTCAAATCAGAAATTCCGAGCGAAATTCAAACTGTTATACTCTCGAGTCTTAATACTCGAGTCTTTGGACTCTGATTTCTGGACTCTCGAGTATACAACGAAGAATACAGAGTCCGAACCTTGGCTCGGAGCTTAAAAATAAGAATACAAACTTATACAGCTCAAAGAACTTGGATTTCTGGATTCCACGATCTCAGAATTTCAGACTCGAGAGCCCAACGACTATACGGTGAAAAATCGGCTGCTAGTAGACTTGCAGTTGTTCTATTAAAACCCACGTGCATGGGGCAGCTGCTGTCTTGCAATTGAGACGCATACTCCACGTAGGGTATTCGACGTGCTTGAATCCCAATAATTTTTTTGAATCAACTGCGGTAAATCCCTATGAGTTATTAAAGCATTAGACTGCTACTGAGTAACCTGACATCGTAATGTGGGTGAAACTAAGTACCGAACCATGTGCGGTGTCTGGTGTACGCCAAAACATTTTTTCTACCGTGCCCCGTACATGGTGCACCATGGAGTGTGTACCAAACAGTGCGTGTCGTCTGGTGTACACAAAACATTTTTTTCAACCATGTACCGTGTACCAAGCAGTGCGTGTTGTTGTTGTACGGTGCAAGCAAAGATATAAAAATTATTTTCACCCATGCACGGTGCATCGTGTACCATGTACCGAACAGTGTGTGGTATCTGGTGTACTCCAAAACATTTTTTCAGCCTTGCACCACACGTGGTGCACCGTGTACCGTGTACCAAACAGCGCGTTGTCTGGTATACGGTGTACGCAAAGATATAAAAAAATTTTTTACTCGTGCACGGTGCATCGTGTACCGTGTAGCGAACACTGTGCGGTGTCTCGTGTACGCCAAAACATTTTTTCAGCCTTGCACCACACGTGGTGCACCGTGTACCGTGTACCGAACAGCGCGTTGTCTGGTGTACGGTGTACGCAAAGATATAAAAAATTTTTTTACTCGTGCACGGTGCATCGTGTACCGTGTAGCGAACACTGTGCGGTGTCTCGTGTACGCCAAAACATTTTTTCAACCTTGCACCGTACGTGGTGCACCGTGTACCGTGTACCGAGCAGTGCGGGTTGTCTGGTGTACGGTGTATGCAAAGTTATAAAAAATATTTTCACCCGTGCACGGTGCATTGTGTATCATGTACCGAACAGCACGCGTTGTCTGGTGTACGGTGTACGCAAAGTTATAAAAAATATTTTCATCCGTGCACGGTGCATCGTGTACCGTGTACCGAACAGTGTGCGGTGTCTGGTGTACGCCAAAACTTTTTTTCAATCTTGCACCGTACGTGGTGCACCGTGTACCGTGTACCGAACAGCACGCGTTGTCTGGTGTCCGGTGTACGTAAAGTTATAAAAAATATTTTCATCCGTGCACGGTGCATCGTGTACCGTATACCGAACAGTATACGGTGTCTGGTGTACGGTGTACGCAAAGATACAAAAAAAAAACTTTTTTTGAACCGTACGTGGTGTACGGTGCACCATGTACGAAACAATAGCAAAACAAAAACATTTCCCTGCTTTCCGCCGTGCACCGTGCACCAAAAAGCTCCTGCGTACACGGTGTACCGTGTACATAAAAGCTCATTAGCTATAGCGCCAGTGCACCGTGCACCGTGAAACGGTACACGGCGATGGTACCTAGACACAACCTTTATGAAATTATTAATCACCTAAATCAGTTATAGTATTTTAAAGGTTTTTAAGACAATTTTCATAGATTTTGAAATTCAATTTTGAAACTAAAATTAAATCAGTTACTTGCAAAAATTAAGAGATCTATTAAAATGTTACAATGACTTAAATTCTTAGTTTTTAATTACCGTCTTGTCCGGCGTATAAGCCCTCCTTGGAAGCCCCCAAAATTGACTCTTAAAATTAAGGGGGGGGGGGGGAGGTCTTATACGCCGAGTACACAGTTTTATAAAATTTATTTCGAGCTGAGTCTTAAATCAAATAAAAACAATAATTATTAGTAAAGTTTGTAAATGTTTAATTTAGAAACTTTTTTGTACGTAATTTTGTACATAGTTTCTTTGATATATAACGTTTCATTTCTAAAAATTTTCATTATTTTTAACACAATAAATTTCAACATAAAATTCATTCTAACTCCAACTCATCACCTTTCTTTTGCATGTAATTATTTAAATAAGAATAATCAACATAAGTACCGTAGTACGGATCCCACTCTTCTGCTTCATCTTCAACTTTAAGAATTGCACTTTCTTCAATCCCATCGTTCCACAAAATAGCGTCTTCACTACCGTCCAAGGCGTTTGAAATGCAGGATTTCTTAAAAGAATTTATAGCGCTTTCAATTTTTACTTGATTCCAAGCTTTTATAACAAAATTGCAAAAAACATCTAAGCCTGGTGCTTTCATATTTCATGATTATATGTAATCCTTAGTTCCGTTTATCATCCAGTCGTTCCACATTTCTCGAAGATAATGATTGAAAGTTTTATTTAAACAAACATCCAATGGTTGTAAAGCGGATGTTAAGCCGCCTGGGATGACTGCCTGCACAGTTCGTTTTTCGTTCAGATTTTCCTTGATTTTATCTGTAAGATGGCTTCGGAACATGTCCCAAACAAGCAAACTTCAGTTGTGAAAATTACCAGGTCGTTTATCCCAAATTTGACTCAGCTTCATCTATCCAACCGTTTTTTTGCACGTGAACAAGGACGCCTGGAGCAAATTTGATTTTTGGCATGGTTTTTCTTCTAAAAATCTCCATCAATTTTACACCATTGGCTAATTGGTTACCAATTCAATTTTTATTTAGAACTGATTGAAACCTTTATTTGTTTTTGAAAAACATATGTATATACCTCTTTATTTACTTGTTTAAGATAACCAAACTGTCCAGAGCTCTGTTCTTGTTAAAAAGTTAAGAGAGGAAACAAAATTTTTTTCCTTAAAAATTTTTTATAAAATATTTTTTAAAGATGAGAGATAATGAAAAGAAAAATAAATTTAATAAAAATTATTCATTATTTAAAACAAATGTCAGTAAAAAAAAAAAAAAAAAAAAAAAAATGGAAATCCGCATTTAATCCGTTCCGGAATCAGTGCGGTAATTGGTTCCAATTTTCAGTACGGATTCCGGTAGTGATTTCCGTGTGGGCCCCGGTACGGATTTCGGTACAGATTTCCATACGGATTTTTTCAGCTGGGAAATAACATTGGAAGCTCGACAGTATAGGGTGTCCTTTAGGGCGATGGCACGAGCTCGCGGGATGCGGGAAATCCTGCGTCCCGTGTCTCGCGTTTTGCTTTCATACCAAAGACGCAAGACGCGGGACGCAGGATTTCCCGCATCCTGCGAGTTCGTGCTATCGCCTTTAAAGGCTGTCACAGGAACTCGCAGGATGCGAGAATTCCCGCATCCCGCGTCCTGCGTCTCACAATACCCTAACCTAAGTTCACACTCAAAACGCGCGACGCTGGGCGCGGGATGCGAGAATTCCCGCGTTTTGAGTTTGAAGTTAGGTTAGGGTAGTGCGAACGTCGTTTCGAAATACTCCAGCGTTCGTTGACTATAATGATGCCAACTGCCAACCGAGAAAAAAAATTTTAATTTACGAACGAACGCACGAGCTTCTAAATACACCTCAAGCAGGTTTCCTACTAATTACGTGAGTTGAATGCGCATTTGACGAAAGTAGTCCTCTGATAATTGAACCAGCCACTTTTTAACCTCTAATTGTAACCAATGAGAAGTCATATTTACAAGTAAAAAAAGGTCAATCGTTTATAATTATTGCTGCTCGCATCTATTGAATGTTTTGAAAGAAAAATAACCAAGTCTGATTTTTTTGATTACTGTGCGAAGTAACATTGAAACATGTGGGCTTAAAATTAAGTAATTGCGGTTTCAGTAATTTTTCCATAAGAACCCATGTTAATTTGTGAAATTTATAAATTTTATAACTTTTTTTGCAAGTACCTCAGGGCATTCAAATTCTAGCTAAGCTATTTTTTCACCAAAAACTATGCGTATGTTTAATTTTCCCCCTCCCGGCACGAAAGTAAGTCCTCCGCTGACGCGTTTTAGGCTGGGAGGTGCTATTTTTACTGACTGTCTTGTAGATTCTGCGCTCTGATTGGCTGCTCGACTTTACACTGCCGCTGTCTCCGTGAGTAGCGGACAGCGTGTTGGATCTAACCTCAAAAACGTCAGCGTAATCGTAAAAACGAAGTTTATTGGATTTAATTATTCCAATATGGTTAATGTTTAAACAATAAAAGTAAAAATGGGTAAAGTTTTTGATGATGGAATTTTACTTTGAGAGGGAGATACACTTGCAAATTTTGACAAATGTTGTCGATTAAAAATCTTTAGATTAATATCTACTTGTACACCAGCTGGACACCATATCGTTCCGAGGTTCGAACTGCCGCTCGAAATATGACCGTCAGCCTAAAATTTTTTTAGTACCAACCTCGGAACGATATGGTGTCCCGCTGGTGTACATCACTCAAAAAAGTGTGAAGATGATAGTTCGGAATTGAAGCTGAGAAAAAGATTCTTTTTGTTTACTTCAATAACATAGTAGCATACTTCAATTCATTGAAGAAATCAATCAGTTGATATTATGTTTAAGTAAAAAATAATGATTCTGTGGTGTGTGTGTGAAGCGTGTTTCTTAACTATAGTATTCATATCAGCACCTGCCGCTGACTAAAAAGTTCATCCGTGATTTGTTATGTTGGTTGTATCGGCCGGTAGTGTGTGTCAGCGATCTCAACGGGGACGGCACACAAGCGCGGAATTAAAAAAAATTGAAAATGTGAAAAAAAAGTATGAAAAAATTTTTTTTTCAAACCAACAATTAACATAAAATAAAAATAAATGAAGATACAAAAAAAAAATAATTTAAAAATTTTTTTATTTATGAATAACTTGCATTTAAAAACGTGAGTATCCACAGATTGCAATCACAAAAAAATCATGATTATATAAACTAAAAAGATGAGTTAAAGTTTTTAATAATTATAAAATAGACTAAGATTATTGATTGTATTATTTTGAAAAAATAATTAGGTGAAAAATAAAATTTATGAGTATTTATTATTGTAACGAATATCAGTGGCAGTCGGTATCTAGCGTAAAACGGTGCGATCGGTTTGTTTTCGTTTTACTGTTTTAATTTTGAGATGAAAAAGATGTAAAATTCATTAGAATTAAAAGTTAGAATTTCTTAGCTGCAATGTTGCTAAGTCTAAGGAATAATTCGATTTATTGGAAAAATTGTTATTTTAATTTGTATTTTAAATATGAAAGTCAAGCCTGTTTTAATTACTCAATGTTTTCACCTGCTCTAACCGAAGCCAATTTATTTTATTTTATTTTTTTATTTATGACTGTTATTATTTTTTTACTTGTTTCATCAAAAAAAACCTTTGTATTTATAAAATAAGAATTTACATTAGAATTACCAAAATTTTATTGTAAAAATAAAAATGTACTTGTAAGTATGTTTAATTTTTAAGTTTGATTATAAAATATTTCTACTTTTTAACATGACTTTTAGTTTATCTTTTAATCATTTTAATATTTTCTTGTTGTGTCTCCTATTAGAATAAATAAAAGCATATTAACAAATAAATTAAAACACATATTATCAATTATAAAAAAAATCAATATTGTCTTGTTGCGTTTAATGTTATTTCCAGTTTCATAAGTACACCAAGCGGACAACTTAACATTTCGCTGTTTGAATTTGCCACTCAAAGAAGATGGCCGACGACCCCCAAATTTTTATGGGGTGCCAACCGTGCTAGAGGAAAAAAAATACATATTATGATTAAGGTTGTCTCTACCTAGCTTTGTACACTACAACACTACTAAATAATCTATCCTCAAGCAGTAATTATCATTACCTATCAACCATACTTGAATCACGACTCGAAAATTTTTAATGTGTATTTTTTTTCCTCTAGCACGGTTGGCACCCCATTAAAATTTGGGGGTCGTCAGCCATCTTCTTTGAGTGGCAATTTCAAACAGCGAAATGTTAAGTTGTCCGCTTGGTGTACATTCAAATTGATGAAACTGTTATGCTGAAAAAAGTTCCGAAATTTTTTTGGGGTAGAGTTCAACAAAAAAGCTGATAGGCTACCCTTAGCTCTAAGCCCCCAAAACCCTGGACGCTCGAGTTCAATAAAAAAAGCTAATTGGCTACCCCCCAAGCTCTGAGCCCCCAAAACCCAGGGTGCCCGAGTTCAACGAAAAAGCTGATTGGCTACGCCCCAAGCTCTGAGCCCCCAAAACCCAGGGCGCCCGAGTTCAACGAAAAAGCTGATTGGCTACCCCCCAAGCTCTGAGCCCCGTAAACCCTGGGAGCCCGAGTTCAACAAAAAAGTTGATTGGCTACCCCCTAAGCTCTAAGCCTCCAAAACCCTGGGCACCCGAGTTCAACAAAAAAGCTGATAGGCTACCCCCCAAGCTCTAAGCCTCCAAAATCCTGGGAGCCCGAGTTCAACAAAAAAGCTGATTGGCTACCCCCCAAGCTCTAAGCTCCCAAAACCCGGAGCGCTTAAGTTCAACGAAAAAGCTTATCGGCTACCCGCCAAGCTCTAAGCCCCCAAAACCCTAGGCACGCGAGTTCAACAAATGAACTGATCCGATAATTTCCCCAAGCTCTCAACCCCCAACTGATCAGTTTGTTATATTGAACTCGGGCGCCCAGGGTTTTGGGGGCTTAGAGCTTGGGGGGGAGCCGATCAGCTTTTTTGTTGAACTCGGGTGCCCAGGGTCTTGGGGGCTTTGAACTTGGGCTCCCAGGGTTTTGGGGGCTTAGTTGCTTTTAAAATACTTTGTAAGTAATTGTCGAGTCGCACGTAAATCTTACCATCATTTTTGGAAAGTAGTGAAAAGTTTAATTATTTATAAAATTTGTTTTGAATAAAAAGTATTTACAAAACCATTGAGGTATTTTTACGATTTTTTTTCGACTTGAGTTGCACATTGAATTAAAAAATCTATAATCGTACAACGTGACTTAATTACTTCGTAAGTCGCAGGTAAGTAGGTATTAAGTACCTTGTGTGTACTTGTTAAGTCGCTCGTGAATCTTACCATCATTTTAGGCACATATTTTTTGACACTTGTAAGAAAGTTAAATTATTAAAAAAATGAGTTGTTATTTAAAATATTTCAAAAATAAGGTATTATCACGATTAATTTTTGACCTGAGTTGCATATAAAAAAAAAAAATACTTTAAGCAGTCTTAAATCGAACAGTGTGACTTAATAACTTCGTAAGTCGCGAGTAAGTAGCTATTAAGTACCGGGTTTTGGGGGGTAGCCGATCAGCTTTTTTGTTGAACTCAGGCGCCCAGGGTTTTGGGGCTCAGAGCTTGGGGGGTAGCCAATCAACTTTTTCGTTGAACTCAGGCGCCCAGGGTTTTAGGGGCTTGGAGCTTAGGGGGTAGCCTGTTAGCTTTTTTGTTGAACTCTACCCCAAAAAAATTTCGGAACATTTTTCAGCATAACAGTTTTATCAATTTGAATGTACTTATGAAACTGGAAATAACATTAAACGCAACAAGACAACATTGATTTTTTTTATAATTGATAATATGTGTTTTAATTTATTTGTTAATATGCTTTTATTTATTCTAATAGGAGACACAACAAGAAAATATTAAAATGATTAAAAGATAAACTAAAAGTCATGTTAAATAGTAGAAATATTTATTTTATAATCAAACATAAAAATTACCCAGCTGAAAAAATCCATATGGAAATCCGTAAGGAAACCCGTACGGGGACCCGTAAGGGTTCCCGTAAAGGACCCCATACGGGTTTCCGATACTGATATTTGGTCAGGGTTTCCGTACGGGTTTCCATACGGGTTTTTTTTTTTTTTCTTTTAATTTTATTTTCACACTATTTTTTTATTTATTTAATTTAATATTATTATTAGATATTGATATATTATTCTTTAAAAGATTTAATTATTAATAATAAAATTATTTTGAATAAAATTATCGAAGAAAAAAATTTTGTTCGACTGAGATTCGAACCCACGACCCCAGGCATGGCAGGTAGACACTCTACCAACTGAGCCATTGAGCTAGCTTGCTAGAAGACTTTAATTAAACTACTTTAACAACTGTTTTATATTTGATTTTTAACTAGTCTCACTCAACGCGCAAACACGAGCAATTTTATTACATTATCTAAATCTAAAACAAATTTTGTCGAAGAATCATCCAAATTAAAGGGCTTAACCGACAATAATTTGTATATTAAAGGAGTTTAATTGAGGTCTTGATGCATGCTAGCTCAATGGCTCAGGTGGTAGAGTGTCTGCCTGTGATGCCTGTGATGCCTGGGGTCATGGGTTCGAATCTCAGTCGAACAATATTTTTTTCTTCGATAATTTTATTCAAAATAATTTTATTATTAATAATTAGATCTTATAAAGAATAATGTATCAATATCTATTAATAATATTAAATAAATAAAAAAATAGTGTGAAAATAAAATTAAAAGAAAAAAAAAAAAAAACCTGTATGGAAACCCATACGGAAACCCTGACCAAATATCAGTATCGGAAACCCGTATGTGATCCTTTACAGGAACCCATGGTTCCCCGTACGGATTTCCTTACGGATTTCCATATGGATTTTTTCAGCTGGGTATAAACATACTTACAAGTACATTTTTATTTTTACAATAAAATTTTGGTAATTCTAATGTATAGTATATTATTCCCAGAGGGACTAAAGTTTGCAGTGGAGGCCCGCTGTCATTGCAGCCCGAGACGAAGTTGAGGGCTGCAAATACGTGGGCCTCCTCAGCAAACTTTAGTCTTGAGGGATATATGCACTTTTTTAAAGTCCGTTGATCACAAAAAATAACTTGATTTCCTCCGATTAAAGCCAAAAGAACGAAATGTACTCCCGAAGCGCCAGCGGCCGACACGCAGCCGGCCGCCATGTTGCGGCCCGAGCGCTAGCGAGGGCATGCAGTAGGCCGGGTGCGCGTTGGTCGATGGCGCAGGGAGTACATTTCGTTCTTTTGGCTTGCGTCGGAGGGAGACAAGTTATTACTTGTGATCAACGAGGTTAAAAAATTCTAATTTTTACAAATACAAAGGTTTTGTTTTGATGAAACAAGTAAAAAAATAATAATAATAATAAATAAATAAATAAAATAAAATAAACTGGCTTCGGTTAGAGCAAGTGAAAACATTGAGTAATTAAAACAGGCTTGACTTTCATATATAAAATACAAATTAAAATAACAATTTTACCAATAAATCGAATTATTCCTTAGACTTAGCAACATTGCAGCTAAGAAATTCTAACTTTTATTTCTAATGAATTTTACATCTTTTTCATCTCAAAATTAAAACAGTAAAACGAAAACAAACCGATCGCATCGTTTTACGCTAGATACCGACTGCCACTGATATTCGTTACAATAATAAATACTCATAAATTTTATTTTTCACCAAATTATTTTTTCAAAATAATACAATCAATAATCTTAGTCTATTTTATAATTATTTAAAACTTTAACTCATCTTTTTAGTTTATGTAATCATGATTATTTTGTGATTGCAATCTGTGGATACTCACGTTTTTAAATGCAAGTTATTCATAAATAAAAAAATTTTTAAATTATTTTTTTTTTTGTATCTTCATTTATTTTTATTTTATTTTAATTGTTGGTTTGAAAAAAAAATTTTTTCATACTTTTTTTTTCACATTTTCAATTTTTTTTAATTCCGCGCGAGTGTCCCGTCCCCGTTGAGACACAGTCACTGTGTGTGTTTAAAGCAGTGCCTTATTTTGAGTATGCATATCAGCACTTAAGGTAGCTACCTATAGCGCATATAACTATCAAAAATATAGTTATAGACGCTCCGTTGCCCCCACTCCGACGCCACCGCTGCTCTAAAACCTACCGAAATCATGCATTTTTTATTCTTTTTGGTTATTTATCTCAGAAGTTAATACCACTTTCTATATTATTCTTTGCCATTCCATGACATTTCCCACGACGACGAAATCCACGAGGACAAAATAACTACGACAAAATCCATGAAAATAAAATCCACGAATTAAAAAATCTACGACGACAAAATCTACGACAAAAAAAAGGAATAAATAAAAATTGGTTTAAAATGAATCTGAAAATCATGGTAATTTTATTGCAAGCATTACTATTTACTAATTACATATAGAAATAATACTTTGTACAATTTGTACAAACAATGAAATACAATGCATACATACATACATACGAAACATATTTTACATAACAATTAGTGCGCTTATACTTGCCAAATATTCAACAACATTTGTTCTATCATAAGTAAAAACTACGTTTTTCAATCTATCATCAAATGATTTATATTTTTTGCGTTTTTGAACTGATATCTCTCTTCCTGTATGGCCCTGTTCTATGAGCATTTCGGTCATAATTTGCTCCAACTTGATTGAATTGATAATTTCATGCATTTCAGCATGAGACTTGTTGACAATATTGGCAAATCTGTTGCACCATCCCTCTACGGCATTGTTCGTTCTTGGTAAATCATTTTTGACATCCTCATAATTATTCCACAGTTTGATTGAGAATAGTGGCTGCGAACGAGAATTGTGGCGTCTTTTTTCGCCAATCCAGGTGTGCTCGATGTAGTTTAAAAAATTACAGAAATGGAAGTAAATTTGATTTATATATGAAGAAACTTTCATTTGTAAATTATTTGTAGATTTTGTCGGCGTAGATTTTTTATTTCGTGGATTTTGTCGTCGTGGATTTTTTTTCATGGATTATGTCTTCGTGGATTTTTTTTCGTGGATTTTGTCGTGCTAATTTGCACCTCACGATTCCTTTAATGTTTTCCTACAGAAAAACCTGTTTTTTAAAAATATTTTAAGAAAATTAAATTCGCAATCCGCTAATAACCTCCAAATTTGTACGATTTTACGCGCTCAGCATAAGAATCACGTGTAAAAAGTTGAAACTTCTGAGCTTAATATCTCAAAATTTAGCCCCGCTTGGGGGTATTTGAAAAACTTTACCAACGTGTAAAGCACACAAAAAACTAACACTGTGCAGAGTTAGAAAACTTTTTTAAGAAACACTAAAACTGTAGGTAACTACCTTAATCTTACTAAAAAGTTCATCCATGATTTTTTAATTATGTTTTGTTGCGCTGGTCACTGCTGGCCAGTTTTTACTCGACTTCGTCTTGTCAAAACAAAAGCCAGCGGCCAGCGCTGTCTCTCTCTCTCTCTCGTAGTCTCGCGGGCTCTCGGGAAAACCTTATGTGTGTAGTTGCCGCGTGGAGAGCTAGTATTAGTGGCAGCAAAAGTAGTATGGTAGGTTGCAGCGTGGCAGGGGTTTTTTTACAGTTCCATATTTTCGTGATTATTATTAATTTTAGACGTACTTTCGGGACGAGAGGAGAAAAAATAGTATACTTCATATTGCATGGAGGTTGGATGCCCGTCCCTGTGTGATTGTAATGCCTCGGCTTCTCCTCGGCCTTACAATCACACAGGCACGGAAATCCAACGTCCCTACCTAATGAAGTAATATACTATTGGTTAAAATCTGTGGGCTAGATCCGTTCTGTAGGGAACTTTTTTTAAATTGGAAAAAAAATGTTATACATGATTTTGGCAGATTTCGAACTAAAAAACCGACAAAAATAAAAACCAAACAAAACACTTGCTTTTATATGTAAAAAAAATCAATTAAAAATAATTTTCTAAATTTACAGTTCTGATGACATAACCTTTCAAATTATTATTTTTTATATCAAAGCCAATAATTCGGCTTGATTAAATATTAAATTTACCGTCATTTTTTAAATTTATATTGATTAGAACCATTTTTTGAGTAAATATGTTAATTATTTTTTTGTTAAATCTAAATTTGTAATAAATTTTGACGCGGTCCTTTTCACTATTTCTCAAGTCATACTACTTTTTAACAGGGAAAACGATCATTTATAAAAAAAAAAAGATGTTGGATTGGAATATTAAGTATACTTTGTCCTGAAAAACACTATAAATTTTTCTGTATAAAAAAGATTTTATAAAATTTAATCCAAATTTTTTTACCGAACGAAAATTTTTCTCATGTTATACGTGATCTAGAGGTTTGAAATTAACACTAATCGTTCGAGCGGTCGTTGGGTCAGTGGTTAGCGTGCTCGCTTCTGAAACAACGTCGTTCGAGGGGTCTTGGTTTCGATTCTCCGCGCAACTAACTTGGAATTATTTTCTTCGTCCGTTGCGTTGGTTATATCGATCCCTACGTTCACCCCGACTGCTTTGGAGTCGGTTTTACCGGGGGCCATCATTTCAGCGCTGGTCTTAAGTTTATCTCGACTGGGGGCAATATTTGGGGCATACCTTCCCAATGAGCCTACCCGCTTCGGCAATGGTCTAATCCAAGACTATCTGATTGGGGGCGATATGTGGGATAAAAAGTCCCAATGAGCCTGCCGGTTCAGCGCTGGTCTTACGATTAACTCGAATGAGGCACATACCCTGGCTTTCCCGTACTCCACATGGTCCATATGGGCCATGGGCTAATGCGAAGCAGTGTAGGGACAAAGTCGTCAATAAGCCCATACGGAGTATAAAAAGTCACGACTATAAATAAGTATTAAAAAAAAAAAAAAAAAAAACGCGTGTTTCCTTTATTAAGGCACGCTCCGGGCTGCAGGTTTCAGATCGAATGTTCTATACATATATTTTATAAGTACGAGAATTTAAAGATCATTACATTCATGTGTAATTTTTTTTAATTAAAAATTTTTAGAATTAGATCATGTTTTTTGAGTTTTCCTCAAATACAGGGATGAAAGAAAACCAAACCGCTCGGGCTTTTGGCCTCGTTTTAATTTTTTATACTTTTTTTTCTTTTTCAACGTTTGTAGTATCAAGTTTTGGTAATGGGTCTTAGCCGAGTTTTATCGCAATAGTTAATTTGTTAGTCATAAGCGGTACAGAAATAATGTCATGTTTAGACAAAATTTTTTTACATCTATTAAAAAATTCAGAATTATAAGGAATAGACACTATAGTTTTGCAAGAAAGTTTATTCCTATTGTTTCTATTAACAGAGTCATTATCTAAATTCTTGCTGTAATTAATCTTTCTAACTCTCTCTTTCATACGCGAATCAATAAGCTTTTCAGGATAATTATTTTTCAATAAAAGAGTTTCAATCTTTTGTAAGTTTTCGAAATGAAAACAACTATCTGACAATACGAGAGCTCGGTCGACCAGATTTGAAATAATATTCTTTTTTTGTTGTGAAGTGTGATTCGAATGAAAATTTAATAGTCTAGTGCCAGAAGTGCTCTTCTGATACCAGTTAAATATAATATTATTCTCTTTTCTAATAAGACTAATATCTAAAAAATTAAGAACACCATCTCTTTCTATCTCTGAAGTAAAAACGAGTCTTCTATGATATTTATTAAAGATATTAAGCGAGATATTAAGAATCAGGGGAATATCATCCCTTTTAACACACACACAGCATCTATATATCTAAAGTAAAAAGGAGGGATGATGGAGTATTTAACCTTGAGAGTGTTAAGACAAGACTCTTCAAAATCCTCCATAACAATATCTGCGAAAAGAGGATGAAGAGACTAACAATGATTGGCGAAACGTCAATAAAATTTTAGTTTTTTAACAAAATTAGAGATGTTAATTTTTTTTACACCTTACTACTGGTTTGGCTCCACATGATTCTAATTTACACGCATTTTCTTAATCTGGGAGTGATAAAACATGGTTGATACAAAAATCGTTTAAGGACGTTTCAGACCTCCAGTGACTCTCATTCAGTTTTGGGGCTCTGCGTACGAAAAATAGCTGATACACCGCTCGTTCTGCCTCTCTTGCTCTCGTGGCGCAGCATAACCACAAAGACTAAACATTCATTTAACTATTGTTAAATTACTCTGAAAGTAGGCCCTGTTGTCATATTTTGAAAAATGTTAGAATGTTTCTTGTTTCAATAGCTAGAATATACTCTTATTTTAGAAAAAGTTAACTACAAGTTAATTTACAGTCTTCGATAACATTGAAAAATTGTAGTGCTCTACGTGCAATCCCGTGAAAAAGGACCGAACTTTGAGTGGTCATAACTCAAAAATGAGTCCCACTTGTCATATTTTTTTTATGGCATTCGAAAGAGCATGTAAAAGTGTGCTTTTATAGGGAGTTACCAAATTAGTTAACATTGCTAAAAAATCCCTGAAAAGTCCTTACATGTAAGATCACACTGCTCCATATTACTTCAAAAACATTTGATTTAATTTTTTACTAAATATAAAAAAAAATTAGAGACGATATAGTTCTGGTTATTTCATATGTTTTAGAGGTACCAGAGATGCACCTCTTCTACCTATTTTGGTGAGGAGCCATTGTGGTCACTCGCTTTTTAATACTTATGAAAATGATGAAAAAAAAAATGAAATTTTTTTTTTTCAAAATCAAATAGCGAGCGTTTGAATGACTCGATTGAATGGATTGAAGTCTCATTTTTTTTTTTATTTTAAGCAGTAGTATACTGAAACGACTTTAATTCAACACCACGCGGCAATCGCTCATTTAGCCACGTGTGCTGCTAATAACCCTTTTGGTGCTTCACTATCTTTAGAAATAAATAAAAAAAACCCAAAAACTTATTAGTGAAAAGACTAAAGTGGTGTACTGCCTTATTTTAATTAATAAAATAAGAAAAATTTGACAGGATTAAAATTATTGATTTCTTTAAAGACTTTAAATTACTCACTGACTTAAATTCTGCAAAATTCTTTAGACTGGGTAGCAGATCGAAAGATAAAATTAGAGCTATTAAGATAACCTTGTCAGATAGATTGGATGTTATTGAAATTTTGAAAGGTTGGAGAAAAATTACTCCTTCTGTGAATGTCAGTGAAGATCATACCAAATGGCGAAGAGATCAGTATAAAATTATAAGAAACAAGGCATCTGATCATAATATCAAAAACACTCCGGATAATCATTTGATTGCAATTTTCAATAATGGTTTTCCAGAACTGAAGAAGAAAAGGCTTAGAAATAATAAAGAGTCTTCTACGGGTAATAAAGATAATTTAATTAATGGTTTGTAACAGCTAGCGTGGATAAAATTCGAATTTGGCGCTAACTGTTATGGAACACAGATGCGTATCGGTAAGTCAGGTGATGATGAAATCTACCGATCAGCATTACTCTAATTTTGGCGCTTGGCGTGATCACACGTGTGTCAGAGAGCAAATATAAAATTTACTTTTTTGTGTTGTTAGATAACTTTATCAAAGTGCGTAAGATCAAGTCATCAGTGAGAAGTTGAGTAGATTTTCCTGTGATCCAGTTGTCATTGGATCGGAGCGGGGAAGACAATAACGTCTCACGGAGGGTTAGCGTGTGGCCTAGGAAGGCATTGTCGTCTTGTGTGAAGCCATTCGGGCTAGTCGTAATTATTATAATTATTGTTACATCAAGCGAAGGTGCACCTGCTAAAAAAAGTAAGTCCACGTAGCGGTTAATCATTGGATGTTTGCTCGTGTGATGATTAGAGTCAGAGTGTGTGTGATGAACAAATGATTTTCTGATACTGGCATTCTTTCCTTGATAATTTGGATATTACTGTTGCATCAGATAAATTTTATAAGACTTTAAGTCTTATTCGTAAACACAATAGTCTTGTGATAAGAAAATTTTCCAGAACCTATCCTTTCTGGTATTCATACAAACTCATAGCTAACATTATTGACAAGAAAAAAATTCATAAAATTGCTCTACAATCAGGCTCCTTGAATGATTATAAATCATTCAAAAAACTGAGAGCTCAATGCATTAGACAATCAAGAATTGATTATGATATATTTACTAGAAAATCTGAGCAAAAATCTTCTTAAAATGTTAAAAACTTTTGGAGTTATGTGAATGGTCTTAATAAATCAAATAAGATGCCTGAGAATATGTGTTTACACGGTCAAAATGTTAATCAAGATGTTAATAATCCTCAAGACGCTTTTAATCTATTTATCAATTTCTTCAAGTCTATTTATACTGGAATCTGTGGGAACGATTTAGTTGATTACCTGATCTAGCTATTACTGAAAATACTGATAATCATTGGTTAGTTAGTGAAGGAGATATCAACCTTGCAATCAAAAATATAAAAATTTATGTAATTGTTAAACCTCTGTCAATTCTTTTTAATATATCATTGAATGAAGGTAAAGTACCTGATATTTAGAAAGTTTCTCACTTACACAAATCTGGTGATAAAAGTGATGTCTATAATTATAGACCTATCTCTATGCTTGGGTCTATAGCTAAATTATTTGATGCCATATTGAATAAAAAATTATCTGATCAACTTTTACAATTGATTATTCCAGCTCAAGATGATTTTATCAAAAGGAGATCAACATTAACCAATATTTTTTTTTACAATGGATATATTGCTGATAATTTTGATGCTCAAATTGATTCAATTTACTTGGATTATACTAAAGCTTTTGATAGAGTAGATATTAATCTTTTGATTGAAAAACTTAAAAGGTTGGGTCTTGATGATAATATTTTATCTTGGATTCATTCTTATCTTTTTGATTGAATTCAAAAAGTGAAACTTAAAGGATATCTTTCATAACTTTATCATGTATTCTCTGGCGTTCCCCAAGGTTCGCACTTACGCCCACTCTTGTTGATTTTATTCATTAATGATTTTGCTGATAATCTTGAGTTAGTAAAAATTTTTATTTATGCAGATGATGTGAAATTATTTTTTAAAGTTGGAACTATCCTAAATTGCAATAAACTTCTATCAGTTTTGAATAGAATAATTGACTGGTGTAGATCCAATAAACTTGAACTTAATGTGTCTAAATGTAAAGTCATCAATTAATGTCAAGGTAAACGAAGATCATACGAAAATTCAGAGAGATCAAATTAAAAAGTGCAAAATAGAAGCTAAAGTATATAATAAAAAACACCCAGAGGAAGCCCAAAAAACTGCTATTTTCCAAAATGGTATCCCAACTATTGTGTTAAAAAAATAGTTAATGGTGATATTGTTATATGACAGTTATAATGCACTTAACGTTTTATAGAAAGCAGCGTAGTTTTGAAGAATTTTGATTATTCGGCGTATGTACGCACTGCACACTTCGTCAGCACGACGCCCCCGCTGGGAAAAAGTCGTGGTGGCGGGGGAATGCACTGGCCGGGTGGTGCTGGAACAGTCTTGATTAAAATAGAATTAAGTACGGACAATTTACTCCTTTACCGGATAAATCGTCTCGTAAGTATAAGTATCAATTAAGTTTAGTTTAACGTGGGCCAGTGATCTTATGTCGGATACATTGTGTTATCTCTAATTGTGTAATTTGGAGAAATCGTCTCGCGATTATAAGTATCAATTAAGTTTGGTTTAGCGCGGGACAGTGATCCTTTGTCGAATACACTGTGTTTTCTATATTTGTGTAATATTTAAGTGTATGATCAGGACCCAATAAATTAATTATTTGAGTTTAATTGCCTGTTTTCTCTGAACGGTCACCCTTCATCTGGAGCAGCGTACCAGGGACTTCAGCTTCAATCTCACGGTAAGGTTTTAGTTCATAAAATTTAGCAGTAGAATTTAACGTTAGCATCATCACGCTACCTTTAGTTTAATCGCATAATTACTCTCATCCGTCAACACACGTGAGGGGACCACGATCCCCCGGTACAATTCCCGTCCGGGCTGTTAGAATTAGGGAAAAACGTTAGGTGCTAGTTAACATCTAACAAAATGGTAGCAGAGAACGTGGTTAGGTTCCCTGAAGAGAGTAGTTAAATTAGATTAGATAGTTTAAGAATTTTTTTTCTTCCAGGACTTGTCGGTTGCACAACAATCCTGTAGAGTAGGTACATTGTCTATAATAAGCATAAATTAATTTAAAGGTTAATAAGTTTTATTATTTTTGATTTTATCTAATTAAATTAATTAATTTTGATTTCATATTTTAGCATTATTTTAACTTTTCAATTCTATCCAATTGAATTAATGAATTTCGAGTTTATATTTCAGCTGTAACAGTGCTCACCCGAGGTAGTCGACGAATTTCACACTGTTTACAAAAAATTCCTGGAGTACTGCGTCCTGAATACTCTCAGTTTAGTCCGTACCTGAAAAGAAAATCTGTCATGCTTGGGAAGACGCGCACTAGAGCTAGTTTCCAAATGCCGGTAGTGGGCGGGGGGAAATTCCTCAAGCAAAGTGTAAACAAAAATAAAATTAACAAAGAAAAATACTGTTCTCTCGAACAATCCTAATCGAGGATAATCGAACGGAGGAAAAGAGTAATATAGGTTAACAGTGACAACGAAGTAAGTTAATACTAATTTCCTATTTATTAACAAAAAAAAATAACAAAAAAAAATAAATACAATAAAATTAACTATCGCGTTCTTCGATACGGTTTAAGTTCGACCGATCGCGCAAGCGGCCGAACAAAGAAAATCAAATATAAATAAATACTCTGCCAGGCGACTATTCTCGCCGGCTCGCAAGTTTCTACGTGTAAATTCTATCAAGAATTTACGCGTAGAATCTTAAGGAGAAAAATCCAGACAGGGAGAGAAAATCTACGGGTTCTCTCCCTTTTCACACCACACTCCTTCACACTCGTTAACACATGATCGCGGGGGGAGGGGGGCACGAACCTTTTTTGCGCGGGTGTGGAGATCTCCAGGAAACGAAAGGAGGTGGTCTTCTGTGACTGCACACACTCACTCTCACAGCATTCACAGTTCTCGACGTCGTATCTTCACAACACACGTCACGATCCACGTTAACAAGCTTTTTTACTTTCTTTCTTTCGATTCACGAAAACAAAGAACCGAGACAACCGAGTGTTTGCTCGAGCGTTCAACAAACTTCTGGCGCGTGCTAGTCCCATTCTCGCTGGTCTGACCGCTAACGGTCGGTTCGTTCCGGAATGGTCCGCGAGCAGCTGATCGTTGGCTGCTGGCCCACGACCACACGAAAAATATCGATCGTGTGGACGAATATTTTCACCGACCGTGACACAGCATAGAATTCTATTTTTCATTTTACTTAATTGAATTAATGAGATTTAATTCTAATTTTATCATTAATTTATAATGAAACTTATCAACATTTTAGTATTTTAATTAGCGTAATTGTTGCCAAGACAGTATTTACCCCCGTCTTGTAGCTTTAGGTAGCAAGATAGTATTAATTATATATGAACTAGGTTAAAATATTATAGATTAGATAGATATTAATGCTTTAACAATAATTAAAACGCCTAAATTCACGACTAACTCGCACAGCAAAATGTTTCGAGATAGATAAACAGCATTATTCAGAAGGTAATTCAAGTAGGACCAAAACTTTAGAACTATCACTGGCTATTTTTAACACTGTAAAAAGCATTTCGCAAGACTATCTTCTTGCAATTTGCTTGGGGTTACGTGATATTTAGCTGTCAGGGAGATGTTAGCCCGGACAAAACAAATCTCATTTTTTGAAAACATTTCTCAATATTTAACAACAAAAAATAAAAAAGAATAATGATTAAATAATAAGTAATAAATACGCAATATATTGATTGATATATATTTCTTGATTTTACTGTACTTTATTTTCCAAATTAAATTGAAATTTGAAATAAAGCAAATTTCGAAATGGAGTATCATTACAAATCTCGAGAAACGAATTAAACGTTGAATGATAATGAAAAGTTTCTCTTCGATGTCTTCAATTGAACGTCAGGTATTAATTATTAAAGGCCGCATCACCAATTCAACCTGATAACGCTAGCAGTAACATATATGGGGTCCCTGGAATCCCTGCATATTTTGATACAGTACCAAAATAGAACTTTATATTACGAGTAACCAAAAACATGAATCAAAGATTCAATTTTGAGGTTAGAGTGACTAGCAGTACTATACAATTTTTTCAATGACAAGATTCCTGCTTAGAGATAAGAAAACGAGAAATTGTAAATTTATTAATAATTTTAATTTATACTTAACGCTAGTTACAAACATTTTTTTTTTTTCTTAAGAAAACAGCTGCTAGAAAGCACAAAAATTTACGTATAAATATTTCTGAAAAATAGTTTGTATACTAGTAAACAGTTGAATAGTAAGCCCAAAATTAAGTAAAGTCAGAAGTTTTTGGACGTGCAGGGTCAGAATTGTTTTACAATTATCTTTCCCATACATCCATGCTATGAAAAAGATGCATACTTATTGAAAATATCGTTCCTTGAAGAGAACAAATTTTTTTATGCCTTATAAGTTCGTGTAAGACACCATTTTTTTTGCTAGACACCCAAATGTACAATAACCGCTCTTTCTGAATCGAGGGTCTAAACATAAGGGTCCCATTTAAAAAATTTGGGATTTGGGTCCATAGGGCCCAAAGTAAGGCCAAACAATATATTTTAAAAAAAAACTTATAAAGCAGCTGATAAAGCAGCTGCTTTATAAATTACAATAACCGTTCTTTCTGAGCCTAGGGTCAAACAATAAGGGTCTCACTTAAAAACCCGGGATTTGGTTCCACAGGGCCCAAAGTAAGGCTAAACAATATATTTTTAACAAAAACTTATAAAGCAGCTGCTTTAGCAGCTGATAAAGTGTTTTAAATGCTTCTGCTTTTTCAGCTGCTTTATCAGCTGCTTTTTTTGCCCGGGAGACGGGCTATACTACAGAGTGACCCCAAATATAAGGCTCAATACGCAGAATGTTGCTACAAAACACGAGAGAACGAGAAAACGGAACGATATAGCTGTGGAGCTTTTACAAATAGAAATACCTATAAATTCTACGACCAAAACTACGACAGCCAACAGAAATTTCGACGGCTCCTCATCAAAACAGGAAAGAATCATGGAGACTACAAACTTACTGGACCTAAGCTGGAAAAAAAAGAAATCTCATTCGCAACCGACCGGCAAAGCAATCGCAAGAATTCAATAAGCATATAAAACTAAAATACCTGATGGTTCCTGCTACAATATTTATCAACTCGCAATAAACCTATAGGTCAAGAGTTGCTATCACACACCGATATCCAACCACTATCAAGACGCCACTAAATACTGAAGAAGTTAAGAAGATCACGATGGACCCTCCATCAAAGTACCTCGACAAGGTGGATTACGTGAAATCTTTTCTACGGCTCAACACTGATGGAAAGTGACCAGGCATTGACCGACCATTACAACAACTACTATAAGAAGAGCACAGATATTCCAGAATCTGTAAACCACAACCACGGAAGATTCAGTAAGAACGCCGACCACAAGACCAAGAGACTACAACCGAAGAAGACGTTACGTGCTGACCCTAACCCTAAAATCCAGCTGGATTGAGGTTCCAATATGACGGCTGGATTTCCAGCTGGATTACTAGCTAGATTAAAATAAAAATTTTTTTAGTTAAAATCGAGTTATTATTCATCTTTCAATGATTTTGAAAAAATTGTACTTAGTTTTTTTTTTCCAACTGGATTTGGCCGGCTGGATTTGTCCAGCTAGAAATCCAGCTCAAAATGCAGCTGGACAAATCCGACTGGATAAATCCAACTGGAAAATTTTGAAAAAAAAAACTAAGTTTAAATTTTCGAAATTATTGAAAAATGAATAATAACTTGATTTTAAGCAAAATTAACAAAAATAGTATATTATAGTACGGGTGCAGCATCGTCACCAGAGAGGTTTTAAGGACCCGAGTGCGTACCGAAGCGGAGCACGAGGTCCTTAAAGAGCCCTGGTGACGTGCTGCGCCATTGCTATATACTATTTTATAGTACGAGTAACCGAAAACACGCATCAAAAATTTGATTTTGAGGTTAGAGTGACCAGGAGTACTATAAAATTTTTTTTTTAATCCAGCTTGATTTTAGGGGTAGAGGAGACTTTAATCCAAGCCTTTTTAAGCAAAATTAGGGATTTTAGGATAAATAACCCATCAAGTGTGTAGTGAAATGCAGCCATGGGTGAGAAATAAGTGTCAATTGAGTGAATGCATGCGGAAACAAAATGGATGAATGTACCTCTGTGTTAACCGATACAAGTGAGCGGCCTTTTTTACTGCATGTTACGACCTAATATGTACTCCTTCTCGTCGTGCGACTTAGTCAGTTCCAAGTGTACTAGTAGAATGAGAGTGAAATGTATGCATTTGTATGAGAGGATATTTGTCGAATGAGGAGAGAATAAACAAAATTGAAATGGACGAATGAATAAGTGAATAAGTGAAGGTATTCTTCTGCTGATGCTACTGCTGGTGGTGGAATTTTAATTGCTGCTGAAAAATCATTTTTCACAAGAAAAATTGATATATCTTCAATATCTGATGAGTCAGTAGAACAATTATTTGTAGAATTGTGGGGATCGCTCCCCAGAACGTTCCGCACGGACACAGGCGCAAGCGGCAGCTTCAGCCACGACAGTGGACCGGCATCGTGAACAATCGAGCCACGCATAACCAGACGCCGCTTTCAGTCTCTTGTCAACCTCGTCACGAGCGACAGCTAACCTTGTCACACACACAAGCTTAATCTCAGCCCTAGAGCCATTGTAAAAGCTTAAGATTTAATTAAAAATATTTTATTTAATTGGACTGTCTTTTCATTATTTAAACCCGCACCTTATATAGTCCATAGTGGTGACCCCGACTAAAGTAACCCTTCGTGTCGCGCCGTCTCGTAGCGTTAAGAAAAACGGAGGAAACGCTCAGATTTCCGAGGCAGGTTGAGCTCGCCCGCTCTCTTGCCACAAATCTTGCGAGAAACCTTCTCCAAGAAAACTTCGTGATGGTTAATGAGAATGCTGCCGGAGGGGCAAATGGCCAACAACTGCCAAATCAACAAAATAGTGTACCAGTGGAGGCTGTCACGCAATGTAAGCTGCTGGGTTTCTGGAAATATTCCCCGGAAGCGTGGTTCATGCAGGTCGAGGCTTTATTCGGCGCGAGCAACATCCGCTTGGATTTGACGAAATATAACCTCGTCGTTGCCTCCCTCGACCAGGACTCCATCCGGGACCTTTTACATGTCCTGCGTACTGCTCCAGCAAACGGAAAGTACGACCATCTGAAGGCGCAAGTGCTGTCCCGGTTCTCGAACTCAGCAGACCAGCGGCTCATCAAACTCCTCATCAGGGTGGAGCTGGACGGGCGCACGCCCTCGCAGCTGCTTCGCCACATGCGCAACCTGGCCACCGGCACGCAGATCGCCGATGATGCGCTCAAGGTCAAATGGCTCAACCTCCTGTCCGCGCACGTCACACACACTCTCCGAGTCCTGCGTAACAACACCTTTGACGAATTGGCCGAGGCAGCAGACGAGATACATGACGTGCCTCCAGGACTCCAGGTGGTGAGCAATAACAGGCAGCACAGCCCGTTCCCTCATCATCGTGGCGGTGCCCAAAACGCCAGCTCTCACAGGTCCAGTTTGACGGATGAACTCGCCGGCATAAGAGCAGCTCTGGCAAAGCTCAACGCGTCCAAGGAGCTAATACTAAGCGCCGTCCGTGGTTTTCAACCACGGCCAACTGAGGGTGCCCATCAGCCGTGTCGCCGAAGCAGGGTAGGCCACGCACATCTACTCCAGGTGGGTTCTGTTATTTTCACCACCAATTTCGCGCCAACGCACGCAAATGCGAGCAACCCTGCAGCTTCAGACCATCAAACAACCAGGGAAACTAACATCGCTGCTGCCAGTTGAGGCGGCTACTGGCAGCAAAAATCAGCTCCGTGAAAATCGCCTCCTCATCATGGACCGGAACACTGGCCTACGCTTCCTGGTCGACTCCGGTTCGGTCGTGTCCCTACTGCCACTCTCGGCGGTGGAAGGAAAACCTGTCCAGAACCTGCAACTGGCAGCAGCCAACAAAACCGTCACTAAGACGTACGGCCGACGAATGGTGACCCTCAACCTGGGGCTTCGTCGAGACTTTACTTGGCCCTTTATCATCGCTGACGTCCACAACCCCATTCTAGGTGCAGACTTCCTGGCTAGCACTGGCCTCCTGGTGGACCTCCAGCATCGTCGCCTGTCCGATCCCACCACCATCCTCAGTGTCGAAGCTACGCTCCACACCCCAGAAGTCTGGGAGAGATCCAGAACTGCTCCACTGAGGACAAACACCTGGCTGATACTCTATCCAGAGTCAACGCAATCGCCATGCCATCCGCTCTGCTTGCTCGGGACATTGCGGTAGCACAGCTCGAGGACCGTTAGCGGGAACATTTGCTGGACAAAGGCATTTTGGACCTGTAGGTACTCCATATCGATGGCTTTTCAATCGCCTGCAACATCAAGGATGGCATCGTCAGACCCTACCTTCCAACCAACCTGCGCCGTCATGCTTTCGACATCCTGCATTCGCTAGCGCACCCCAGTCCACGCACGACTACAAGGATCGTTACCTCCAAGTTTGTGGCCTGGCATCAGGAAAGACGTCAACCATTGGGCTCAATCTTGTGAACCATGCCAACGATCAAAGTCAGTCGGCATAACCGAGCCGCACTTGACAACTTTCACGTGCCCAGCAACCGCTTCGAGCACGTCCATCTGGACATTATCATCATGCCGCAAGTAGACAACCTGCGTTACTGCCTCACGATGATTGACAGGTTCTCGAGGTGGCCCAAAGCAGTTCCACTGTCAGACATCACGGCAGAGACCATTTTGGCGAACTTCTACCAGCACTGGGTCTCAAACTTTGGTTGCCCAATCGAGATCACCACTGATCAGAGCAAACAATTCGAGTCGTCACTCCAGGTGGCTCTTGCACGCATGATTGGGGCTAAGCCCATCCACACCACACCTTTGCATCCGAAGTCCAACGGAATGGTGGAACGTGTCCACCGCACCTTGAAGGCAGCTCTCATTTGCGAGGGTCAGATTCCTTGGCCACAACGCATACCCTTCATCCTGCTTGGCCTGCGCAACTGCTTCAAGGAAGACCTACAAGCATCACCGGCCGAAATGATCTTCGGTACGGGTCTGTCCGTATGTGACGGGTGTTACATCGTACACAGTTTTTCAAATATTTATGAACATAGAATACTAAAAAAAAAAAAAAAATTTATACTAAAGGGAAGTACTTTTTTTTTAGAAAATTTTCATGTCTTTCAAAAATTTTTCACACCTTTCATTTTTCTAAAAGTTTAATGCAAAGTCCGTTCCGGACGTTACTGAAAACAGAAGTGGTTCTGATGTTACCGGTAAGAATACAAGAACTCAGCGAATTATGAAATGATGCAGTTCTGAAAAAAATTCATGTTAAAGTTAAGTCTTGAAACTTTTATGCTCATATAAAAGGTTTTGTATTTTTCATTTTTTTTACTTAATAAAAATTTATCTTTATGTTCCGGGTGTTACACGAATTTGTTCCAGGTGTTACGCGTACGAATAAATTTCTTGTAGAACACTGAAAAAATGATTTCTGATACATATTTGATACTATTAAATTAAAAATCATCTATTGAAAAACTCTGAAGCAGTTTATTTAAGAAAAAATATTTTTTGAAGATTTTACATTTTTAATGGGTGTATAATATAAACATTGTTATATAATACTACTTAAATTAAAATCTTTGATAATATAAGATCTAATAGTCAAATTGATCACCATGAATATATTTTTTAATATTTTATCTTATTTAATTCAACGGAATCTTTTTTTAAAAGTAATTTTTTCTTTTTTCGTCTTTTTTTATCTCTGATTCTTTCTTTATAGTCTGGGCGCCGTAGGGGTTTTCGTGACCCGATAGCGGTCAGCGATCCACCCAGGCTTAAAAGATGTATTCTAATGACATCCTAATGAAGAATTTCGAGGGTGGACGGAAAAATTTGTTTACAATTATTTAAACAAATAACAAAGTACAAAAGTCATTTTTTCGATGAAAAAAATTTTTTTTTATATTTTTCAGCTTATAATAAGTTGAAAATGTGAGCGGACTTTAATTTGTAAAGTCAATAGTTTTCGAGAAAAAAATCATCAAAGTTTAAAAAAACCGTGCATCTGTAGAAAATCAGTCGAGCCTACCATGGCGGCCGGAGTATAAGTTTTTTAAAACTTTGATGATTTTTTCTCGAAAACTATTGACTTTACGAAAAAAATGCCACTTACATTTTCGACTTATTTTTAGCTGAAAAATATTAAATAAAAATTTTTTTCATCGAAAATATGAGTCCAAAAGATTGAACGGAGGCAAAAAGACCAATGCTCTAAAATACGTTTAAAAGTGAAAAAAAAAGAAAAAAAGATATCTGGATTGTTTCTTTTTAATGCTTTAGCAATGATATACTTTTTTCTGCTTAAATAATGTATTAATACTGAAAGATTCAAGTGCACTTTAACAGCGACGTCCGTGACATGTAACACCCGGAACGCATTTTTTCGGAAAGAGGATTCTCAAAAAATTGTTCTACAGTAGGGGGGATTAGTTATCTTAAGATAGCTTTGTAAACAAGAAGCTGAGTAAAAATATTAAAAACTCAAGTCACTATACAAACAATACCCTTTTTTAGCGTTCCGGGTGTTACAGAGAAATAAGAATCTTTACCACAGCACAAAATTTTCTGTAATTACCGAAACAAATTGAAACTTTGCTGAGAGCTCAATCACACTGCATTCTAAAGAGTGAAACATAACTTATAAATCTTTGTTGATATCGAACGATTTACAGTGCTACCAACTTTGCACTAGAATCACACAAGTTAGGCCGGTGGTGTTCATAGATTCATCAACAGGCTAAAAAATTTTAAATTAAAAAAAAAAGTGGTAGAACCAGTATAGTTCCAGAAACTACATATAATTTCTGACCAGAAAAAATGGTTTATATATTTTTTTTTCATAATTTAATTTTTTACTCTGAGGTTCGTTTTTATACGGACAGACCCGTACCACTCTACGCGTGCCAGGAGAATTGTTCACTCATACTACGAGAGAAGTTAACCCCAGAAGCTTCGTGGAAAAACTGCAAACCCTCATGCGGGAAATCAAGCCTGTGCCAGCCTCAGACCATGCCAAACATCGACCGTTCACCTTCAAAGACCTCAAAACCTGCTCGCACGTTTTCTTAAAGGTGAACACCGTTAAGAAGCCTCTAGAACCTCCTTACACTGGCCCTCATGAGGTAACGAAGTGTGTCAACGAGAAAATTTTTCATCAAGGTCAATGGCAAAGAGAGGGTTGTGTCCACCAACCACCTGAAGCCAGCGTACCTGGCCACCGCCTACTTGGAAACTTCTCATCTACCGGATCAATGCGAGTGGTCTATGGAACCTGTTGCAGAGCCGACGACTCCAACAACTCCGACCCTAGCTGCATCGACGCCATCCTCTCCTCGAAGAACGAAGCGGGTATCGTTTCCTTCGCTGCTTCAACCTGCAAAGGTCTCTGGAGGGGGAGTGGCTGTGGGGATCGCTCCCCAGAACGTTCCGCACGGACACAGGCGCAAGCGGCAGCTGAGGCCACGACGGTGGACCGGCGTCGTGAACAATCGAGCCACGCATAGTTAGGCACCACCTTTAGTCTCTTGTCAACCTCGTCACGAGCGACAGCTAGCCTTGTCACACACACAATCTTAATCTCGGCCCTAGAGCCATTGTAAAAGTTTAAGATTTAATAAAAAATATTTTATTTAATTGGACTTTCTTTTCATTATTTAAACCCGCACCTTACACAGTCCATAGAATTAATATTAAATAATAAAAATTACATTATTGGAACAGTATATATTCCCCCAAGATCTGATAACAAATTATATAAAAACCATAAGAAAGTGATTAAATATCTAAAAAATGAATACTCTGAACATGAATTTATAATTTCTGGTGATTTTAATTGATCAACTCAAATTGAAAGAATTGTGAATCTTTAAGCGCAACTTATTTTGGCAATGATTCAGTTATTTTGGAAAATTTAAATACTACTTTGAATTACTATACAAATCTGGATTTTTTCAATATTATCCTAAACTGGAGCAGAAAGGATATACTCTGAATTTACTATTTTCTTCATTAAAAGATGGTGATGTAGAAATTAAACAATCAACGGATCATCTGGTAAAAATTGAATAGCGTAATAATCATCCTTTATTTTTTAAATTAATTAATAATATTACTGATATTTTACCTCGTAAGCAATTTAAATTTTATTATTACAAAGCTAATTATTCTGAATTAAATCATGAATTTAATCAGATAGATTGAGATACTAGTTTAGATAATTTGGATATAGATGGGGCTGTTGATTTATTTAATGAAAATGTAAATAAAAATTGTGAAAAATTTGTTCCTCTCTCCGTTGAGATCAATTGTACCTATCCCAAATGGTATTCGGACAAACTTATTAGTCTGATTATAAACAAAAAGGAAAGTCATAAGATTTGGTTACAAACTGATATTTTAGATGATAAAATTATTTTCTACAAATTGAGAGCTTAGTGTATTACGCAGTCTATAATTGATCGTGATAAATATATGGAAAACGTGGAGATAAAATCTTGTAAAAATATAAAGAAATTTTGGAATCATATTAATTATTATTTGAATAAATCAAATGAATTGCTCGGTGAAATGTATTTTAAAGATTGTAAACGCAATAATCCGAGAGAAATAAGTAATTTATTTGCGGAAAATTTCAAATCTGTATCATCTTCAGATTGTGATATAAACGATTATAATTCGGTTAGTAATAATCTTGGATTATATAATGATTTCGATATTGATTATTGTGATATATTGTCAGCATTAGAGAGAATGAATTCTAGTCATACCATAACATCGGACAATTTACCACCAGTATTTTTGAAGAATTGTGCAAGGAATCGCTTGGTGGAGCCACTGCTTGTTCTTTTCAGGAAGTCATTGAAAAAGGTATTTTTTATTGGTAAATACTTGCTCGCGGCTTTGCACACGAACAGATTGAGACAGCTAGACTCGATTTTTACTGGCATCGGCTCCGAAACTTGACTGACCCTCGGCCGATTTGGAAAGAGCTCAAGCACTTGGGAATTTCCCCTAAACCCTATACGAATCTTGCTGGTTTCACTGTGGAGGAACTCAATACCCACTTTGCCTCTGTGTCATTTGATGTTGCTGCTCCTGCCCTCTCTGAGTACTTGGATAATCTAACTAACAGAGACGGCATGAGCCTTTTTGAATTCACTGAGGTCACACTCAGTGACATTATGACTGCTGTTAGCCAGTCAACCTCGTAGACTGTGGGCGTTGATCAACTTCCGCAGAACTGCATTCGGCCCTTCCCTCTATAGGCCCTTTTATCCAGCATATCTTTAACAAATCTTTGACAACTTCAACTTTTCCTAAACAGTGGAAGCAATTGTGGTTGCTCTCAATGAAGTTCCTTCTCCTGAGTGTTTGGGTGACTTTCGACCTATCTCTTTGCTTAGTTTTTTGTCCAAAATATTGGAGAGATTGGTTTTTAATCAGATGTGTATGTTTGTTGAATCTGAAAGACTTACAGACAAATTTCAGTCGGGTTTCGGAGCCGATCATTGCATTAGCAGCACCATTGCCCTACTCAAACTTACTGACGACGTACGCCGGGGAATGGATAAGAAACACATCACTGCACTGGTACTATTTGATTTTAGCAAGGCCTTTGATTCAGTAGATTACCTTACCCTACTGACCAAACTCCACTCTCTTGGTTTCTCATCTGCGCCACTCAGATGGGTTGCTTCGTATTTGTCAGGTGGTTCGCAAGCAGTAAGGTCAGAGGATGATTCTTTGACTTCATTTCGCCGTTTGAATAAAGGTGTGCCACAAAGCTCGATGTTGGGACCTCTGCTTTTCGCGCTTTATGTCAGGGACATTGCACAGGGACTTGACTCTGGCGTATGTCATATTGTTTTTGCGAACGATCTGCAAATATATTTGCAGGGCCGAATCGAGGACCTTGCTTAACTGCTTGACCGGCTTAGCCGAAATGCGGAACGGATACCGGACTGGGCTGCTAGGAATCATCTGTCGCTCAATGTTGGAAAAACCAAGGCTATGATCTTAAGATCAGGCTACTATGTGGACAGAGTCGCTGAAATTGGCGTGGACTCACTGACCCTGCATGATTCGAGCATTCCATCCGTATCGTCTGTGCGTAGCTTGGGAGTCATTCTAAGACGCCGCCGAGCGTGCAGCCGCACCATTTTCAGTAAACAAGGCCGCAAAAATGCAGCAGAAGACGCGAGCTACTGCATCGATTATCACACGTGTTTCATGGCCAGCGGCGTCTTACGAGTGTGTAGTTATCTAAAAACCGTTGTCGTTTCTTTTCTAATGCTTATTTTGATCTGAAACTTTCCAAAAAACTTCCTTGATAATTGAGGAACAATATGGTTGTGTCAAGTTTTACTAGCTCAAAACTTCCTCGCACACTTTTTTAATCCAAAGTTGGTGGTTAAAAGCGTCAAAGTTTTTTTTTCATAAAATCGTGTGTCATTCCCAGATTATTTTAAGATTTTTAAAATAGACCATTAGAAGCGGAAAGAGTTGAATAATCGTTGTGTTTAAGCCCTGTAAGAAAATATTCACCCATTCCCAAGATATCGTGAGTTAAAAACGAATTCTTTTATTTTTTAAAGTAAGAAAAAAAAGAGGTTTATAATTTTTAACTCAAAAACTAAAAAAAATTTCTGATGACTTTCTATGTAAAAAAGATGCGCAATATGATTCTACATAAAATAGTATTTTTTTAATTTTAGTTCGTCAAAATTTAAAAAACACTTAAAAATCGACTTCGGCAATCTTCGGCTGAACTAGGATTCGGCCGGTCGAGCGCTAAGCCTATTATTGCACCGAGCTATTCAATTATCACAATTTCATTGATTTGATTGTATTTTAATACAGTTTTTTTTTTCACAATTATTTTATTACAAAGCTTATACAAGTTAAATTAGTCACATTTTTCTAAAGAAATTTTCTACTTTTTCTTATAGATACAATAATTTAATTACAAAAACGACAACAAAATTATTTATTTAAACGATTATAAACTGATAAGAGTGGATAAATTTTCAAGAAAATCTACGACATTTTTTTATGTCATACGTAGAGACAACGTTCTTTAACCTTTCATCATATGGTTTTTGTTTCTTTTTTAAAGGACCTGCGATATTTTTACCAGTTTTGAACTGTGCCATCAATACCTCACTAAGATTTTGCTCTGTTTTAATAGCATTGATCAATTCGTTCATTTGTGAATTAGGTTTTTCGACAATTTTTGCAAAACAGTTATGCCAACCTTCGGCAAAGTTATTTGTACGAGGAGAATCGTTCATTACATCTTCATAATTATTCCATAAGTCTATAGAAAACATGGGAAGACCTCGAACGTTTCGCTTCTTCTCGACGACCCAAGTGTGTTCGAAATAATTTAAAAAATTATTCAATAATTCATTATTTTCAACAAAATATTCAGTCGATAAAAGGCAATCATATGCGTGAATAACATCACAAACAGGAACGAAAGTTAAACAACATATCATTTTAATATTACTCATGAATTGTAAATCATCAGCATAAAAATTCTGGTATCCTAGTGACCGTAAATGGTTGTTTACACTGCAAGGTACCGAATTTGCACAGTTGGAATTTTAAGGAAATTCATAAACGGGTTTAATTTAGACTTGCTAGGATATTTGAATTTACGCGCCGGAAGACGGTCGCGACACACCGCGCCAAGAACATAGAGCTAGATAGCCAATGCTCTTCGCGCGGCTAGCCCCACCGCGGTCGCGCTCCCACTCTGAGTCTCGCACACACACACTAGCATGTCCCTAAACCTAGGTGAGACTCAGAGGGAAGACTTTTCGATAGCCCATTGAACCCGTCAGTGGGGGGCAGCCAGAAGTCGGGTCCTCCGGACTATAATTAGCGCAGCACGGTAGCGATCGGGATATCATTTTTCCTCGAGTTTTTGTAGTATACACTTAACCTTTGCCAGACGGCTCTCTAACTTTTGTTTCTGAAAAAAAAGACTTAGTTTTTTTTCTCTTATTTTCTCACGTGTAGCG
Source organism: Encarsia formosa (assembly GCA_038277355.1). Taxonomy (NCBI): domain Eukaryota; kingdom Metazoa; phylum Arthropoda; class Insecta; order Hymenoptera; family Aphelinidae; genus Encarsia; species Encarsia formosa. Next base: position 32,549,180 of record CM076185.1, on the reverse strand, counting down.
AAATACACTCTGACACAGCTGTCGCGAATACGCACGCTTATCAGAGCTAAACGCACCGAGTAAATTTATTTTTTTTAGTCCTCGGTAAAATTTCTCGAATTCAAATTTTTTTTATATTTCACATTATCAAATACACAGTTACTTTTTCTTAATAACTGGAATAGATATAATCTGAAAAAAATTGAATTCGATACTCTTTTTTTTTTTTTTTTTTCTTGAGTCTCAATTATAATTAACTACGCACAGTTCAAACTTATGGCGAAAAAATTATTTATTGCAGACTCCCTTTTCGCATACTCTATCATGAAAATAAATAATCATGGCTGAACCGCACCGAATCCGTGTAGCGAAGTAAGCTATCGAGTGAAACAACGAATCCGGTAGTTGAGTACCTTCATGCATAAAAAAAAAATATCTTTTTATCTCGAACTAACGACACCGGTGAACCGAGAGAGTTCGTAAGTGTAACCTGACCGAGTAGCCAATCGAATAAAAAGATTTTGAATAATCGAGCAATCTAAGACCATTGTTTTTTTTTGTCTCTTCTCTCTCGTTACCAATTTTCCTTTTTTTTCGCGAGAAATCGTTGGAAGCTCCTAGATATATACGTATAATGCGAAAACATTGTGAATTTTCTTTATTTTTTTACGGACATTAAATTATCACTTATTTATTTCTAGAACAACTTCATTTTTTTTATTACCATTTCTTTTATAGATTCCCTTCATTTAATCTTATACATGCATGAAAAAAAATACATATACTTCGCTAAATTTTTGAGGCCACAAGGACCACAGAACCTCCCAACACACTGCTTGAAATGAAAATAACAACACTTGACACGAGTTTTAGGAAATAATTTCTTAAATGTGTTGATAAATGCTAATTCGAAATCAACACTTATTTGGTCAGGAGAAAAATCACCAATAAAGGATTTTAATACATTCAATGCGAGTTTGTACAATTTTTAACTCTAACGAGTCAATTACAAATAAACTAAAGGTATAGATTTGCCTCCGACAAATCCGTGAATAGTATATAGCTGATGGAATAAAATTGGAACTACTTTAAAAGTTCCGTCGGAGAACCACAATCTACAGGTTTTCAAAAATTTTAAATTCTTCGATGTACTATATAATAAAAATCTATTTTTCCCGTCTTTGCTATTATGAAGCAAAAACTCTTTTCCATTATTAGTATTGGTATATTCATCAGGAATTATCATATCATCTAATCCACCATTTATGGGAAAATCTTGAACGTTTTTGGCTCGAATTCTTTGACACATTCTACTCATTGCACTGGAAGAAGGTAAATGAGCACTGGCTTGATCAGATATATTACATAATGATGTAGCTATCACTTATGATGTTTTTTCGTTGTTATTGCGAGAATTTTCTTTGAAATTGTTAATAACGTTCCTAACTTCTACACTAGTGCTATCAGGTAAATGGGAATGATTTATTTCTTTGATAACAATGCCTAACAAAATTAATGAGATAATTAAATATTATGAAAAAAAAAATTAATTAAAATTAATTTAAAAGTATACCATCATCGCTCTCAGAACTAGTATAAACCATCCCAGGACAATTCGTTTGTAAATACTTGTCACACTTCCACGTCATTTTTGTTTACTCTTTTTCGGTAATAAAGGAAACCTTTATTTTTTAGCATACGTTTTCCTTTTTGGCTAATGATGAACTGTAATGTCATTTCAGAGGAACAAAAATTAAATACAATAACTACAGTAAATTTTAACGAGCACTACAAACAACAGCTAAGCTAGATGATAAGCTAATATAGGACTAAACTCATTATAGCTTTTGTGAACATACAATTGAATTTAAAATGTAAACAAACCATCTAAATTGAATACGTACACATATAAAGAATTTCAGATATTATGTCGTCGGATATTTTATTCTCGGATATTCTGTCGCCGGATATTTTTTTTCGGATGTTTTGTCGGGGTACCTATGTATTCACATGTTACTCACTTGATTAATCTTTATAAAAATTTTATTTTTATTTTGTTATCATCACTTAACTACTGTTATTTACTGTTAAAATAATTTATACTTTTACTTTTGTATCTTTATGTATTCTGAAATTTTGTACAACATAATGTACATTGAATAAATATATCAAATCAAATCAACTTAGAAATTGCAACAAGATTAGTTTATTTAAAAAAGAGTGTAGATCTTTAGTTAAAGAATTTGTTTGACATTCTGTTTATTTTTAATAGTGATTAATTTACTGTTTATTTTGTGATTTCATTTGTAACGGTGCTCGTCCGGGGAAAAAAACAACATTAAGAATTCCCGCTGTCAGACCGATAGCCATATACAATTAAATTCCCGGAGTACTCTCTCCCGAGTACTCCCGTTGCTGTCTGCGTACCTGAAAATAAATATCAAGACAAGCTTGGGGAGACGTGTACGCGAACTAGCTTTCAAATGCCGGTAGTGGGTGGGGTGAAATTCCCCAAGCTAAATGTAAATAAAGAAATTAACAATTTCCAAGAAAAATTATCCTAAGCGAGGAAATGCCGAATGGAGGAAAAAGGTTCGTTTTCAATAATAACTCTTGAGTAACAATCAATTTTAATCACTAATTTATAAACAAAAAAAAAAATAACAAAAAAAAGTATTACAAAATCAATTGTCACGATTCTCGAATTTAAAATCTAGAGTTCAGCCGATCGCGCGAGGCCGAACAAAGAAAGTCAAAACGTAAACAAACACTCTGCCGGGCGATTACACACGCCGGCTCGCAAGCTTCTACGTGTGGATTCTATCGAGGATTCACACGTAGAAACTTCTGGAAATAAACCCAGACAGGGAGAGAAAAATCCGCAGATTCTCTCCCATATCATACGATACTCCTTCACTCACTTCACTTTCGCTCGCGGGGGGTACAAACCTCGACGAAGCGCAGGTGGAGATCTCCAGGAAGCAAAGGAGTAATCGTCTGCGACTGCAAATACGCACTTTCGCACAAGATACACTCCACACGACTTCGCGAGTCGTATCACACACTACAAGCTCTACGCGGGTCGCGATTACAATCTTCGAATCATTGTCTTTAATGTTCTGTTGAGCCTCTCGACTCGACCATTCGATTCCGGATTGTGAGTGGGCAAGTTCTCATGCTTTACGCCATGTTCGCACAATTTGTCATCGATAGCATGGTTTTTGAACTCGGACCCCTGGTCCGAAAGGAACAGTTCTGGCTGGCCCCATCTTAGGATCACATCGAGCCAGATGTGATTCCAAATGGACTCGCCATCTGCTCATCTTAACGTTGTCACTTCTGCCCACCTTGTGAATAGATCCATCAAGACCAGCACGTATTTATAGCCGTTTTTTGCTTCAGGTGTAAGGACCAAGTATATCATCCGAAACTGCTTGCCATGGTCTTTCAATGACTCGTCTACCCATTAATCCACCGGGCAGACGTTGTTCGACCTTTTACATCTGGCAAATCTGGCATGATCTCACGTATGCCTCGATGTCCTTGTACATGCCGGGCCAGAAATACTCTTGGGTCACTCTTTTGAGTATCTTGTCACGGCCCAAGTGACCCGCCATGGCTCATCGTGTTTTTCACTTATCACGGATTCCCGTAGATACATAGGTACGACCAGCTTCCAAGCGTCGTCGTCTCCAACTGTTTCTTCGATAATGTCGTCAGACTTATAATAATAAAGTCTGTCGCTTACGACCTTCCACTTCAAGAATTTGCTAGGGTTCCTCTGAACTGCCTTCATTTTGTTCAGGTACCAGTCGTCCAGCTCTCCTACCGGATAGCTCATTGCCGAAATAGTAGTTGGATCATCCTCCTCGTACATTCATGACAAGGCGTCTGGAACTACGTTTAATGAGCCTTTACGATACTCTGTCGTAGAATCGTAGCTCTGTAGTTCCAGAAACCATCTCGCTAACCTGCCTGTAGCGTTGGTCATTTTGTGCAGCCATCTTAAGGAGTTGTGATCGGTGATGACGTGAAATTTACCTGAACTTCCTGATGGCTTCAACCACCGCTAAGCACTCTCGCTCAGTGACCATGTAGTTTCTCTGTGCCGGATTCAGAACTTTGCTGAAATATTCAATAACTCGTTCCTGACCGTCAATGATCTGAGTCAAACAGCCACCGATCCCAGTATCGGAGGCGTCAGTCTGAATCGTGAATGGCACTGTGAAATCTGGTCTCGCCAGGACCGGAGCGGACGCGAGCAACACTAGTATTCTCTCGAATGCTTCTTGTTGCTCGTCATCCCATTTGAAACACACCCTAGTGCTGGTGAGCCTTGTAAGTGGTTCTGCAAACACGGCAAAGTTATTAATGAACTTTCGGTACCATGATGCCATTCCGAGGAACTGCTTTAACTTCTTGTGGTTCGTCGGAACCGAAAACTTCAGAATGGCTTCGACCTTTTCGGGACAGGGTCTAATTCCATCACGGCTTACAATGACGCCTAAGTATTTCGCCTCTGACTGGCAAAACTTACACTTGTCCCGATTAATCGTCAGGCCTACCTCTCTAATTCTTGCCAGGATTGCCTCAAGAATTCTGAGATGCGTCTCAAAATCCTCGGTCACTATGATGATGTCATCGAGAAAGGCGTAAGCGTACTCGCCAAACTCCCTGATGATCATTTCGACCAAACGCTGGAAAGTCATTCCTGCGTGACTCAGGCCAAACGGCATTCTTTTAAACTGAAACGTGCCCATGTCTGGCACGGTAAACGCCGTTATTGGCCTCGACTCTGGTTTTAACGGTACTTGATGGTAAGCCGATTTCAAATCCAGAGTCGTGATGTATCGAGCCTTTTTAACTTGCTCAAGATGTCGTCCATGTACGGGATCGGGTATGCGTCCACCGACCTGGTGACCGCATTGACCTTGCGGAAATCGATGCAAAATCGTCCTGTCTTTCTTCTTGACCATGACGACGGGTGACGACCACCCGGACCTGGGTGCAGGCTCAATAATACCCTTATCCAGCATTTCCTGCACCTGGTCCCACATCTCTAGCCTCACTACCGGTGAAACTGGGTAGTACCTTTGTTTTATCGGTCTTGCGTCTCCTACGTCGATCTCATGCTTGATCCACGAGGTGCAACCCAAAGGTTCGTCCGCGGCCGGAAGGACTCTATCAAGCATCTGCTTGAGTCTCTCGAGATCTTCCGCTAGTATGTCAGCCAAACCTATCGAGGCTAACGATATCAGTTTGGTCGCCTGGACACTGGCGACCTCTAGGTTAACTTTCTTTCCTGCAATTCTTACCTCTAATTCGTCTGTAGTGGGGTCAAGAACTGCCGTAAAAGTTCGGATGAAGTTAGCTCCTAAATAGCTATCAGCATCGAGATTGGTCATGATGGCTATCTTGAGATCGCGTTTTACCCCCGCGACCTCAAAAGGTAACGTGACGTATCCGGCAATAAGACACCTATGCCCGTCAGCTACCCTTGCACCTTTGCCAGCATAAATCTCGATTTTTCGGTTGCACGCAGCTGCAAATTGGATAGCGCATGGCCCCATCACTGTACGTGATGCCCCGGGGTCATACAACGCTCTGATACGGAAATCACCTATATTTACGGGCAACCACCATCTGGTTTCTGCACATAAGTCAGTTGCGACCGAATTTTTCTGACCTGTCGGTTGTTCAGTATCCTAAGGATCCACTGAACAAGCCTGAGCATCATCTCCAAGTGATGACTGGGAAGAGGCGTCGGCGGAATAGTTAACCTCTATTCCGCCGGCACTTCGTTTTCCTAGCGTTTTGGGCATTTGGGTCTAATGTACCCTTCTTCCTTACAGAAGTAACAGTGAGGTGGTAGTGGCTTGTCGCTCTTCTTCTTTCTATCTTCACTCGTGCTTGGTTTTGGTGATGAGCTCCTGGCCCTCCTATCGCCTTCAGACTTGTGTCTGGTTTTGGACTGCTTGCCCTTGCTTGGATTTTGGGGCTTTGGGCCCCTTGGCTTCCCAAAGTCCTTGCTGCCCTCGAGCTTTTTTAAGAACGCGTCGAGGCGGCTGACTATCGAGTCGGCAGCCGATCTGCTGTCAGTTGCAACAGCAGTTGCTGCCACGTTGACTCTCGTTTTCTTGTCAGCCTTATTTTGTTTATAGGCGAGATAAGGCAACATAGACGCTGAAGGTGATGGGTGGTGGCCTATAATTAACCTCGTTGAGAGAGTTACGCTCGATCTCAACAGCCTGGTTCATTAAAGATATCATCGATTTAACCTCGTTGCATCGGATCTGCTTGCACAGATTCGGCAACATATTTCTTGAAATAAGGTTTTTTCGATGTATTTTTATTTGCTGAATCAGAATTCATAATCAGATTCTGGGCTGTACAGGGTTTTTTAAGAATAAAATCGAAAAAAAAAGATTCTATTCTTTACACGTTATTCAAAGTGAATAAACCATTAAAAAAAATCGATTTAATTGAGGTTTTTTAATTTTTTTTAAATTATACCTATAAAACCCTCTGTATTATTACTTGATAGGTAACAATACATCGAAAGAGCCTTATTTTATACAAATTAAAACACATTTTTTGCAATTTACATAAGTGAAATCATGAAAATGACCAAAACAAAAAATAAGAAAAAAGTGATAAAAATCACGTTTTTTTTATTTTTTTTTTAAACCCTATAAATCTCATAATCTGATTATGAATTTTGATTCAGCTGATAATGAAAAATAATATATATAATAGCTGTTAATCGAAAAAGCCTTATTTCAAAACAATTTTAACACATTTTTCAGTATACAGTCAGTGAAATCATTAAAATGATTAAAAAAAGGATTAAAAAAGTTGTAAAACTACTTTTTACTTTCCTTGTGATACTGCCAAACAAATCAACTTTATCGAAAAAAGTGCACGTGGGATCGAAAATTATGCACCAACCCTACAGTTTGTTATCAATTTTATTACATTAATGATAAATTTTAAGGGGGCTCAAGAATTTAGAACATTCTTACCACGTTTTACTGCACTGTGGGTCACAAAGGGTAGTAGTTGCCTAGGAGTCACCCGTCCTTTCCTTTCTCCTCGCCGGATGCCAGCGCGCCGAGTCCAGCTGCGGCTATCTTCCAACACACTCTAGTTTGGAACGACGAAGCGAACGCGCGACCCTATTTTTCCTTTTTTATAATTTTCGGTAATTGACACTGTTCGGGAACGATTCCTGGTTGAAGGACGACCCCGCAGTCCTTCCCGCGAGTCAGTCTACCGAGAGCAGCAGACGAAGAATCTCGCCGCGGCTATCTACAGCGTCGCCCACGGGACGAGCCAGAGTTTGCCTTGCCATCGAAGGACAACGGAGGACGGCAGCGAGAAGCCACACCAAGGTCATCGTCGTTTGATAGTTATATCGAAGAGCGATCTGAAGATTCGTGCTGGGACAGCGGTTCCGATTTACAGTCCCGTTGCCACTAGTTTGTTTTAAATCTTCAATTAAAGTTAGCAACACTAAGAATATTGTTTTTTCCCCTTTTTTTAACTTTGTTTCTCCATAACACTCCCGTGAGTCTTTTTTTTGTCCTTTTCTCGACATTCATCGATCCGGCTTGAAAACACTACTGGTCACGGCGGTCGGGGTCCTTTTTTTGTGGTTTGCCGGAGTTTAAGTCTCCCGAGCAGTCACCTTGTTGACCGACCGTGAGCCTTGTTTTCAAGTATTTTTATGGTAATTCTGGGTCTTTTTTGGGGTAAGTTTGAGGGTTTTTTTCTGAGTTAATTGCGGGCATGTTATTTTCTCTCACAGGGTTCTACTAGAATCCATGTTGCAGGGGGAAGGTACTTTTTAAAATTTCTTAGAATATGCTCCAGAAGAAAGTATTTTAGTATTTACTATCTTTTAAAGCTGGAGTAAAAATTGTTTTTCACTTCAAGATTATTATGAACTATGTAACAACAATGTAAGTTTTTGCTTGAATATTAAAGCATAACTTACTCTGAAACTCTCATTTTAAATATAAAATAAGAATCACATTTTTAAATTGATCCATATTTTTAAATTTTTTAAACACTACGAGTTTATTTAGTCATTAAAAAAAAGATACAACTATAAAAACCTATGACTCACTCACTTAACAATAAATTTATTGAAATTTCTCAAAGTATATTCTTATTTTTTGTTGAACTTTAAGTAATAGTATATTGCAATGCTAGAGCAGAAAGTTGAATATTGCTGCATCGCGCGATATGTGCCCGAGGCGAAGCCGAGTATTCAACTTTCTGCTCGTACGTTGCATACTATTTTTCTCCATTTGAGGTCGAAAGTACGTTTACTAATTAAATAAACAATCTACCAAAGCTTCAGCTGATCATGCTGGCCGCGGCCATGTTTTTACTTTCTGCATCCCTCTGATGGTCACTCGCGAGAAGCATATTTGTTTGCTGGCTGCAGCCCGCCTTCGCGACCCGAGCGAAGCGAGGGTTGTAGGCCGGCTGCAGCCAGCAAAACAAAAACAAAACAAATTATGACTCTTACGCATTACCTTCAAGAATTAAGTTAAACTGATTAATTTAAAATTGTCTAACAATTTAGAGCCATAAAAACATAACAAAGTCCCACCATTAAAAAATCAAAACAAATAAGCCAGCACAGAAGTCACAACATTAACATCAACATTATCCCGCAGATACAGATCCTTCGTAAACACGCCTTGCTCGCCACTGGCCGAGATTGTATTCTGATGATTTGTTGCATATTAATTTATTTGTTGTCCGAGTCATGGGAATTAAAAATCAAAATATGATCGGCATGCACAGCATCAGCATGAGCACCATCACAAACGCGAGCACACACATCGTCCGCAAACACACATTCCTATTAAAGTTATTAGAGTTGGAAAGTGCGCGAAAATCCACTCAACTGTAGTCAAAAGTGAGCCATCCTTACCTTAATGGCTCACTTTTTACTTGAATTCAAGAATTTGAGCTAACCTCACTTCTACAGTTTTAGTGAATTACTCGTCACAAACTGCCATTTTCTTTATTGTCGTTTTATTGCTTTAGTAATTTTTCATGTGGTATGGACAGTGACCACTGTACATACCGCATGATAAATTACTAAAGCAATAATACACCCTCTTAAAGCGCAAATCACGCGCAATCCACCCACGTATTCAAAAAAACCAAAATAACCCATCTTTTTTTTATTTTTTTTTCCAAAATAACCCATCAATAAAAAAATTTTCTAGGTTTGCGCGGTTCAACCAAAATAACCCATCCCAAATAACCCATCACCCAATTCCTGGAACTCATTTTTATTTGGTCTCGGAAAAAATGGGACCAAACACTATCCTGACTGTCCGGATAGTGTTGAAATGTCCGGATAGTAACCGCTGTATATATGAAATGTCCGGATAGTGACCGCCACATATATATATACATATATGTAAGATATATATATCTTATATATATCTTACTATATTATATAGTTGTAATTTGCTCTTCGCTCCCACCCCGCTCCCACCCTTAATTTTTCATTTTAGACCGTAAAATAGGTCAAAAACTGCATTTTTATTCCGCTCCCACCCCGCTCCCACCCCCACCCTTTCTCACCCTTTTTTTTCTCACCCCATTCCGCTCCCACCCTGCTCCCACCCTCTCCCACTCCGCTTCCACCCCGCTCCCACCCTTAATTCTTCATTTTCTACCGTAAAATAGGTCAAAAACTGCACTTTTATTCCGCTCCCACCCCGCTCCCACCCTCTCTCTTTTTTACAACCTCCTCATTTGTAAAAATGTTATTTAAGGTAAACGACCCAATTAAAGATCAGTTAAGGATTTCGTTAGGTTAGGAAGATCCATAAAAGTTAATATTTTAAATTTTAAATATTTTAAATTAAATCCATAAAATAAATTTAGCTATAAATACAAACTGAAAATAATTTTTTCTGGACTAATAATCTTCATCGGATTCATATTATAAATTACAAATTTAAAAATAAATTTTAAGCGTTCTTCCTATCTTTCTCGAATTAAATCTATTACTACATTAATATTCAACAAACAATATAAAAATAAACAATATTCAATTGACAATATTTAAATAAAAAATTTAACATCTTCATCGATCTGTTCTTTTTTTTAAATTTTTTTAAATATTCTTTATAACTTATACTTTAGTATAGTTCTTAACAACTAAATCTTGCGCCTATGGTGAGATGGTTAAAAATTTTTTTATGTTTCATTTTTCAGGTTTTTAAAGTTATATCTTTTTTAGTTTATTACTTTCTTAATGCTGAATGATCAAACATCGATAACGTTCGATCTTTTCAAGTTCAACGTGAATCTCACCACTCGCCGGTAATTTTCACTTCAATAACCTGAACTTAGCCATCCGCCGGGCCATAAAAATAATCGCTTTCGACACTGGTTCTTTATTTTATCGTTGAAAATTATTTCAATAACCTATCTATACAAAATTGTATTATTAACTTTATATTGAAGTGTTAAAAAGTAAAAATGAGTTGCAGATTTTGTGTTGAAGATTTTTTTTAAAAAGTTTGTCCTGATTGCGGAAAACTAATTGAGTAATTTATTTTTTACATTAAAGTTTTTTTTTTATTTTTATTTTTTTTTAATTTCTCATTATTTAATTTTTTTTTAACAGTACTGACATGTGTGGTTTTGGCAAAATTTGTTCTCAACATTTAAACTCAATTTTTGAAGTTGGAACTCAAAATTTTTTGTTAAAATACTGCAAATGGTAAAAATTTCAAATTTTATTTTCATACTTAAATAAATATTATAAAAATTTCATCCTTAAATTAATATTATTAAAATAGTTAAAATCAATTTTTAGTGCTTTGCATGCTTTAGTGTAAATAATTAAAATCAATTTTTAGTGCTTCCGATAATCAATCATCTAATTTAAATTCCTCCGGCCATACATCGAAATTGTATCTGCAACAAATTTAGAATTGATCTTATGGGGTCGGTTAAGGTAGTTACAACCCATGTATATATAGGTAACATAGAATATAGTTATTAGAATCTAGCAGGAGGGAAAATTGAAAGCTGTTGCTGAAGAAGATCTGTTTTTTTTTAAATATTTTAAGAAAATTGAATTTGCAATCCAAGAATAACCTCTAAATTTGATCCATTTTACGCGCTTAGCATAGGAATCACACGTGAAAAGTTGAAACTTCTGAGCTTAATATCTCAAAATTTATCCCCGCTTGGAATTATTTGCAAAATACTAACATGTTGCGTACGCAAAGAAACTAACTCTGTGCAAAGTTATAGAGATTTTTTAAGAAACTCAATTTTTGCGGTAATTACCTTAACATAATGAATAAAATGCAAATAAATAGTTTTTACAGACGGTAGTCAAAATCAAAGTTAATCAATGTATACAGTATATGCCTTTATTTTGCAATCAGCATGTCTCTGGCTGTTATAGGTTATGAAATATGAATTAAAGTTTAAAAATAACTATTTTAAGCGCTATAGTCGCTAAGAAAGAAATAAGTAGCTTAGGTTAATGCCAATATCTTCTTTTTTATTTTATATAAAGTAATATGAAGGCGAGGATTTCAACAACGAATTTATTACTGATTTCATCGAGGATACTTTGAATGAGTTATATAAAAATTTATTCATAAATAAAATTTTAATTTGTATTTCAGAAATTACATATTACATTAAAATTAAGACATTAGATGATATAAAACAAATAAATCAAAACGAACTTATGGAATTAGAAGATTTAATGAAAGGATATAGATTAATAAAAAAAAAAAAAGTAATATAGTAATATAGTAACATAGTAATTAATTTATATTTGTCTTAAAATTAAATTGTTAATAACTCTCACATGAGATAAATAATTTTTTTTAATATAATGTTATAATATATAACATTAATTTTTAATTTAATAATACAATCATAAAATTATCATTAAAAAATAATTTTATTAATATATTATAATTATAGTAATGATAGTGACCACTTTTTGGATTTTTTGTCACGATAGTGACCGCTTAATCTATTTATATAATATATGAAAAATAATTGAATTATTAAAACGGAAGATTTTTTGATATTGCAGATATTTTTTTCAAGAAAATAGATTTAAAAATTATTAAATCAAAAAATTAAAAATTTTAACGGAATAATATAATTATAAATATTTATTTTTTTTCATAAATATAGAATTGAAAATTATTAAAGAGAAAAGTTTTTTAAAATGAATTATATGTGGTTTGTACGGCTACTGGCAAAGGGTTCCACATATAGTTTCTTTTTGTTCTTAATTAAATATGAAAAAATTTTCAAAATTGTTGAAAAAAAAACCCAACGCGCCTTGCAAGTGCCTCCTGGGTGGTGTGGAAAACTGCATTAAGTAATTTAAAATTAATAAGTTGAAAATAAATTCATTTGTAATTCAAGTATACTTATTACTATTTTATTAGAAAAGATATATAGTGTAGATTCAAGCATTTAATTCTGGGGGGTTGGCGAGCGAAGCGAGCAGGGGGGTACCCCCCTAGTATATATATATATATATTTCTCTTGCATTTTAAATGTAGTTGTCCAAAGCGAATGGAGCTCCCCAAGCGGCAGCAGCGTCTAGTAGTAGTAAACAGTGAATGCTCTTTGTTTACGTTTTAGCTATTATGTATCTGTGAGTCACTATCTTATAGTCTTAGCTGTCTTGTTTTTATTTGTAGTACACTGTAAAAAAAGTTTTAGTAAAATTACCTCGATCATCGATATAAAAATCAAGAACATCGTTGATCGAGGTAAATTTACATCGTTGACCGTAGTAAATTTACCCCGCTCTCAATGGTAACTTAACCAAAAAATGTAAATTTACAAATTACTCCACTGGTCCACGTTCCTATTTTTTACATCGTTGATCGGGGTAGATTTACCGAATTTCAGTAAAACTACATAACTCAACGATGTATATTTACGATTTCTGGTTAATTTACATCAATGAGCTAGGTAATTTTATTTAAACTATTTTTTACAGTGTAGTTATAAATAAATATTTATTTATTTTTAAAAAATGTGTTCAAATTTTAAAACGTATGGTGTAATCCTAATGACTCTCAATTTAGGAACATACTCAAATAGAAGCATGCGCATGTAAAACATGTAAGCTTGTATCTCAGTAGATTTTTTATAAAATTATTAGTAATTGCTAATGTTACTGTAAAAAGATCCTTTGAGAAGTTATTTGCAAAGAAAATATTGTTTATGAAGGTTCCATTGAAAAACAGGTAGAAGCAGAGCTTAGCAGCATACTATTGTGGCGAGCGAGCCCACGAAGCGGGCGAAGCGAGCATCTTGCGTAAACTTTTTTTCCGCACTCCGGCCGGGAAGCGCTACTTCCCTGCCGCTGCCGCTACAGTCAGTAGCGCTTCCCGGCGCCGTCGTGCGGAAAAATAGCATACTCAACTAGGCACCTGAATGGGAAGGTCTCAGATCACATGTTTGTCACACTCGGCTACGCCTCGGACGACAATTTCATGCGATCTGAGACGTTTCTCATTCATACTGCCTAGTTAAGTAATATACTATTTCAACACACGGCGCAGAAAGTTCAAACTTTCTGATCCGTCCCAAACAGGGAGTTTGAACTTTCCTTACCTCCTGTTGAAAAATAAATTACACACGAGGGAGTGCAAAAATGAGCTAACCCTTATCAAACCTTTGACACCCTCGCCTTCGGCTCGGGCATCAATTTCGGTTTGCTAAGGGCTAACTAATTTTTGAGTCCCTCAGGTGTGTAAAATACTATATTCGAGAGCTGATTGGTGGAGAAGTTTTTAAAATATTCAAAAAGTGCATTTTGAGGTTACTACTATTGTTGTTTTCCTATGCACGCTGAGAGGAGCTAGTCTAATAAAAAATGAATGTTTTCATCTAGTTTTCGTCCTACGAAAACCCCCAAGTACCTGGTTTCGTGTGACTCCAAGGTATATAAGTCAATTTTTTTTAAAGAAAAAAGACGACAACAAAAAAAAACTTCTTTATTTAATAGAAGATAATGTCAAAATTTTTATTTAAAAATTCAAGTCAATATTATAATTTCAAAACTTGCCAAAAATTCGATTAAAATAAATATTAAAACTCCGATGATTCATTAGTATCTGTGATCCGTTAAAAAAATAATGATTTTAAGATTGTTTTTTAGTGGATAAAATATTGGATTCTTATTTTTTGTAAAAACTTAAATAATCTTAGTAAAAATATCATATAATTAAATTATGAATATTAATGAGTCCATAACTATAATTTTTAATTACCAACAAATATCGTATTGATCAGTTGAAGTATGAAAATTTTTAAATTTAAAAATCAAATTTTAAATTTTATGTATATCTCTAATATTTAATCTTAGTTCATCTTTATATAAGGCTTTTCCATGAGCAGACAACTTCTTTTTATCAACTCAAAATATTTTATTAATTTTTTACATCTTTGTTTTTAAAATTGATGTTGCTTTTATTGCAATTTTGAAGACTTTATTGTACAAAAATTCATTTTTTCACATTCTAATGTTGATTTAAAAAACTCTGTTGTTCACTACGTATTACATCCCAAGCTAAAAAAGTTGTGTACAAACTTTTAGAAGTGAAACTTCTTTACTGGCGTTCCACGTCAGAAAAAAAATAAAAGGTTGGGAGTGAAACCGCGTTTCAGATTTACTCCCCTAATTTCCCTTCTTTGCTGCACCACGTAAGCCATCCCCATATGGCTTTTCAGTAAGCAGACGAATTTGTATAACCTTTTATTTGCTGGTAATAAAAAATTGCCGTTTTTGTCAATATCATCGGGGTGATAGTTAAAAAATTGTTTTGAATTGAATCTTAAAAATATTAAGCATCTAAAAACTCTTGATAAAAATAAATACAAAAAGTTTAAGAGTCTAAACGACGTGCACAACTCGTTTAGCTTGGGGTAAAAATCTTAGGGTACAACAAAGATTTTTGCATCGGCTTTTCAATAGGAATAAAATGAATTTTTCTTCAATTAAGTAGCCAGAATTTACACAATAACTAACAGAATTTGAAAATAATAGGTACATTAAATTAAAAAGTTCATAAAATTAAATAAAACCATGAAATATCGTTTCATGTATCCCACGCTAAATTGACGTCGTCTGCTTACTGAAAAGCCTTATTCCCTACTGTGTGATGCAGGCGCAGTATTAGGTTATTTTAACTATGACATAATAAGAGCAGTTTGCATTGGCAATGTTTTTTCTCCAGCGATACTATACGTCACAAGACCCAATTGTATTGACTCCAGCAAAAATGAGGTCATAGTTGAAAATACCTAACCAGTATATAGGAAAGAAAGAGATAAAAAGCCGAGCAGCTGATGGAGCTGTATATAGTTATATCTATTCGAATAATGTTTCGCATTTCTCTCTATCTCTCTTTTTTCTCTTTCAGTATTTTTACAATTTACAAATCGGTGAGAAATATATCCGAATGGTGTCTGCTGAGATTCTGCACCAAAATCAACTTGTTTCTTATGTACTCATGTGCGAACCTAAACTACCCTTATTTATCTTTCTCAACCAAAAATCTTTATGCCTTTCAAGACCCTACCCCTAAAATCTAGCTGAATGTCGGTTCCAATATAACGGCTGGATTTAAATAAAAAAAAAAATAATAAAAAAATAAATAAATTAAAAAAAAAAAACTTTTCGTTAATATTGCTTAAAGTCAAGTTATTATTCATTTTTCAATGATTTAAAAAAAATTGAACTTAGTTTTTTTTCAAAATTTTCCAGCTGGATTTGTCCAGGGTAGGGGAATCATTCCAAATATACATGTATATGTATGTGGGTGATATTATATCAACTAACAAGGAGAAGACTAGACATTTGGGTCACCGAATGATGAGCGAAACCATCAATATTTACTATGAATGGCTTCTAGCGGCTTGCCATGCAAATATAAGCAATTTTTAGCATTTTTTCATTTCTAAAGTAATTTTCAAAAAATTCGTGTTCAAAGCCTATTGCAGTTACAGAGATGCAGGACCTCGCATTTTTTTTATCTTTCTTTGAACATAATAGGAAAAATATTTCAAAATTTTAACTCAAAAGATTTAAAGGTGAATAATTTATGATACTAGAAGTACTCTTTAGCATTTTTTGAGTTTTGAATTATAAATTATTCATGGTCAAATTATTTAAATTAAGATTTGAAAATATTTTTCCGTTTTTTTAAGTTTTGGCACTGAATATCAAATTTTTATTTTGAGATAGTTATAGTTATGAAAAAATCCGTTGTGGGACCATTGTTTGCTTTCAGAGTTATGAAAATTCTTGTGATATTTGAAGATTGGCATATGGCTTTACATATCAAAACATAAGTTTATCAGTTAGGACTTTATAATTATGAAACCAAGCATTGAAATTCAAGTCTAAGCGAATAGCTAATATTTTCCATCATAGCATTGAAAATAAAAAATTTAAAATGAGTTAAAATTTACTGTATGATTTATATTCTATCCACTAAAAATATATTTGGTGATGGCAAGTTGTTGAGTGGTAACATTTGGAATTTTCTTTTTTAAGAACCAAAAATTCAATATGTCATCAATTCAATAATACATCTTCTAAAGTTTATAAATATATAACAAAGCATGGTCGCAACATTAGATTAGACTTAAATTCAAGTTCAAGCGAACAGCTGACTTTTCCCTTCAAAGCGTTAAAAATCAGAGATAATTAAAATTCAAATGAATAGAAATTTGATATTGATAAGTAAAATTTGGAGCTAGTTTCCTGTAAAGAAACGAACCACCCGTACGAAAAAAACCCTGAAAATTTGGGCGTAAACTCCCAATTTTGGGAGTAAAGACTCAATATTCAGAGTAAAGTACCAAATTTGAGAGTAAACTCTAGAATTTCGAGAGTTTACTCTCAAAGTGAAGTCTTTACTATCAACTATTGAGAGTTCACTCTCAAATTTGAGACTGTACTCTCATCTTTTGAGGGTGACTATCAAAATTTCAGAGCACACCCTCAAATTTGAGACTGTACTCTCATCTTTTGAGGGTGACTCTCAAAATTTCAGAGCACACTCTCAAATTTTAGAATGTACTATCAACTTTTGAGGGTGACTCTCAAAATTTGAGGGTAAATTCTAATCGTTAAGTCTTTTCTTTTTCACTCTCATCTTATGAGGCTGATTTTCAAAATTTCAAAGTAAGTTCTTATGATTGAGTCTTTACTCTAACTTCTTGAGAGTACTCTCTTAATATTCCAACTTAACTTCCAACATTTGAAGGATGGGACTTAAACATTATATTAAAGTTACTCCAAAGTATTTGATGATTTACTATCAATTTTTATTTTTTTCTGAAAGAAAATAATTCTGAAAGAATCAAGGTAATATTCAAATTTTACACCAAGTACTTTGTCAGAACACTCGAATTCACTATTAGTTTTTTATTTTGAATTACCTTAACCAAAAATAAATCTATTTAATTTATTTTCTTTTTTGTCAAAAATTTAACTTGTAATCGAGCTTTTTAATTTAATTAATACTATACTTTAACATGCTGTTTATTAGTTTAATTATTTCGTATGTATGATATCAAAGCTATATTTAAGCTATCAATCCTTTTAATATTTTGACTTTATTAAAAATTATTTTATCTCACAAGCTTTTGAAAATAAAAAATTTATATTAAATATATTCCTATAAAAAATATATTCCTAATAAAAAATATATTCCTATATACTTAAAATGTCAGTGCTATCTAATATGCTTACATAAACTCATGAATCTTTTATAAAAAGTTTTATTTTTAATTCATGTACGGAAAAGTTTTTTTTAATTTTCTACTGTTCTACACGAATTTTTTTTAAAGTTGGTGAGTTATGTTATTTTAATAAATTATTACATTCTGATTGAACAAATAATGGTTTTAAATATATCTCGTTTACATTATTTTTAATATGGTGCTATTGATAAATTTGTAATAAAATAATTTATTGATTGTATCAAAATAATAGATAATAATAATAGATTATACGCGACTGATTTTGAAACTAATTAATTTATGAAGAGAATAAAAAAAAAATTGTTTTTTAAATCTTGTATTTTTGAAGAACCCGCCCGCCCGACGATCCACTGCTATTGCTATAACTACTGGACTCTGGCTGGCCCACTCGCTAGTATAGGTTAGGTTAGTCAGTGAGTCTAATATACCACGTGTTGGTGGACCGGTAGTATTCTAAGAGTTCATTTAAAAAGTTATTGTTTAATAAGTAGTTCCTTGATTATTATTCAGTGCATTATTTTAATTTTATTCAAACAAATTTAATTTTACACTGTACTTTAATGTATTAATTAAAATTTAAAAACAGAAAGAATACCTAAAAATCAGTAGGGTTATGATTTTTTTCTGAATTAGATAAGTATATTTTTATCTACATTTACAAGTAGTCAATCTTTCATTAATATCAAACAATTTCTTTAAGAATTGATTCTTTGGTAAATATTTATGTTTTATTAGGTGGAAACTTAAATTTAATGCAGTGGGTGAAGTTCATGATTGCATTAAATTCAGCTCAAAACAAGATGTCCCTAACTAAATTCAAGATAGAAGATATGGATAAAGTCTTTGAAAATGCAATGTTAATCAAGCAGAAATATCACAAAATTACCAAAAAATACCAGCAGATTGAGGAAACATAATGATAGAGTTTTCTAATGCGCATCAAACAAACTAAAGTAATTGCAGAAATACTGCAGTACTAGTGAACAGTGTTTTTTATATTAAAAATAAAAAAGAAAATTTATCAAATGATTATTTCTCTTTTTTCATTAATGTAAATAGTGATTGACCGAGTTACACTGGAAGCTAATTTTGTGCAAAAATTAGTTTTAGAAAATAAACAGCAAAATATTGGTCAAGGTTTAAGATATATGATAGCGCTGAAAAAATACAACTCTGCTGTATTTTATAAATTATATGAAAAGGTGTTTGTTTCTGTTATTTAAATAAAAAACATTCATCAGCAAACAAGCCAAATAATAATTTCTTATTTACTATGGCCAACGTTGGTATTTTCACTTTGTAAGTAGAAAGTTCTTTATTATGTTTACATAGAATGTATTGATAATTTAGTGATATTTGAACAAGATTGAATGACTTTGAAATATAATTTTTTTTAAACTTTTGTATTTACACCAAACTAATAATATCATACTTAAAATTACTTATAAACATGAGTATCTTTTGATTAAGTGATTAAAATCATTCAGCTTAATACAGTTGAGATAAAAAACATTTTTTTTTTTTTTAATAAATCACAGTATTAAAATATTTTAAAAATATGATGATGAAAAACTTTTCAAAAATGTTTTTTTAATTAGTTACAATATTACTTTTTAGCTATCAAATACATAAAAAAATTCTTTATCTTTTCTCAATGTACTACATTCTTTATTTTTTATCATGAAGATACAATTAAAAAGATTCACCATCAAAGTCTTTACTATTGTGCAATGAAAAATAGTTTTTTTTCTACAACTAAAAAAAATTTCTAACTTCATAAGATTGTCATTTTTTTTCATTTTTCATAAATTATTGAATAGAATATTTTAAGGTATTGAAAAAAAATCAGGTTTTAAGTTTATGTAGTAAAACTATACAGCTATTAATTGAAATAAACTCATGTATACATGTTCAAAATAAATAAAATAAAAATATTCAACTTGTTGTTTAAATTTATTTCAGGTTTGCTTTCAAATTTAAAAGCAATCAAATAAGAATTTAACTCTCAATTTGAGGATAAAATTCTAACGAAAATTCGCTCTCAAATTTAACCCCCAAATAAAAACTTTCAATTGAGAGTTACTCTTACTCTCAGTTGAGAGGTTGCGAGAGTTTACTCTCAGTTGAGTCTACTTTCGGACATCCCTCAACCTACTTGAGGGTAAACTGGGAGTAAATTTTGAGAGTGTAAAATTTACCCTCAATTTGAGAGTAACTCTCAAGTAGGTTGAGGGATGTCCGAAAGTAGACTCAATTGAGAGTGACTAGTTGGGAGTGATTTTGAGGGTTTTTTTGGGGATAAATTTGGGGGTTTTTTCCGTACGGGCATATAATTAATCATATGATTAAATTTTTTTTTTTTTCAATTTTTGTAATTTTTGTAATTTTTTAATTTTTTAATTTATACAACTTTGTTAGGTTCAAATAAAATTCTTAATTTTTTGTAAAAAATTATTTCCATTAAAATCTACGTATGCTTTGAAATACTTATTTGTTAATTAATGTCTTTATTAAACAGTAAAAATGTGTTTTTAATTAAAATACTTCACAACGTAAAACAGAATTTGAATTTATTGTAACAATAATTTTGATAGACCATCGCGATATTATTTATTCTTGAGGTAAATTTCAAACTAAATAAACAAGACCTGAGACTTAAAAAAAATTTAGGCGAAAACACATTGTTCCGCTATCGCTCCACGCGATGCAAGGTATGCATTGCCGTGCTCTGCTAGCTATAGCTCCACGCAATGCATCAAAGGCACGACAGACTGACACTCGCGCTTGGCACTCCTGTTTTTTTTTTTTTTGGACTAGAACTATAGAATACCAATACAAACATTTTCCCCTTTTACCTGATTTCAATTTTGTCTATCAAGTCGCGAGAAATCCTGTGCACAATTTTGGGTTGCATTTTCTGTTCTGGCGAATTTATAAGGCTTCCCAGACTCCTTCGGCATCGGTCAGGCCTAAAAAGTGATAAAAACTGGATTTAAGCTGTTTATAATTTTTTTACACTTGACGGATTAGTTTAAAATTTTTTTCAATACTTTATTTATTAGATACCTCTAGATTTTCAAGAAAAAAATAATTTTTAGGCACGACCGACCGCGAAGGAGTCGGAAAGGCCTTATAATTTCGGCAGAGCAAAAAATGCAACCAAAAATCGTGCACAGGATTTCTCGCTACCTAATGGACAAAATTAAACGGGGTGAACGGGAAAATGTTCGTTTTGGTGTCCCATAGTTCCAGTTTCATTTTGAGAATGATCGGACCACATGGGTACAAATTGCGCGTACCAACACTTTATATATTTACATTTTACTCGATTCTGTAGCTATTATATAAAAAATTGTGCACAGGATTTCTCGCGATCTAATGGACAAAATTAAACGGGGTGAACGGGAATATGTTCGTTTTGGTGCCCCATAGTTCCAGTTTCATTTCGAGTATGATCGGACCACATGGGTACAAATGGCGCATAATAACCCTCTTTACAGTCACATTTTACTCGATTCCAGCGCTATTAAAAAATTGTGCACAGAATTTCTCGCGATCTAATGGACAAAATTGAAAGGGGTGAACAGGAAAATGTTTGTATTGGTATTCTACAGTTTAAGTCTGAGAATAAAAAAAAAAAAAAAGATTGTCAAGCGCGAAGCGCGAGTGTCAGTCGGTCGTACCTTTTATGCATTGCGCGGAGCGATAGCGGAGCATGGCAATGCATACCTTGCATTGTATGGAGCGGTAGCGGAGCGTAGCGATGGAAGGGCGGAAGTGTTTTTGCCCAAATTTTTTTCAAAGTCAGGTCTTGCGCAGCAAGCCTGGGACTTTAAAAAAATTTTGGGCAAAATACCGTAGCCAGGCAAGTCATCTGGCCTCTTGAGCGTAACGAAAGGGCCAGAGGGTGCGCTAGTTTTATATTAAAATTGCATGTTTGGTTCGTGAGAGAACGCTCAACTGGTATGAGTAAGACACAGGGAGTTTCGGAGCTCTTCGTCACTCTGTTTCTGCATGTCGCTTTTGTGTAAAATATGGTGTCTGACCGTAGGTGTTCAGTGATTTTTTAAACTAACTTACAACAGACACTGATTGCTCATTCCAGTTTAGAAAAGTGTATTAGATATTTAATTATCACTCAGATTTATTTTATCATAATCTTTTCGTTAGTTTGTCTGAAATCCTGTATTAACGGCAAAAAACTGCGATTTTCTATATGATTGCGGGTTAAACTACATTTGTTCATATCTTTTTACCCACGAGACAGAAAGCTCTAAAAATCGAACTGAGCTTATAACTAATCATCAGCAACATTTTGGCTAAGTCTCTTACAAATCTTTCAGTTCATTCGAGTACCTAACATGTAACCTTAAGGTTGTGTCTAGGTACCATCGCCGTGTACCGTACACGGTACACGGTACACGGTAGCTTTTTACTTTAGATCCTATAATTTATTCCAAATAACCCACTTAAGTTTAAAAAACTACTAGTTTTTACTTTAAATCTAATTACCCATCCTAAATAACCCACTTAAATTCACAGAGTGTCTAAAGTAACTCTTATTTGGTACCGTGTACCGTGCACCGTGCACCGAATACGGTACACGGCGATGGTACCTAGACACTTTCTAACCTTAACATGATTACTGATAACTTTTAATTTTCGGAATCCTCAACTTTTTTTAAATTAATGAAATTGAAATAAATAAAACTAACATTTTTCTATGACAAATAATCAATTAAAATTAAATTTTAAAATTATTCTTACTTAGCCAATGTTACTTTCATTTATGAATATGCGATTGTTGAAATTTAAAAGAGCATCAGATATATAAAGTGCTTCATTTAAAATAGATTCTATCAAGTATCTTATTCTATCTTTCTATTTCCTTATGAATACATTAAATACATTTGCGACGCGTGCAAAGTAACTGACCAGAATAAAAACAAAATTATATTTGTAATTATTAAGAAAACGAGGTTTTCTTTTTCTTTTTCATTGAGACGATTTGATATTTTAATCATTCAAGATTGATTGAAAATCAAAAATGTATTAATTTTTTTATAAAACCGACAGGAATCAACAATTTATTTTTTCAAAGCACTTAAAAGGTTACAGTTAATTCATCCACATTCGTCTGCTCATGTAAAAGCCTTTATTACTATATGTAAAAAAAAAATAATAACAATATAATAATAATAATAATAATAATAATAATAATAAACAAGTCATAAAATATTTTTATTGTGATGCGCGTTTTGGAACGTGATGGACGTTTCACACAATCAAAAGATTCTTTCTCTGAACTACCGTTTTAAAAATAAAGTCTTAAAAATACGGTCCGAGGGACCACATTCGGGTACTTTACCTCATTCACTTTAAATAATTTTAACTGAATTAAAAATTTTTTGAAAAAATAAGAGTAGAAAGTCATCCGTCAATGAAGTGCTTGCAGTTTTTAAAATAAACTTCCAATTCAAAATTTTACAGATCAGTTTAAGAAACATGAAACTAAATGCAATGCCTATTTGTAGCTAAAAATACTTTAAAATTTCAAAAATTATGATGTTTAACATTATGATTTCTTCCTGCCATTTTTTATTGAAGAGTCAAAATATTTCATATTTTAACTTTAATGGACCGACGTTACACGTCACTGTGAAGAACTTTTTACCTCCAACTTTAAGTTCAAAGATTTTTAAGAAAAATCTAAAAAATTTTATACAAATTACTTATTACTTTAAAATATGCTAGACGAGATTTTTAAGTTTCTCAAAAATTTCATACTGAATTAATTTTAACAAGCGAAGTCCCTTTCTGTCTTTTTTTAAATATTATTCAGGTTAACGTTATTTTCTAACTTTAACGTTAACTAATATTGAAAGTTATTTTAAAAGTTCGATACATGGATTAGACTGTATAATCAATAACTTGCGTCAATAATCAACAATAAAATTCTAAAGAACTTAATTTTTAAACATTATTCGTTAAACTCTAAAAAATATCAAAACCGTAAATACTATAATAAAATGTTAGGATTCTACCACTTTATGAAGTTCAATTTTTTCCTTGCCATTTTTCATTGAAGGGTTAAAATTTATTAAAGTTCCTTTGTATTGTTGTCTGCGATAAAAAAATGTATATATTTAATTTATTTCTAATTTACAATATGAAAAACTGAAAAAAAAAAATTCTCGGCAGTAAGATATTTGAAGTTTCGGTAAAACTATCATTGGTAAGAGAGAGTGTAAAGATTATACAGCAAAGCTGAATATTAGGCTTTTTATAAGCAGGTCGTTTGAAAACAAGATGGTGTACATTTATTTAATTTTCTAAACTTTGTAACTTATTGCATTTTTTATTTTTGAATCTATGAATAAATTCGAAATAATTTTGTGATTCTGAAAACTTTCGTAAAGAAAAATTCATGTTTTTCTTGCTACAAAGATGATATAAAAAATCTTTGTTTTACCCAAAGCATCATAACCAGAGCTAAAATATAAAAAATTGTCTATGCGTACACTATTCTGACTTGTCAACTTTTTATTTCTACTTTTGCCTGGATTTTTAATTTAAAAATAGATTAAAAAAAAAATTTTTAACAAGATTCAAGATAGTGAAATCTGCAGCTTTTTTCTATTAGCGATCAAAAAGTTGTAAAAATCGTCTGCTTATGACAAAGCCCTATACAACTTAGAACTAATCATTATTGTCATTTTCAGAGCTTAAATCTATTACCCATGTGCGATTTTGAATGTCTGATCATTTATAAAAAAAAATCAAATCATTCACTTTTATATACTCTTTAATTTTTCAGAGTATCAAAAAAATGAGCGATTAGATTCTGGCTTATAAAGCTAAAAAAAAAAAAAAAAATTAAACACAAAATTTAATGAAAAATGAAAAATAAACACAATTTATATTTAATCAAATAAAAAACTATAAAAGTTTTAGAAAAGAATCATACAATTATTTACACTTGAAGTTTTCTGATTGGACCAAGTTAAATCAGATTTTGTTCAAAAATTAAAAAAAATTTTAAATAAATTTTTTGTTTGATTTAATTTTTATTCAATAACAATTTTATCATAGTTCTGATAATAGTTTATTTGATTTAAAAAAAAAAAAAAAGATCTGCTTTATAAATACTCGCGATAAGAAATAAAAAGTCGTTAATTCATATAAAAATTATGTTAAAACTGAAAATATTTCAATAGTAGAGTTTAGTTGCATTATTTTCTATATGAGTCTCTTTTATTACGCAAAACTCAATTCTTTTTCGGATATTATTTAGTAGTCTTATTTCATTTGTGAATTCTAAACATCGCTATCGGGTAATAATCATACTGAATTATATTTTGATATGGTTTTAATTTTTTGCTCACAAAGATTTTCTTATTAAATAACTTTTATTATTAACATATGTACTGACCGACGGTAGATGAAGTGCCAATATTATTTCTGACCGGAGTAGTTGCAGGGGTTGGTGGTCCACTGTCCAAATTTTGGTGCACTGCATATAAACCAAAATCATGTTCATTAGAGCTTGAACTATTGCATTTTCTTTTGTCTTGATTGTGATTATGATTAAAGTGAAAATTTTCATTTTCCATCAAATTTACTCCTAATAATCCTAAATTCGGCCTAAGATCATCCATGAGTTTATTTTGACTAGAACCACAGTTAGCAGCAGCAGCAGCAGCTGAAAAATTAAGCTGCCGACTGAATATAGCAGGAAAAATATTAAACTGTTGATGTTCTAAACTAAGTGTTGTTGACAATGAGGGTGCTGGGGCTCCACCGGATATACTACTACTGGTTCCTGCTGCATTGGACCCATCACCACCCCCACTTACGGGGCCCGGCCCACCTGATAAATCGTTAGCCAGGATGATGCCGTTTACTTATCTGATTTAATTATTTTTGTAATGAAATTGCCACAACCACCGATCATCTGATGTATTCTTAAACATCTTTTTTATATTTTTGAATTTCACTGCACCTATTTAATCAACAACAGATAAAATTTGAAATGTGAATTTGCTTAGTTCAAGAACCACTGTTAAATAAATGTAGCTGCACTTTATATTTTTGTATCGGAACCAAGACATACTTTTTCTTGGTTATAATTATGATAAGGTAGGAGAATTTACAATAAAATAAGAAAAATATAAATTTGAATATTTGAAAATAGGATGAATTAAACGGATATAGTGAAAAAAGTGAAGGTGGGATAAAAAAGCAAGACAAAGAGGAAATTCGTTACTGAGGAGGAAAAGAGAATTGTTGTATTTTATAAAACTCCACGCAATTCGAATTCTTACACGATTCTGCCTACAAAATGTAGTTACTGGGTTGACTGAAGCTTCAACATAGTACGTACAAATAGTAGGACGGCTATTAGTTGATTGGTTCTCGAGACTAAGGGTTACTAGGACGACGAGTGAATAACAGCCAATAGGATGCTGAAGGCTTTGCATCAAAGCAGTATGGCGTTCAACCAATCAAATAAATTCTAGAAAATAGAAATTTCAGGTGGCTCCCATGAACATGACTGCCATTGCGATTATTGCGTAAAACTCTCTCTCTCTCTCTCTCTTTTTCTCTATCTCTCTCTTTTTAATTGTTGAATTAGTTTGCAAATATCTGTACTCGCGTATGCGTGTGCATTTATTTAGGGGGAAGATGGTTTAGTTGCAAAAATTTCTAGATACTCAGATAAAAAAAAAATGGTTCTTGCTTGAGTGTCAACCAAATATTGCACGACAATGGCAAGCAAGGGTCAGAATCAGGTATTGTTATCGGTTTGCACCGCTAAAAACGTTAAATATACTTCACGGTTACATAAAAAAAAAAAAAAAACATTTTTTTATACGTACACTCTTCTTTAAAAAGTTTTAAAATACTAAAAAAATGTACTAAAAAGTAAGAAAATTTGTTTCAATATCAATACTATCAAAACCTTTCAATTAAAAGACTTGAAGATCCAACATATATTGAACAAACATGCATCATTAAGACAGTATTCAAAAGAAAAGAATGAGACACCTATTTATATTTTAATGGCATTTGAAATTATTTTGTCTTTAATTTCAATATTTTTAAACTTTTCTCTTGAGTCCTAACTGGAGCAAAAATTAAGTATGATTCTTAAATGTATATTCAATCTTTCTGTTTTTAAATTAAAAGTTTTTGACTGTATGAACATTGAAAATTTCATTTTTTACTTTTTAGTATATTTTTTTAATATTTCAAAACTTTTTAGAGAAAAGCATGTTTAAAAACATTTTTTATTTTATTTTTCTAATTTTTGATCTTAACGTTGAATTTGCGGTTTGAGGAGTAATGGTTTCATAAAAAAATAGCTCTAAAATTCAAAGTTTTTCAAAAGAAAAATTATTTCGTCTTATAATTTCCCAAACGTCAGTTCACTTGTTAGTAACGATCATCTACTATATATCGCCTAGAGGACATCGATAAAATTAGTTCTTCTACCTACTTTATCGTTAGATGAAATTTTCGTTATAAGGGTTTTCGGGTGTTCTAATGACAAAAATATAATTTGTTTTCCATTTTAACTTAGATTTTTTAAAATTTGGTCATACGCTTACAGGACACATTATGACATGAGGAACGCCGATCTTGATAATTTATTATGTAGCCGAAAGGGTAATTTTAGCATATTTTTCGAAAAAAAATCAGTTTTTAGCTTATTTTAAAAAATTTTAATTCTTTCCCAAAACATATTGCATCCTCATTTTTTAATTAATTTTTGGGAAAAAGTATTTTTAAGCTTTCCTTAAAAAAAATTTACCATAAAAAATTTAAATTTTTGAAACCGAAAAAAACCCCAAAAAGTGCTTTTGGAAATCTCAATTTTTCATGGTCAATTTTTTTAAAGTAAAGCTTAAAAATACCTTTTCCCAAAAATTAATTAAAAAACGGAAAAAAACAAAACGTGAGGTTGCGGAACTCTCCAAGTGTTATATAAGCTTTGAAGAGGAATTAAAAACTCCTAGGTAATTTCACTTTAACACTTCCATTCCAAACAAAGTAATGTATTAATCGAAAAAAATTCAATATTTAAATATATAAGGTAGGTGTACCTAATATGGCCCTGTGCCTAATATGGCCCCCCTGTTATTTTGAATATGCTCGATATGCGGCATCTTTACAAGGTAGGAAGAAGTCAAAGACACTAAATTATGAAGTTTTGAGTTGTTTAGAACATTTGAAAATTATTTTTGCGCACGCCTTATAGCTAAAACTCGTTTCGTATACCTTCGTTATTATTTTACGTTGTGATTAAATGGTCTGCCAAAATATTTAGACACACCTGAACAAAATTTTCATAAGTAGCTTTGTTTCAGCTTTAAAACGCGATTTTAGTTTTTGTTAAACTCGTTTTCTAACAGGTTTTATTCTTAAATAACTTTTTATTCTGCAGTGTACCAAATATGGCCCCCCGCGAATTAGAAGAAATACCGATATTAAGAGTCCTTAGTTTCATATTTACCTTTTAGAAAATCCTATCCTAATGTTATTTAAGAAAAATAAATTTAATTTTTTCAAAGCTTTTTTTCATTTTATAATTAAAAAAACATTCTAGCTCAATGATAAAAATTAAAAGTTGTCATTTTTCTACTGGTCTTAAAGCTTTCAAAAACATTGTAAAAAAAGCTCAATTTTTAAATAAATCATTTTTAAAATAATAAAAATTTTGAAGTTTTTTTAATCTCATATCCTGATTGATTTAAAAAACAGGAACAAATCGAAATTAATAAATAACTTCAAGGGGGCCATATTAGGTACACAAATTTTTGGTGTCTTAAAAAAACGAGTTTTGGTAAATCCTCTGGCATTTCAATCTTATTGATCAAAATCGAACGCGTAAGGTCTCATTTTAAAGCTCTTGAATTAACCTTTAAAATGAGACCTTACACGTCAAAAAATATTGATTTGATTCGCCACAACGTCGATTCTCGCTTAGGGGGGCCATACTAGGTACAGGTGCCTTAATTAATGTTGTTTCAACTGGTTTACTTAAAAAACATAAATAACTTATAAGGAGAGGACCAGACATTTGGGTCTCCGATTTTAATGAAACTTTGGGGGTAGTTTTCTGGTACCAAATGATGAACAAAACCTTTTATATTTGATCTATATGGACCTTTCTACTGGTTTGCGATGCAAATGTTAGCAATTTTTAGCATTTTTTCACGTTTTAGCTAGTTTTTAAAAAATTCGTGTTCAAAGCCTATTGCACTTACAGAGATGCGGGACCTTTTTTTCGTCTTTCTATGAACTTCATGAAAAAAATATTTTCAAATTTTAACTGAAAATATTTAAAAGTGAATAATTTATGATACTGGACGTACTTTTCAGCATTTTCTGAGTTTTGTAATATAAATTATTCATGGTCAAATTATTTAAATTAAAATTCACAAATATTTTTCCTTTAAAGTTCAAAAAGAGACAAAAAATGCGAAGTCCCGCATCTCTGTAAGTGCAAGAAGACTAATTTTTTAAAAATTACCTAAAAAAACCAAGAAAGTGACCCAGTAGTCTGGACCTGCCCTTGTTAGTTAGAATAAAGAAAAATAGTCTTTTTTAAATAAAATCATCAACATTTTTATGTAAAAAAAAAAAAAAAAAAAAAAAAAAAAAAAAAAAAAAAAAATAATAATTTTGAAAACATTTAAGTAAATAAATTTTGATGATAAAATTATTTTTTATAATTTAAATAAATTCTTTTTTATAATTTAAATAAATTCTTTTTTATAATTTAAATAAATTATTTTTAAAAATTTAAATAATATGCAGTATCTAGTATATTTTATAATTTTATTCTTTTCGACCTGTTTTTACCATTGAATTATCCGATGGTATGCTTCTTAGTTCTTCGGTAACTGATAGAAATATTAGCTAAAATTTAAATTGTACTTTTTTTGTTTGTTCAAAACTACACAAATGAAGATCTTAGACTAAGAAAAGGTGATCAGTGATACGATGCTTAGTTTTTTTAGTTTTTTATGTTAAACTCCTCAAAGTTGATTTTCAAGCAGTTAATAACGCCACAATTGTATCAATAAAACAAAAACTGTTAAAACCTTTTTAATTTGGGATTTTTTTTTTTTTTTTAAGCTAAAAGTTATTTTATGATTCTTTAATAATAAATTTTTAACAATAATATTGTAAAACTCCTAAAAATGCTCTAAATTATTGATACTGTGACTGCCGTGTTTGACATCTGTATCTTTATTGCAGAGTTTAACGAAAAAAAAGGACTAGAAATTTTTTAGTATAAACTATGAATTTTTATTTATGTTTGATGTAACGTTTTTGGAAGATATTATTTTTACTATCTTTTAAAGTAAAATTTTATATAATAAGGCTTTTTCATAGCAGACGACTTAGATTTATCGTAGTGAACCCAAAACGATATTTTGTAGTTTTATTTAATTTTCAATGAATTTTTTAACTTTTTGTAAAAGTTAGGCTTAAACTCTGTTAATTATTCTATTATTCTGACAAGTTTATTATAGAGAAACTTAAGTTGTTTTTACTTCAGAGCCGATAAAAAAATTCTTGTTGTACACCCCGGGTCATACACCCCGCGTTAAAAGTTATTCACATTTTTTGAACTTTTAACCTTTTTGCATTCATTTTTACCAAGATTATTTAGGTTTTTAAGATTTTTTAGATTGTATTGAAAAAAATTTTTTTTAACATTAACGCTGTAAAGCCAACAGAATTGGGAATTTTTTTTAATCAGCAAACAGTAGGTTATGGATAATCGTCTGCTATGAAAAAGCCTTATTTGGTCATCATGGAAACTGCGTTCTTCTTTTTTTAATTTAATATTATTTCTATTTACATTAGCTGAAATGCCATGATATTAAATTAAGCTCAGTAATTTGTGCGTCAAAAAAGCTAAGCTTATGCTGAATTAAGTGTCAAGGAGGCTTAGCAGCGTAGGGGTCGTACCTAGCGGGGGCCCATGCAGGTGCATAAAATCTAAAACAAGGAAAAAAGTATTTTTTTTTTATTCATTATGATTAGTAAACGATTATTAATCATTTTTAAAAACAATAGAACAAAACTTAAGATAAAAAATGAAAAAAATTTAGCGCATCATTTTACATGATAAATTGAGGGGATGTGCGGAATAACGCTATAACTCCAATTAGAAAGACATTAGATTTATAGTGTTATTCCGCCCGTGCCCTCAATGAAAAGTATGTTATTTACATCTTGCAAGTAATTATTATGATCTAAATAAGTGTAAAATTGACGAATTTACATGGGCTCTAATGGAAAATTTACTAAAACCGCAAATACTTAATTTCTAGCCCACAGATTTTAATGTATCTTCGCACAAAAATCGGGAAAAATCAGACTTGGGTTATTCTTGTTTCAAAACGTTCATTAGGAGCCTGTAGCAATAATTATTAACAATTGATTTTAAATCCTTGTAAATATTAGTTCTCATTGGTACAATACAGAGGTTAGAAAGTGGCTGAGCCAATGAGCAGATAACTACTTTCGTCAAATGCACATTTGACTTACGTAGATGGTAGGGAACCTCCTTAATTTATTATAAGTCCGTAGTTCTTGTACTTGCATAGAAGACGATAACATAACCTATTGAAATAGTATATTATTCCCAGAAGGACTAAAGTTTGCAGTGGAGGCCTGCTGTCATTGCAGCCTGAGACGAAGTCGAGGGCTGCAAATACGTGGGCCTCCTCAGCAAACTGTAGTCTTGAGGGATATATGCACTTTTTTAAAGTCCGTTTATCCCACAAAATAACTTGATTTCCTCCGATTAAAGCCAAAAGAACGAAATGTACTCCCTGCGCCATCGACCAACGCGCACCCGGCCTACTGCGTGCCCTCACTGGCGCTCGGGCCGCAACACGCCGGCTGCGTGTCGGCCGCTGGCGTAGGGAGTACATTTCGTTCTTTTGGCTTGCGTCGGAGGGACAGAAGTTATTACTTGTGATCAACGAGGTTAAAATGATTTTTTCAAGTATAATACAAAAATTCGGGCAAATGAACCTTGCCCCACTCCATCGCCCCGTAAGATTTCTAAAGATTGCCAGCACGGGCCCCGGTCAAAACATTAAGACGGCTGGTCGGGCCCTAGCCAGCGCTCAGCTTGATTTTCTAAGCGGGAAATAACCTTTTCAACTTTAATTCGACAATGTTGACACCTAAATATTTCACTCATTCTTTGTGTGATATAATTTTACCATTATCATCTTTCTCGGCTCTCTTATCTATTGCTGATGTCAGATAAATTTTGCTTAAAAAGTATTGTCTCACATTTATTGATAATAATTTTCAATTTCCAATTATAATAAAAAGTGTAAATTTTATTCAAAAGTTTTTCTATAACTTTTCTCTAATTTTTTGAGTTTTTTGAATGATAATGTATATTATCAAATCATCAGAAAATGCAATAGAAAATTTAATATTGATACTTTCAATTTAAAAAGATTCAAAACATCACTATCGAAAATGTTAAAAAGCATTGGTAAATTTACCGTGCCCTCCTGTAATCTATTCTCAACCAAAAATTCTTTGCCAGACACTGAGCCCCCAGCTGATACAAAAGATTCACCTGTGTCCTGTTATCATGTCCCACACTATTTTTATTAAATATCTCGGAAATTTTTTCTTCATCATTTTATAAATGACACCTTCGATTCATACCGTGTCAAAAGCTTTTTCAAGATCAATAAGGCAAGCTCCCACTCCTTTTCTCGCATTAAGAGCCCAACCAATGCATATGTAAGTTTGCTTATCGCGTGTATTGTGAAATGTTTGTGCTTAATATCGAATTGATTTTCCAGAATAATATTATTTTTTGAACAAAAGGATATAAAGGTATATTAGTAAAAATTTCTAAAATCTTACTAATGTTTAGTAGGAGGCTGATAGGTTTTAAATTTGATGGTACAGAGCAATCTTTGCCTTTCTTAGATGGTGGTATCTGTTTAAGATTTCGCACCTCTTTTTGAAAACTACACCGGTCATCTGAACGACGGACGCCACGAAAGTCCCGGCTACCGATATCCGCCCGCGCAAGTCTCTCCGCCCGTGATCGCAGCCTCATCGCATCGCGGATCTTGTGAGTACGACTCGTTTCTATACCCTTGTTCGGCATTCTAATTATTATAAGTTTAGCAGCCTTAGTTCGGCTCTCTGACAGCGCCAGTCCTCCCGGTCAAAACGGCGAAACTCTCGACTCTCATGTAAACAAACCATAGAATATAGTTAAGTTTTAGTGTTTGTTATAAAAAGTGCTTCAATTTATTTATTTAACCCCCTAGAATCACAAATCTCATCCTCGAGTTGATGAACTCAATAAAATCTATCTGGTCCTTCGGTAAATAAGCCTTAGAATCCGAAACAGCATCACCTTCGTTCTCTTTCATTTCTTAAGAAAGAACATATTGTTTAGAGAATATTTAATATTACCGTATAATACCAAATTACTTTAGCAGGTAACCTCTTTAAGGTAGGACCTCAATTACAGAGGTAGTCAAGTTCCAATTTTAACCTCACATTTGACTAGCTTCACGCAGATACAGATATAGAAGTGCGTTGAGAGCAGACGCTTTTTTTTCCATTTTACAAATAAATAATTTTTAATTCATACTTAGAGGTCACAAATGTACAAATAATTTTCATCACATGTTTCTTGAAGAATTTTATTATTGTGAAAAAATTTACAGCGTGCGGAGATATTTCGTTGAATAAAAATTTCGCAAAGAATGAGCATTCTCCATAAGACCACGGGTTACATAGTTGACACAAAAGTTAATAATATTTTAGAATCTTGGTCACCCCAGGTCTTGAAAATTTAGCTGCAGTAATTTTTGATATTAACCTTTAGGTAACTAGAGTTATAGATTTTTCGGATATTTCCTTCTGGTAACTGAGGTCCTACCTTAAAAAAATGTTTGGTATTTGATCAAAATCTGCGGACTTTTTATTATTTAATTTATTAAAAATTTGGAAAACTGGTAAAATATTGGAAATTATCATTAGTCTTTTGGGGGTGATTAGAAGGATTTTCTTTTGAAAATGTTGTAATAGTTTTACTATGTTCGCGGTCGATTTCAATCTCTCTCTTTATTCATTTTCTTATCTGTTCCTTGATAGTCTATACACTTTAGCGTTAGTCTAGCTTGTTAATCAACAAATCAATATTTTCAGTTATTTAGTTTTATTATTTTATTATTTTACTTTTTTATTATCTTATTATTTTATTATTAATTCAATTTATTGGTAATCTTAACGAGCTAGTCATTGTTAACTAGAATACTCACTATCAATATCTACTATTATATTATAAATTTACTCAATGTTTTCATTTTTTGTAACTACTATTTGCATATTCTTAAGATGTACATGTTATTCTCATTTTAACTATTACTATTTGTACAACATAACATACATAAATAAATATTTCAATCAATTAATCAATCAATCAATCTCTCTTTAGGCTATCAGTCTCAGCGATAACGATTCTTTCTAGTACGGAACTGCCCATGTGACTCACGATAAATATCTACTATTATTTTATAAATTTACGTTTTTATTTTTTGTAACTACTATTTGCATATTCTTAAGATGTAAATTTTAATCTCATTTTAACTATTACTATTTTTACAACACAAAGTACATAAATAAATATTTCAAACAATTAATCAATCAATCAATCTCTCTTTAGGCTATCAGTCTCAGCGATAACGATTCTTTCTAGTAGGGGACTGCCCATGTGACTATTTTGTTTATGAGTGTGGTGGTTCGAAAATCCGGCGATCATTCCGTTCGAATTGCACACGTTCGTTCGTGTTCACGCGCTAGGTGACGACGTCGCGCTTGACAATGTGGCAACGACATCAACAACAAGAAGCTGTCATTCAACTTCCAACCTCCGCACGTGCCAGTCGTCGTTTTCATATCAAAACATCACAAAGATCATTAATTTTTCTTCTTGTTAACTTATTGGATAAACGTTAAATAATTATTGTAAATAATTTCTCTTTATTTAATCTTATTCTGAGCTCGGGAAAGCTCATTAAAATTACTTTCATAAAGTGGTGACCCCGTAGTTTTTTTTCGTAACCTTCTGTTTGGTTTTCATCATTTTTTATTCACTGCCAAATTCTTTTGTACGCAACCGACGCGTGCAGAATAATATAATGGTCAATCCAGCACCTTCACCCGCTGTTCTCGCTGTCAACAATCAATAAAATGACCAAAACAGCATTCAGCAAGTTCAAAATCAAAATGACGTCCAAGTTGCTCAACAAAATAGTCCTGGTGAGCTCATAAGAAGACAGGTTCAACAGGCTAACGTACAGCTGGCCAACGTGGAGTCCTCATCATCTTGCCATCTATCGAGGTTCTGGAAATTCAATCTCCAGTTGTGGTTTATCAAGGTCGAGTCGGCTTTTGGGACGCTCCAGATTCGATCGAACATTAGAAAATACGATCTCGTCGTAAATACCCTGGACACTGAAGTTATCCAAAAAGTGTTGGACATCTTGATGAATCCTCCGCAAAATATTAAATATTAGAGTCTTAAAACCACAATCCTTGAGCAGCTTACCGATTTAGCGCACTAACAACTACACACACTCCACACTAAGCTGCAGCTAGGAGACAAGAAGCCATCCTAGCTTTTGCGTCAAATGCGTAGTCTGGCTGGAACTGCGATAACAGACGACACACTTCGAGTCAAATGACTGGACCTCCTTCCAGCTCAAGTCAGTAGAGTCATTAATGTACTCAAAGCTACAGAGTTAGATGAATAGGCCACTCTCGTGGATGAACTCATGTCCAGCGATTCACCGGTGCCTGCAGTTGAATTTCAAGTTCCGATGTCAACTTTACCACCGCTCTCCGACTATCAGAACATGGCCTTGAACACGAGCAACAGCCCGTGCGTCGCTGCTGTAGAGGATCCTTTGACTCGCGAGCTAGCTGCCATGAGTCTCTCGTTAGCTCAACTCGTCTCGCTGACTCGACAAAATCGAAACCAGAGCATGCCAACTCAACCCAACTATTCAAGATCACGCTGTCGCTCTCTCAAGCTTCATCCGGGGATAAGTCAAGATCAGATACTCCAAGTTGTAATTCTGATTGGTGCTGGTACCATTAAATGTACTTCGATCAAGCTCAAAAGTGTAAGGCTCCTTGCAATTTTTCAATACAGGAAAACTGGTAAATCCAACCCCGATTCAGGCGGTAGAGGTTGGTAATACATGGCAATCAGAAAACCGTCTACATGTACACGATCAAGACTCTCGTATCAAGTTCTTGGTTGATTCTGACTCTGTTATTTCTCTTTTACCAAATTGCCACGTACTCATTCATTGACGTTGAAGCTAGGTCTGCGTCGTTCCTTTCGCTGGCAGTTTGGCATAGCATACGTCCAATCATCGGTGCCGATTTTTTGACTTACATCGGCGTACTCATCGATCTACGCACCAAAGGACTCACAGACTCAATTACTAGCTTCGCTTCGCATGGTTTGGTTTCTGCGGCAAGAATTCATAGCGTCTCGGCCGTTACGATTCCGGCTGGAATACCAGATGGTAAAAAATACTTAGACCTCTTTCAGGAGTTTGCTGACCTGTGTTCGCCAGACATCACTGCTGCCTCAGGCCCAGACCTTCCCGTTTTCAACATGATTACCACGAAAGGTCCACTGATCTTCGAGTGTCCTTTTCGACTCGCAGGTGATCGTCAGGAAGCCGCAAAACGACAATTTCAACGTCTTGAAGAACTTGGCATCGTCAGACGTTTGAACAGTCATTGGGCAAGCCCAATTCACATGGTTCTGAAAAGCGATGGTTTCTGGCGAATCACAGGGGATTACAAGCGTCTAAACGCTTGTACCCGGCCAGATCATTATCCGATTCCGATCGTTGATGACCTCCTTTTGGAGGTGAGATACCGAATCTTTGCGGTGATTGATTTACGTAAAGCTTTTAATCAAATTTCTATCGCAGAGTTGGACATACCAAAAACAACAGTTACAGCGTCGTTCAGGCTTTTTGAATTCTTGCGAATGGGTCTTCGTAACGCCGATCAAACTCTGCAGAGGTTTATTGACTACCTGCTTCGAAAGCTGCCTTTCGCAAAATATTACCTGCACGACGTTTTCATCAATTTGGAGAACCACGAGCAGCACCTGTTTCACCTACGACAACTTTTTGAGGTTCTTTGAAAAACTAACTTACGCATCAATCTATCGAAATGCGTCCTTGATAAAGAAAAAGTGAAATATCTTGGTTACATCGTTTCAACAGAGGATATTTCAACAGAGGAGGGGTAATACCCCTCCTCCAAAAACTGTAATCGCCATTTTGAAGTACAAAAAGCCTGTAACAGCCCACAATTAACGTGGTTTCTTGGGCTTGGTTAACTACTTTCACCGATCCATTCCAAAAGCAGCTGAAATTATAACTCCACTGTACGATATGTTAAAAGGTCTTCAACCAAAGCAGAAGCACTCCAGCCTGACATGGTGTCAAGAAGCAGAATGACGCTTTTGAACTCAGTAAAGAGGCGCTGGCAGAAGCCGCTTCAACAACATTCCTTCGTTCTGGCGCACCTTTAAAACTAACGGCAGACGCTTCCAACAAGGCTATTGGAACCAGCTTGGAACAAGAATTTCCACCTGGTACTTGGAGACCACTGGGTTTTTTTTTCAAGGAAGCTTTCCGAAACCGAAAAAGGTTACAGTGCTTACAACAGGGAACTTCTGGCGGTGTTCGCAGCTGTGAAGTACTTCCAACGTATCCTTGAGGGGCATGCTTGCGCTGAACACACTGACCACAAGCCTTTGATCTACGCTGCCGACAAGAGTTCATCGAAAGCTTCAGAAAGGCAAACCAGACAATTCGATTACATTTATCAGTTTCAGATCACGTTCAAACACGTCAAAGGCAAGGACAACGTTGTCGCTGACGCTCCTTCTCGTGCTTGCGCTGTTGTCATGCCCTCGGTCCTCAATCCTGAAACCATGGCCCACGCTCAAACTGCAGACTTGGAGCTCCCCAACAAGTTCAAGTTTATATGTTTGAAATTATTCAAACCACAGAGAAAAAATGTAAATTTTTAATCACTTATAAATAACTCTTTTTTAGTAATTTTACTGAGTTTCATGCCGAAATCTATTATTTTTTTAAATATCATGGAAAAGTCATTATATAGTACATATTTATTATATTTTCAATTAATTTATTTCAAATTACATGAAAAACTCACAAGATTTTATAAAATGTTACAATTTTTATTCTAACAACAATAGTTTAAAAAAAAAAAAAAGTCAATTTTTTTATTGAACTATTTAAACTCATAGACCCAACTAACATTGGTGATTATAAACACAGCTTAATCATTTTTTTTATAACTTATAATATTATTATTAAGATATTCTAGTTTTTTGTAGCTCCTCCTTTCACTTCATAGTAAGCAGTGATTCTACAAACCATGGACTTTGCAAAGTCAATGGTGTGTAGAGTCAAATAAATTATGTAGTAGGATGTTTATAATAAATTTCAAAAGAATCCCTAAAATCAAAAAATGACTGAAATTTTCTGTTTTTCAAAAAAAAACTTTTTTAATCAAAATATGAGTGAGCATTCATTTTTAAATTAAACATTAGGGTAATTAAAAATTTTCTTTCAAATTAATGTGTTCCTTGAATGAAAAAAAAAAAAGTTTAAGACCTTGACGCGACGATTTGATCTGTCACGATTATGAGCAAACTCAAATTTCATAGATGTATAATATGAAATTTTGGGGTGCGCTAAGCTTTTGAGCAGTACTGTATTGAATAAATCTTAAATAATTATTGTAAATAATTTCTCTTTATTCCATTTTATTCTGAGCTCAGGAAAGCTCACTAAAATTACTTTCCTATTGGGAAGAAAAGTGCAGTCGTGGTGGGGATGAGGTCACGTGGTTCACGCGCTGTTCTAGTGGATTTAAATAGTTATGGGCAGCCATGTTGCTTCCCTCTCTGTGACTGTACTTTTCCTCCCAATATGAGTATTCGCAAAATAGGTGCCTATGACGCTTAATTTTGTTAGGTTGATTTTTCCAAATAAGTGTAAGCTTTAAGAAAAAAAATCTTTCTTACTCTAAAAAGAGAGTTGCTGCACCTTGCACAGATCTAGCTGTACACAAAATTAAGTATTACTATTGCTACTATCGGTATTTATCTCATTAAGTGTCAATCGTCACAATGTACTTTCGAGTTCCCTGGATCATCAATAGTTCCACTCGAGTAATATTTCTATTTTCTTAGGCAAATTTATACTCACGGGGCTCTAATACGTGGTCCAGCAAAAATCAACTAACATATATCTCATAATTCATATTCAAAAGCTTATTTCTTAATAATAAAGCAAATATCTTGTTGTAAGAACAAGAGTTGAAGGGTTGTTGTTGTGTAGCCCTAAAAAGGGCTGGCTTACGCTTTATAATGTGTAGTCCTAAGAAGGACTGTTTATGGCAATCAGGGCTGAATAAGGGTGCAGGTAAAAAAAATAAGAAGTAACTAGGTTTAAAATTCTCGAGTTTATTCAAAGAATATTCCCTACTGGTCAAAGGTAAGGGTAATGGGTCCCTTGAACCACTGTTGGTTACTTCGCCCGCAGACGTGACGAAGCTCCTGGGTTAGGGGCGAAGGGCAAGATGAACGCTAGCCGCAGGACGAAGTCCACCTCCGGAGAGTGCTAGTTGGTCCGTAGGAAGCGGGAGGAAGGTGAGGTGGGTCAGGCTGCGAGCGCGACCCAGAAGAAGTGCGTGGGTGGCCGAAATTCTCAGTATTTTTAGGTGAAGTGAGACGGGCCCCGCGAGTTGGGGCGCCTCTTGGTGGGGGAAGAGCGTGAAGCACCGCGGCTCCGGAAAAGGTGTGAGGGTCGTTGCGCGACTTGACCACTTCGCTTTTAAGGGTTGAAGTGTGGATCGCCGCGTAGCGGTGAAGATGGAAAACTTTTCCTGGAGTGGCGTGGTGGCAGAAAAATGAAGAGGATGGAGGAGACGGGAGAGAGAGGAGGAAGGGACTATGACGCTGCGCGTGAGCGGCTCACTCAGCGTGCAACAATCTAGGAGTTAATGCGTGATCATGAGTATTTAAAAAAAATTTATTCAAAGTTCTGTCATGTAAAAAATGTGGCTTGCTAGATTATAATAGTAACTTGTAAAGAAGGAAATAAAAAAAAAAGTTAGAAATAAACTGAACAAATACTATACGCTTTCTATCATCATTGTATTTAATACATTGCCTTTTTATTCATCATTACATTAATCTTCTAGTTATGCATGTTGCAAGGATCTTATCCTCACGGATACAAGCTCCCGAGATATAAGTCAGGTGAGGGTAAACCCGTGCTGTGCAAGAAATCGTAACCGGACACACCACGCGACGAAGAACGGCACAAAGAAGACGGAACAAAAAATTCGTGGTGGAGCATTGTGATAGTTTCGCAATGATGCCTTTTACACGTCACGGTAATTAAAAACGCGCATTCCCGTGAAATAATCAAGAGATCGAGAGATTGACCGGCCGGAGAGCGCACTTTAAATTATACAACGCATACGCAAAATTTTACTATCGTATATACTTTAATATTGTATATAATTTTACTATCGTAATAGCGTACGTTGAGTATAACTATTAACTATTAACTATTTTTTCAACCATATATACATGCAACAAGATGCAGCCTATTGAGATAAAATGTACCTGTACATAGGTTATGGTTACAAATATAATGATGAAAATAAATATAATAAAATATAATAAATATAATAAATATAATAAAATTCAAAACTTAATTAAAATACAATAGAATATAATCTCAAAAAATAAAATATCAATCTTCGGTGATCCATTTCTTGAGTTTATTCTTAATTACTGTTCCATTATTGGTCAAAGTCTTGAGGTTAATAGGTAGATTGTTGAATAGTTTAATAGCAATAATATAGCTGTTGTTCTTACTAATTTCAAGTCTCTGTTTAGGTATTTTTAAGTAATTGTTTCTTGTTATACTTCTTGATTGTTTGAAAGTATGACTCAAAATAAGGTAGTGATGATAAAGCGATTCAAGTTCAAAACTTTTTCTGATTGACAGTGGGAAGTTTTCGATATTTGAATTATTCTTTTTTATGATTTTCATGACTCTGTTTTGTAGTCTTTGAAGTAGTAGAATTTGTAGGTTTGATGCACGACCCCAAGCAATTATTCCATTGGTTGCACTGCTGTGAAATAATGCATAATACATTGATAGGAGACTGTTTTAATTGAGAATTTATGAAAGTTTTGAGAATAAGACAAAAAGGTATCGAAGTCTTTTAATTAATTTTTTTATGTGTTCAGACCATCTTATGTGATTATCAAATGTAATTCCAAGGTAGTTATAGCTTGTTACTCTTTCAAGTAAGGCATTTCTCAACTTAATTTCCAATTGAGAGGGCAGGGTGTCAATGTGATTACTGAAAGATATATAAACAGTCTTATCCATATTCAGAGTAAGTTTGTTTGATAAGAACCCAGAAGCCATTTTTTCAAAAGAATATTCATTTCGTTTTGGGTCTCCATCCAGTCATTTTTTGATGCTAATAAGATTGTATCATCCGCATAAGATACAATTGATCCTTCACCCACAGATAATAATAAATCATTAACGTATAATAGACATGAGAGAGGGCACAGAACAGTTCCTTGCGGTACTCCTGTGGTTACTTTTAGATAATCACTTGTTGTGTTATTTATCTTAACTTTCTGTCTTCTTCCAGTGAGATAACTTCTTATTAAACAAAGTGGTCCACCTCTTATACCATAAGCCCATAACTTTTTAAGTAATATTTCATGTTCAACAGTGTCAAAGGCTTTCTTAAGATCCAAAAATACAGCGAGGATGGGTTTACTTTTATCCAGTTTATTATAAATCATAGTTGTGACATAATCAAGAGCATCTTTGGTTCCAATATTCTTAAAAAATCCCAACTGTTTGTTTGATAGCATATTTTGTTTGTCTATAAAGTTAAAGATTCTAGAGTGAATAATCTTTTCAAAAATTTTCGCAATATTAGAGATAATTGGTATAGGTCTGTAATTTGTAGCTTGAGTTTTTTCACCTGACTTGTGGATAGGAGTTATTTCGGCAGTCTTGAGTAAGCTTGGCCATGTAAATGTAGAGATGCAAAGGTTGAAAATATGTGTAAGTGGTTGAACTATGTAATCTTTGATTACTTTCAGTGTTTTAGTATTGATATGATCAATACCGCCAGCCTTAACTTTCAAATTATCGATGATTTTTGACACTTCAGTGGTATTTGTCGGAAAAAGAAAAATTGATTTTTCATTATTGGGGGGATATTGAGTTTTTCAGACGAAACTGTTCCGTCCTTCGGAGTTAATAAGCTAGATTTTCTAGATTGTTTTTTTTTTTTTTATTATGCCCGATTTTTTCATTAATAGTTTTCCATAGTCTTCTTTGATTTTTACTTTGTCTAGTAAAATATAGAGAATCAGAAATTCTTTTTGCATGTACTATAATCTTGTTTAATAATTTTGTATAATTATCATAGGCTGATTTAAGTTCGTTTTTTAATTCACCACTACCTTTACATCTTTTCCTGCTTAGATATTGTTTGAGATTTAGCGCCTCTTTTCGACAACTACACCGGTCAGCTGAGCAACGGACGTCATGAAAGTCCCGGCTGCCGACATCCGCCCGCAACAGTCTCCCTTCACCCGTGATCGCGGCCACCACGCATCGCGGGGCTTGCGAGTACGACTCGCTTTGACGCCCTTGTTCGGTGATTCAATAAGTTTATAGTTTGGCCCTAGTTCGGCATATTGGAGAGTCTGAGGGTTCCCGGCCACAACGGCGAGCTCCTCAGCTCTCAATGTACATAAAATACATAGAATATAGATTAGTTTAGTGTTCAGAATAAAAAGTGCTTCATTTATTTATTTTCTACACCCAAATCACACACCTCATTTACGAGTACGTTGCCTCTCGTTAAAAAGGCAACTGGTCCTTCGTTAAAATAAGCACCAATCGCAAACATTTGGTCCTGATCGAACCGGATTAACTACCCTATTGTGCAGTCTACATTAGAAGTGTGTGTGATTTTTAGTGATATTGTGAAGTGCTTTTTAAAAAAACTGCCTCTTGCTACCCTCGAGAGCAAGCAGGATACTTTAATCAAGACTGCCATCGAGGCAATCGGCTATCATCCGCCATCTATTCAAGCACACGGCAAGGGACGCCGTGCGCGCATGAAAACGAAGAAAAGCGGCCATTTTGTGCTTCATCGGTCCTGCCCGGCAGAAGCAAGCAAGCAACTTGGCGCTGGACACAGAAGAAGCAGTGACGTCATTCACAGCTACAAGCACCGAAGTTGTGACATCAGACCATCTGACCCCCCATGGTTGGGTCTTCGGCCGCGCCAGGCACAGCAGTCGGCGCGCGCCGGCAGCGGAGTGATAGAGACAGAGAGAGCCAACAGCAGCAGCGCTGTACTTGGACATAGCGCACGCGACAGGTCGCATGCTAACAGTCGGCGTATCATATCAGCGTGCAACGACAACAACAATAAAGCTCATCTGCAGCACTGGTTGGCGTCGTTGGATCGTATTTATTTTCTCTTGGTGTGTTCACTCTGATTTTTATTATTTATTGGATTTCAAATCTAATGTTGTTCACAATTGTTTATAACTACTAAGGTTATATTCACATGGTTTTCTTTCCTTACTTGATTTACTAACCTCTATTGTTTGTTTACATTTTTGCACACTGCTTCATCCAAGCTGCATTTACACATTTTTTTGAATTTAATTCATTTTACAGAGAGCTTAACGCGTGCATATAGTTAAGAGTGCAACACTCTTCTATTTTTTCAAAAGTCTTACTCAACCAAGAGTAAAAATATTTCTGCAAGAAAGAAAAGTATAAACCTCCTCAAGATTTAGAAAGTTTTGATGAAACTGAAAGTATTTTTTATTCAAACTTAAATACTGTACAACTTGCTAAGTAAATTTATTAGTATTACATAAGACTGATAGCTCTCAAAATTATAGGTTTCACCCTATATACATTATACGGCATAGTGGACTGGTATTGGATCCCAGTATTCCTCAACTCAGCAGCGTAGTGGACTTTCTTCACCAGAAATTGATAGTCCAGCTTCCTGATGGTCCAGCCAATCTTCAAACTGTTCAGCGAGCCACCAGTATTGCTTCGCTTATATTCTTGGTGTCAATACGAGCACTCTTTCTGGTAGTTTTTGGTTACTCGAAGGACTCCCTAGTCTTCGATGGAACTACATTACTTGATTGCTGTATCGTATAGTTTATTTTCAAAATTTATAGAATTAGAATTGGTTTTTCATCCATATTTATTTAGTATTTTTTCCATTTTCTCTGAAATATCGTTTTGTCTGTTTTAGGTTTATGAAGAGTACAAAAACCCAAACACATTTTTGGCAATTGTACTAACTGGGTTGTAAGTTTTCGGATTTCATTTCAATGAAATCAAATTCTGTGGGCTTGTTGGTAAACAAACCCAATTGGTTTTTTGATGATATACTGTGCTCTGCACAAAACTTTAAACATTTAAATTACTACTAACCTAAAAAGACATACAACACTTGTTACCCCTTTAGCTGATGTTAGTGTCATCGTTCTTATTTTTTCACTGTGTAGTGAAAATTAGTTATTGCTTAGGTTTTTCTATAGAAGTTTGTCCACCAACGTGGAATAGATTTTCGAATTGGGCCTTTTACACCCTTTCAACACATTACACTAAACAAAGATAGATAGAAGTGAAATTAAAATGCTTGCTCATCAATCACTCGAATTGGCGAAAGTTTTTTTAATTTTTTTCATGTGCCTTGCCACGCATTCTTATATTCAACGCTCGCAAGAATATAACCCCAATCTAAAGTCTGATTAAGTTTAGTTCACTTTCATTAACACTCGCTTAATTAAAGCCTCTTTTCAAGGTTTAGTTAACATTCGCGTAACTAAAATTCATACTTTAGTTTAGTTAAACCTCGTTCAACTG
Source organism: Encarsia formosa (assembly GCA_038277355.1). Taxonomy (NCBI): domain Eukaryota; kingdom Metazoa; phylum Arthropoda; class Insecta; order Hymenoptera; family Aphelinidae; genus Encarsia; species Encarsia formosa. The sequence continues at coordinate 32,504,274 of CM076185.1, read as the reverse complement.
AAAATACTCTTTTAGGCCAAGTTGACACCTAGTCAGCTTAAATACACGCTTTAGGTTTAGTTGACCCTTGATCAGCTAAAAATTCATCTTTTGATTTAGTTGACATTCGCTCAACTAAAAATACTCAGTTTTGGTTTGGTTGACGCTCAGTCGACTAAAGCTCACTCGTTAGATAGTGTTGTTAGTTACTCAACTGCACCTCTTTGGAATTTCACAGCAAATTCACCTTTCTTAATTCTCAATTAAGACCCAACATTGTGCACTGCCACGCATTGAGCTAAGCCTTGCTTAACTCAAATCCATTTAGTTTACTTGTACTTTACCAAGTAATCTTTCAAGTTTTAAACATGGAAGCTGCTATCGCTAAGCAGTACGCTACTTTTGTTAAAATTTCAAATCATTTTCACAAGTTTGTTTCCATGGAGGCAGAAGACCTTACAACTCTTCTCGCTGGAATGCGAATTCAAAGGCTAGAGCAGCAGTGGCAAAGCTTCGTCGAACTCGACCAAGACATACGCCTGCTCACCGACTGCAATTTTAATCATGAATACTTTACGCAAGATATTTATTATGAAGCTCAAGATGTCTATGATCTCAACAAATCAAGGTACTTGTCATTCATTTCTAATCCAGATGCTAAGTTGTTTACATTTTTATTGGACCAGCCAACAGCGACACCTCTTATCCAGGGTCCGGCTATACTCTATACAATTGAGCCACCGGAACTTACTCAAGTTCAAACCCCGGCACTCCATTTTGAAAATCAGCCATCTGAATCGCCCGAGTCACAGACACCGGCTATTTTCACAGTAACTCAGCCACCTGCGACGCCAATCGTCCAGGTTCTGGCTAAATCCTTGGAAATCCAGCCACCAAAGCCACCCAAGGCCCAGGCGCCGGCTAGATTTGTCCAGCCACCTGAACAGACTCAAGTTCAGGTTTCGGCTACTCGTTTCTCAAAAGGTCAGGTACCTAGTTCATCAACCGTTCACACCCCAAACACAAGCAAGAATTCTGATGCACATCGAATTTCAGACCACGCTAGTCGTAACCCCTTTTTAAAATCTCAGTTTTTGAAATTAGTTTTAGACAGTTTACTCAAGATTGATGAGAAATGCTTGGTATTAACTCACGTTTACAGTTATTACGTTTCATATTCATTCGAGTGGGTATTCGACCCTGGAATACTTTTCGTAAAGAACGCTCTTGCCTCCAGCCAGCTCTTGTGCTATAAAAGCTGGATCTTCAACAAGGATTAGCTATTTGTTAGCGTAACACATTTTGTAGAAACCTCAAGTTAGTAGCCAGGTAGCTTTTGCGCTGCAAAACCTGGACCTTAATAAACGACAGTGCCATTAACGGCCATCACTTTGTAAATATTGTAAATATTAGAATTAAGTATTTTTTCAAGTTTTAACAGTTGAGTCCAACCTCAGTGTTAACTATTCCATATTTTGATGCAAGCTCAAGCTTGCGAGTTTTCATTTACTCATAATGATTTTACTCTTTAGTTGCAAGCTCACTACTTGCAAGCTTTTCGATTCAGTTCACAATTCTTTGTATATTACTCCAAGTTGTTATCAAGTTGTCTCATTTGCTTATTTTTCATGTTACTCTATTTAGTCTCAAGTTCAAAACCTGTTTCTGTTTTGCTTTTTTAGAGCTTGCGAGCTCTTTCAAACTTTGCCTAAGATTATACAAATTACCTTGAAATCTCTTACCTTATCCTTTACTTAATCAAAAAATTAGTTTGTTTTGGATTTTTACAGATATCAGTTAATCGCTTACCTGGAAGCGATTAAAGGGGGCGGAATGTTTGAGATTTAGCGCCTCTTTTCGACAACTACACCGGTCAGCTGAGCGACAGACGCCATGAAAGTCCCGGCTGCCGACATCCGCCCGAAACAGTCTCCCTCCGCCTGTGATCGCGGCCACCACGCATCGCGGGGCTTGCGAGTACGACTCGCAATGACGCCCTTGTTCGGCGATTCAATAAGTTTATAGTTTGGCCCTAGTTCGGCATATTGGAGAGTCTGAGGGTTCCCGGCCACAACGGCGAGCTCCTCAGCTCTCAATTTACATAAAATACATAGAATATAGATTAGTTTAGTGTTCAGAATAAAAAGTGCTTCATTTATTTATTTTCTACCCCCAAATCACACACCTCAGTTACGAGTACGTTGCCTCTCGTTAAAAAGGCAACTGGTCCTTCGTTAAAATTAGCCTCAATCGCAAACAGATATAAATTTTGTTTAGTTGAGCAAGAAACTATGATGCTTGATATAATTCAGTGACTCCTAGGTAAAGTGTTGTTTTATTTTCTTGTGATTGAAGTGAATTTTTTTACAGTGGACTGAAGAATATCAATAAAGGCACTTGTGGCATTCTCAGGATCTTTAATGTCAAGTATGTGTTGCCAGTTTTGTTTTCTGATGTAATTCTTCATATTTCTGTAGTTGATCTAAGTTTTATATTGATTGTCTATGTTTTTCAAATTAATTTCTTCAAGTAGTATTATCAGGGGGTAGTGATCAGTAATAAATGTGTTGACTTTATAAGGGTGAAAAATATGAGAACAATTTTTGGTATAAACATTATCAATGCAAGTTCCTCTTAGTCCATCGATAGAAGTGCTAGTGATGCCAGTGAAACTAGGTGTGTAACCATTTTCATATGAATTGCTAATAAATTCTTGAGTAATATCCATATTGAAGTCACCAATAATGTAGTGATTTTTAATAATTTTTTCTATTTAAAAAAAACTAACTTGTAAAAAAACTAAATTGTATATTCCTTATGATAGTCGTTGATTTGACCAAGGATAAACTCGTTAAACAGTTCAGAACTGTTACGATACTTTTATTTAGCCTCTTTCCATTCTTTGTTGACTGTTTTTTAAGCTTCTCTAGAGCTAATGTTTTAATTCGCTGCCTTAAACGACTTAAAAATTTTTTGATATAAATCTCCTCTTGCCGAAGAAATTTTTAAAACGAAGTTGAAAATCACAAAACCAAAAACACAACACAGTTAGCCATAAAATTGTGTAAAAAAATAAAGACTGTTTGGGAATGACTGATTGGCTATATTTTCGAAGGACCGCGGGACGTAGGTGTGAGGGAGGAGAGGCGTTAAAGGCTCTTGAAATAAAAACTCGGTTGAACACTTCACTATTTCTTTATTCCGCGTTAGAATGACAAGAGTTCGAGACTCTTTCACTATGAATTTAATACTTTTTCGGAGCCGAGTCTTTTGCCTTTTCGACAGGAAAAGCTTGGACTCCGGCTTCTTACTAAGTGCGTGAGGTTAGAAGTTTCCCGTGACGCGTGGATACGGCGTACACGCACGGAGAACGACTGACTGTGCGGCCGTAAGTCAACGGCGTCGCTCGCTCCTGACGTCGCTGTAGTGACTTGGTCAGTTTACGACATAGCGGCGTGAATTTCAAACATGCTGTCCACTTTAATCGAATCCAATTCGGGTAATAATTTTAATCTACAACATTGCAAAACAGAAAAAAATAATGATCAAAATGGTACTTAACTAACTTAAACTACTTTATTTGTTTATTTTTTTTATTTTTTTTTAATTTTTGGGAGTGATTAGCCTTATAATCTGACTAATCAATCGAATCTGGATATTCATGACTCATCAGGTCTGACTGAACCTTCATCGGCAGGCACCAACAATACTAATTTTACACCAGGATGCTCGAAGATAGAATGGGCGGTTTTAACGGTGTAATATCAAGAATTCTCAAAGCTGTCGGGATTAGTGCCTATTAACTTGCCTAAAGGCCATTGACCTGGTGAAGTCTTCTATAAATAATATCCCCTACGAGGAAAGATCTCTTTTTTCGTAACCACTTCGTACGAGGTTGGAGCGAGGGAAGATACTCGTCCTTCCAGAGTTGCCAGAAGTGTTGTACTTTCTGTGCTAGGATTTTCCACCTTTTTCCTATGGGGATGTTTTCCTCCGAATAATCAGCTTCAGGTACCAAAAACGATCTCCTTTGGATAAGGAAGTGAGCCGGGGAGAGAAAATCGACGTCGGACGGATCGTCTGGCAAAGGCAGAAGAGGTCTTGAGTTGAGACAAGCCTCGATACGACAAAGTAGAGTGGCGAGCTCGGAAAATGTAAGAACACTTTCACCGATGACTCTTTTAATGTGATACTTGGTTGATTTCACTCCGGCTTCCGAAATCTCACCCATGTGTGCGCCACCAGGGGGATTCCAGGTCCAGGTCGTACCCTGGGGAGCCAAAGTTGCGTTGACTCGCGCAGTAAAGTCTGAGGATTTCTGCAACATTTGCTGGAGTTCGGCGTCTGCACCAATGAAGTTTGAACCTTGGTCACTGCGAAGCTCGCTGCAGTGGCCACGCCTAGCTGTGAATCGATGGAATGCCGCAATAAAGGCTTCCAAGGTGTAGTCCTCTACGGCTTCTAGATGGATGGCTCGGGTGGACAGGCAAACAAACAGGCAAATTTATGCCTTCATGGTATCCTTACCTCTACTTTTGGTGAGACGCACGAACAGCGGACCAGCATAGTCAACGCCTGAACGACTAAATGGTGGTGATGGCAAGACTCTCGCTCTGGGTAGCTCACCCATGAGCTGAGTATACCTCTGTGCGGCGTACTTTTTGCACGGCTTGCACTTACATATCATACTTTTAACAGCTGCACGGCCGTTAAGTAACCAAAAACGACGTCGAAGCGTCCCAAGGGTCAATTGTACGCCTTCGTGCAGTGTAGCCTCATGGGTTTCATGAATTAGCAACTTATAGAGAAAACAGTTTCCTGGAAGAATGAGTGGATGCTTTCGATCAAAGGCCAGTAAGGCGCGATTTAGTCTACCTCCAACACGAAGGAGCTTTCTGTCTATCAAAGGACTTAACCTAGCTAGTGAGGTCTTGAGTTTTGGATCATCTTGAGTGCGCAGCAGCTCAATTTCTTCGGCGAAGTGAACTTGTTGAAACAAATACACGAAATAATAGCAAGAATTTTCCAACTCCCCAGGCTCTATTGAGATAGAGTCACTGGGCTCAATTTGAGTTAAAAATTCAAAGTGTAAGGTCTCTAGCTGAAAACTCCGGTTTAACTTGTACTCTACGGAGGACGTTTCGTAGAAATCGAAAGGCGTAAGCTGTAACTCTTAGTAATTTATTTAGTCTGGAAAATTTGTGAGCTGAAACCCACATTATAGAATCGGGAGTTTCAATCAGGTGTAAAGTTGTTATCATAGAATTTTTCAAAGTCCTTTCATCTTGGACTTTTTCAACCGTCAATTTATCGAGTGATGTGGACCAGGGCAGTATCGAATCACGTAACCAGGTGGGCCCTTGCCACTACAGTTTATACTCAGCTAGCAACTTAGGGTCTAGCCCTCTTGACGCAACATCAGCTGGATTTTTTTTACCTTTAACGTGATGCCAATGCGCTTGAGGCACTAAAGTGAGTATGTCCCTGCACCGGTTAGCTATATAAGTTTGCCAACGGGCGGGATGACTTCGTAGCCAAAACAAAGTGTCCTTGGAATCGGACCACAAATGCATAGAATCTATATTTATCCTTAACGATTCAACAACGTGATTTGCGAGTTGAGCTAGTAATTGTGCTGCGCACAATTCTAAACGAGCGGTACTTTGAGTTTTTAGAGGAGAAACTCTGGTTTTTGCTTTATGTGGCGAAGTATAAGCCTGATCACCTACAACGATTTTTAAGTAAACCACGGCACCGAAAGTCTCTCGTGAAGCGTCACCAAAACCGTGAAGTTCACAAAGTTTAACCTCGGGTGTCCAGTGAATGTACCTTGGTATTTTTATGGATATTAGCGAGCTGAGATTTCCGTACCACTTTCGCCAATCAGAAATGAAGTCTTCTGGAAGAGGGTCGTCCCAACCGCATTTGAGTAGCCAAAGAGACCGCATAAATAATTTATTGGTTACAACAACAGGTGCGATCCAGCCCATAGGATCAAAGATTTGAGCGATATGTGACAAAACTATTCTATTGGTGTAAGCATTGCTTAGAGGATGACAATTCAAAATAATCTGGAATGAATCCACATCAGCTAGCCATTTCAAACCTAAAACTGTGACGGAAGAAGAATCCTTGAACAATAACGCTGACTCAATTGCTAACTGATCGCCAGGTAGGTGATTAAGAATATCCGGGTGGTTGGCTAACCATTTTCTGAGGTTCATACCTGCTTTAGAGAGTAATTCAATCAACTGTGCCTGTTTTTTCAAGACCTCTAGTAGTGTATGCCCACCTGAAGGGACGTCGTCCATGAAACGCCCGTACTGTAAGGTATCCGCTGCTAGTGGATAGTCCGCAACATTTTCTTCCGCAAGCAGAAGCAACGTGTTATTTGCGTGCCAAACTGAACAATTCAAACCATATGTGACTGTGAGTAGATAAAGAATGTCAATCTGCTGATCAGGACTGAAACGCCAAACTATTGCTATGTAGTGAACATCCTCATCATGGACTCTAATCTAACGGAACATCTGTTGCACGTCAGCGACAAATACATATTTATATACTCGCCAATTATTTATTACATCAGGCCGTTCAGGAAGGAGATTCTGACCTGTATGCAAAACGTCGTTGATCGATATATTTTTACTTGTTTTACTCGACCCATTGAATACTGTTCTTAATTTGGTCGTGGAGCTTGATGGCTTCAATACCCCATGATGAGGCAAGAAGTAGCAACGATCTATCGATTTAGATTCTGGTGAGTTAGAGGTAACGAGTTTCATGTGACCACGATCAATGTAGTCTCTCATGAAGTCTTTGTACATTTTGCCAAAGTCTGGATTAGGAATTAGGCCACTCCGCAGGATCCCCAGAGAATACGGGCAACGTAATTCGTGGTAAACTCTTGACTAGGGAACCTAGGTCAAAAGAGTTATTAGCTTGAACTGGTGCTATAACATCTGAAGTTTGAGATGACGAAGGAGGTTCTGCAACTTTATTGACATGAATAAATAACGAGTACTTGGACTTGATTAGATCTTAAACCGCTTGAGTTTCATAGTAAATATCTTTAGTGAAATACTCGTGGGTGGAATCAAAATTCCCTAACGAGCGCATTTCCTCATCGAGCTCCGTGAATTCTCTCCACTCTTGCTCTACTCTTTCGAGTCTGGTTTGAGCCAGGAACACTGTTTTATCCACATGTTCCATGCTCTCGAATTTCTTGTAGTGCTCGCTTATTCGCTTGAGAATAGCGAGTTGAGCTTTGACTACGACTTCCATTTCTGCGCAATCACTTGTGAAGTAAAAGAAAAGATCAAATTCTTTGGTTTATCAGTAGCTGATAAACGAAGTACAACTTTAGATTGGGGTTATATTTAAGCGAGCGTTGAATATAATAATGCGTGGCAAAGCACATGAAAAAATTAAAGAACTTTCGACAATTCGAGTGATTGACGAGCAAGCATTTTAATTTCACTTCTATCTATCTTTATTGAATGTGTTGTGTTGAAAGGGTGTAAAAGGCCCTACACGAAAGTCTATTCCATGTTGGTGGACCAACTTCTATAGAAAACCCTAAGCAATAACTAATTTTCACTACAAGGTGAAAAGATAGTAAAGATGACACTAGACATCAGCTAAGGGGGTAACAAGTGTTGTGTTTGTGTTGTGTGGTTAGTAATCTAGAAAATGTGCAAGGCACAGTAAAGTTTTAGACAAATACAATAGATTTGTCTTATAACAAATCTGAGAACTAATTTTAAATGACTTCCTAAACTCCATGGATTAGTTAATCAATTGGGGGTTTGACTTTGCTTGAGTCAATCTTCATTAAGCCTGCAAGAAAAACACAATTTCAGAAATTTTGGAAAAAAACAAGATTAAAATTTTCAAACAAAATTCAGCAGAATAGCTGTAAGCAAAAATTCAAATGAAAAAGGCTATACGATACTGAAAATCAACTTGTAGGAGCCCAGTGTAGTCTGATGATTCCTTCGAACAATCAGTTGAAGTCAGATAAGGTGCTCGATAGACAACCCAAAAAAATCAGTAGCTTGTCTGATGGCTCGAAGAACTATTGTAGGAGGATGGATCAGTAACCCAAAGCAGCGAAGAAGCAGGACTACCCAAGGTGGAGAAAGCCCTTGTTGATCTTTCACTTGAGATGTTTAGGTGTCTGGATACAGCTTCAAGGTGTGTAGATTTCATAAACAGGGAGTAACCTGTAAATTCAGTGTGAATCAGTCTTTATTTTAACAAAAAATTTTAGCTAACATGCCAACATTCATATCATTGTTTATTAAAACTTGATAAGCTTATGGTAAGAACTAACAAGTTTGAATTTAATTTGCTCACAAACTAGAGTGTTGCACTCTAAATAATCCAACTTAATTTCAATCCAACTCAAAATTATTAATAATTAGTTACAAAAAATTTCTCCAAAAGAATGTTGCAAAAGGAATTAAGGTTAAGAACTAAAATCTCTGAAATTAATGTAAATGTGAATATTAAACCTGTACACCAAAGGATAAATAACAGAAGAAAATAAAAACAATATTATTAAGTTTGGAGAAGAAAAGGTAACTATAGTGCAAAAAGGAACAAACACACCATAGAAAATAGTTATGATCCAACGACCCCGTACGAAAAAAACCCTGAAAATTTGGGCGTAAACTCCCAATTTTGGGAGTAAAGACTCAATATTCAGAGTAAAGTACCAAATTTGAGAGTAAACTCTAGAATTTCGAGAGTTTACTCTCAAAGTGAAGTCTTTACTATCAACTATTGAGAGTTCACTCTCAAATTTGAGACTGTACTCTCATCTTTTGAGGGTGACTATCAAAATTTCAGAGCACACCCTCAAATTTGAGACTGTACTCTCATCTTTTGAGGGTGACTCTCAAAATTTCAGAGCACACTCTCAAATTTTAGAATGTACTATCAACTTTTGAGGGTGACTCTCAAAATTTGAGGGTAAATTCTAATCGTTAAGTCTTTTCTTTTTCACTCTCATCTTATGAGGCTGATTTTCAAAATTTCAAAGTAAGTTCTTATGATTGAGTCTTTACTCTAACTTCTTGAGAGTACTCTCTTAATATTCCAACTTAACTTCCAACATTTGAAGGATGGGACTTAAACATTATATTAAAGTTACTCCAAAGTATTTGATGATTTACTATCAATTTTTATTTTTTTCTGAAAGAAAATAATTCTGAAAGAATCAAGGTAATATTCAAATTTTACACCAAGTACTTTGTCAGAACACTCGAATTCACTATTAGTTTTTTATTTTGAATTACCTTAACCAAAAATAAATCTATTTAATTTATTTTCTTTTTTGTCAAAAATTTAACTTGTAATCGAGCTTTTTAATTTAATTAATACTATACTTTAACATGCTGTTTATTAGTTTAATTATTTCGTATGTATGATATCAAAGCTATATTTAAGCTATCAATCCTTTTAATATTTTGACTTTATTAAAAATTATTTTATCTCACAAGCTTTTGAAAATAAAAAATTTATATTAAATATATTCCTATAAAAAATATATTCCTAATAAAAAATATATTCCTATATACTTAAAATGTCAGTGCTATCTAATATGCTTACATAAACTCATGAATCTTTTATAAAAAGTTTTATTTTTAATTCATGTACGGAAAAGTTTTTTTTAATTTTCTACTGTTCTACACGAATTTTTTTTAAAGTTGGTGAGTTATGTTATTTTAATAAATTATTACATTCTGATTGAACAAATAATGGTTTTAAATATATCTCGTTTACATTATTTTTAATATGGTGCTATTGATAAATTTGTAATAAAATAATTTATTGATTGTATCAAAATAATAGATAATAATAATAGATTATACGCGACTGATTTTGAAACTAATTAATTTATGAAGAGAATAAAAAAAAAATTGTTTTTTAAATCTTGTATTTTTGAAGAACCCGCCCGCCCGACGATCCACTGCTATTGCTATAACTACTGGACTCTGGCTGGCCCACTCGCTAGTATAGGTTAGGTTAGTCAGTGAGTCTAATATACCACGTGTTGGTGGACCGGTAGTATTCTAAGAGTTCATTTAAAAAGTTATTGTTTAATAAGTAGTTCCTTGATTATTATTCAGTGCATTATTTTAATTTTATTCAAACAAATTTAATTTTACACTGTACTTTAATGTATTAATTAAAATTTAAAAACAGAAAGAATACCTAAAAATCAGTAGGGTTATGATTTTTTTCTGAATTAGATAAGTATATTTTTATCTACATTTACAAGTAGTCAATCTTTCATTAATATCAAACAATTTCTTTAAGAATTGATTCTTTGGTAAATATTTATGTTTTATTAGGTGGAAACTTAAATTTAATGCAGTGGGTGAAGTTCATGATTGCATTAAATTCAGCTCAAAACAAGATGTCCCTAACTAAATTCAAGATAGAAGATATGGATAAAGTCTTTGAAAATGCAATGTTAATCAAGCAGAAATATCACAAAATTACCAAAAAATACCAGCAGATTGAGGAAACATAATGATAGAGTTTTCTAATGCGCATCAAACAAACTAAAGTAATTGCAGAAATACTGCAGTACTAGTGAACAGTGTTTTTTATATTAAAAATAAAAAAGAAAATTTATCAAATGATTATTTCTCTTTTTTCATTAATGTAAATAGTGATTGACCGAGTTACACTGGAAGCTAATTTTGTGCAAAAATTAGTTTTAGAAAATAAACAGCAAAATATTGGTCAAGGTTTAAGATATATGATAGCGCTGAAAAAATACAACTCTGCTGTATTTTATAAATTATATGAAAAGGTGTTTGTTTCTGTTATTTAAATAAAAAACATTCATCAGCAAACAAGCCAAATAATAATTTCTTATTTACTATGGCCAACGTTGGTATTTTCACTTTGTAAGTAGAAAGTTCTTTATTATGTTTACATAGAATGTATTGATAATTTAGTGATATTTGAACAAGATTGAATGACTTTGAAATATAATTTTTTTTAAACTTTTGTATTTACACCAAACTAATAATATCATACTTAAAATTACTTATAAACATGAGTATCTTTTGATTAAGTGATTAAAATCATTCGGCTTAATACAGTTGAGATAAAAAACATTTTTTTTTTTTTTAATAAATCACAGTATTAAAATATTTTAAAAATATGATGATGAAAAACTTTTCAAAAATGTTTTTTTAATTAGTTACAATATTACTTTTTAGTTATCAAATACATAAAAAAATTCTTTATCTTTTCTCAATGTACTACATTCTTTATTTTTTATCATGAAGATACAATTAAAAAGATTCACCATCAAAGTCTTTACTATTGTGCAATGAAAAATAGTTTTTTTTCTACAACTAAAAAAAATTTCTAACTTCATAAGATTGTCATTTTTTTTCATTTTTCATAAATTATTGAATAGAATATTTTAAGGTATTGAAAAAAAATCAGGTTTTAAGTTTATGTAGTAAAACTATACAGCTATTAATTGAAATAAACTCATGTATACATGTTCAAAATAAATAAAATAAAAATATTCAACTTGTTGTTTAAATTTATTTCAGGTTTGCTTTCAAATTTAAAAGCAATCAAATAAGAATTTAACTCTCAATTTGAGGATAAAATTCTAACGAAAATTCGCTCTCAAATTTAACCCCCAAATAAAAACTTTCAATTGAGAGTTACTCTTACTCTCAGTTGAGAGGTTGCGAGAGTTTACTCTCAGTTGAGTCTACTTTCGGACATCCCTCAACCTACTTGAGGGTAAACTGGGAGTAAATTTTGAGAGTGTAAAATTTACCCTCAATTTGAGAGTAACTCTCAAGTAGGTTGAGGGATGTCCGAAAGTAGACTCAATTGAGAGTGACTAGTTGGGAGTGATTTTGAGGGTTTTTTTGGGGATAAATTTGGGGGTTTTTTCCGTACGGGACGCCAACCCGTGCTGCAGATGAGCTTTGTTGTTGGTGTCGTTCTTTGTCTCTCTCGCTCCTAAGCCAGCTGCGTGGTCCGTACGACGCGTAGAGAGACCAACGCCGGCTCGTTGTCTTGAATCGGTGAATGTGTGGGGGTGTCGTATCACGCTGCCTGTGCGCGCTGACTACTGTGCCTAGCGTGGCCGAAGACCCAACCATGGGGGGTCAGATGACGTCACTGCTTCTTCCCGGCGTTGCTGCCTCGTGGCTATCTCTCCTCAAAGTGGCCGCTCAACTCTTCAATCTTGGCGTTGGCGGCGTCCTTGCCCTTTATGCTCCGGAATGGCGGTTTTTCGCGCTCTGAACTTCTCACCTCTACGGCCGCTGGTTCACTCACTCGCACTCGCACTACACTATTTTTTCTTCCTGGTTCATCCGGCTCGATCCGGACCAAATGTTTGGGAATGACTGATTGGCTATATTTTCGAAGGACTGCGGGACATAGGTGCGAGGGAGGAGAGGCGTTAAAGGCTGTTGAAATAAAAACTCGGTTGAACACTTCACTGTTTCTTTATTCCGCGTTAGAATTACAAGAGTTCGAGACTCTTTCACTATGAATTTAATACTTTTTCGGAGCCGAGTCTCTTGCCTTTTTGACAGGAAAAGCTCGGACTCCGGTTTCTTACTAAGCGCGTGAGGTTAGAAGTTTTCCGTGACGCGTGGATGCGGCGTATACGGACGGAGAACGACTGACGGGCGGAAGTTGACGGCGTCGCTCGCTCCTGACGTCGCTGTAGTGACTCTGTCAGTTAACGACCTAGCGGCGTGAATTCCAAACAAAGACCAATTCACGAAAGCACTTTCTTAACAATATCTTTCATTTTATAGCCGATCAAAATATAGAGGCTGTCCAAGAAAAATGCACGGGTGCTCTCTAAATGTTAGAAACAGAATGCGGTGAAAACTGACATGACTCATGATGCGTGTTGGTGCGTGTCTCCACTCCGCAGCTTTTCGCTTTCCAAGGAACTTTTTTGCAGCACTGCTGCAGCCAAATATTCTAATGCTCGCTCAAACTAATCTCACAAGAACTTCTTTTTTATATCTATGTTGTATAGTATTTACAAGCCCATAACGGGCATAACGTAGATATTAAAATAGAAACACGAAACAAGGGTGATGCAAAACAATTACATTTTTTGATTGATAATAGCTAGTTTTCTTAATTTGAAAAGTTATATGATCACATTTAAAATTTTGAATTAAGTTTTATTTTTTTTTAATCATATTTTTTTAAATATTTTTTAGAGTTCATTTTAAATACTGTATTTACTTGAATGTAAGCTGAACCTTTTATTCATTTTTTTGCAGTCAAAAATCAGGGTATGGTTTATATTCGAGGGCGCCTTATTTTCGAGTACAAAAGTCTCAAATGAAGAATGTAAGAGTAAATATTAACTGACCTAGGTATTTATTTTATTTATTCGATTTTACGTCATCTTATTAACTTACACTTTTCCTTGGATCATTCATATAAATTTTTGTCAACTAATCTACAAGCAATATTAAAAATGTATTTTACAAACTTTTGTTCTATTAGAGTATTCTTTGAAAATTATTTTATTCAAGTACAGAATTTATTTTTAATATTTTCAATTTCAAAATCTGGGTTGCAGCTTATATTCGAGTGCAACTTATACTCTAGTAAATACGGTATTATATAATTAATGCAATATTTTAATGGTGGACAAATATTTTTATTAATTTTATGTAAATTATCAATAAAGCTCGTGGTAATATTTCTGACTTATAAAAAGATCTTGTTTTCATTATTCTATTATTTTAGTTACTTGTGGGTTAAAAATCTTACGTAAGATACATTTGAGACCCCCCCCCCATCGTAAGAAATCGTAAGATAATGACCGACCCCTCCCCCCCCCCCAAAGTCTTACGTAATTTATAAACAGCCCCTTACATTTACGCAAGATGGCATAGCTCTCTTTTATAAAGGGATACTGTGCCTAATTAATATTTACTCTCCGTCTATTTTTTACTTTGAAAAAATCTTTATTATTACTACTATTATTATAAGATAAGATTTTTTAGTTTAAATAATCGAATTTCAAATCCGCGTGCGCAGCAATACCTTACGAGTATTTTTTAGTTAACTCAGAATGAAAACGATGATTAAAATAAAAAACATAATTATTTATCATGAAAAACCAAAGTTTAGTTATTAAATTTACTTAACATGTGAAGTTCAATAAATAAGAATGAAAAAACAGATAGTAAAACACATTTATTTCTGAGTACGTCCCGTCCGTACCGATCGCTGGCCCCATCCGCGACGCTCAAAAATCACTAATATCTTTAAATTAAAAAAAAAAATTTAATTCAATTATAGGTGCTTTTCATATTTTAAAAACTTCTAAAGCCATACTGGTATTAGAACTTTCAAATATTTTTTATTTATCTTAAAAAAAGAACCTGAAAAGTGGTCCTCAAAAACGACTTCAGTTTTTTGTCCCGTCCATAACGACACTTTTTTATTTTTATAAAATTAAGGAAAAATAATATTTTTTAGAAAATTTAGCATATTGAAATATTATTGCCCACCTGCGGTAATTTTTCAAGAATTTTCTGATCAAAATTTTGTCACAGGGCTCGAATTAAGGAATTTTATTCCTCAGAGGATCGTGATTAATCACGAGAACCTACGGTGACCACCATCCAAACTCCTCTTGCCTGCTGACAAAATGCACGTTCTGTGCATACGACACTCTGTCAATTTTCTTCCAGTATCTGAAAAGTGGGGGGAAGACGCTTACGCGAACTAATGTTTTTATTACGCGGTGCGGCTGCTCTCCTTCGTCGGTAGTGGCGTGAGTTTACGTGGACCGATCGCAGGAACGCGGGTATACACCATTAATAATCAGATGTAAATTTTAATAATTTTAATCAACAATAAAAATAAAAATAAAAAAGTTACATGATATTCCAAACTAACTACCCGATGGTTTACAAACAAGTAAACCCGAATGACTCAAAGTCTTAAATCGACGAAGAACTGATTTTACAAAAACAAAGTTCGTCGTCAGTGTCGCGGTCGCTACAAACACACCGACACACACACACTCTCGCGCTCGTCTGCTTGCTGCAGCGCGCCAAAAAAACAAAGACGAAGATTTTTCCTGAGTACTACGGTACTCCGACAAAACACACTCCCGCGCGCGATACAATTTATTTTACAATAAAACGCCTTTCAAACTTACTTTGATAAACCAGGTGCACCTGCGCTTGGATGAACAATCGCAATCCTGTATGCCTCGCTGAGGCCGGGAATGCGTTCGAAGGCCGGTCGTCGGTTGCTGTGAGGTTTTCTTCGCTAATTATCACGTCCCGCTCGAATGACAACTCGAGGACGTGATAATTCCAAACTCCATGAACAGCACCACTATCAACAGTAACGATGTTGATTTTGATAAACAACGTTACAATCTCGAACAAATCAATCAACAAATTAATCTCACGCACGCGTGTTTTCTCTCGTGGTCAAGACTCGAGTGACGCAACTCGGTCGGTGGCGCTGTCGCCTCATTACCGACCGTGCGTCTACGCGTTTTTAACGGTCGCGTGCTGTAATTCAAATAAAATTTGAATTTAGCTTATCTCCCCGCGCGTCCATTACAATTTATTGAATTTATAGTGGTTATGAGAGATAAAATGTCCTGTCCGTAACAAAAAGAATTGCTCTTTGAACAACTCGGAAATGTAAGGCTCCATGCACTTATTCAACGCAGGGAAACCGGAAAGTCCAACCGCGATCCAGGCAACGCAGGTTGATAATGCAGGGCCATCAGAAAACCGCCTTTATGTGCATGATCAAGAGTCTTGAATCAAAGTTTTAGTTGATTCAGGCTCTGCAATTTCGCTCTTACCCAAGAACTCAATCAAACTAAAAAATCGAAAACGCCAGCTGCTTACACTTCATGCAGCCAATTCATCACAAATTGCTGCGTACGGTACTCATTCAATGACGTTGAACCTGGGTCTGCGTCGTTCTTTTCACTAGAAATTCATCATCACAGACGTTCAATCAGCCATCATTGGTGCCGATTTTTTGGCTCACTTTAGCCTTCTCATCGACTTATGCACTAAAAGTCTCACCGACTACGTAACTGGCCTTGCTTCACACGGTTGCGGCCTACCTGCAAAAATTCACAGTGTCTCGGTCGTTACGACTCCAGCAGAAATTCCAGATGGTAAAATAGGTAAAAAATACTTTAAGACCTATTTCAGGAGTTTACAGATCTGTGTTTGCCAGATATATAGCTGCCTCAGCCCTGGACCTTCCAGTTTTCCATATGATCGTCACAAAAGGTCCACCGGTTTTCGAGCATCCTCACCGACTAGCAGGTGATCGTCTGGAAGCCGCAAAACAAGAATTTCAACGACTGGAAGAACTTGGCATCGTCAGACGTTCGAACAGTTAGTGAGCAATTCACATGGTTCCAAAAAACGATGGTTCCTGGCGCATCACAGGCGTCTGAACGCTTGTATCCAGCCAGATTTTTATCCAATTTCGATCGTTAATGATCTTCTGTTGGAGGTTAAAGGCAGAGTCTTTGCGGTAATTGGTTTACGTAAAGCCTTTTACCAAATTCCCATCGCAGAGTCAGACATTCCGAAAAAGGCGGTTTTTCTGGGCTTTTCAAACGATCATCTATGGGTCTTTGTAACGCTGCTCAAACCCTGCAGAGGTCTATGGATTACCTGCTGAGTAAACTGCCATTCGCAAAATGTTACCTGAATGACATTTTCATCGATTCGGAAAACCACAAGCAGCACCTATTCCAACTTTTTGAGGCTCTTCGAAAAGCCAAGTTACTCATCAATCCATCGAAATGCGTGCTAGGTAAGGAACAGGTGAAAAATCTTGGATACATTGTTTCAGCAGATGGAATCACACTTCCACCGAAAAGAAGTCTTCAACAGCCCTCGAGCTATGTAACTTTTTAGGTCTGATTAACTACTTTCATCGTTCCATTCCAAAAGCAGCTGAAATTATGGCTCCACTCAATTTCTTGCTCAAAGGCCTTCGCCCGAAGCAGACGCACTTCAAGCTGAACTGGCATTCAGAAGCTAACAATGCTTTTGACAACGGCAAAACTGCATTGGTGGATTTCACGACTATGACCTTCTTACGTTCTGATGTACCTTTGGCTTTAACAACAGAAGCTTCCGACAAGGCTATTAGAGGCCACTTAAAACAAGAATTTCCACCAGGTACCTGGAGGCTAATAGGTTTCTATTCAAGGAAATCTCTCCAACACGGAAAAAAATTACAATACCTACAATAGAGAACTTTTGGCCGTGTGCGCTGCTGTAAAATACTTTCAACGAATCCTGGAGGGACATGCTTGTACCGTACACACTGATCACAAACCTTTGATATATACTGCTGACAAGACTTCATCGAAAGCTTCAGAAAGACAAGCCAAAAACTGGATTACATTTTTCGGTTTTAGATCACGTTTGAGCACGTCAAAGGTAAGGACAAAATGGTAGCTGACGCTCTTTCTCATGCGTGCGCCGTCGCTATGCTTTCGGTGATGAATCCTGAGGTAGTGGCCAAAACTCAAACTGAGGATTTGGAGCTTCCTAACCTCATTGCCAACCTACGATTGGTCATCCAGCCCTTGGCCATTGAATATTACACTGTTCACTGCGATTCTACGACCGGCGTTGCTAGGCCTTACTTACCAGCAACGATCCGCAAGAAAGCCTTCGAGTTGCTGCACAACCTTGCTCACCTAGGTGTACGTGCTTCGATAAGACTCATTTCCGAGAAATTCATCTAGCCAGTAATTTGTAATTTATTGAATAAACGTAAAATGATTATTGTAAATAATTTCATTTTAATTTTATTCATCTTCTGAACTCGGGAAAGCTCTTATAAACTTATTTCCGAAAAATCTAATATATGTTGCAAGGTACCCGCCTTGCAGCGGTCTAACCCTACACCGTAAATACTTTTTTCTAGTATATATTTTATGTTGATCATATTCTTTTTATTACTCATCGCAGTGAGTCCACGCGTCAAATATTATCCACGCGGTCGGCGACTAAGAATAGCTGCATGAAAGAGTCAAAGATGAGTCTATCCCCACTCCGCGCGACTTCCAAAACGCCGGAACAAACGAATAGCCACAAAGACACGTAAATT